>CM068706.1:8470000-9127500 GCA_035079005.1 Fraxinus americana | reverse complement strand
TGAATTATACATATTTTTTTTCTAGAAATACAGCTCCAATTCCCATATCACTTGTCTTTTCTGTCATTTCATCCGTGGCAATAGCAAATCAGTATCGTTATAATCTTCGAGAAATGAAATAAATACTTATAAAAGGTCGATAGCACCATCAATATTCATGTTTTCGCTATTGAAAATTAACAAATTAACAATAAATAAATAAATAAATAAGAATGAATGGAACTGGCACCAAGCTGTTATGGACCTTTGGAAACGAGGTAGGGGCAATACCATAAACAATCACATAAAAAAATTAAGATATATATAAAAGTCGTTACTGCATAAGGAAGATTACCATAGAAAACAGCGATGTTGGCCAAAAAAATAAAAATTAAAAATTAAAGAGATAAAATATGAGAATGGCGATAAGACTGGACAGTTGTGTGGAAATTAAATCACTCAGAACAACCAAATCGATTGTGAAATCGAGATATAAACCAATTTTTAAACAAATAAATTTGACACTAACTTTGTGACAAACAAGTTGACAGTAGAAATCATTGCAACACGAGTTTGAGAAACCCTAAGCCACTTGTTCCCTTTTGTTGCATTGAAATGGACCTAATTTACAAATGAAATGGAATTCCGACAATGAAAAAACATTATTGGGTTTGATTTACAAATGAAATAAAATGGGTCTAATTTATCAAATTTTTAATTAAAATAAATCGCAGTTGGCCTAATTTATTCCTTTAAAAAAAAGAAAAAAAAGTATGAAAGAGGTTAAAATTTGAGGCCCCCTAGTAAGTGAATTCAATCGTAGTTGACCACACTTGCTATTGCTAAATTCAATTAAATGAAGCATTATTATTTTTTTTTGTTTTTTTTTTGGTAAAATGAGAGATTTCAGGATTAGTAATTTCCAGCACCACAAAATTACAATATCAGTAACAAAGTTCCAAGCCCAGCATTCCACTTCAAAATTCTCATTGGCTACTTCACCGGTGTTGCAATATTTTACGTCTTTCCATTTAAAATGCTTTTTTGTCCCAAGCAAAGCTTATGTCTATTGAGCACTGAGGATTACTCAAAGATAATGCAATTAGGATAATGTCATATGTACACTCTTTTTTTTTTACACTTTGGTTGACATTATCATTGTTCACAAATAATTGGATGAAAAAACAGTTTTATTTTTAAACTGCCCAATGATTTAATTCTACGTGAAAAGTGTAAAAGATAATGTACATCAAGCATGATTTATGCAACTAACTTGAGATAGTGCGATGACTAATAACGAAAATGACATAACTAACCTCAAATCAACTAAAGCTTATCCCATATAAGTCTAGCCAGCAAAAAGGATAGAATTTACCTACTCATAAATTTCTAGGGCATAAAGGAAACGTGTTCAACAGAGAGAAGGGTCCACTGTTTGTTTACGGAGTATTCTCGAGAGGAAAATAATTCCTTTTCCATCCCATTTCCTCGTTTACACCATCTATCTTCATTACATATATCTAGCTTTACTACTTTTTTTTTTTTTTTTTTCCGGCAATCTCGATCATTGGCTAATGGACGACCTTTCACCCTAGCCATCTCCATTTCTAGATGAAACTTTTGGGTTCTTGATAGATGTCGCGTATGCTAATGCAAATCTCTCTTTTTCAGTTACCTATTTAATTTCTAAACTCCATTTCCTTTTCCTCTGAATTCTTTCGAATGGAACTCTGAAGAACCTTCTGAAGGTGAAGCATTCACATGAACATTTGTTGATCTCAAAAAATGTTGTCAACAGATGCCGGGTTCACTCGTTTATGCGTAAACTTAATCCAACATGCTTATGCCGATCGACGGTCAGGATAGCTCTAGAATTTGAACGTGGGAGGAGCTCAACGACACGAGACGTTACCGTTCGAGCTTCCGGCAAGATAAACGGAACACGATTGTATAAGAAATCAATTGATAAAGAACAATATTTGTATTTGAAATATGATAATAGATGAGAGAATAATATAGCTCAAGTATTTAGAAATGCATTAACCTTTTCATGTTACATGTGGGAGGGGAGGTATTTATAGTGTTACAAATGAAATGGTGACATTTGGATCAATTTACACGTGGCTTCATCTTCTCGACTAAGACATCAAGTCCTAGCCATCCAATTGACTCTCCTAGCCTTACAAGACATTAAATACTTTAACATTGACAAGATAAGACACAAATATACTTTACACAAAATCCACATCAATCATTTGAATAAAGATCTTCATCATGAGCGGATCTCTACACGTGGGTCATCACTAGCTGCTGAAGAGTCTTAGATCCGTGGAGGTGCCCTGGGCCTCGGATAATGCTTGGGCCTCAGTAGATACGTCAGAGGTTAAGAAAATACATCATGGTTCAATTGGACTTGTCTCACTGCCCAAATATGGTGCCTCGTGGTACTTCTATTTATGAGTCGTAACAATAGTCCCCCAAATCCATGTGCAACTATTTATGTCATGCGTGGATTTTAAATAATAAAGTCAGAAAATTTTTGAAATTTTAAATTGGCTACACACATTAGTCCCCCAAGTCCAGGCAGAGACATTCATACTGTGCGTGGAATTTAAGAAGTTGTTTAATGCAAAATGTTAATGAAGTTGCATTTGAAGCGGATGCGAGTTCATAGTGGAATTGGCCGATGCTGAAGTCCTTTTGAAGCGGAGGCGAGTTCATAATAGAACTGGCCGAGGCTGAAGTTGTTTTTGAAGTGGAGGCGAGTTCATAATAGAATTGGCCGAGGCTGAAGTCCTTTTGAAGCGGAGGCGAGTTCATAATAGAACTGGCCATGGCTGAAGTCCTTTTTGGAGTGGAGGTGAGTTATCATGGATATTAGTGCCTGCGATGTGACAATTTCGCGTGTTTCCAAGGTAGGTTGGCTGCATCGAAATGACTTCCAATACTCGTACAGCCATTTGCATTGAATGCACCATGATGGCTAATTATTAGGACGCGTGGTTTTGGGGAGAATATTCACGCGCCAAGCCATACTTGTAGGACACACGGATCGATCTGAGGCGTTGGAAATGCAAACCGTTCATATTCTGCGGCTTAGATCTGTTTAATGTTGGACTCCTCGAATCAACTGGGTTTCGATCCAATGGCCAGGATTGAATCCTTCATTTGTATAAAAGCCAAAATCTTGTCATTTCTATACTTTACCTTTGTGAAACATTCATCAAATCTTCTCAAGTTTTTTTGCTACCAGAGAGTTTTTCGGCTACCATCTTCCGGCTAGACTTCGAAGTACCTCATCTATTTAGGTATTCTTTCATAAAGAAGTAATCTCTCTACCCTTCATTAGCATTTCTATAATTTTTCATCGTCTTATTTAATTGCAATGCCTACTGAGGTGTCACGGCTATTACAGTAGTCAGGTGCGGGAAGAGTCTGTGTCGGGGGCCTCGGGCCAATGGTATAGTATGACTGAGGAGTCTACAGATTATGAGGCAGATTGGGAGGCAGCTAGGATTCCATCCTCCATAACTACTTCCAAGTTAGCCGAGTTTAGGAAGACCTACCGCATACCCCATTATATAGAACTGGTAGTCCCTGAGCCCCACTAACGAGCCTATTTTCAGAGGCCAGGTTGCATGGCTTTCAGTGAATACCTGTTTAAAGCAGGTGTGTGTCTGCCTCTACATCCCTTCCATAGGGCAATGCTGATAACCTTCATGTTGTCCCCCACCCAAATTTTGTCGAACGGATGGAGTCAAGTCATTCAGACCTATTTCCTTTAGAAGGAGGTGTCCCTGAGCGAGGACATGCCTCTGCATATGGGCTCCCCTCCTCCATAAAGGGGTGGAAGGAGTCCTGGTTCTGGGTGAAGGGTAGGTGGCAGATGGTTGAGGGAAATGCCGTCCCAGCCTGTACAGTGCTACCTAGCACTGCGAAGCTTGTGAGTACCTCGTCTTGAACATCCGTGATTTCTATATAGCTTCTTGGTGTTAACTCCCTTATTGGTTTATTCGCAGATTCCAGCTCTATATACGAGCTGATTGAAGCGGATTGGGGTGTTATCGAAGATATTTACAAACGATCTCCAAAGCTTCAAAACTTTGCCCATCTTCTGGACATAGACCAATACTTCGTCGACTTTGGATTGACGGTCCCCAAGGGTAAGAGGCTATCTAACTTTGAACCTTTACACCGCTTCATCAATCTAACTTTTCTTCTGATGGTTGTAGATAAGTTTGCCAAGAAAGAGTACACTCTGCCGATATGGCCAGTATCATGAAGGCCACGACCACTGTTGGCGCCAAGGCACTAAAGCCTTCCTACTCAGGGGCGAAACAGGTGAAATCGAGGCTTGAACGCCTCAGAAAGGACAAATTTGGGAAAAGAGCTGAGGAGGAGGCCCCTAAGGAAGCTCCCGAAGGGGGTAAGCCAACTGTCGGCAAAGGTAAGGGTGTAGCCAAAGAGCCCCAGAAGAAAAGAAAGTTAGCCCACGTAGGTGGATCTTCTACAAGTTTTGGGATTTCAGTGTCCCATTCTGAGAAAGGTGTACCTCAGCAACCGAAGCTCCTTCAGTCCTCAATAAATGCTGCGATAGTGGCACAATCTCGAAAGGCCAATGAGGAAGAAGGATAAGCTACCAACCTCTGAGGTCACGAAAAAGGCCCCAGTTGAGAGGACCTCAGGGAAGTCTGGGAACTTCCTGGGAGGCAGGGATGATAAGATAGCCCCTGCTTTGATTGAAATGTTGCCTTCTGAAGTGAGGAGTGCCACCGAGGCGTTTAATAGGTTCTGGACTGAGAGGTGGCAGAACTATATAGTTACTTGCGATGCAGTGGATCTCACTGCCACTTTAGTGAGCCAAACCGCCAGGCTTTTTGGGGCGGTACTGGAATGTCAGACAGTTATTTCTGATATTCAACAGAGGAACAGAGCCTCGCGTGACGAGCTGGCTGTAGTTGAAGCGGAGCTTAAAAAGAAAAAAACAGTAGCCATTGAGCTGAGGGTCCAAAAGGATGAAAACGAGGCCAAATTAGAATTTGCTTTAGCTGAGGTTGAGGCTCTGAAAAAGAAGGTCCACGAGTCTCAATGTAAGGTGGCTGCCCTTACAAAGAAGGTTGAAATATCTGATAATCACCAAAAGGTCACCGTCGAGGCCCTGGAGAAGGTGAACCTGGAGCTTACTGGGTTCAGGGATGCCAATAACTTCATGGAGTAGCAGATAAGGTAGTATGCCTCGGAAGTGAAGAAGTACGAAGTTGACGTTTTTGAAGCAGGTGAGATTGCGGTGAAAAACTAAATTTCTAATTTTCATCGTACTGAAGAGTATCATCGCTTCGCTATTTATTGGAGTAGGGTCGCTTATAAAGAGGTGATTGAAAGGGTTGATGAGCTTAATCTAGAACTAGATGTCTCTGAACTCAAAGTAGAGTTAATTGATGAGGAGGTTCCTCAGACCCCAGCTGAAGAAGGCGAAGTAATAGAAATTGAGCCCGATGATGTAATTGTAGAAGTGCCTCAGCCTCCATCAACAGAAGTTCCTATCATCAAAGCTCAAGCTCCCCCACCCCCTAATTCAACTTAAAATTCCGCAAGGCCTATGGCCTCTGAATATAACTGGAACTTTTTAATGAATGGAACTTTTTTTGTATTTGGTTCTATGTGTTGTCATTTATACTATATCGCAACGAGATGTTTAAACTTTAATCGAACAACCGATCTGGTAAGATAAAACTGAGTATTAACCTTAATTGACTGAAATTCGATAACTATCTTGATGGAGGGCTCTCAAATGCTTTTATTTTGAGGCTCTTTCGCCTCACCACCTTTAGGGATTTAGATCCTCCCTTGACGTTCAACTTCGTCAAAGGGAGACATGTGATGTGCGCCTCGGAGTCCCAACGAGGTGGCCCTTTATTTGGGGCTCCAACCTCTCCTCCGAGGCGCCCACGCTTCCTTACTTGGAGGATGATTCATCCAAGTAAAAGCTTCTTTCTTGACGTTTAGCTTCGTCAAAGAGAGGCATGTGATGTACGCCTCGGGGTCCCAATGAGGTGGCCTTTTATTTGGGGCTCCAACCTCTCCTTCGAGGCGCCCACGCTTCCTTACTTGGAGGATGGTTCATCCAGGTAAAGGTTTCTCCTTTGACGTCCGGCCTCGTCAAAGGGAGGCATGTGATGTACGCCTCGGAGTCCCAATGAGGTAGCCCTTTATTTGGGGCTCCAACCTCTCCTCCGAGGCGCTCACGCTTCTTTACTTGGAGGATGGTTCATCCAAGTAAAGGTTTCTCCTTTGACGTTCAGCCTCGTCAAAGGGAGGCATGTGATGTATGCCTTGGAGTCCCAACGAGGTGGACCTTTATTTGTGGCTCCAACCTCTCCTCCGAGGCGCCCACGCTTCCTTACTTGGAGGATGGTTCATCCAAGTAAAGGCTTCTCCCTTGACGTTCAGCCTCGTCAAAGGAAGGCATGTGATGTACACCTTGGAGTCCCAACGAGGTGGCCCTTTATTTGGGGCTCCAACCTCTCCTCCGAGGAGCCCACACTTGAAGATTCTCCTGAGATGAAACATTTATTTATTTTCAAAGGTTGGGAAAAAACTTCCAGCTGTGGATTTCATTCATTGATAGTACATTTTAGATGTTCAATATTCCACGGATGACGTTGGATCTTACTATCCATGTCTTTGATCCAGTAAGTGCCAGGTTGGATCTCTCTTTCAATGGCTCCAAGTATGCACCTTACAGGCAATGGAGAACACATTGAAGATCTTGAGAGATATAGAAGGTTGGTTGGAAAGCTAAATTATCTTACGGTGACTCGCCCAGATATTGCGTATTCTGTCAGTGTTGTTAGTCAGTTTATGTCATCCCCCACAGTTCGTCATTGGAAAGCGCTAGAATAGATTTTGTGCTACTTGAAATGAGCACCAGGACGAGGTATCTTGTATGCAAATCATGGGCACACTCGTATTGAATATTTTTCGGATGCAGATTGGGCAGGTTCCAAAGTGGATAGAAGATCTACATCAGGTTATTGTGTTTTCGTTGGAGGGAATCTGGTCTCATGGAAGAGTAAGAAGCAGACAGTTGGGTTAAGATCGAGTGCAGAGGCAGAATATAGGGCTATGACACAGTCTGTGTGTGAGATAATGTGGATATGTCAGCTATTGATTGAAATATGTCTTAAAACTTCAGCACCAGCAAAACTGTGGTATGATAATCAAGTTGCTCTTCATATTACATCTAATCATGAGTTTCATGAGCGAACTAAGCATATTGAAATTTATTGTCATTTTGTTTGCGAGAAAATCCAACAAGGTTTGATTTCTACAGAGTATGTGAAGACTGGAGAACAATTAGAGGATATCTTCACGAAAACGTTAAATGGGGTTCTGGTTGATTACCTTTGTAACAAGTTGTGCATGATTAATATCTATACTCCAACTTGAGGGGGAGTGTTATAGATTGTAATTAGTTGTTTATAGCTAGCTAATTAGCTTAATTCTAGATTCCTTATTTACATATTTTCCTAAAATAGTTCCTAGGTTTTGTATATATATATATGTGTGTGTGTATGTGTGTATCGTTTGTTTCCAATAGAAATATGAGAAAAGAATATTTTCCAATCTTTCCTTAATTTCACAGTTTTAAACGTGGCTCGAGCTAGCCTAAACTAAACATAGATAGATAAAACGCTCGAGCTACCTCTTCATCAAGTGCAAACACTGAGCTCAAGTTCGTTCAAATATTTAAGATCGATGACCAAAAAAAAAAAAATCGAGCTAATATTAATCAGAAAACCCCAATTCGGGCAAATTACATTACATTTAGTTCAAATATAAGTCAAATGCGGTGATGTCTATAGAATTCACCTCGTCTGGTGTATCGACCTCCTCCAAGCCCTCTTCATCACCCTCGACTTTGGAAGATGACAGCTCGAGCACACCAACAAGCTTGTTGACCGACTTCAGTTCCTCAACAACTTGTTTCATATCATCGGGGAGCTTCGTCCTTAGGAATGACCGAGCTAGCCTCAGAGCATAAAGATAGGAGCCGCTCCCATATTGCCCGAGCTGTGCCTCGTAGTCCTTCGATTTTTTAAACTCTTCAACTGCCTGAGCTCGAGCATTCACCAGCTGGGCCTCGAACTCCTTCTTCGCTTGTATAAGCTCGAGCTTGGCCATCTCAGCGTCATCCTTGGCCTCCCTTGTCCAATCATAAGCTTCATTGATCTTAATGCGTTCCTGGTTGAGCTCAACCTCGAGCTCTCGGATCCGCTTCTCTTTTTCCTTGTTCTGGGCATCGAGCTCGGCCACCTTGCTCGAAGAGCCCAGGCTCTTCATGGCTAGACCTCGGACCATGCTCAGGGCCTGATAAGAATCAAGATCGAGTACATCATATTGAGAAACAAAAAAAAAAAAAAAAAAGATAGAAAAGTTGTTTGCTCGAAGTCAAAAGCATACCTTCAACGTAATGAGCTCCAGAGACCTCACCCCCTCACCAGGATCGACCTCATCCTGGTATTTGGCCACCAAGCTCGGGATTAGGGGGCACCGAGTGTGATCTTCTAGCATTGATTGTAGAAGGAGAGCGTCCCCTTCCGGGTCTATGATCTCTGGAACCCTTAGCGGAGTGGAGGCACGAGATAATAGACGGGGTGATGGCTGAGGTCGTGGTGTTGGGCCCTTGGAGGACTGCCCGAGCCCACTAGGAATTTTGCTCGATGAAGGCTCTCGACCTCTCTTCTTTCCTTTTGAAGGGATGGGCACCTTGGGCTTCAGGCCCTTTGCCTTCTGGTTAATGTTTGCAAGAAGAGCAGCCGGGTTAAAAGACATCTTCAAATCTGCAAAAAATATCGCCAAGGCATTAGATCGAACTACTGGTCGAGATTGATAAAAACAGAGGAAGAGATGAGCATACCCTTGAGCCCTCTTACGTTGCAAGGTCGAGGGTGTCATCTTCGAGAAGATAATCGATCTTATCTGCAAGGGGATTGTAATTGACTAACCTTAACCTATCCCTTTCTAAAACCTCGACGTACTCTTATCCCTCATTGAACCTATCCTTATTCGGGATTTCCCACATCGATCTAAACACATGGTCGGGGTTTTGAGGTTTGACAAAGAAGAATCTTCCCTTCCATCCCCGAAGAGAGCTCGGGGTTTCGGGTGTCCTAAATCACCCCTTGGTCTATAAATAGGCGAAACAATTATACCTAGGCGATAACTTAAGGTCGAATACTGTCCTCAAGAGGTCGAGTCTTGGCTCGATGTCGAGACATCTACACAAAATAAAAAAATAGACCAACAACCTCCAACTGTTTGGGACCGACTCGAGCACATTAGACTAAAATTGAGGAAATGAACAAAGAAAGGGTGGAGAGGCCATCTTAGCCCGGCCTTAAGGGCATCTCTGAAAAAATTCATCTCCCCGTTTCGAGCATCTACTACAGATTCACTGGGCTCGAGGGTCCTCACACCACACATGGGCATAACCCCGAACTCCCTAGCAACCTTTATGACTACATGCTCCTTGTATTTGGTCGAGTCTCTAGGGTAAGTCAGGTAGTCTCTACCTCGGGGTGAGAGCTTATAGGGACCGCTACAGGGATAAGGGCCGCACCCACATCCTTAGGGCTTTTTGTGGTCGAGCTCCTAGAGGATTGACTATTGCTACTGCTCGACCCCTCACTACTACTACTAGACATTATGCTACTAAAAAATAAATAACGTAAAAGGCTCGAACACTTACCTCTTAAAAGTGGTCACTCACAAACCCTCTAAAGCCCCGACCTCGATCTACTTTTACTGAGAGTTGAGAGTGAAAAGTGAAAAATGGGAGGTGAAAAGGAGGGTATTTATAGGGGTCAAAAGAAGGTCAAAGGTCTCACAAATCTGGACCATAGGTTAGGCCACGTGTCAACCATCTAAGGTCAATCTTCAACCGCCCATCACGCGTCCGACACGTGTCAAACACGACTGTCACACACCAAGACCCCAGGTCATTCTCGAGCTATCTCACCTCGTTGCATCTCAACTCGCAGTTCGAGGGAAATAACTTCAGCTACAACCTGGATGTACGGGGGCATGTGATGGTACTAAACTCGAGCTCGACCTTGACCCAGCTTAAATGGGCTCCAACCCACTATAGAGATTGAGCATTATGAGGTCGGGTCCATACTGCTTGACCCACTTGACCCGACCTCATCCCATTATTTCGATTTTATGGTTTTCAAGTCGGGCCCCATCAATATGCGTAACCTCGTCCCCCGACTCACGTGTCCTCCCCCTCGTCTCACGTGCCCCTAGAATATTAGTTCAATTCAGACACTAATCCCCCAATTGCCTTGAGTTTCACCCTAACTCAAATAACACAATCCTAGCACAACAACAATGCATTTAATATGGGAAGTTAAGTCCTTTTAGGATTCCACCCCCACCCCCTATAAACACATAACACAGCATTATTATCCATGTACGTTTTTCAATAATATTCCAGTATATATTTTTTGATTCCTCTCTCTGACTTAAGTATCGAAGGGGCGACGAGAACACACCTCGACGCTTTGGTTTCAGGTATTGAAGATCAGAATGCGCGAAGTTCAACCATCTGGTTCGAGTCAATCCGAGCACGAATTTTTGGAAGCATTACCAACAAACTTGAAGTCAGTTACATAAATACATTTTTCGCCTAAGTTCGATATCCACTAATGTCCAAAATTTTGAACTAAAGGGTAAAAATGATATGGCTACAGAAATGGTCCTACTAACCATGAAAGTGAAATCATCTAATGGTTCATGCTGCAACCGGAAAAATGGATGACGATGCATTACCTGATATAGGGACATCACAGTAAGGAATTGAACCATCTCTCATCTTCTGTACCACGGGTTGCATTACATTGTCAAAAGACTGGAATCCTGGACTTTGTTGGTGACAATACACTGCAGATACAATTTTTTTAGTGATGACTATGAATATAAATGATTTTTTTGAGTACTTTAATTACAGAAAAAATGAAAAGTGAAAACTTCAATGCAGCTTCATGGATTGTAATACTGTATAGTGAAAAGGTGAGAAATGCGCAGCAAGAATACCTAATTCAGCATTTTCAAACTCAGAAGCATGAGCACTGTCGAGGCTAGCAGAATCCGTAACTTGCAAGGTTCCTTCATAGCTATTTGGTTGGATTTCTGAAAATACAGAACTTTCAACCTGGGAGTTGTGTATATTTTCTCTTGGTTTTTGGGAATCAGGAATAATTTCAGACTCCCTATAACATTTGAAATTTGTTCTGTTTTCCTGAAAGGAAACAAATATTTCAGGAAGTTTATAAACATTGCAGCTGCCCAAAAAATACCAAGGATACCATATACTAGTATTCAAAGAAAGAAATGTACATGAAGACCTAGATTCAAGTCAAGGCCAGGAATGCCTTCGCAAAACCAAATTATAGTTCATTGTAGCAGACGGGGACAATTTCCTTCTTTGATTAAAACTCCTTATGGCAACCACCTAAGACATGGATTTTGACCAAATTTCAACCTCTTTAAGTACATAACAGCATCCAACATTGCAAGATACTTCTCATATCATACAATACAGGAGGCAAAATAACTATTCTTTAGGGAGAATTCAAGAAGCAAGATACAAGAATGCAATCCTTTGAAGATTCCATAATTCGTGAGCAAAGAAGACGAAGGTGCAGCTAGAGATCCAATAATTTGTGATTCTTCCTCTTTTTCTTCCCATCTCTAGGTGATGTCTTATAAACCAAACATGAATTCTTGTAACCTTGTAATGCTACTATCAATTTTAATACTTTGAAGCTCAATATGTATTTATTCTTGGATGACTGTTATAGAATTTAATGATTTTCAATTACCTTATCAATAATTGGATTGATGTGTGATTTGATCAATAATTCAATTGATGTATTATTTTTATTATTATCAAGAGAAATAATAAAATAGATAGCACGTTATAACAATTGTTGTGAGGTTCAATAGAAGATAGAGATATATCTATGCCTTGCATGATTTCAATAGGTGTCGTAAATTTTTAATGTATGCTTCTTGTTCGCATCTTTCAAAGAGATATAGGAAGGTCACTTAATTCTACTCGAGAGAGTATTAAATGAACTGTCATTGATCAACAAGAATTATTATATATGTCATGGTATTGAATGGTATTAAATGGATTAATAAGGGGAATTCAAAGTCTTAGTGCATGTTTAACCTAATCTTACAAAAAGCATTCGTAGTTGATCATTAGAATAATTATTTAATTTAGTTAGATGATTAGTATAAATTCACAATCAAAAGTTGGTTATTCATAGTCTCTTTGGGACGATACTTACTTTATCAATATATTACTTGTCTATGATACCATTCATTTGCGAGTTTCGTCGATCAAGGACCATTACCTTTACAACCAGGTAGTGAACAAAAACTAGGTGAGACAACCTGAAGTTAAAACCAGCAATTAAAAGATATCAGACTCCTCCAAATAAGATGAAAAATAAGTAGAGAGGATGAAAAAATGAACCCAAGTACTGTGATCCCATAAGACCACTTTCTACATCGTCCTAATCAAGTAGACGAAGCAATTAGTATTCTAGTACATCCAGTTGCCAGACAAATTTAACACAAGTGTAGGTGAGAAAATGCATATACATGATCTACAATCACTGACACAGGACGAGCTAATTTAAACTAAACTGTTCCTATATAAATATAATTATAGAAAAATATATGAATTAGATCATAAATACATTCAAAGAAAGAACTAGCCTGATTTACAAGGAGTCCTTACATTTAATACAGTGTATTGTCTAAGGATTCCTAAAATAATGAATTACTATGCATGGAAATTCTAATATCTAATAAACTATAATTAGTAAAACCAATAATAAATAGTCTTCTATCCAAATCGTTATTTTCTTTACAGTTTCCATCCATTAACTAAAATTCTCCTCCAGTGAATTGAAGATTGTGCTATTGCAACCTAGTAGAAACAGCACGAAGATCTAGAGCAACAAAAATCATCTAAACAGCCAGCTCTCATAGTGACATAATGACCACAAGGAACACCAATTATGAACTAATACCAAATAACACCTTCCGAAAATTTACACCTATATTTCTTACTGAAACTCTGGAAGCCAAAAGTGGATATAAAACATGAAGATTTTGTACTATGTCATAGAGATCCAAAAGTCCTTCAACAGTGTCCCTTTGCAATTTCTACAGTAAGGGTTGTTCAACTATCATACTGATTCAACCTACCGAGACAATGTTACCAGATTTAGTTTTGGCTCTAAAGTTAATTGATGTAGAATAAGAGCTAATCTAAATTAATCTACTACTACAATCAATCTGAAGAGAAAAATATATCAGTGTTAGTGACAGTACATCAAAGGTACCGATATCCTAGATATGACCTCATTTATATAAGCTACACACAACAAAAGAAACAAAATAAAACAAAGAGAATTCTAAAAATGAGTAAAATAAAAATTCGAATGTTAATAAATAAATGGTAGATCAGATGTTAATTTAATTCCACCCACAAGACAAAGAAAAGAAGGCCAGTACCTGTGGACATTTATTTGGAAAAAAACTCACTATAGAGGATTAAAAAATTTCCTACTGTCAACACTTAAATTGTTCAACATATCAACGATTCAGTAAATGGCAGAAAATTGTCGAACTAATTGAACCGAACAGCTTTAGAAAGTTGGACAAGTAAACTTTTTCAAATCTTGAGAATGAAAAGTAGAAGAGCTACTTCATTTGTTACGCGTTTTTATCCAATCATCATAAATTGATAGTTACAAATTTTTGACATTATGAAAGTTAATAAAACCAGACTTACTCTTTAAGCATCCAATAGCTGCGCCTTTGAAAATTTTGATCCTCTTCTCCACGGGCATAGTAGCACTTTAATGCATCAATTCTTCCAACCTGAAAAGTTATATGCTTCCAGATGTATTATTATGGAAGTATCAACATAATTTACAAGAAGACTAACTTCTTATATCTGATTTAGGGTTTTTTTTTTGAAACTATTTTATCTGATAGTTAGAAAGGTCATCACTTCAAAAGAAACTTTTTTAGGTTTTTCTCAGTAAAATGAAAAATCATAAGCAGGGCAACATCATTTGGCACCGACCTTGAGCTTTTCATTAGCCTCCTTCATCCAGCTATAGCCATCTTGTCTGAAGTGTTGTACCACGTTGCGGTCAAAAACAAAGAGCGAACCACCTGAATGGGACATGATACCAAAATAATATGCATAAATCAAAATCAACTAGAAATAAACAATACTGAAAAAGTTGTCATGAAGCCTTTTTTTGTTATTTGAAGAAAAACATATACAGGACTGGATGAAGACAGACATCTTTCAACAATGTTATACAGTTCTAAGTTTAAACATCCATTGCTCATATACAAACACACACAGAACGACAGAGAGGTGCATCTGACAGAGTAATCATAAGTTATTAAGTCTAGTTGAAGACAAATTATGACAACACAGTAAAAAGAACAAATAAGAAGCGAACCACCACAACAACTAATTACTATAGTATTGCTGATAGGGGCCGTCAAGGATGCGGTTCATCCTTACTATAGAATTGCTGAAATTGAACAAAGCTGCACAGAAAGATTCGATATTGACTAAATGGTTTTTTTCGATTTTTTTTACCTTTAAAAATTTCGTCGCGTACGATAGTTTCATTGCAAATTTACCCAACACCATACTTTCATGTCATGCAAATAAATCAGATCAGAATTTCGTGAATAAAGTGCCAAAACGTCTATTAATTTGAATCCGTAAACCTTCAAAGTTAAGAATCCTACATGTTATCACCAACTATTGGTATTAAAAATAACTAGTACACGTTTATAGCATATGTGACAACAACTAAAAGTTACAATTCTAAAGGTAAAAGGGACATGTCAATGCATGTGTTTTTGTGTGTTAACCATTTTTCACAGCCAACAATAGTCATCTCAAACGGACCATTATTAAGTTAACAGGGGACACTAAAAGTCTTACTTGTGGGTCTCTTAGGAGGTTCTCTTAAAAGGCAAAAGTTTTTGTAATTTCGAAGAATATCACAAATTTCAGCAGGATGCAGCCACCGATGTTGTGCTTCCAGTATTATCCGTTCAAAATCTGCATTAAACTAGCAACTCAGTTAATTGATATAGATATATAAGTTTTCTTGCAGAGAAAGAATTTCAAGAAAGCAGAAATTGTAGAAGGCATCATTTCACAACTTATACCACAGCTTATCCATTTTAAAGGCAAATTCTTAATCCTTCATGATAAATGACTTAACCCATCAACTAATTGTTTCCAATTATCATGAAATTCTTCATATCCCTTAGGTTCATCCCTCATTATGATGACTTAGATTAAGATTTGCCCTTTCTCTAGCTCTCCCCACGGCAGCACGCAAAATATTGAAGGCAGTTTAGAGCATGTTTTGTGCAATAACATCATTTTAGGAGAAACGCAAAGTAGTGTCTAACTATGAAAATGGAAAAAAAATGATTTATCAACAAAATGTTAGTGCTACAATATACAGAAAATGAGACTCGGGTTAGACAGGAAAATCAACATCTAACATGAGACCATTGAAAAGTTTAAAACTGATAAATATCATGAATCAATGATCAAAAACAAGTGTAGCAAGTGAACTACAAAGAGAACAGCATTAAGTGTGTTGGCAAGTGGAGAATGAAAGCAAATAAATTATTGTTGTAACGATGTAAACATTATAACTATCTTAAAAGAGTTAATTTTGACAAAGACTGGTTCGTGAATGAACTGGTTTACCCACCGCCGAATATTTTCTGATTCCATTCGGGCGGATGCTATGTATCGAATCGAACGTGGCAGAAAAAACCTGGATTGCATTCTTATTCCTTAATAAAAAAAGATCAAAATACTTTTTCATCATTTCACGGTGATTTGTTCTTCCGGTACGCACCTAATTACTCTTCAATAAAAAATTGTTTTGACGAGTTGCCCTTTGCCACCGACAATTACTACGTCATATTACGCATATTCCTTGAGCTTGAGAATTTTATAAAGACACGTGTATACTCACCTATGAGCCCGTTTGGTAACAATTCTCCTTTTCTACAGTAAATCACTTCTCATTTTCAACCACACATTTTTCAATAAAATAATATTTTCCATCACATCAATACTTTTTTCTTCTTTTTCAACCACACATTTCCCATCATATCACTATTCAAAAATCAATTTTTCTCCTAAAAATCCCTACCAAACACACTCTATATACATTTAGATGAACGTATGCAGATAAATAAAGCTAAAAGCATACTCGCTAACTTTTGAAAATTTTAAAGCTCAATTCAGCCAAAAAAATCAAGAAAATAAAATTTAAAAATACAGAAAATCGTAATAACAGCTTAAAAAGAGAGGCAGGAAAGAGAAATCACCTAATTGAGCATTGAGCTGTCCACTATTCGCCATCTCTCGTCAATCCGAAGCCGTTTTCTCAAATCTTGTTAATTCAACTATGCTTACAAAGATTTGTTTCTACAATTCATTCATAGCAGATCAAAATTAACTAAAAGAAAAATAAGAAATCATCCAAAGCTCGCTCTGACAATCCACTGATTGACTTAGCTTCTACAGTCCAATATGAATATCGAGAAGAATATATATAACAAAAAAGGCTAAACGAGTGACGCGTAGAAAAAGGCTAAACGAGTGAAACTTTCATGTGCTAAACGAGTGAAAAGTAGAAAACGAGTAAGAAAACGAGGAAGGTGAGAGTATTTTCCGAAAGAGGAAATTGCACAAAATGTCAATATTTGACTTTAAATGTACAAAAATGTCACTTTTTGAAATTCTTTGCAAGATTGTCATTTTATGACATTTTTGCCCCTCTGCAAAAATTGAAATACCTTGCATGTCCAACATTAATTCAGATTTGACAAAATTTAAAATATGTACTAAATGTTAGAATTTTTGTCAGGAGGAAAAGTAAAGGACAAATAAGTCTTGAAGATTTTCTATTTTCAAACAAATTGAAAACCCTCGTTTCTTTCCTCTCCTCTCTCCCGTCCCGTCTCAGCGCCGACCGCCGCACCGCACCAGTTCAGTCTCCATCCTCTCTCTCTCTCTCTCTCTCGCAGAATTTCCCATCAGCACTGGACGAAAACCCTAAGCTTCTTCGTGTTACCGTTTTCATCGCTTCGCTCCGTGCCTTTTTTTCCTTCTCTCCGTACTGCACAGAGACCCTGTGCCAAAATCAAGACCTTCCTGCTTGCTTGTGCAGGACAATCATAGGCGAAGGAGGATTTTGGGAAGAAGAGAGTTTTGTTCGGGAGAGCAAATATAAAGGTTCGTCTATTTTCTTTCAGTTTGGGTGGAAACGGTTTTCGATTTTACATGGTTTTTTGAATTGGGCCGATGCAGTCAAAGTTTTGGATTGAATTAGATTGGGTGGATTATCTCGAATTTGGGAATCAAATGGTTAGGGGTGTTGGGCGAGGAAATTTTGAAGTGGCCATGAAGTATTCTGGGTTTGAATTTTTTTGAAATTGATATCCTAAGGTGCAAAGTAATTCCCGGTTGTTTGGAGAATTGAGTTTCGCTCTTTTTGCTTCTTGTTGCTTTGAAAGAATTTCATCTGCCGACTTTAGTATTAGGTGCATATGTCATTTGAGGTTCCTTTTATTGGTCACTTATCTGGATATCATGGAAGTTATGTTGATGTCAATCTAATCTTTCTATTTATATTATATTGATTGCAGATACCTCCATGGAAAACGCAGCTTCTTACAGGTTCTCTCTCTAATGTCTTAAATATAATATCATTCCCATAAAAGATATTTCATCTTGGTCATATTTTCATCCGGCAGTGGACATTGGTAATCGCTACTCCGGACCGGTGACGAGGTAAGATTACGGCCGGATTTTTAAACTTTTCATTTGGTTGTTTTGGTGCTTTCCATTGATAGTGTTATGTGCGAAGAAGAAGAACCCAAATCCTTGTTAGTCAGCGTGTCGGGGGAAGGGTTTGAAAATGGTGTCGTTACCAAAATTACAGTTGGTAAGTCGTCCTATTAATGTAAATTAAAAAAATTGAAACAGCCATTAATGAGATGTCGTACGAAGGATTGTTGGGTGGGCAAAATGCTTCTATTCAATATTAAATTTAATTTTTCAAAATTTCTTTTTAAACTCGATCCCCATCTTGACACAACTTGACGTTTGTTGAAGAAAAGAACTGTTTAGAAGATCTTTTGTCGTGAACTAGAATCCATTATAGCCTAATTCCTTGCATCTTTCGTGGAGAATCGGACAATTCTCAACAAGCAATTGAATTTCCTTTCAAACCAGTTACTCAAAATGCATACAATTTCATGTTATTAATAAGATCTTGCGTCGTGATCGTTTCGTGCATTGCAAAAACTATTGCCATAGGCATTTTGGTTGTTTTATTTGCAAAAAGGAATGAATAGAAGAAGACAGAGGAGTGTCTTATTTCACATGAATATGCTCATTGAGGTTAGAAAGCTAGGTGTGGTAAGTGAATGGACCTTCTATCCTTTTTTAGTTTTGGTGTCGTTTGTTGTACTTTAGTTTTGGTTGTTAAAGCGTACGAGGGGTATTGGAGGGTCAAGGAAATGAAGAACACCCGAACTAGTCAACCTTCCACGAGCAATTTAAATTCTTGAATTCTTCTCGAAATCACTTCACTCGGCATATAATTTCTTTATTTCCCATTTTAGTACAATTTAACTAACAATCACTAAAGTATTTAATTAAAATTTTCAATCCCAAGTCGAGGCAATGTGGTATAAAGAGAATTGTATATCATAAACGAAAGTACAAAACCTTCTCATAAAATAACGTTAATAGTCGCAGTTGATGTTGTCTTAAAAATAGTCAATTGTAGATGCTTACGGTGGAGAGAAAAGATAAAATAAAGAAAAATGTAATTGTCTTGTCGATTTTTACTTGCCAAATGCGTACAATCGTGGATTCCCATTAGAGAAAACCTTTATGCACCACGTTGATGCCTCCCAACTAGACCGGTTCATACCTACACATTAGGACATTATTTTTAAAATACATCTCATTCATGGCTGTTATAGGGAATTTCGAAATATGTAAATTTGAGCTTATGGTTGGCCAAAATAGAGTCCGTTTAGGATCACTTCTTGAAAGCCTAAAGTTGATTTTGAAACTAAGAAACTTCTTACTTTATCTCAATTTCGAAGATCTGTACTTTTCTATTTCAATTACCTATAAATAACTATTTAGCAATTCTTTTTAGTGACTCATGAAATTTGATGTGCTTTTGAGGATAATTTTGAATGTATAGTTTGAGTTTATAGTCCTTATAGCAACAACATATTTGCTACTTTTTCATTTGTCCTGGATAAGATTTGTAATCATTTTAGTACTATATAAACCTACAGGATTGAAGTTTAGTTCAACAATGACATATTTCATTTTATAAGTGTTCCATCATGTGTAGGTGAGAATGTCCTTTATGATCAAATTTGTACTTGGGATTGTTGTCATATATTGAAATTGTATGAATCCTAGACTATAGCGAGGATTTTTAAGCGTAACGGTGGTTGAAATGTTCGTTATGTCTTCTCAGTGTGTACTTTGGTTCCTGTTTTCTTCATAGCAAGTTCATATTTACTTTAGCCTGTTCAAACATTATTGGCTTCATTGATGGTGGACGTACTTGTAGAATAAGTTCTTTCGAAATTGTAATGCGGAATTCTTCTTCCTTGTCAACAGGGGATTTTGTTGAATCGTACGTAAACCATTTCACCCATATATACGAAAACCGGAAGCTTGAATACTAGTTGTAAGTCATTTGCTCATCTCTATGCTAATTCAGTTGTGGGGAACATATTGAATTCAATGTTTTCGCCTAGTTGTCCGAGTTGTTTTGTTGAAACGTTGCGTTGTGGGCATATCGGATCGTTGTTATTGCATTGCCTGCGTCCTGATATATTTTTGTTTCGTTAGCCGCACAATGATTGTTGTTATTGCCTTGCCGGCAGCCTCAATTATTTTTGTTGCCTTGTCGGCACATTCATTGTTGTTATTGCCTTGCCGGCATCATGATTTAGTTTTGTTGCCTTGCTACATTACTAACTTGTTGGAAGAATGTCTTGCATTGGACGAACCAAAATTTCACTACTTCAGCAATTACATCTACTACTATGTCATTGTAATTTTTACTTAACATTTCATTTGTGATACATTTGATCCAACATTCATGTACCGGGCACAATTTGTGTCCACGGTTTTGTGCTTGCAAAATTTCACTTCAGCTAACTCCGAGTTGATTGATCCTTCCGAAGTTCCGTTTATTTCATCTTCTTCTGTAAATGCAAATCTCAAAACGAAAGATAAGCTTCGGTATCCATCAGTCTAACACACGTACCAGGTCTGAACTGGCTCCATTTGATTGTCCCCTGTTTTGAGCACTAGAAATCTCCAATAGAAACTGCACAAGTTCTAAAAGATGGCAGTCGTGTCAGAGACAAATACTTCCATGCCCTGCAATACATCTCAGTCATGTTTTACTTGTTTTACGTTATGTTTTAATGTTGTCCATCGATTGCCATGAA
Source organism: Fraxinus americana (assembly GCA_035079005.1). NCBI lineage: Eukaryota > Viridiplantae > Streptophyta > Magnoliopsida > Lamiales > Oleaceae > Fraxinus > Fraxinus americana. The sequence goes on along the minus strand of CM068706.1, from coordinate 9,106,869 downwards.
ACGTTCATGTAATATTGTTTATTTTTATCGCCTTGTCGGCATTATGAATTAGTTTTGTTGCCTTGTCGGCACAATGATTGACTCGATTGTCTTGGCCGCATCATATCTGGATCATGACTGTTATTGCTTTGCCGGCATCATGACATATTTTGTTGTTATTGCCTTGCCTGCATGATGAATTATTTCTGTTGCCTTGTCGGCATCATGAATTTTACTTGTTATTACGGCCTTGCCGGCATAATGAATTGTAATTGTTAATGATTGAATCGATTGCCTTGCCGGCATCATGAATTGTAATTGTTATTATAGCCTTGCCGGCATCATGAATTAGTTTTGTTGTTCTTGCCTTTTTTTTCCGTCAACAATCCCTAGCCGGTATCATGCACTTTTTGGTACTAACTTCTCACGTAACTTTTTCTACTATTGGACGAACCAAAATTTGACTACTTCATCAGTTACATCTACTACTTTGTCATTGTCATTTTCACTTAACATTTAATTTGTGATACATTTGATCCAACTTTCATGTACATCAGCACAATTTATATCCACGGTTTTTTGCTTGCAAAATTTCACTTCGTCTAACTCCGACTTGATTGATCCTTCCGAACTTCCGTTTATTTCATCTTCTTCTGTAAATGCAAATCTCAAAACATGTAGAGTAGCTTCGGTGTCCAAATCTCACACACGTACCAGGAGGTGACTGGCTCCATTTCATTGTCCCTGTTTTGAGCACTAGAAATCTCCAATAGAAACTGCACAAGTTCGAAAAGATGGCAGGCGTGTACGAGAGAAATAATTTCATGCCCTGCAATAAATGATCGTTCATGTTTTACTTGTTTTACGTTATGTTTTAATGTTGTCCATCGATTGCCATGCTTTGTTCAGGTAATTTTTTTTTCGTCGCCTTGTCGGCATTATGAATTAGTTTTGTTGCCTTGTCGGCACAATGATTGACTAGAATGTCTTGTCGGCATCATATATTGCTGATGAATGTTATTGCCTTGCGGACATCATGAAATATTTTGTTGTTATTGCCTTGCCGGCATGATGAATTATTTATGTTGCGTTGTCGGCACTTCAATCTTTTTAATTGTTATTATGGCCTTGCCGTCATCGTTTCACTGTAATTGTTGATGATTGAATCGATTGCCTTGCCGGCATCATGAATTGTAATTTTATTATAGCCTTGCCGGCATCATCAATTAGTTTTCTTGTTCTTGCCTTTTTCTGCGTCAACATTCCGTAGCCGGTGTCATGAATTATTTGTGTTGTTATTGACTTGCCCGCTTCAGGAGTTATTTTCCCATTGCCTTGTTGGCTTACGAAATTATGTACATAGAATGTCAAAATTACATTTCCCGACAGTTCACTTCAGCAGAGATGACGTGAACTACTGAGGCGAACTGTCGGGTACGACAGTTGGCCTCAGTAGTTGTGCGTGAACTGTCGGGAACGACAGTTGGCCTCGATAGAGTTCGAGGCGAACTGTCGTTCCCTGGCGCTCACGCACAACTACTGAGGCCAACTGTCGTACCCGACAGTTCGCCTCAGAACTACTGAGGCCAACTGTCGTACCCGACATTTCACGCCTCTTCCCGACAGTTCGCCTCATGAACAGTGGAGACCTGGTTGTTGATATCACTTAGAATCTATTTAAAGTGCACCGCAATTCGGTGATATGTTAGTGTGCATTTATAATATATTGTTTATGTGTTATGAATTCCGGACGACGTACTATTTTTGTTGTATTTTTTTGTCGTGTCGCTTGCGCTCATTATCTGCGAAAACACTGATCATTTTCCTTATATTTCATGCACTACAGGCTGTATGGATTTCAACTATTTCGTTCCTGAAGACGCAAGGTTGTCTGCTAGGATTTCCCAACGCAGCAACCTCAAGTACATGGGGAAGGTAATGGGAATTTTCGATGAGCGCCAACGCAACGATTTTCGTGCGTCTTCCCTCGGCTATCTGACTGATGTAGCGGACATCCAATTCTCCGCTCAACTCCTACAACAATTTGTATTCAGATGCATTGACACAGACAAGAACTAGGAGCTGTGGTTCAACGTTCAGGGTCACCTGTGTCGGTTTGGTTTGCAAGAGTATGCGTTGGTGACGGGGTTACGTTGCGGTGTCCTTCCGGATGATGATCGGTTCCATCGAGTCGTGGAAAAAACAAGATTGAAGGACAAGTATTTCAAGTCTTCGGACAAGATTTCTTGCGCACAGCTTGAAAACACATGTGCTCGTGCAACGACCCCACGAGCCGACGTATACAAGCTTGGCCTTGCTCTCATAGTGGAAGGTATTTTCAAAGCAGGATAATAATGTTGGGCTAGATGTGTAGACACTTTCCCTAGTCGACGACATGGACATATTTTTCGCATACCCTTGGGGGAGATTGGGGTAAAATCGTCTGATTAATGGATTTTGAGGCAGGTGTGAGAGGAAATTTCAGGATGCAAAGAGGAGGCAAGAGAAGGAAATCAGTTACACAGTGCACGGGTTTCCCATAACCCTGCAGGTACGAAGCGTTTGTTTAATTGTTTTCTATAGCATCATTTAATTCACATACGTTTTCTATTTTTAATAACAATTACTGTGAAACAATGAGACAGATATGGGCATACGAGGCGATTCCAGAAATTGGTACCCACTTCGGTCAGCGTATTGGTGACCGCTTCCCACGGCTGCTCAGCTGTACGGCCACTAAACAATCGCAGATGCGCACGTACGATGCTTTCTTCAAGAGAGTGCGGGTAACTGATTATCAACTCCTTTGTGAAATAATTTTAATTACATTCAGAACTTAGTAATATCCCGACATAATCACATGTCTCTCTTCTTCGGCAGCTTCATGTGTATGCCACACTTCGTCCGACCGATCTAGAGCGCAACCAACACTACATCTCCACTCTTGTGCCTTTCGATGATGATCCCGATCCCGTTCTGGACAACATAGTAACATCCGTCGTCGATGCACAGTTCGAATCTGAGGCCGAACTTAGTGGAGGAGATGGCCATGCCGAAAGAGAATCAGCCGACGAGGCTGCTCTAGGGTCGAACGATGTGAGTGCCGTTGCAGGGGGTGTTGAGGGGACCTCTGGCACAGAGCAGTACGCCTCCAGTTCTGACGACACCGGAGACGGCAATGATGGTGCCCGAAGTGACAGTGGCAACGCAGAGCGTCCAGATGTGCCTGACGAAGGAGGAATGATGGGTGGAACATCTGTTGGAATAGACGGTCCCCAAGAAGAGCACGTTGGGGTTAGCGCACCCTCCACATCCAGAAATCGAGGTGTCCAATCTGGAGGTGGGTTGAGTAGATCTGAGGTCGAGGACATGTTGTTCGAGCTACGAGTCCTAATTGAAATGCGCCTCCGAACTGTGAAACTCGAAATGTTTGAGCATGTCACACGCGAATGTAGAAGACTGCGCGAGTTCATGGAGACAATGGTACGACCACCCGTTTCCACCCCCCCGACCGCTCCGCACTACGTGCATCCCGATACTGCACCGTCAACATTTTCACCTGAAGGTATACGTACAACTTGAGTACATTGTAAAATACGATGGCTGTAAATTCTCCATTACTGGTTTTTGTAATACTTATTATGCGTTATGCTTATCTTTGTTTCTTAGTACCCGGAGGAGACATGGGCACCGAAATGCATGGCATACGGAGTGAGGACGCTCCTTCAATCCATGGCCCGGTCGACGCTCCAGGTATGGTACCAAGTACTTCGATTGTCATAATGTACATGTGCGCGGTGATATAAACTGGCTGACGCTCCTTCTCTGTAGGCGGTCCGATCCTGGCTGACGATGACCTCGAACTTCCCGATGCTGGTGACGATGTTTCCGAACTTCACATAAAAAAATGTCATGTTGTTTCCGTGGAAATCTACTAAAAGGTTGTATCTTTGTTTTGCAGTACCCGGAGGCGACATGGGGCCCGGGCTTCATGGAATGCAGACGGATGACGTAGATACCACACACGGAGCGCCGACTGCGGGAGGTATGGTAGACGTACTTCTACTAGCGTTAAAAGTACATGTGCGTGGTACTGTGAAACTAATGCGCCTTGCTTTTTTGTAGGTGATGCACTGGTACATGACGATGATGTCGAACTTCCCGATGCAGGTGACGTCAGACCAGTCCCTACTACAAGGCGTCGTTCGTCGCGACTTCGAAGGCCAGCAGCAACCACTAGGACACCTTATACTAGGGGTGCAAGAAGGACGAAGCAGAAATAGGAGGAGTAGGCGGGACCCAAAAACTGCAGTTTCTCAGGTATGTTTATGTCATTGTCCAATCTATGGCTGCATCCGTAATAGTATGAATAGTTGTGGTTCAGAATCGACAACTAGAAATAGTAACGTATTTTTGCTATCCCATTAACCCCTCGAAGAGCATAATACTGTATTTTATTTTGCATTCTCACAGGCAATTGTACAAATGGTTAGGAAGTCGTGATATACATAGCAACATGCCGAGAATCCCTGACTCTGTATGAATATGTCGTGTGTTGTTCGATTCGTGAACTTGTCATCAGCGATTGATGACAACATCCAGGAAGAATGTTGTGGGCGGCAATTTATAAGTTCAGAACATTGTTATTTTGTTTTCATGTCGAGGGCTTGCACTACAACTGGCAAAGCTGCAGGGGTACTTGTAAATGATTTTGTAATCAGTACACATATTTGTCTACTTATGGCGGATTCGTATAATTTAGTAGGAAGACAACTTTTTATATTATACGTTCACAGGTGTTTGTGAACGTAATATATGTTGGAATTTTGTAAATGCTATTGTTCCTCGCCAACCGTAATGTTAATATTCATTGTTTCGTTTCTTTAAATGCAAAGTTCGTGACCAACCCCGATTATTTTGGGCAATAAGCATATTCGGGACGGATATGGCAAATTCATAGACAACAATAACTTATTACTCGATGAGGAAATTACGAAAATAATGATAGGGAGAATAATAAGTTATAAATCAAAACTAAATTGGGGAGGCATATACAACTTACCACAGGTGCCAAAAGGGGAGGTAATTAGTTCATGGCTTCAATTTTAATTCTGAAATGCAGTACCCATGAATTAATGGGAATGTCACACCAAGGGTCATGTACATTTAAGTTTGACATATTGGTTTTGGTGGTTGGGATGTTGAGCATCATAAATGATGTATCACCCTCCAGTATAAATAACAAGTCCATTTTTCATGGAGACAATGTCAGCACTGCAATCTAGTTCATGCACTGGGCAACTAGTTTGCTAAGAAGTGAGAAATACGCATCAAGTATCTGTTCCCTATGGCATCCTCCACAGCAAGCAATGACACCGAACTGTTGAACCTGCCGACGGCGACGCCCGGTTCATCTCCGGATTATCCCATCGTCATTTCATCGGACGATGAGGACGATGCTCGTTCAAATGGTTGGAGAGTCATGTCCCCAATTCCGTTTCCGGACCTCAACGCATTCGCAAGCATGGAATCACAATCACCTAAGACCGTGCTGCAAAATTTTTTCGATGTCCCGGTTGAGATATCCGATGATTCCGATGATGACGAGGTGGGCCACATCGCGCCAGCTCCTGAAATAATCTTCATATCGTCGGACGACTCAGACGACAACAGTGGTGCAGATGGGGGATCCGTCTGCAATGAATAGGACATCGGTGATGGTATCCTGTGGGCGGTAATAAGTGATGGTCATGTGTGTATAACTTTTGCTGTGATGGACATGCACTTTCATGGGGAAGGAACGAAGTGGTTTTAGTTGTCGTAGGATGTGTTACAAATACCGTCTTATGGAACGGGCTCTCATTTTGTACGTTTTGATTGGGAAGCCGTAATATATGTTAACAATGTGTTCATCGTTTTTTTTTCGCTCATATTTAGTAATGATCATTAATCACATGTCTTAGCAATGTTGTCCCTTTCGCACCGCTTGCAAAGAATGCGATTCTTGTCGTTCTGTTCCAACTGCCGAGAACTACAGAGACCATCTGTCGGGACCGACAGATGAAGTGTCGGGATGTGTTGCAAAATCGCCTAGGTACGATTACATAATCTGACCCGTACAGTAGCGTATCCACCCCCTCTCATTAGGGTATCCACCCCCTCGCATGGCTACTACTTACGGCAAATTATAAGTTCGTATAATGGGAATGTAAGGTCCAAATAGCAATGCAAGTTGAGAATAATAACATCACCTAAAGGGTTACAACGCAATTGGGGAACATAACCGAAAACACTAATGCGACATGATTTATGTGTTCAGTGAATGAAGTTAAGTCAACATCGATTGTGTTACAGCGGGCCGTGAACATGTTGTCCGGTCATGACGAAGTCTACCACAACGAGTGCATTTCATTGGACGTGTGGTGGACTCATATCCGGAACGCTTGCGTCTTGGGGAGGAATATACTACCTGAAATGAGGACGACGCACAACGGGGGGCAAAAAAGGGGTACTTGTAATTTCGTTCGTATCAACCCAGTCGACGTCCCGCGAGACGGGATATATTTCCACCAATGTGTTCGTCGTTTTATTTCGCGCATATTTAGTAATGATCATTAATCACATGTCTTAGCAATGTTGTCCCTTTCGCACTGCCCGTAGCGAGGACATGCTGTTCTGTTCCAACTGCCGAGAACTACAGAGAACATCTGTCGGGAACGACAGATGAAGTGTCGGGATGTGTTGCAAAATCACCTTGGTACGATGACATAATCTGACCCGTACGGTACCGTATCCACCCCCTCGCATGAGGGTATCCACCCCCTCGGATGGCTACTACTAACGGCAAACCGTAATGAAATAGAATGGGATTGTAAGGTCGAAATAGTAATGCAAGTTGAAAATAATATCACATAAAAGGTTACGACGCAATTGGGGCACATAACCGAAAAGAGAAATGCGACTTCATTTTTGTGTTAAGTGAATGAAGTAAAATTACATCGGTTGTGTGACAGCGGGGCTTGAACATGTTGTCCGGTTATGACCAAGTCTACCACAACGAGTGCATTTCCTTGGACGTGTGGTGGACTCATATCTGGATCGCTTGCGTCGTGTCGGTGGTCTCCCTGGAAGACGACGCACGACGGGTGGCAAAATAGGGGTACTTGTAATTTCGTTCGGAACAACCCAGTCCACTTCCCGCGAGACGGGATATATTGTTTCGCTGTACGCACCCATCCAATATACCGATGTGTAGTAAGGGGAGCACAAATCATATAATGAAGTACCTCTCAAGCAAGCAGCACGAGTTGCATGAACACAAGGCATACGATTTAGCTGGAACTCACGACATGTGCAACTGTTTTCAGAAAAGTCTACAATGTCCGTGTCATTGGGTAGTCCAACCTGTGTTAAGTTGTCTGTCAAGGCATGAGCTCAAAGCCTGGAACCGGCTTCGAACGTTGTCCGTAACTCGCTCTCCATCCTCGACGACAGTACAGTAGTACATGCTGTTGCGTCGCTTCGACGTTCATAAAACCACCTCTGCATAGTACTCCGAATTTGTTCGACCAAGCACGTGATCGGTGACGACCGGGCATGTCGTAACAATGAGTTTAGAGATTCGGCGATGCTATTGTTTGTCATGATATTGTACCGATGGCCAACGAATAGTGCTCGTGACCAAAATGAAAAACCTGCTCGCTCCAAGTACCCGTACGATCTTGCACTTACCCTACGAAGCTGACCCATCAGTCTGTCGAACTCTTCGATCCGATTAGTTGTAGCTGCTCGTTTGAATAGAAATATTGAACTCGCATTCGTAACGCTTATTTGTATTAAGTTCTTTTCCATGTGCCACATACAACAACCATGGTGCGACAATGGAAATAAGTGAGAAATAGCTTTTTCAATGCTCGTTTTCCTGTCCGAAACGAATACGAGTTCATCTGAATCGCCAATAAGATCTTTCAAGTTTGACAAAAACCACATCCACGATTTATTTGTTTCTCGCATCCACGATCCCCCATGCTAACGGATAAATACGTTTGTTCGCATCTTGGGCAGTTGCCAGTAGAAGAGTTCCTTTGTACGGACCTTTCAAGTGACTACCGTCAACACAAATAACGGGCCTCATGTACTGTATGTAACCACGAATGCTTGCACCGAAAGCTAGGAAGAAGTAATGGAACCTATCATGAGAGTCAACTTCGATGTGGGTAACCGTCCCCGGGTTACACTCTCCTAGAACGTGACAGTATGAAGACAGTTTTTGGAAACTATCCTGAGGTGTTCCATGTAGCAAATGTAAAGCAGCCAACTTTCCCCTACGTGCTTTGTGGTAACTTATTTCGACACCAAACTCACATTCCATGTCACGTGCAATATCAGTAGGGTCATAGGATCGGTATGGATTGTCCAATTTTCTCAAAATATGCTCAGCAATTACTGAAGTAGTGGCATGTCGATGTGCGTTGCGACGAAAATTTAGGGAACATGTGTGAACATTGTTGAATTTACGGATCATGAAGACTGCAGACTTTTTCACGAGCACGAAGCACGTACCATCCACATGCAATTATCGTCAGCACATACAACAGTTAACATTTTCATACTTGACCTGATGACCTTAAATTGGAACTTGTCTTGCAAAGCGAGTACACGAATTCTCGAGTACACCTCTTTCTTGCTTAAGAATATTTGCCTTTCCGCAAGATCGGATGTATTCACTCTTGTAATCCAATCGTATCTGTTAAAAGTTGTCGAAGGTGAGGACATTTGCTCGTCAACGTCATCAATATTAGTAGCCTCTGTACCATGCAATGGGTTGTCCAAGATCTCATCTGAAGGTGCAGTCCCAACTGGAGTTTCGAATGCATTATTGTTGGCTACCCTATGCTGATGATTGAACTCCTCATCTTTGTAAATTTTGGTGAACATCCGCCACGGGAAACGAACGATCTGCACAATTTCTATCCCTCCCCATGCCAACACTTGGGAGCTCGGCTTCCGAAATAGTAACGCATATGGCAGTTTCGTTGTGAACTGATATGTACCATTTTAAGTCTTCTTCTTCACGTATTTCGGCCGGAGGTATATTCAAGTTCGGGACTTTGAACTTCAGTTCAATTTTAGTGCAGGGATCAAGAATACCAAGTTTGTCCTTCAATTGTAGCACGAGTGCGGTTAGGGTAATACTTGTCGGCACTAAAATGGAAGTGGTTTTGTCTCCTCTCCACTTCCATTCGTCATCCACATGAACAAATTGTCCCCCATACGACACTATAAATCTCAAATGAGTACTCATACCTGAAACGTTGAGATTGCAACGGTAAGAATTATTCACAATAAATATGTCTACATTTAATAATATGAATGTCGAACTTTCGAATATTGAAATCCATGGAATAGCAGAAGGTGAAATCAACACTGTGTTAACAAATTTCAACTGTCGAATTCGACATTTCATAAATGTCGGGTTCGACAGTTCATAAATGTCGGGTCCGACAGTTTCGACAGATGACGTGTAGAAACTACCGGGGAACTGGAAATCCCGTATGTTTGAAGACATTTTTGAAAACATTAATGGTGATAAAAAATTTTCAACTACCACATGAAAGCATCTTCTCATTAATAAACAGTTCAATGCTTCATTAATTATGGAATCCTTCATTTATGTAAAGGATATTGATGATTGAATCTTTTTCACAAATATTTCCAAAATCAAACAAATGAATATAGTTTCAAATATACCTCCCATTGCATTTGAAGATATTTTATTTAAACATTTAAGAAATAGTAATCTATAACATAAATTTATAAAGTTATAAATAATTTGTAATGACTTACCTCGAAATATTGATGATGAATAATGTGTTCTTGAGCAAGGAAGAATGAAGAAGATGAAGAAAATGTTAGGGTTTGATAGTGGAGAAGAAGAATGTATGATTATGTTAATATTTCTAATTCTTTTCTCTTTTTTTCTTTTTAAGAAAACTCATATTACTTAATATAATATACTATAAACAATTTTTTTAATATTTAAACTAAATCATCACATCACAACATTAATTACACTCAAATCAAACATTTATTGCTCCTAAAAAGGTGGTAACAAGGATATTTTGGACATTTTGCACCAAAAAAGTTACATTTTTGCAAACAAAAAGTGAAAGTGACAATTTTTTTTGGATTTTCAAATTTAGTGACATTTTTGAAAATTCCCCTTTTGGAAAAGGAATGGAAGGCAGTCAGCGAGTTCAGACGGTGACAGGTGAACTTTTCTTTTCGGATTAATCTATGGGTACATAAATGGACACATAATGGTTGACATAATGTGAGTGTGGTAGGACCCACGGTACTGTAGCGTGGGCCCCACCCCCACTCACATTATGTCAACCATTATGTATCCACCTATGTACTCCAAGCAATGCTCAAAAATTATTTTTTATATTAATGGTCGAAATTTTAACAACATTAATATTGTCGATCATAATTTTCAATAACAATTATTCAAATAGATTAGCTCCTATTTGATTATCATTATTTTTAAAATATATTTTTCTCTCTTCTTTTCAATCACTAATTTTTTAATAAAATAATATTACAAGCAATCCCGATGATATACTCAATACAAGTCTTTTGTTTTTCTTCTATTATTATAAGTAGCTAAGTTTTTCTGTCGGACGAACAATATAATCAAATTGAAACCATTTATTTCTTTTATTCAAGATTCAAGTGTTTTTATCATATTTGTGTTGATTTTATTTATGTATTTAACGTTTTGAATTATTTGATCACTAATTCAATATTTTTTTTTATTTTTTTACGAATCTAGATGTGAGTTTTAGATTTAAACCACGTAATAAAATTCAGTAATTTAGTATAACGTATAGAGATATCTATACCAATTATTGTGGTTGTTAGATGAATTTTTAGAACTAACATTTTGTTTAACTAAGATTGTTTCTCATAGAAATATAGATTGAATTAGTTAAATAGGCTCAATGAGAACTTGAAAGAGATAAATTAAGGGTCTTGCTACTAGTACATTATGGATGCCATAAAGGCATCCATAATGCACAAGTGTCCGACCCCCATTGGGGGGTCGGTGGCTAACGATGTCGCGTCGGCCCCCCAATGGGGGTCGGACACTTGTCCATTATGGATGCCTTTATGGCATCCATAATGTACAACAAGACAAATCCATAAATTAAATACAATAGAAGGATTTGATGGAACACTACATTATGTTATACATCTTGAATTAAGATTTAAAGTGATCAATAGATAAATTTGTTTAAATCCTAATATCTAATTCTATATTTGAATTCTAAATCCATCTTTATATGCATCCCGCTATTTTCAAATAGTTAGATCAAAAATCACAATTCTTTCTTTGTTTTCGTTAAATAGTAGTTAGAAATATTAAATTAAGCATTAAAGTATAGTTCTAGTGAGAATGATAATTCGGACTCAAAGGTCCAATATATTACTTACGATATCGTACACTTGCGATATAAAAATACATCAGCCGCATCAATTTTTCATTTTCATAACCAAAGCACTCACATGCGAACACACAAACATTAGTAGAAATAAAAACTAATGTTCACGTACATATATGTTGGTTTACGTACACCCCATTTGTCTAAATTAATATAAATCATTCTTTTTATATATTCAATAATTCAAATTAATTAAATTACATGTCATGAATTTATTTGATTGTTCTTCTGAGTTGTAGATGTAAATGAATTAATCTATCAACTATTTAAATTGTTTTTACAAATTAGTTATTGTTACATTTCAATCATAAAATATATTACTCTCTCCATCATGGAATTAAAGGCTATAAGAGACTTATTGGCATATGAAAATGAATAATCTATTAAAGTGATGGTATCGAAAAGGTTTGATCGAATCTTGCTCTAACAATACTAGAAAAATTGATCTTTTGAAGCACGTCCTAATTGACAATGAGGTAATACATCTACTACGATCACCCTTATATTTAATATTAATAACTTTGAATTCATCTTTGAGGTCCAAATACTCACATGGCATAAATATTTCATATCCTACATATTTTTACGTGTTTGTAAAATCTGAATTAAAAAGTCATATTAGTTTTATTTACAGTACTAGGAAGGAGACGAATGGTCAACAAGTTTTGCCACCGACCACCCATGACTCGCGGTTGCGAGGCTAAAATGCTTTGGTTATACAGTCAAGTCAATATAAATAATTTGTGTCAACTCAGAAGTTCATTATCAATCATTGGAATTGTGTCAAATAATAATAAGGCAATTTTAGCATAAACCAATTGGCGTTTTTGAAATTTTGCTTTAACCTTTTCCAATCATCCTTTATAAGAAAAAATGCTTGGAATGAAACTATGCATGGTCATACATAAAAGGTCACTATTTATTTATTGAGTTAAATTATTTGTACATCAAAATTGTACATCACTTTTGACATCATTCAAATTGACATGATTTGATTGGACAAAAAATTGTTTATATTTTAAATTGTCCAATAACGTGTTGCCACATGGCACAATATAAAAAATGGTGTACAAGTAGTATGATTGTTATTTATTAATTCTTAGTATATGTTTTCATAATTTATTAGGAATTAAAGGACCTAAGTTGCAATTTTAATTAAAAATTATGAAAGTAGTTTTTCTTTAATCATTTATCTTAATTACCAATTTGTCGATTTCATATTCATCTTTAATTTTTTGCTTTATCATGAATACTTTAATTTATGTTATATGATCTTTTGTTTTTGACTTTTATATTTGTACAATAAAATTGATAGTGATAATTTGAAATGGTGCGAAGATCAAAGAAAGGAAGAAAAAAAGGCAAAAAAAACTTTTATCTTACTAATCCGATGACTTAGGTTCCAGTATATTTAATAATTCTGAATATGTCCTTCAATTAATAGTATTTTATTATAATTTAGTTAACATTAAAGATGCTCAACTTTCACTATTAATTTGTTTATCAATGTCAAAAGGCTTGTGTAAAGCAGGTTATTGTGGAGCAAGTTATCTAAAATATTTTTCTCATACTTTCATCTTTTTGATTTGTTGGTCGATGTGTTATTTTTATTTTCTAATTCAATTTTAATGTGTAAATTGCTACTGAATAGGATACTTTTATGTTAATTTGCTACTTATAACTGTTTTTAGGTCTGAAGTCTGCTAATTGTTAATTTTAGTATGTTATTTTGTCAGTTCTCAGAAGTTTTGGATGCTATGGGGAAAAGGATTTTTGATTTTTATATTTGTACAATAATTTTGATAGTGATAATTTGAGATAGTGCATAGATCAGAGGAAGGAAAAAAGGAAAAAACCTTCATACTACTAATCTGATGACTTAGGTTATCATGAATGAATCTTTGTTCTTGATATGCCCCGAATATTTATGCTATGCTGGATTTTTTGAATTTAGTTTTGACGGTAATGGAGTGATGATTATGTGGTATATTCATGTTAGAGTTTATTCAATTTTGTATAGTAGAAGTAACATAGTATTTGATTTCTCTACATGGATATAAAATCAAGCCATGTTATTCAATGATGCAACTCAAAAATCTGACACTGTAATTGAAAACGGAAAATCTTACATTATACGAAATGGAAACGTAAGACCTGTCAATGGGAAGTATCGAAATGTGAACGATGAAATTGATAGAAGAGATTAAAGAACGTATATGCTATAAGATATTGAACTCTTTTCTTCAATTCAGTGATGTACAAAATTTCGCTAGTGGAGATGTCCTGATTGGTAGATATACTTTTCAGTCAAATGCACAGTTTACAGTCATATTCGAGAGTCTTACTAAGTATTAGTTCAAAAATTCAAAAAACTCCACCTGCATATTATAAGCAAGAACTATTTTAATAACAGCTATTTATTGAAATAAAAAAAACCTCCACATGACATTAGTGAAAGCATTGGTGTAGAAATCAATGATATCTAAGGTTGTTCATTAGTTAATGAATTATTTTTTGTTCAATTTTTTTCTCTTTGCTTTGAGATGTTATAGGATTGGTAATCAAAGTTCGTCATCAACGTTAAGAGGCCAACTGAAAGTACAACAAAGAAACAGAAAGTGATTATCCTAGACAGTGGGTAAACATCGTCCATAAAATCAAACAAAATTTTTTAATCAAATAAAAAGAAGATAAATTTTATAATATTATTTACTCAACAATTTTGTTCTTAGTACAGATGCAATACAATGAAATTATATTTGCGGAGAGATTTGGCTGACAACAAATGAAAGTTTATAGAAGACATTGTTCATGAAATGCCAATTATTGCAGTTTTGAATGTGAAAGCAAGTTACTACAAAGGTCAAAATTTGTAATTATGTTATTATCATATTAAAACGAACTCTATGCTAAAATCATTAATCTATGCCATGTTCTTACTAATGTCTATCGAACAAGTGAACTAAATATCTCCACTTCAAATGATAGTATCATTGAGATCAATGCACAACTTAAAGAAACTGATGCTATTAAAAATAGGTGAGCGTGATTTATTCATTCGTCACAATTATATTTACATTACTAATCCAGATAGCTGAAAGATGATTTATTTTGCCTCTTTTTATAGCTAAAAATTGCTATGTGGTGGAGGACTGTACAAGCTATTAGGGCCCAAAAAGATGATGGATGCTAGTTTATTAGATGATATTAATACAAATAGTGTGTTTTTGTAGGCAAGATTCTAAAGGTTCAAAACAAGAACAATCCATAGTATGAAATATGTAATGGGTACAGTGCAAGAGTTTACCCAGAGTCGCATAAAAAAATTGTCGCATGTACAAAATGTGAAATTAAGGACATAGCTTTTACTAGAAAAATATTTGCTTAGGTTAATAATTTCATATGGAAATCAAGAAGTTAATGTCACAATTTTTGATGCTGTCGAATCTTTCATAGGATGTACTGTGATTGAATATGATGAGGTTCTTTTCAAGGTAAAAATATAATTTCAACATATCATATTGCTTCTAACTAAAATTAGGCAACTAATTTATCTTTGTAAAACGTTTCTTGGTACCCCTCAAACCAACAAAAAGGAATTGTGTGAATATTACAAGAAGCTCATATTGTCGGAAGATAAAGAGTTCAAATTCTTGGTGAAGATGGATTGAAGAAAAGAGAAGAAAGGACACGAAAGAAATTGATTGTCAAAGAAGTTTACAAGGTAGATGCAAATGAGATAAATGAAGGAAGCCATCTAAGCAAAAAAACTAAAACTAGAAGATTGGATATTATTGTGTATGTGGCTCCTATAGAGTGGAACACTGGTTTATCGGGGTATTTTTTTGTACGGGCTCCAAAGTCTTGTATGTTTTAGGGCTAAAGTTAGTATATATACTAATGATGTGACCCTATAATTCATATTGAATAAAAAAAATTTCGCTTCGCTCCTTGTGGATGTAGGCACATTTCTGAACCACGTTAAATCCTTATATTGATTTCTCTATTTTACTTTTCTATTATTGCGTATAAAATCCAACAACTGGTATTAGAGAGTTAGATCTACATTGCAAGTTCTTTGATTGTAAAATTTGATGTGATGAAGTTCAACGGAACTAAGAATTTTGGATTATAGCAGCGAAGTGTGAGGGATTTGTTAGCGCAGTAAAAGATGGTGAAGGCTCTATCTAGGAAGAAGCCAGAGACTACGTTAGTTGTCATTGGTAGTCAAGAGAAAAGTAAATGGATGGAGGTTATGATAGAGGAAATTGAGTTGTTGCATAAAAATGATACCTAAAATTTGAAGGAGTTTCCAGAGGAGAAGAGACTAATAGGGTATAAGTGGGTGTACAGAAAGAAAGAAGCAATGTCAAAAAAGGAAGAGAAAAGATACAATGCTCTGTTAGTAGCTAAGGGATACTCACAGAGGAATGAAGTAGATTATGATGAGATTTTTTCTCGTGTCGTGAAATACACTTCCATTAGGATTGTCTTGACAATGGTGGTTAGTTTTGATTTGGAGTTAAAGCAGCTAGATGTGAAGATTACTTTCCTTCATGGTGATTTGGAGGAGTAGATTTTCATGGAGCAACCAGAGGATTATTGGAACCAGAACAGAGAATCTTATGTGTAAACTGAAGAAGTCTTTATATGGGCTTAAGCAGTCTCAACGACAATGGTACAAGAAGTTTGACTCCTACATATTTCAGATTGGCTACAATCGCTATAAATATGATTGTTGTGTTTGCTACAGAATTCTTGAAGATGATTCATAAATTTTTTGACATGCTAATTGCTGCTAAGAACATGGATGAGGTAGACAGATTGAAGTCTTTATTGAGTAGATTTGATATGAAAGAATTGGGACCGACTGAGAAAATTCTTGACATAAAGATCAACAGTGATAGGAAGGCCAAAAAATTATGGCTATGTCAGAAAAATTATTTGAAGAAAGTGTTAGAAATATTTAGTATGTTCGATGTAAAACCAATGGGTACACCATTGGCAAATCACTTCAAATTGTCTACTAATCAATGCTCAAAGGTAGAAGAAGAAATTGTAGAGATGTCAAAGGTGCCCTATGTCAGTGCAGTGGGTGTTTGATGTATGTAATAGTGTGTACCAGACTAGATCTAGCACCTGTAGTTAGTGTGGTGAGCAAGTACATGGCTAATCCCGATAGAGAGCGTTAAAGAGCTGTAAAGTGGATTTTCAGGTATTTGAGAAGTACAACTATGGTATGTTTGAGAGACAACATGATGATATTTTAGTTCAGGGATATGTAGATGCATATTATGCCAGCGACTTGGATAACATGAGGTCTCATACATGTTATGTTTTCACACTCGCAGGGGACCTAAATTTTGGAGATCAATGGTTGAGTCACTTGTGGTATTATCCACGACTGAAGCAAAGTACATGGCTGCAACCGAGGTAACAAAGAAATTATTGTGGTTGAGAGGGCTTGTCAAAGAGCTTGAGAAGATGGAATGAAGTTGTATTGTGATAGTCAGCGCGTCATTTTCTTAGCAAAGAACTAGATTATCATGCAAGAACCAAGTACATTAATGTGAGATTTCACAATGGTACTTCAAGAGAGCTTTTGCTAGAAAAGGTATATACTTCAGAAAATGCAGCAGACATGTTGACAAAACCAATCATATTGGACAGGTTCAAGCATTGTTTGAACTTGATTAACATCTTTATGTGTTAGAGAGGATGTATCCCAACCTATTGGTCCCATATGGTTTTTTTAAGACTATATTTTTTCTATTGTTTCTTCTAAGGGATGAATATTCTCCAATGTAAAGATTGTTGTGTATGTGACTCATATAGAGTAGAACACAAGTTTACTGGAAGAATAGGTCGATGTCGGAGCAGAGTGAAGCAACGACATTCGTCTCCCAGGATTCAATTTACTATCCGTTTGTCAGTCTGTTCTGGCATTGGTCTCTCGGGGTTCAATTTACTGTTTGTTTGTTAGGGATGTTGAATAGGTTGGGATACGAGGGCAACGAGAGCGTGTTAAGGTACATGGTTAGTTTCTTATACGGGGCCCTAAAGTTTTGTATGGGCTAAGGCTAAGATTAGTATATATAATGATGGTGTAACCATATTATTCATGTTGAATAAAATATCACCTCCTCGCTCCTTGTGGACGTAGGCACATTATCGAATCACGTTAAATCCTTGTGTTGATTTCTCTTTTTGACTTTTCTATTATTGTGTTTAAAATCTAACAAATATTAATTTAGCTTAGAGAGACACATATTATTATGATTTGATCCTGTTTCAAGGAATTTTTTTGTTACCATGGATGTGACCTTTTTTTAAACACAAAAATATTTTGAGAAATATCATCTTCAGTGAGAGAGTAAAGTGAGTGTCGCCTTTAATTTTTTTTTGGTTTCGAGCATATAGATCTTGATTCATTTCCAACAATATCTCCTACATTAGAAGCACAGAAACTAACAGAACTAGTTTCGAGTTTGTTTTGAATACAAATGCACACAAAGGTGCGCAGAAAAAACCTACACCTAAGCCAGAACTTGTTGGGGGACAAGATTCTAGTCATGTCCAAACCATTGCAAGGTCAGATTTGGGTTTTGACCAAGGACAATTACCTGTAGATTATCCTTCAGAAAGCAATTTGGATTCAGAAACATTAAATAGTGGAACTTGTGAAAAATATGTCTCGATGCCATTACTAAATCAACCGGAAATAGAGATGTGTGCAAAACCAAGAGAAAAAGAAAATGGGCTTCATGTCTATGCGAAAAAAATTTCAAAGAAAAGAGGATATTTCTCTGAAGCATTGCCATGAGCCTAACCAAAGGAAAATCTTAGGTCAATCATCCCTTATACCTACTTCTAAATCTGTTGAGTCATTGAACATTCCAATTGCTTTTAGGAGGAGTGTTTGTTCGTGTATTAAACATCCCATGTCCAATTTTGTGTCTTATGATATACTATCACCTTTATTTTGAGCTTTCACAACTCAACTTTCTACCATAGAAATTTCTAGAACCGTGTAGGATGCTTTAATTGTTCCTGAATGGAGGAAAGTAATTCTGGAGGAAATGAGGGCTCTAGACAAGAATGAGACTTGGGATGTTATAGATTTACCATAAACGAAGAAAATTGTGGGCTGTAAGTGGGTATATACAAGGGGAATTTAGCCAAATAGTCGGGTAACACAATGATTTTGAACAAGTGGCCTTTGACCCAGAATTAAAAAAAAATTCAAAAGGTTTTAATTGATAAAAAGATAAAATTACCATTCAGTTTCTAACTAAAAAATCACTCAATTTTCCCTCATTTCTCCCATTTCTTCAGTAAAACCCTATTCTCCCCACTACGCCAAAAAACATAATTTGCAACATTAAAAAGGCAACATTTGTTGATAAATGTTGCTAAAAAGGTCTTTTGGCAACATTTTAGTAAGTGAATGTTGCCATTGATTAATAAAAATGAGTTTTGGCAATGAAAAATGTTGCGATATACCCCATTTTGCAACGTTTCTAGAGTGTTGCGGAAGGTGAGACCTTTCGCAACGTTTATTAAACGTTGCGAAACGTGAGAAAGTTTCCGCCCTTATTTACAAAAAGTTTCAAATCTCCTTCACGCCTCCCTTATTTCCCAAACCCAGCCCTATTCACGTCTCCATTCCTCACAGAGTGAAAAACGCCGGAAACCCATCTCCGGCCACCCTCTTGACCGGAACTCAACGCCGGTCGAAAGCCCACCTCAAGACGACACCAAACATGCCAATAACTCATTCCAAACAACTTGCCAACAGATTGAATTTACCCCTAAAAATCTCGAACGCAGGGTACTACTCTACCGCAATTTCCACTAACAGGATGGCGCACCACCTGGGTTGGGTGCGCCCTCATCTAGCGCACCTATCCCAGTATTGGGTCTTTACCAATTTGGCCCAAATCGAAATGAATTTGAATCTGAAGTGCAGTGCGAACTGCGAACGCAGTCAAATTTTGGTACCGAAAGAAATGTGACTAAATTTTATTTATTTTATTTCAAGGTGCAACTTTTTCTCATTTTTGGTTTTCGGTTAAAGCAACTGTTATCCTCTCGTTAATTTTTCTTTACCGATGGGCAATATTTGTTCTATATTTATGCTAAGCGATCCGTAAGATGACGTGCGGTTTTCTATATTAGCTATTGGCTAGTTGATTTGATATTTTACGATTCAATTGTGAACTCATATTTTGCAATCACGTCCACAACTCCAAATGATAGGTTTGCTTTCTTGTCGTCTCTTTCTCTCGTCTCTCCCGATCGATCACTAAACACTTGTGTAATTAAGTGATCGCTTAGGTTGATGCATCTATTTTGATGAATTTCTACCATGTTGTTTTGTCTATGCATATAGCCATATGTTTAGAGAGAGTCATTTTCGACTCAGTTTCCCCATTTTCAGAATTTTATCTTATGTGGACCGTTAGTCAATTCGAACTTAAAATCTAATCATTTATCCACTTATTGAAAGTTTTTAGAGAAGGCCGATTTTGTAGTCCGATCAATATGTTGACAGCTTGATGTTTATCCGGGCTTACATCAACTAGATGAAATGCTAGAGAAGCTAATTTTGTATTCTGAACTGTTTCTGCTGAGATGATCAATGATTTTTCGTCTTTTTTGGTCGATTTATTTTTTATGACACAGAAATGTGGTTCGAGTTCTTGGTCCATAGAACAACCTTCTTCTGCTTGCTGTTTTTGCTACGCGACGAAATGACTGCATTGATCTCCAATAGTTGGCAAACGTCAAAATAATAAGTAGAAATCTTATTAGTGTTGGATTCTATTTATGGGTTTTGTTTCTATCGGATTAAAGTTAAATGTTTTCCTTGAATAGGATCTTTAAAATCCTCTTTTCATCAAGTTGATGATAGAATCTGTGAAAAGAATGGATAAGTAGTTCGAAATTTGTAGCTTTGAAAGCAAATATGCAGAAATGATTATGAATAAATGTTACCGGCTAGCTATTCTGGTTTATGCTTGTTTGAGGATCTTTTCCTATTTTTGATGAAGGTTCAAAAGGCAGGCTCAAACAGGGCACAGGGTTCATAGTTCAGTGATGTTCAGGAAAGGAGTTTAAGGGCCTTCTTTTTTCTTTTATTAAATTTTCACGCTGATTTACATGACATATTGTTGTATCCTTTTTGTCCATGATTATGACTTGCTCATGTAATGCGAAATCCGTGTCCGCATAGCCCGAGAATCTGGATTAAAAAAGATAGGGGATCCATATAGTTGAGGAAAAAGCAATGGCCATGAAATTATGTTCATTTTGGTGAAGTATGATTAACCACATGCATGTGACACCTATGTCGAATAGATATCTTCCCAATAGCTACAGTTCGGTAGTGCTCTACCCTAGAACCGACTTTTCTCCTCTCTTTAAACCTCTAGCCGGACAAGGACCGTCTTTATCATATCATGATTTCATTTCATCCTTGCATAAGAGCATTTGGACTAAAAGGAATAGCAACACGACGCGGTCCTATCTACGTATTTATGTTTCTCAGTGTAAACTTCTTGTTGTCCTCGTCTTGCGCAATATTATGCACAACGCCAAATAATGGAACCTATTTTATATTTTGGAAAATCCGATTATCTGATGAACTTAGTTTATGTTACTTAATGATATAGGCTTTTAGCAATAATTGCGTACTTTTTTCATCTGTCTACTATTATTATTATTATAATGTTTTCTGTACCTCACGTAGTTGCAGTAAACAAGTGGAAGCAAGAAATATGAATTGCTCAAAAATATAGTTAAAGATATTTTAAAACACTTACATTAATGCCATGAATTAAATTTTCACGCTGATTTACATTCGTATCTGTAAGTTTGATTTCTATTTGGCTAAATTTTCACGCTGATTTAATTGCATATGCAGACACAGAAGGTTCTGCTTGGGAGATTGAAGCAGCTCCGGATCAGTTGGTAGCTAGGGAACAAGTAGAGATGATAAGGGTGAAAGCAATGAAGCTTGGAACAAAACTGGAGCTTCATCAGAGAATGAGACCCCGTGGTTTACTGGTCTGCATGGAGTGCCAGAGAAGCAGCCATAAAAGATAATTTAAACATTTTATTTCATTTTGAAACTTCTTTTTATTTAGGTGGTGGTGTATTACATTGTAACGTTAAAAGTGTGTGGATTCAAAAATTTATAATGAAATTATCAATTTTTATACAATTTGAAAGTTTGTTTACAAATATTCATTTTCAGTTTTACTATTCAATTTACATAAATTCCTATATTAAAAAAAAAAAAGGCAGCGTTTTTTAAACGTTGCGAAAGGGGTCTTTCGCAACGTTTTTTAAACGTTGCGAAAACTCTTCCCTCTTTGGCAACACTGGACTTTGCAACACATTCTGAAACGTTGCTAAAGGCCTTTTGCAGCGTTTTTTGGCCGTTGCAAAAGGCCTTTTTTGGCGTAGTGCCCAATTTTAAAATTAATGTTTTCCTTCTTCCTCTTTTTCATCTTCTTCAATTGAAATTCTCTACTACGACGGTGGAAGCAAACCCAAATCAAAGGTACAACTTTCTTCAACTGAAATTTCTCTCCTTACTATACCTCATTGTATTCTCCTAACATGGCTTTTCAGATTCTCTTGAAGAAAATGTTACCTTAATTTCTTGCTCTTTATTATATCATATTCTTCTCGTTTTGTTATATTATCTTGTGAAAAAGATGGATCTTCAACCTTAGATTCTAAAAGAATATCGAATTTAATTTCCTTTTGCCCTTCTTTGATGGGAAAAAAAAACTTTGTACTTGACATTCTCAAGTATGAAACTGCTCAACATCGGAGCACATGAAATGAAAGGGCGGGGTGGGGAGAAGAGCAAATGGTGGGCTGTTAGAGAAATCCTACATGAAATGTAATTAACATATCACAATCTTTTCTTTTTCTTTAATTGATTATTTTCACTACATTTTTTTAAAGTTTTTATCTGCACTTTTGAAGTAAGAAGTAGAGAGAGAGAGATTGTTAGCGATGATGTTAGAGGAAGTTTTCAAACAGTTGTATTTGGTGAATGATCCAACGTACAATAACTCTCCTAAAATATGTCTATATGTCTCTCTCACTGTATATTAACATGCATCCATATGGGTATATATGTTAGTGATTAGAACTTATAATTTGTTTAATGAAAAATAAGCAGCTTTTTTTCTGAATCTCTACGCATTCTGATGCAACTTATGCACGTGGTTGATAAATGGGGACCATCTACAAATGTTTAATTTCTCTTAATATATTTTCAACTATTATATCATCACATTTATTTCATTGTCAAAAACTTTTTTCCACTAAAGTATCTATTATCACATAATTTACATTAAGTTTATGTCTCACTTTCGCTTTCTAAAATCCATTTACTTTTATCTGAGAGTTTGTTTGGTAAATGATTGGTTTTAGAAATAAGATTTCTAATTATTGTTTTGCATTTTACATTAGGAAAAAATAGATGCTGAAGACATAGTGAATGCGAAGATAAGTAATAAGTGTAGAATGAAATTGATTGATGAAGTTTTCTACAGTTTGGATGATAAGAATTAAGACATATTCACAAACTCCTGCTTTGTACATTTGTTGAGCTTGAGGGACAAAGTTTGCATCACAATTGGTCTACCAGTTAATTCTGAGGTCGATAAGACACTATTAGTCATGCGTTGTATTAATATCCTGGATATTGATTTTGTAATATGTTTGCTTCAAGTTAAATGTTGATTGTAGTTATAGTTTTGATGCTCTTGATTTAAATATTCTTATGCATTTTTATTAGAATCGTATAACTGAATTATGAAAAGATCTAAGAGAACGGTACAATTGACGTTATAACGATACACAAACTTGTTCATCAGAACGGCACAAGTAATGTTACTATGTAGAAAACGACACTTGTGTCGTTACGGAGATGAGAACGTCTACTAGAATGGTATAAATATCGTTATGTTTGTAAATATAGGTCCATGAGAACCATACTTATGTCGTTACTGAGTTATGAAAAGATATACAAGAGCGGCACAATTGACATCATAACAATACACAAACTTGGTCATGACATGCCCTTGATTTAAATGTTCTTATGCATTTCTATTAGAATGGTACAACTGAGTTATGAAAAGATCTAAGAGAACGTTAAAAGTGACGTTACAACGATACATAAACTTGTTCATGAGAACGGCACAAGTGTCTTCACTATGTAGAAAATGACAGTTGTGTCGTTATTGAGATGAGAACATCTATCAGAATTGTATAACTATCATTATGTTTGTAAATATAAGTCTATGAGAACGATACTTGCGTCGTTACTGAGTTATGAAATGATCTACAAGAAGGCACAATTGACGTTATAACAATACACAAACTTGGTCATGAGAACGGTACAAGTGTCATTTCTGTGTAGAAAACGACACTTTTTTTTGGTTCTGTCTATAAACACGAGCATAAGTAGCTATGACCCGTCTGAGCCCTGATGATCAATAAGTTGAACTCATTAAAGTTGCAGGATGGAGATGTCGTTTACAACGCTCAAGAGATATGCTCATTACTTATATTTTCTAACAAATGTAGATCATGACTTGTGATTTCGTCATTGGATATTATATAATCTATGTCAATTCTACTGTTATTTGTCATATAATCAACATTTCTAACTTTCTTATGTTAGGGGGTTTAATGTTTGAGTTCATTGCGCTGAAAAAGAAACAAAATATTGGAGAAATCAACAAAAGGCACAAGTGTCGTTAAACGACACGTGTGGCGTTTTATCTATTAACACGAATATAAGTAGCCATGACCCATCCGAACCCCAATAATCGATAAGCTGACTCGTTAAAGTTACAGAATGGACATGCCGTTTACAACATTTGAGAGATATGCTCATTACTTATACTTTCAAACGAATTTAGATCAAGACTTGTGATTTCACTGTTTGATACCATATATTCTATATCAATTCTACCATTAGTTGTCACATTATCAACATTTTTGACCTTCTTAATTTCGGGGATCCAATGTCTGAGGTCGTTCCGCTAGAAAAGTAGCAAAATATTTGAGAAATCAACAGAATGGCACAAGTAAACACGAGTATGAGCAGCCACGACCCATCCGAGACCCGATAATCGATAAGCTGATCTCATTTAAGTTGCAGGATGGACGTGTCGTTTACAACATTCGAGAGATATGCTCATTACTTATACTTTCAAATGAATTTAGATCAAGACTTGTGATTTCACCGTTTGATAACATATATTCTATATCAATTCTTCCGTTAGTTGTCACATAATTAACATTTTCGACCTTCTTAAGTTAGGGGGTCCAATTCTTGAGGTTGTTCCGCTGGAAATGTAGCAAAATATTGGAAAAATCAATAGAACGGCACAAGTACCGTTTAACGACACTTGTAAACGACACTTGTGTCGTTATGTCTATAAACACTAGTATAAGCAGCCACGACCAGTCCGAGAACCGATAATCGATAAGCTGAACTCATTTAAGTTGCAAGATGGACGTGCCATTTACAACATTCGAGAAATATACTCATTTGTTATACTTTCAAATGAATTTAGATCAAGACTTGTGATTTCACCATTTGATACCATATATTCTATATCAATTCTACCGTTAATTGTCACATAATCAACATTTTCGACCTTCTTAAGCTAGGGAGTCCAATGCTTGAGGTCGTTCTACTAGAAAAGTAGTAAAATATTGGAAAAATCAACAGAACGGCACAATTGCCGTTTAACGACCATTGTGTCGTTATGTCTGTAAACACTAGTATAAGCAGTCACGGCCCGTCCGAGCCACGATAATTGATAAGCTTAACTCATTTAAGTTGCAGGATAGACATGCCGTTTACAACGTTCAGGAGATATGCTCATTACTAATACTTTCAAATAAATTTAGATCAAGACTTGTAATTTCACTGTTTGATACCATATATTCTATATCAATTCTACCATTAGTTGTCACATTATCAACATTTTCGACCTTCTTAATCTTGGGGATCCAATGTCTGAGGTCGTTCCTCTAGAAAAGTAGCAAAATATTTAAGAAATCAACAGAATAGCGCAAGTGTCTTTTAACGACAATTGTGCCCTTATGTCTGTAAACATGAGTATAAGCAACCACGACCCGTCCTAGACCCGATAATCAATAAGCTAAACTCATTTAAGTTGTAGGATGGACGTACCATTGACAACATATGAGAGATATGCTTATTATTTAATAAACATGAAAAAATAGAACAATACAAGTGTCGTTACTATTTCGAAAACGGCACAAGTGTCGTTACAACACCATTGATGTTTTATTGTAACATAAAAACAATATAACTATCGTCTAAGACAATGACAAAATCAATCGTTCCAAACATCATAAATCGTTTGCTTTTCAAAATAACAAAAACAGTATATCATAACATAACACCACCATCATTTTTCAATATCACAAAAGCAGTACATCGTAACAGTAGTACTGTCATTATGGCTTCATTGCCTTCATCGTTCACGTCTCTCATTGAGTAGTACACAATGTATACAAGTGATACGATTATGCCTAGTTTTCAAACACCCACTACACTTACGAGACTTGCGCACCTTTCGTTGTAGTGTCGTTCTACACTACGTAAAATAGGTGGAGTACCGTTCTATACTACAGATCATCCAATAGTTATGGACAGTACAGAAATACACCAAGTGTAAAAAAATCAACTAAAATATCATTTCATATTATATTCAATAATAAAAAGATCAATGTACATGAGATTTCTAAAAATACATTCCTTTTTTCTTCACATATAATAGAGATTTTAATATAGATAATATAGAAACCAAAATTCTTATTCAAATGCTCAAAATATTTGAGAAGATAAGTAAAGAATATAATGATAACAAGATTTTATGGTAGCAAGCACAGGGAGAGGCGAAGAGCAGTTGATACGATTGGAGATGAATTGAGAAATTTGATTGGATTGAAAGGGTGTTAGGGTCTTTTCTATGATAGGGATATTTTAGACATTTGATAATGTTTATTTATTGTATTTCGTAATTGAGGCCATTTCACCAACAAACATTGAGAAAAGATTATTTATTCAACTACATTGTTTGACTGGGTCTTTTAACAAACTTTCCCAATATACAATCAAGTATAATGTAGATGTCACTCTAGAATGATATAAGGTGAGGTTGGTAGTAAAGGGGGTTTACTCATACCTATGGCGTTGACTATTCTAAGACCTTCGCACCGTTTACTAAACTTAATTCAATACGAGTTTTGATTTCCATTGCTGTGAATTTAGATTGGCCGCTTCAGCAATTGGATGCAAAAAATTCTTTCCTAAATGGTCAACTAGAAGAAGAAGTTCACATGGAGCCTCCTTCGGGATTTGACGAAACATTTGGCACACGAGTGTGTAAAATAAGAAAATCATTGTATGTTCTCAAATAATCACCCAGAGCATGGTTTGAAAAATTCACCCAATCTATTAAGAGGCAAGGCTACACTCAGAGACAGACAGATCATACATTGTTTGTGAAGTTCTCAGAAAGGAAAGTTGCAATCTTAATTGTGTATGTGGATGATATAATTCTCACCGGATATGATTTAGTATAAATGGAGAGACTTGAAAGGTGTCTAGCTGTTGAATTCAAGATCAAAGGTCTTGGGGCATTAAAGTCTATTCTTGGCATGGAAGTTGCTCGGTCAAAGCAAGGAATTGTTGTCTCCTAGAGGAAGTATATTGATGCGGACATCACGATTTATTTTATTGTTGATTTTTATTAATTATGTTTTTATTTTATTAGGCTTGTAGTAGTGAGTTGGCTCAAACCCGTCACTAGTAGGTTAGGTTTTTACTATTTATTGAATTTTTAATTGTTGTTGAATTAGTTAATGATTGAGTGAAATTATAATTGGAGGCTGCCACGTTTTCTTCCTTCTCCTTTTATGTCACGATTTTTTTCCTCTGCTTCTTTTCTCTTCTGTTTTTCCTACTTTGATTCTTTCTGATTGATAATAAATCTAAATTGATTCTACATCAAATTGGTATTAGAGCGCAAAATTCCTACACCAAAATCCACCGCCTTCAATTCAATACTTCATCTACTACAATAGACATATTCATCCACTCCTAACCTTCCATCACCTAATTATGCCGCCATCATCACCTAATTCTACAGCCACAATCATCTTCAACATGCAGTCCAATTATTTATCACAAAACCCGAGTCTTCCACCACAAACTTCTGCTGCCACCATATTTACGAGAATCACCGCTAAAATTGAAACATCTACAGCTACACACAGAGAACACATACTGACCCAAACGCACACATCCTCGATGTGCGCCTTCATTGTCACCAGTTGCCTCTACATCACCACATAATACCTCCACTACTAATTCCACTATATCACAAACCATAAATTAACCATCACCTTCTCCGTTTTGAACAATTGGCGACACTCAAGACACCCACCTCCGCTACCACTCGAGACACAGAACACCAATCGCTATAACACCACAATTACCGCAGTTAGTACACCGCTCCTACATCGCTAGTCTGTCATTACCATAGTCGGCAATTGGGTTTGGTCCTATTTTGTTTAGTGTATTTGATTTGGTGTTGGGCCTCAATTTGGACTCCATTTTATTTAGTGTGCTTTGATTTGGTATTTGGTATTGGGCCTCAGTTTGGGCCTCCATTTTTATTATTAGTGTAATTTGTATTAGTTAAAAAAAGTATTCTCTAACATTTTTTAGGTACCTCTCTTTGACCGCCGATCATTTCAGTTACTTCAGCGACATAATGAGGGGCTATTGTTTCTTTGTGTATGGTGCTCAGTTACTTGGTTCTCAATTACCTCGACGAAAAAAAGGGGAGCTACTACTCCTTTATCTTTAAATTACATTACTATTTCATTTTAAAATTGCATCAATTAAATTTTTGTGTTACTGTTATTCCAATTTTACCTACAATTCAAGTCACTAAATCCCTAATCGTGTTATATTCTCACTTTTATCCTACTTATCTTAATTTCTAACCGTGTTATATTCTCACTTATTTTACATTATTAGGTTGCTGATTCATATTTGACCCTTGCTTTATTATTTTACATAGATCAGTGGTATTAGCTTACCATATTTAGATTTACATAATCCCCAAAAGAAAATTTGATCAGGTCGTTATTTTCATTTTTAAAACGAGTTATTTATTGATCTCTCCATACATTTTCATTTAACTGGTAGTACATTGCATGCAGTTGCATAGTGGTCTTCTTATCATATCTCGTTCCAGTAACTTGACCATGGACCCGTCCCAACTTGATGCCATCACTCGACAATTATCACAACTTGTCACTAACCAACAACAGTTACAAACTCAATTGGCGACTGTTCAAACTGAGATGATCGCTACTCGTGAGGAAAATAGAGACTCAGTTGCTAGGTTGTTCACTTTCGAACAAACCCCACATTCGACTGAAGCTGGAAACTCAAAAGCATGCAGTAATAGTCACTATCGTCATCCCCAAGGTGGTCGACAACACGTTAGGCATAATCGTAGAGATGGACATCAAGTTCGTGAACGGGATCGAGAGCATCACCATCATGATACGCAATCTTCTCCTCACCATGATGAATGTTTCTTTAGAAACATTAAACTGGATACCCCAACATTTGATGGTTGTTTAGACCCTCGGGTATTTACTCAATGGATTAGAGATATGGACCCCTTTTTTGCTTGGTATGGGGTCCCAGAAGACCTAAGAGTTCAATTTGCTAGTCTGAAATTAACTGGCACCACTCAACTCTTTTGGGAAAGTGTTGAGGAGCTCCTTGAGAGACGTTGTGCTCCTCCTGTTAGGAGTTGAGATGAAATCAAATGTCGATTTCAAGAGAAGTATTTACCCCAATCGTATAGGGATAATTTTTTGGATCAATGAAATGCTCTTACGCAAGGCAATCGACCAGTGACTGAGTATGTAACTCAGTTTGATGAATTTCAAATAAGATATCAGGTCGTTGAGGATAAAGCCATAACCTTAAGTAGGTTTAGAAGCAAGGCCTCAGAGATGATCTTAAACGTGATCTTATCCTTCGGGGTGTTACTACTATTGACCATGTTTATACCTTCATCCGAGACTATGAGTTAGTTACTAGGATTCCATATAGAAATCATGGTGACAACCGTACCCTTGTTTATTCAGCACTCACTTCTCCCACTGAGTCTATCCTAAGGCCTCTCCCACTTAAGGTTCCTCTTACAGGGGAAAGTAAAGGTAAATGTCCTGAAGTTCCAAGGACGTCCTCACACTTGCAATGCTTTAATTGTAAGGGTTTCGGTAACATTTCCTCTAACTGTCCTTGTAGAACCCTATTTATGGAGGAACGTGGAGGTATAGTGGATGACTCGTTGGAGGATCAAGTTTATGAGCCTAAGTTTGAAGAGTTTGAGGACTTGTATGATAATGAAGATACCTTCTTAGGTTGTATTCGAACCCTCCCCATGGATTTAGAGTCAAGACCCCCTATTCCCAACACGTCTAGATTAAGTATTGTCGTTGTACCCTGACTCAACCCAAAAATGCTGCTAAGTGGCGTCGTCATGCCATTTTCCACACTTACATCAAGATCAATAATAAAGGTTTTAAGGTCATTGTAGATAGTGGTAGTTGCATTAATGCAATTTCAATGGCTACTGTATCTCATCTTGGGTTGAAATCAGTTTCTCACCCTCAGCTATATAGCATCTCTTGGGTTGATACTTTCTCGATAGCTGTAAAAGAACGTTGTGTACTACCTATTTAGTTTCTCGAGTATAAGGATCATATATGGTGTGAGTTATTTCAATGGATGTAGGTCTCATTCTTCGTCGACCTTGGTTGTTCAATTTAGATGTTACTATTTATGGTAAGTGCAATTCATGTTCCTTTGTATTTAATGGAAAGAAAATTCACCTTAATCCACTACCCTCGAAACCTATTGGCTCACCTAAGGTAAAGAAAAGCGAGGAATGAAAAGGATTACATATTATTAATCCTATGGAGTTCGAATGCATACTTGTGGGCGATTCATTCTTGTTTGCCTTGGTTGTCCTGGAGGTTCCGTCGAATTCCTCATTAGTAGCCCCTCTTGAAGCCCAGGCGATCATTCAAGAGTTCCAGGATGTGTTCCCCGAGGACTTACCTGACGAGCTACCTTCTTTACGGGACATCCAACATGCCATAGATTTGGTCCCGGGAGCATCCTTCCAAATTTACCTCATTATAGGATGAATCCTACAAAACAAACTGAACTTCAGAAGTAAGTGGATAAACTCATTCACAAAGAATTCATCCGTGAGAGTTTAAGTCCTTGTGCAGTTCCTGCACTATTGACGTCTAAGAAAGATGGCTCTTGGAAGATGTGCATAGATAGTCGTGCCATCAATAGAATCATGGTGAAGTATTGCTTTCCCATTCCTAGGATTGACGATATGTTAGATATGATGGTTGGTGTTACAATCCTTTCTAAAATCAATTTGAAGAATGGGTATCACCAAATTAGGATCTCCTCGGTGACGAGTGGAAAACCACCTTTAAAATGAAATATGGTTTTTATGAGTGACTGGTTATGCCTTTTAGGCTAACCAATGCCCCATGTACTTTTATACGAACAATGACACAAATTCTTTAACCTTTTATGGGCAAGTTCCTCGTCGTCTACTTTAATGACATTCTCGTATATAGTAAAACTAAGGAACAACATCGGGATCATCTCAAGCATGTTATTTTTGCCCTTCGTGCAACAAAATTGTATGCTAATTAAGAAATGTTCTCTCTTCATCGATAAAGTTGGTTTCCTAGGATTCATTGTATCCTCTACGGGGGGTATCTGCTGATCCTGCCAAAATTCAGACAATTGTTGATTGGCCTGAGCCTAAGATTGTACATGATGTCAGGAGTTTTCATGACCTAGCTACCTTTTACCGTCGCTTCATCAAGGGGTTTAGCACAATCATGGCTCCTATTACAGAGTGCATGAAGAAATGAGAGTTTCATTGGACACAGGAAGCGACTAAGGCTTTTAAACTAGTTAAGAAATGAATGACGGAAGCTCCTGTCATGCGCCTTCCTGATTTCTCCAAAGTTTTTGAGGTTGAGTGTGATGCCTTCGGGGTAGGAATATATGGAGTCCTTAGTTAGAAACGCCACCATGTCCCTTATTTCTGTGAAAAGTTGAATGATGCTAAACAATGGTACTCGACTTATGATAAGGAATTGTACGCAGTTGTGCAGGCGTTGTGATATTAGCATCATTATTTTCTACCCCAAGAGTTTGTTCTTTATTCGGACCATGAGGCCCTCCGTTATCTAACTGCCCAGAAAATGTTGAATTCTAGACACGACCACTAGGTTGAATACTTACAAGCCTATTCTTTTGTTTTGAAACATAAGAAGGGAGTTGAGAACTAAGCGGTTGATGCATTAAGTCGTCATATCTCCCTTTTGTCGTTATGAACATCAAGGTCATAGGCTTTGAGTGACTTAAGGAAAATTATGAGACATGTCCCAATTTTAAGCATATCTTTCTTGATTTGCAAGGAGAACGGTCGGATACTGTGGGTAGCTTTTCCTAGAGGAGGGTTACCTTTTTCGAACCAATAAATTGTGCATCCCTCGAACTTCAGTGCGGGACTTCATAATATGGGAAATTTATGTGGGAGACTCAGCAGGTCATTTTGGACAAGATAAGATCATAAAGGAGATTGAACGTCAATTTTACTGGTCTAGTTTGAAGAAGGATGTGGCCAAGATAGTTAGTACATGTAGTGACACCTATCAGTTGGCCAAACAGAAGAGACAAAACACTGGTCTATACACACCTTTTCTCATTCTTGATTGCCCTGGCAAGATGTGAGTATGAATTTTGTATTAGGACTTCCACGTACCCCGAAAAAACATGATTCTATTTTTGTGGTAGTGGATTGTTTCTAAAAAATGGCTCATTTTATCCCCTGTAGCAAAACATCAGATGAGTCCGAGGTTGCCACATTGTACTTCAATGAAATTGTTAAATTTTATGGTCTCCCCAAAACCATTATGTCGATAGGGATGTTCGGTTCACTTGTCACTTTTGGAAAACGATGTGGCACAAAGTTGGTACAAAGTTAAAATTTTCTACTGTCTATCACCCGCAGACTGACGGTCAAACGGAAGTGGTTAACCGTAGTCTTGATAACTAACTAACATGTCTGGTCCAAGAAAATCTTAGAAATTAGGATTTAATTCATCCTACAGCTAAAATTTCCTATAACAATTCCATGAATTGGTGTTAG
Source organism: Fraxinus americana (assembly GCA_035079005.1). Lineage (NCBI taxonomy): Eukaryota > Viridiplantae > Streptophyta > Magnoliopsida > Lamiales > Oleaceae > Fraxinus > Fraxinus americana. The sequence goes on along the minus strand of CM068706.1, from coordinate 9,074,027 downwards.
GTATGAGTCCATTTGAAGTTGTTCATGGTTTTAAGCTTAGGAAGCGTTTAGATCTCATTTCGATGTCCCGACATGCTAGAGTGTCTATATCAGCTGAAGCATTTGCACAACATCTTCATGATTTGCATATTGAGATCAACAACTTGAAGATAGTAACGCACCATATAAACTCCGAGCTGATTTGCATAAAAGACATGTTGATTTTAATATTGGGGATTATGTTATGATCTGAATTCGATCGGAGCAGCGCCTACATGGATCTGCCTCTAAATTTCAAACTCGTAGTGCTGGTCCTTTTAAAATCTTAAAGCAATTTGGGCCAAATGTATATGTTCTTGATCTTCCGCCACATCTTGACTACCTCCATACTTTCAATGTTGAGGATTTAGTTGCTTATAAAGGTCATTTCAATCCCTCTGATGATCATCTTCTATCTCTATATATGGACATTGATCCTGAATCTCTTGCCACTTCTAACCCAATGCCACATTTCCCAGCACACTAAGATAAAATTGATGCTATTTTAGATAAACAGATTATGTTGACTAAAGATAGAGAGGTTCAACGCTTTCTTGTTCGTTGGATCGATCGTCCTAAGTCTGATTACATATGGATTACTAGAGAGATACTGCTGCAGCTTGACCCAAACTTATTGGAGCTCTATCGGAGTTAGCAAGATCTTCCTTTGCCTAGTTATCTTTCCACACATTCAGGAGACATTGGTGGGGACATAGATTCAGACCACCACTGACACACGTTTATGGACATCGGAAGAAGCTCGTTCAACCTCTTGGTTTATGGTTGGGCAATTGATTGCAGTCTCCTATGATATAGTCACTCGATAGGGTCGAGTTTTTCTCCCACCCCGGGAGAGTTGATGCGGATATCACAACCTATTTTATGGTTGATTTTTATTAATTATGTTTTTATTATTATTAGGCTTGTAGTAGTTGGTTGATCGAAATCCGTCACTAGTAGGTTAGGTTTTTACTATCTATTAGATTTTTTATTGTTGTTGAATTAGTTAATGATTGAGTGAAATTATAATTGGTGGCTGCCACGTTTTCTTCCTTCTCCTTGTCTTTCACGATTTCTTTCCCCTGCTTCTTTTCTCTTTTGTTTTTCCTGCTTTGATTCTTTCTGATTGATAATAAATCCCAATTGATTCTACATCATAAATTCTCAACCTCCCAAAAGAAACAAGAATGAGTGGTTGTAGACCCTCTGAAACACCAATAGTTGAAGCTTAGAGGCAGTGGAAAGAAAACTCCTGTTGATACTGCACAATATTAATGACTAATTGGCAAACTTAAATTTGTCCCATACAAAACTTGATATAGCCTTAGCAGTAAGTATGGTAAGTCAATTTATGCATTCTCCTTTTGAAGAACACCTTGAAGATGTACACAAGATCTTGAGGTACCTAAAGAGTACTAGGAAAATGATTATTCTTCAAGAAACATGAGCAGAGAAGAGTAGAAGTCTATACCAATGCGGATTGGGTTGGATCTACTACAGATAGACGCTATACCTTATGGTACTGCACATATGTTTGGGGCAATCTTTTTACTTGAAGGAGTAAGAAGAGTGTAGTTCCATAGAGCAATGCAGAAGCTGAGTTTCGAGCTATGTCACACGAGATTTGTGAGTGTTGTGGCTAAAATGTATGCTTGAGGAGGTAAGAAGACCTACTACATTGCCAATAAAACTCTATTGTGACAACAAATTTGCAATTAGCATTGCACACAATCCAGTGTAACATGATAAGAAAAAACATGTGGAAATTGATAGACATTTCATAAAGGAGAAGCTTGAAGCAAGTGTTATTTGCTTGCCATTCATTTCAACTTCAGATTAGACAGCTGACATCCTACAAAGGGACTCTGAAGATCACATTTTGAATTCCACATGAGCAAGTTGGGTATGATAGATATATATGCTCCAACTTAAGGGGAAGTGTAGAGAAACAAAGAGTTATCTATTGGTTAGGATGGTTATCTGTTAACTAGGATTTGATACTTAAATTTGGTGATTAAGATAGATTAATTTAATTCCTAATTTTATGCTCAGGTTAGATTAGATTTGTTTTCTTGTAATTATCTTGAATGATTTAGATAATTGTGGCTTAATCTTAGGCATTCTTAGGCTATTTATTCATTTGTAATTCTCTGGTATTGTGTGTGGAATAATAATAATAATAATAATAATAATAATAATAATAATAATAATAATAATAATAATAAAAGGAGTTGTTTCTTCTTCTCCAGAACGTTCAAAATTAAATAAATATTTAGCACTTATTTGGTGGAGATTAAAATTAGATTGTTGTAAAATTTGATAAAAATTGATGAAAATATGTGGTTGAGAAATTATGAGATCCATGAAATATATATTTAAAATTAATTATTGACTTTAAATTAAATTTTAATTTTAATTTTAATTTCAATCCCTGTAAACAAGGCTTTTAAGGGCTTATTGAGTTGTTGAGGGAGACATCATGTAATTTGCAGATTTTCATTTGTACATTGGATGATTAGGTGGATGTACAACAAATGTCATAATGCTTGTACGCCATGTGTGGACATGTGGTGTATGGTCTGCATACCAAGTTTCTTCCTCGTTTACGTTGCTCTTTTTATTTATAACTTAATTTTCATATTTTCATTTGTGATGGTTATATTTGCAATTCTTTAATAAATATGTCATATTTTAATTATATTAAAGATTTTTAATCTTTATTTATTATTATATTTATATCATTAACTTTTTTGTTCATCATATTCTCTTCTTTAATCTTTCATTAACTAATAAATTATGTCCTTATTCATAACTTTCGTCCAAAAACATACTTAAGGGCTGTCTGATACAGATTAAAAAACCCAAAAAATTGATTATGTTACTGTTATTTTCAACCATTTGGGCACCACCAAGACACAATGTAGTCAAACATTTCGGCTGAACAGTGAAAATAACAGACAAAATTCTGATTTTAAGCAGCAACAAACAGGCTCTTAGCCCCTGTTTGACACTCATTTTGGAAAAAAAAATTCTAAAATAGTGATTGATGGAAGAATGTGTCGTTAAAAAGTAATGAAATTTATTTGGTTTATGTGTAGTATTATTTTATTGATAGAACGTATGATTGAAATGAACAAAGAGAAAAAAATGAGAAAGAAAATGAGAATAAAATGGGTGTCAAACAGTGGCTTAATATGCTTTAGAATAAGAGACATATTTAATCTTAATTTTTTCAACTTATTCAAAAATATAAGAAAAAATAAGTTTTTTACTTCATCTAATGAATTTTTTTGACATACTGTCATTAGGAACATGTATTAATTTGAGAATAAAAATACGGTGAAAAAGTTTGAAATATAAATGTGACAATAAGTAAAAGTTATGAACATTTCATGCACTGTATTGAAAATGTGATGTAAATTTATTTGGCTTTTCCATTTTATTGCAATTTCACAATTCCACTTAAGGATGACAACGGGACGGGGCGGGGATGCCCTCCCCGTCCCCCACCCCATTAAGAAATTCATTCACCGTCCCCACCCCGTTCCCCGTTTAAGGCGGGGCGGGGGCGGGTTATTTCCCCGTTTAATTTTTTTTTTTTTTTTATAGTTTTTGATAATTTATTTTTATTGTCCATATTCATTATATTTAGACAAATAATTTTAGTTGTTATTTTCTATTAGAACTAACGAAAATGTTCATTTAAATTATTGAATTCTAAAAAAAAAAAAATTCTTTTTTTAACGGTGCGGGGCGGGGCGGGGACCCCGTTACCCGTCCCCGCCTCGGGGAATAATTTCCCGCCCCATTTCCGCCCCGTTACCCGTTTAAGTGGGTTTTCCTCTTCCCGTTCGGGGCGAGTCCCCGCGGGTATCGGGTTTGTCGGATTTTTTTGACATCCCTAATTCCACTCTAATCCTTGACCACTATTATTTCTATGTTGTCCTCCAAACATTGAAGACTTCCAGTAAAAATATAGGGAAAATTGCAGCACCAGTCCCAAACCATTCTTTTTTTGCAGATTACACCCAAACCTTTAATTTTTGCGATCGAAGTCCCAAACCTTTATGTAATTGCAGCGTTGGTCCCAAATCGCAGATTCCGTCCAAATTGCCGTCAGTCAACAGGAAAATTTGGATTTTGGCTCAAATTGCCGTAGGTCAACATAAAAGTTTTATATATATAAAAAAAATGATTTAAAGTGAATTTCTCATAAATATCTTCCACAAGAAATAGAAGTAATAAAAAAAAATTCTACTAAACAGATCCTTAGCCCATGTTTGGACTTCATTTTAATTTTAATCAATTTTTCTGTTTTTTTCTTTTCAATCACACTTTGTTCCATACATATAAATTTAAAACTTTTCTTTCTTTTTTAATTACATATTTTTTTAAAAATTACTATTTTAAAATATATTTTTTTTCAAAAATTAATTTTAATGGAGTCAAGAGGATTTGCTTCATTCCGACAAACCATATCAATGTCCTGTAGCCATCCCTTCGCTTTAATTTTAAAGTCCTGACAGTAATAAATTAGAGAAAAGAGCAATAAAATATTAAAAATAAAATAAAATATACAGTAGTGGTATAGTACTAATAATTAGAATAGCATCTGGAAGGGCAAAACCGTCAAACGAAAAGGCCAACAAATGTTTGTCGTGGTCGTAATGTCATGGTCTGGAACTTCCCTGGCAATTGCTGCTCATTCTCGCATTCCGCGCCGATGAAGTCAGCCTCGCACGCTCGCACGTGAAACCACATTTCAAACGAACCCTCGCACGCTCAAATATTACGTACAAAACCGCACATGCACTGATGCACATAGGCTCATAGAGCATCAACGTAATTACGAAATCAGAAATGCAGGAGAGAAAACTTGAAACGTAAAATCTCGTTTTTCTATTTGCTGATCGTTTCGACAATGGCGGTTAGTTCCGGTGACGAGGTGAGATTTTTCATTTATTGGCAATGGTATTTCAGTCATTTTAGTGTTTTTTCAATTCAAAATTGCTCTCTTTTGAAGTTCAACTCTGGGATTCAATTTCAATTTTTTAATTACTCTTGTTTCAATTGAATATTTGTTATTGGTAATCTGTGTTTTCTGAATTGAGTTGTTGTTCTGTAACTTTTTACCCTATATTTATCCGTTGACCAAAATAGCGGTAACATTCAAATAGAAGAAGGAATTTGCTTCAGCATTTCATTTTGAATTAGAATAATTTAACCTGTTCTCGGGAAACAGGAGGTAATTTTGAGTGTGACCGAATGGCTCCCGGATTAATTTATTTTTTGAATTTCGCAAATGTGAAATTTCGTGGAAGAATTGCGACGGTTGTCTACTCTGGTGAAAATTTTGATAGCACATTCATAATATTGAATAAAATCTTTTGCTACAAAAGAGGTAGTTAATGAGCTACAGCTCTGCATTCTATGTTGTTTGTGCTCTATGTTTCGTTATCAGATTTTATTAGATTCGCATTTCTAAATCCATGATTTGATGTGCTTTTTGTGTAGTTGTCCTTTTACTGTAGGTTTGGGAAAACTAATAAGTAATGGGGCAAATTTTCAAACTAGCATTTGATGGTTAAAGTAAAAAATAATTACGTTTTTTTTCCAAGATGCCTTATATGAAGGTCAAATGTCTTATTTAAGCTGAATAAAAATGGTCATAATCTGTTTTCACTATTTTTATTGTAAAGGTGCATTCAAATTGACCAACTCGACTCAATGGTCGAGTTTTAAAAGATAGATGGAAATTTATAGAATTTTAATAGGCTATTTGTAAAATAGTTGTCAAGAGTGGCCATTTCTCATTTTCCCACCATGTACATTGCCTCTCCAGCAAATTTTCTCTAATAAATTAATGAATAGTAACATAGAGCAGAAATCTAATTTCTCCTCTAATACAAACTGATATTTAAGGTTTTCCTTAATTGCGTCTAAAAACATGTCTTTTGAGATGTTTGGTTCTTTACAAATTTATTCTTCAATCATTTCAGCATTTGTCAATGAATCTAAACCAAAACTTCTCCGAAAATTTTGAACAGAGAGTTGACGAAACAACACACTTTAATCTTATTAGGCATATGATTTTGATAAATTAGCAATTGTATTCACGTTTCTAACTTTTCTTTATTGTGGATATTGGTTATTAATAGCTTATCGAAATATGTTTCTCAATCCAGTCTCAATAGTTGTTTGCTAAATGATAGATGTTGTTAAGACCGGAATCTTTTTTACTCCAAGCTTTCACCTCGTCTCACGATTCTTCTTCTGAAGCTGCTGACCAGAACCTACATAAATGGGAAGGGACCTCCCCATTCCCCATCATGCCTAAGTGATATTTTGTTCAAGATGAAAGGAACAATAGTACGTGAAGTAAAATAACCGATAGATAATAGCTTTTTGGACCTGAATGTGTACTTTATATAGGAGAGTCTTTGGTATGGTTGAGACTTCTACTCCTCGAAGTCTTTTATTTCGTGAGAGATTAAGTGAGATCTTGTTCAAGATGAAAGGCATGAAAGTATACCAAGTAAAATATTGTTTGAGATATCATAGCTTTTTGGATATATGGGAGTCTTTGTTATGGTTAAGTCTTGATTTGCTTCACTCTAGTGATCCACGGTATGTTGACTTGTAAGTTTATTTCTTTATGTTGAGGATATGGCAAATAAAATTTACACAATAGGGATGCACTAGATGTGGTTTTTCAATACTAATATTTTGACAGGTAATATAATCCCTGGCCATGCTACAAGTTTGATTGTCCTTACGATCGGTTATGGTCAGTTGGAGGGAGACACATGAAAAATAAGTAGTCTGCTGAAATGCACACATGCAACCAAACTGATCTTTACCTTGTTTTCTGAAGCTATTCCACGCGAGTCAGGCCCATCCATCTAGAGGTCCAATCACCATCACACAACCAAAACCATACCTCAAAAGCTACATGTTGGAGTTGGAGAGTCCAAATCTATACAAACCACACACCGAGAGCCCATACTTTCGATGTGGGATTCAAGTTCTATACCTTGCAATGAGACCCATGACAATCCACTACGCTCCACGATCCCCGCTCCCATGTCAGATTGCTTTACACTAGCCCATGACTAGTCTCAAACAAACACTGCTATGTTGGCATCACCATTTGTGCCGCTCATTGCAACCGAGAGACGTGGTGCCTACTCTGATACTATTGATAAAAGAATCAAGCTGTTGAAGTTGGATGGCCAAAATCTATATAAACCACACACCGAAAGCCCGTACTTTCGATGTAGGATTCAAGTCCCATGTCTTGCAATGGGAACCATGACATTTTCATGCATGTGATGAATTATAAAAATATCATTCTTTATTGGTTATCCATTAATGTTTAGCTCATATTAAAGCTTGGACAAAATTGAGCTCTGAATTTTGCAAATGAACTCTAGGCAATCATTTCATTCAATATAAAGCACAAGAGTGCTTCTGTGTAAGAAATTTTGTGTGCAAGGATCAATTCCTTTCAAGTTGTAAAATAGGTTACCGCAATGTTGTTTTTTGGTCATTGCAACCAGTTTCCCTTATTGTCTTCGGTATTCCCTTACCTTATCTGTAATTTCGTTGCTCTTTTGTCTTGTGGCCAATTATGGAGTTTTGACTTATTTTGTTTTTGCGATTTTGGTTTACATTTTTGCCCTTCTGCTTTCTATTGTTTGATTCTTCCATAATCTGTATTTCCAGTGAAAAAGTAACAGAGTACATTCTTTTTTCTTCAGTGCCGAAGCGATGATAGTGTAGTGGTGTTGCCTGATGGAGGAACCGCCAAACCAGAGAATGACTCACAACTAAATATTGTCAGGCATATGGAAGCTTTTAATATGATGAAAAGTGTCGTGTGCTTGACTACAGAGTCAAATTTGGAAAATTCTATCCTAAAGATGGATAAAGCAAACAACCCTGCCCCATGTATTTTAGATGTTGATATTGAGAAAGGAAAGTCAGAAAATACTAATCTCAATGATGAATCTGTTGAGCTTCTGAAGACTAATGATTCCTTTGCAGTAAGTTCTCGACATGCAACACTAATCAGGCTTCAATTGTTAGGAATCCATGTAAAATACTTCGGGAAGAATCAGAGCCATTTTCTGTCTCACTGGTGCATTGTTCTTCAGTCGTTCTATTGTGGTTCTTTCATTTGGTATTTCAAAGTGACAATGAGCTGTTTTGCAGAGGACATTGCAGAGAGAGATTAGCTTAGGAAGGAAATTCACAGAGCTTCTAATGAACCATAGCTCTGAGTTACCCAAGTTCACTTCAAGAGGTAGCTATCGATTACACATCCATTCTAACTTCAGCTCTTTTCGTGAATTATTGTATTGTAATCCTGGATATTAATCTGTTGCAATGATTTCATGATATTTGCACCTTTCCCATAATAATGCAAGCTATGACGTGAAACAATTATTATATTTTATTATTATTTTTCCATTTCAAAGTTTTTAGCTCATTAAGCCTATGTTTGGATCATGTTTATAAATTATTTATAAACACTCAAGCCACTTTGTTTCTATGCATTTTGAGGGACCCACAAGTAGTCCCCACTTATCCACTGCTTAATACTATCTATTTATAATCTAAACCGTCTATAAACACATCCCAAACATGCTCTAAGTTTAAAGGGAGGCAAGCCATTGAAATGACAAATTAGCTTTATAAATTGCTAAAAGTACCACTTTGCATTATCTATGATATGAACGTTTGGAACTTATCCATCTCAGATTTAATTTGGTCCCCAAACTTTTGGCCCTGAGTCTTGGCATAAATCAGAAGCATTGACGCCATCCAAATTCGAGACTCTGAGTTTGGCATAAATCAGAAGCATGTTACATCCAAGAGGGAAACTAGTGGTTACACATTCTTTTCAATCTTCATCCTTGAGGTCTCTAAAGGAAAAATTATGCGAGTAGACCATGCTGTTTATTGGATTAGTCAGCAGCACTGGAAGTTTAAGAGATGATACCCTTTTACATTCCTTTCATTTTTCCTCATTTCTTTTTCTTTTTTGGAATGTGGAAACAAAGACTTTTAATATTTTAGTATCTTATGCCTTTTGTACTATGAGATTCACTTGCTAACAAGTATTTTCCGTATTATGTAACAGAGAAGTTTTTGACCGAGGGAGTTTATGATGCACTTACTAACAGATCAAGGAAATACAAGCGATCTGCCTCCTTCAATTCAAGGAGAGTAGTACTTTTGTTCTCAGTCTTGTAAGTCAAAACACATCACATTTTCGTTATTGAACGATCTCATTTTAATCAAGTTGGATTACTTGTTCGAATAATTCTTACAATATAAAATTTCATAAGTTGATGTCAAAGTACAAGAAGCAAATGACTAGTCTTCAAGGTTCAAGGATAAAGCATGAAATGAATGATGTCATGAAAACATGATATAAAATTGTATAACCAACTTGGGTATGCTTATATCATAGTCTGCGGCGTCGTAAATGTAGAACTGCCGCGGTGAAGGAAATGCAAAGGTTGATAGCTACCCACATGTTGGAATCACAGATTGTCCATTTATATTTTTTTTTTGTACAAGTCATTGGAAACAATAATATACTGCTGTCTGCTAGTTTTTCTTTACTTTTTTGGTGATAAATACAATTAACTAATCAAAATAAAAATAAATTGGATAGGATACCTATAAACGCCTAGTACAATGTCCAATGTGAAATTATAGCTTCTGCCATTATTTTATAGGCACATACTATTCAACTTAATACTTGTTGATTTTATTGTACTTGTCATTGTTGTGCCTTGTGGAGGGGAGATGTGGGGTGGAGGCGGCTTTGACTTAGGGAAGCACCATGATAGACCAGTTCTGATAATTAAGGTAGATGTTTTACATGTTAAAATGAGGCTTCAAGTGCAACAATTCCAGATTTATTGTACTCTTGTTTATAGGAAAAAGTGGTGCATTCTCGAGTCTGTAAGAGTGCATGATAGTGAGAGAAACTGAGAGAAGTTCACTTCACCTACATGACCTCCTTGAAGCTTTTAGTTTATTGTTCTTCATTCTTCTTGAAGTAATTATTTTTTAACGCAAATTCTAGGTTTTGTTCACAATTACTCTGGTCGCCTGTAACTAACTAGAATTATCTTTTCCTCTCCAGATCAATTATGGGAACGATAATCCTAATATATCTGACTCTGCGCATGTGGCTGATTGGTGATGGGTCTGGTAATGTTTGACACATCTGCTTTCGCTTGCAATCTCATTAGGACACTTGGCTTTTACCTTGTTATTTTCTTTTAGTTGCTCTGTTGTATCCGTCATCGTATTGTTGTCTAGGTTTTTTATTTAACGCACACAAACTGAATCTGAACCACACTTAGATGGTCCAATGGATACATTTTTTTGTATAAAAAATTTCAGTTTGATTCTTTCTCGTATCGACATATGGTTTGCTATGCAGACTATTTTTCAATGACTTGTTTTTTAGCCATTCTGTGCATAGTTTTGAGGAATGTCATGCTGTGTGTGAGATCTTATCATAGGCCGTACAAGGGCATAGAAAAGCATAACATAATACAAGCCATATATTCGAAAGGAAACAAAAAAAGAAAACAAACAGTTGAGCATTTTGTTGCTTAAGTTATCATTTCATATTGACCTTTTCTCCTGCTGGATATGAAGGGTGGCAATGCTATAACCTTACTATACTTTTACGTCTCTTCAGCTATAACCTTAGTATAATTTGTCGAGGACACTCTCTCACACACAATGTGTTACAACACCGGTCCAGGTGACAATGCGTGATTAGTTTAATTAAAGGTAAAATAACATTACTAATCCCTTAAAATGAACATTGCTATTGTGAGTTACCAGTTGTTAGTCATGTTACCTGCTTATGGACATTAACAAAATCCTCCTTAAAATTATGTCATACAAGAAAAAGAAGTTAAATATGATACATTGCAATACCAGAATAAGAGAGTTCCACATTTGCATTCCCTTGTGAAGGAGAATGAAATCCAAAAAACGTTTTATAATTGAATTCAGTATAAATGCTGCAAAATTTGTTGCCTTCAACAAAAATGAGATTTAAGTAGACTGATGAAGAAACACATTTCTACGCCTTCATAAAATGTGGCTATGTATAAATTAGTCAATGTAATCATTGTCTTATCTTTTTTTTTTTAATATGTGGGACATATTACATTTGTTTTTCCTCGAGTACATTAACCTCTTCGAATGAGTATACTTCGAACTTCAATTTTTTATTTGCTCGGTATTGCTTTTGGCAAGTAAATATATAATTTCGATATCCTCACGAAAGAGAACACGAATCTACAACGAAGAAATGGGCTCACTCAAAAATTATGCCAAAATAGAACTTACAACACCATTTCCAACAATCGCATATGCATACGCACTAGTGTTCGTCCGTGTTCATCATCACATGCATTTTCCATTGAACCTGAATTAACAAGTAACGAGTACATTACTTTCAATAAATTTTCAAAAAGCATTTTTACTAATTAATGAAAATAAAAATTTGTATTTATCACCTCTATATTCTTTTTATAATTCTGCTTCTTATACAAATTAATTTTCTCTAAATCTTATAAACCATCTCATCTAAAAAAAAAAAAAAAGTTGTTTTCTTTAATTAAATGACTGAAATTTCTTGTAAAAGTATAATTATGTTGTCTGAAAGTGATTATTTGTTCATGGCGGTAGAAAAAAAAAACATAAAAACTCAAGTTGAATAAACAAATTAAACTGAAAAAACATGTTTATCTGTTCCTTCCACGAAGAAGAGAAAAAGAAAACGTCTGCAAAATGCAAAAAGAGAAAACAATTAGGTATGCAATTGAAATATATTGAATTGCTTACAAAAACCAAAATTTAAACAACTGGTACTGGTAGGGTTCGAACCTAGGTAACCCACATGATAGACAGGAATGTTCTCCAATATGCTACATAAACTTCGTGGATGATGGCAGAGTTTTTGTTTATCTTAACAAGTAAAACTTTGAAACTGCGTACATAAAAATAATATAACTCGCCGTTGCCGGGGATCGAACCCGGGTCACCCGCGTGACAGGCGGGAATACTCACCACTATACTACAACGACTTGGTTGGTGAGGTTTGCCGCATTAAAAATATTGAATTTATGTAAAATGTCTTATTTTCAACAATTGAATCGTACTTTTTGAAATGTTATGAGATTGATTTGCAATTTTTCTTATTTTACTACTTTCTTTTATTTTTATTTATTTTAAGAGAAGGACAAACTCGCCATTCAATGGCCAAATGGAGGGAAGGACAAATTTTTTTACATGAATTATGCAATTTTCCATTTTATTCGATTTAGACCTTTATTTTTTATTATTAAAAAGAAGAATAAAATACAAAATAAATAAATAGAAAGCAAAAATGAAGTTTCTCCATCTCTTTCTCCTCCCACTGGCCGTGGAAGTCAAAAGAAGTGTAAGTTGGAGTGAGGAGCAGCAGCTGCGGTAGTTGGGTGAGCATCAAAGGATAGATGAAGTCGTCAACTCATTTTTCTAAATCTATATTCTATCGACTCATGTTACATATCAGGCTCAAGCCATGTGATTTTAACAATCAAATGAACGAAAACCATACATTGAAAATTCAAGTGCAACAAACTCGAAACATCATATACGGTAATGTATCGGTGCTGCTGAGGATGTAAATCTTACTAAATTTGGAACATAATGTCACACCAAACATCATCATATTGCAATTTCAAGGAGTAGCCATTATTGAATGTGAAGCTTTCTGCAAATGATCACCAGGGATGAGGGCCAAGAGAGTTCTTAACATCACATCACATATTCAATTAACACAGGCTTTTTCAGTCCAATGTAATGAACTCTAAATCAAGTAAACTGCTACAATAAGAAGGAATAGTAAAAAACCTCCAGTAGCCTAATCAAAGTACCGTGCTTTGTTGAATCAACATTGACTTTAAACCCTGGCTTCCATATTAATATGGGGTTGTATCCCCTTTTTTGGTTTTTATATGTACATTTAATTCGGATTCTATTCTAGTCTTATGATTTGTGATTAATATATTAATCATTGAATATACAATCCCGTAAAACTAAAAAAATCATCTATTGGTCTAGCCGGAAAATGCGTGGTATAATTTGAATGGGACTTGGTCATAAGCCAACATTCTTTCTGTTCAACCTGGGTATATGGCATTAACTCATTTGTACCTCTTTCTCAATTCAATAAACTTGAAAAAGACATTCAAGAAACCACTCAACGCCCTATTCATATTTAGGATGTGACCTCAAGCTTGAAAACTTTCCAGGCAGAACAGAAACATTTAAAGTTATTTTGAAGTTCTGCTATGTTCTTCCAATTAGTCTGAATTCCAATAGTGTAGTTCCACTAACGTGTGCATCATAATTCCTAGAATGACAAGCACTGGAAGATGGGAATCTCATCTCCAAGGCAGAATCTTTCTTCACTTTTGTAGTCCTCTCTTCATGGAAAGGTTTCATCACTTTCATTAAATCATGTGAAACTTTCTCTCATGGGCTGAGAACCTTCAAATTGTTCGCAGATGTTGTGACTAAAGTGCTAGGAATGCTTCTAGAGAAAATTCAACAACACAAGAAATAATAAATGAAAAGATGTGGTTCAATGACATCGCTATAATTAAAATTGATCGTTTCACAAGAATTATAACAGCATTAAGAGCAATAGGAATGAGGCCAGAATGTTAAGTCTCGAACCCGTGACCTTGCTGATGATATGTGCTTCCAACAATTCATTACTAAAATCGTGTTTCTGGAAATGACACTTTTATTATTATGTGACAATGGCTGGATTGTTGACACTTGGCACGCCACTTACCATTGGATGAGATTCTAGAGTCTTCGACTCTCTATCTTCGGTGATACGACTCCTTTGAGATCATTATTGGGCTCTCTCTCTTCTGGCTCTTTGGTTTTTGCTCTCTCGTCTGTGTGAGAGAATAATCTCATTCTAGGGTTTACATTCTTGAATGAATAATCGTGTAAACTGTATATTCTCTTAGATCTTCTTATGTTTGGTGAGAAGTGAGGATTCTTTAAGTGTTTGGAGTGCTGAATCTTTTGTGATTCGAGTATTGAAGAGATGTTAGGCAGAACTTTGTGATCTGGCCTATTTTATGCTTGAGGGAAGATCAATTTAAAGGCTTGTGTAAAGATAAGTGTCTGTAGCCTTTTATCTTGTGTTCTTGAACAGATTTTGTAAACTGTTGTTGCCATATTTTTGGCTTGTTAGTGCAACCGAGCAATATCCATTATTTGGATGCTCAACGGGGGATGTAGGCGTTAGATCTGGTTGCCGAACCTCCGGGGCTTAGGCCAAAAACATATCTTGTGTTCATTTAATTTCCTGCAACTTTTACTTTCGATTGTGATTGATTCGTTTGTATCTTGTTTTAATATTGTGTGGTTCTGGCCTTTTCACAGAAATTATAGGTTCCTGCATCAGGCAACATGGGAAGAAATGGTTGCCAAATCTCTGGAAGCAGAAATGGACAGAGTATAAGATTTGCTTACGAGACAAATGAGTTGCAATGGAGTATTACAAGTGGCAGGAGACAAGAAGGGGACATCGGACACATAAAGGAGCAAAGAACGATAGCTTAGTGAGTATACTGCTTCCTCAGAAAGAAGCAGTTCCTTGTAAGTTCCTTTCTAAAATGTTAAAGGTGGCCATAGTCTATTCAGCATCACCAGCTTTAGTTTCAGAGCTTGAAAAAAGAATAGGGTTGGTGTTAAAAAATGCCAATGTTAATGGATTAGCCAGTAGACTGGAAGTTTTAAGAGATACCACACTTTCATATTGCTTCCATTTTTCCTCATTTCTTTTTCTTTCTTGGAAACAAAGACTTTCAAATAAGCCTTATTCTGCAATATCTATCCTTGAGGCATGGTCAAGTCTTGATATCTTAGTATTATGTGCCATACATATTTTGAATTGGTAAACAAACAACTTGAATAAATTTTTTGATAATGTACCCACGCACCTAATAACAACTAACATGGTGTTTCAAACACTAAGACGATTAATTTTCAATTTAGACGGGAAAAAGACACAGATTTTCACAATTTGCATCAGGAAATGAAACACGAGTCCTAGTTCTAAAACCTATTGCATAGTCCATTCATCATCATAATCCTGCTAAACAAATAAAACCAGGAACCAACTTCAAATTCATTTCCGAGCTTTGTTTAAACGCCAAAATCTCAGCGCAATGAACGACTTAAAGAACGCAGAAAGAAGTAAAGTTCATAACATAGTAATCCTTTTTTCCATCATCTTTGCACCATAATGCTATAAATAAAATCTACCAGACTCAAAAATTACTTCAAGATCATACACCATCAGGCATTAAACATACGGTGACATTTTGTAACATCTAACCATCATTTCAGCTCCCCATAAATAAATCTTGAAAACTAATACATGTTACCTCCCAAAAGACCTCATGTTGCTCCATGGAAATTTTGCCCCTGAGCTCGTGGACTTTGCTCCATCACCATCACTGCCACCACGGCGACCAAAAGTACGCCCTTCCGGCCTCTTAAATGTCCTGCCACCTTTCTTTTCATCTAGCCAATGCGACTTCTTTATAGCTTCCGGGTCCTCCACAATGCTTGATTTAGACTGCTTATTCAAACTCTTTTTGTCCTCTTCAATTATCCGGATTGGGTAAAGATCCGGATTTATGGACAGAGGGTTTTTGAGGGTCACATAAGCCTTCTTATAATCAGGTTTCGCGATCAAAAAACCTCCTCGCTTCTTCTTCTTGCCCTCCATGTTTAGAGTCTGGACTTTCTCCACCTCGAATCCGTAAAGTGATTCTAAAATCCGCTTAATCTCAATCTGCAAGGTCGAAATAATTAAATATCAAAAGATAATTAACGATTATACATTAACTACATACACTCAAAAACTCATAATGAACCTTTGAAGCGGAGGGAATGGTTTTGATAGCAATTTCGGAAATATTGGAGAAAGAAGAAGGCATGAGGAGTTTTATGGGAAGATTAGCAAAGTTAACTACTCTTCTTCCTAGTCTGCTTCCCATTCTGAGATTATTGATTAGAGCAGAGTGAAGCTCTCAGCAATGGCGTGGTGAATTCGGTTCTCATCAGTACGTTGAGGAGGAGGGTTTTAATTGGGCTTGGGTTATCTGTCAACTCATCGAACGTGGGCTTTAAATTCGGGTCACTTTTTAAAGCCCAATTGTATTTAATAAATCTATGCCCTCTTTATGAAAATCAGATTTTAAATATATTTTGATAAAACGTGCAGTTGAAGAATTATGAATTTCAAAAAAATATATGATTAAAAATAATTGTTGATTTTAACTTAAATTTAAATCAACTTTTTTAGTTGAAGTCAAGGATGTAAAAGCAGTACACACTATCCAAGCCCGAGATAATACAGGCCGACCTGACTGGTAAAACCCCACACCCACCATTTTGATACCACCATAAGACAAATTCTTACTGCAACTCGATTTATAAATTCCAAGTCATATTTTGAGATGCCTTGAAAAAAAAAAAAAGTAATTTTAACCTACACAAGAAGTGATATTTTGAAGATAAAAACATATTTCTTCCCTTTCTTACAATCTTACCATTTGGGCAAGTTAGTTAACACGATCTATATATTTTCTTCAATCATGCTACAAGTACACTAACTTTGACATCAAGTTTGACATTGTACCACGTGGCGACATCACATTGGGCAGTTTTTAAAAACAACACACTTTCCCGCCAAACACAATTTGAATTTACACATGGTGTCAAACTTGATGTCAAGAAAACAATGTACAAATGGCTTTATTCTATTTTCTTTGTTCGTGCATGACTTACAAGTTGACGAACTTTCTAGTAGAAGGATTCAACATGACTATGAGGACCATTATATGCTTTTCTTGATCATTTTATCAATAACTATTTTTGTACTGATATCATGGAATGTAATTTAGTTGTCACCTGAACTATTTTTGGCATGAAGACCCATAACTTGCATTCTTGATTTTATTAGTTGACTAAAATATAGTTAAGGGCGTTTGACTTTGCCCTTGTTTATAATTGGTCCCACAAGAATTGTCGCTTAAAGTAATGCGGGTTACAACTCAAATTTAGGTGACGTTAGATAATAAGTCAAATGAAATGTGGAAATAAACGTTCTAACCCAAATGGAACTGTATAACATTACTCGTACCACTTATTCCAATTTAATTATAATTTAAACCAATTGGTCATAGACATGATAGCTTACTGTGCTTAAAGAAGACATGTAGTGACCTTGGTAGTCGCAAAATAATAATTCGAGAATGTTGCCCTTATTGCATGTGTTGTAACGTATATCATCTTCTCTCTCATCAGTTTTTAATATTACTGGAGACATAAATTATAGTAAAAAAAAGAAGAAGTGACAAAATGCACCCGTGTTTAATATTATCCGACTTATGTGTGAACATTCTTGCCATCGAAAACATCAAACTTCAATTGGTTAAGAAATTAACACATCATTTGTTGCCATCATTTTTCCAGTTTTTAACATACTATGCATAAATAGCTTGCAGTACAGAGCAATATAATCTAGTTTTGGCTGAAATTGATTTGGGCATTTAATTTTAGCTGTATTGTGCTTTGTGCAACATCGACCACCCAAGTACATTAATTATGAGGGTTGGTTTGGTACGGATAGAGAAGGATAGGATGGACGATCTTTTCTTGTTTGGTCGATTCCACGTTAGGGGAATTGTGTGTTTTTGTTCTTGGTTAGTCATCTATATTTTTAGTTTTGAGATATTTTTTTATTTTCATCTTTCCACATAGCAGTAATTCCATCAGGTAGTGAAAATCCTCCAACTGTTGAAGTTCTAAAGCATTGACCACCTCCAGCCTCAACTAATCGACTGGCCCTCCTAAGAAATTGTGGTTTGATATATGATTCCAAATGTTGATTGAGACGAACAATCAACGACGATCAAGATCTTCCGAAGTACAACTTGTGATGTTGCTAAGTTCTAAAGCATTGACCACCTCCAGCCTCGACTAATCGACTGGCCCTCCTAAGAATGTGTGGGTTGATAGACGATTCCAAGTGTTGATTGAGACGAACAGTCAGCGACAATCGAGATCTTCCGAAATACAACTTATGATGTTGCTACCCTCAAACCTCTAGGCTTAAGTTAGATCCTCCAAGTCTGAAACATCCAAGATACATTTTACTACGCAACATAATAAGTCAAAATAATGACAAATTTATTAGATAAGTATTGGAATATAACATTAAGACAAATATCACATTGTAAAAAAAGGGGGTTTCTAGTGGTCTATGCACTGAGCGATTGGCCATAACACAACTAGTTGATTTCTATAGAAAATGCAATTTCACACATGGGCAATAAAGTGCTTCTTAAGTACTTATCTTAGTTAATCGATAGGAACAAATGGATTAAAAAAAGGCCAAAAATCACCTTGAGATATAGACATGTAATCGAAACACTAATATGCAGCAGGTAATAAAAAAAACATGAAGGATTTTCCATTACAAATGAAATCTTAGTTGTCAGCTCGATACATAAAAAAACGAATTTCAACTTATCAACTTGATACATATACAAATCCTTTATAATAATCCAAAAAATACTTAAAAACTCCTGCTCCTGCTTTTGCACTTAGTTACATCACAGGTGCACAAAGGGTTGAGATGTTGATGACCTCCCCAATTTTGATATAGTCCACAAGGTTAAAAAAAAAAATTGGAATTAGAAGTGTCGACCATATGAGATTAATCTTGAAATGACTCATTCAAGGCCAACCCCTTGGCCCCGCCATTTTCGTCACGCCTAAAATTAGGTTAATTAAGCTCAGAATTGTAGGTGGGCTGGGATAAAGAAAATATTTTCTTTTTCTACATATCAGAATAATACATCTTCCTTCAAACATTTTCACATTTATCACATTCACAAATCCTCCATTCCATCCTTTAATTTCGGCAATTTCCCATTCAGGCTACAACCATATCTCTTGCCAATAATTCTTCTGTGTGACATCAACGTTGCCATCAAAACCTCTCGAAATCTAAAAGCACGACCGTAAGTGAAACCCTAACTAGAAATTCATAATCCAAACTAGAAATCTTCATGTTTGACTTCATCATCTTCTTCATTATCGACAAAGAAATTAATCACAGCACGTAATGATTTTTAATCGTTCCTCACATTGAATGCTTAATAGTGGACATCTGTTATGTATATGCCATTTTCAATCGATGCTTGGAAACGATGAAAATGCTTGAGGAAAGGCAAAAACTAAATGAAAATTTTGCAATTTAACTAGTTGAAATTGCCATAAAAATAAATACAAAATTTGAATACATTAATCCAAAATTTAATGCAAGAACCAACTCTATCTAGCTAGTTATAGTTACAATGCTTCAAAAGCAGCTCCAATCGCAAACATGTCATAATCTACACAAGAACTACACATTCCATCCGTGCAGCAGCCACACTCATCCCACTTTCTATCATTTTTCCTTCTCTTTATTGATGCCAGTGCAGATTCTTGAATTTTCATTCCTATTTGCACTGCAGCTGGCTTAGCATCTTCATTTACCCATTTATTATCTTTCGGGATCATCACAACCCAATTTTCAATTTCCATACTTGGCGATAAAAAAACATTTTTCCACGGAATCTCAGCTCTTCCCAAGAGTTTTGAGCCGTTGATTCGGCCAATGAATGGTGCGGTGCTTCTCCACCGGAGCTCGAAAACTACACTTCCTTGTTTGAGCAAGGAAATGGAGTCCTCATCACTTCCCGAGCAGTCTAAAGAGAAAGTTTTATTCCAAATCAAATCAGATTTTGTTGGGATTTGTTGGGTGTTTATTTGGACTCTTTTGTTGTTTCCTGCAGACAGATAGCATCTAACAAATACTTCTCCCTGGGGTTTGAGATCTATATTTTTAGCTCCAATGATTCTGATTTCACAGCTTATCGAAGAAGAATAAGACTGATACCCCATATCTGTGTGTGTATGCAAGAGAGAGTTCTTTTGATGATGAGAAGTACTGTGTTTCTTGGTGGGCTAGAGACAGATGTAGAGAGTTTAGATGAAGAGAAGGGCATTGCTTGGTGGGATATATATGTATGCAGTTGCACAACGTGCAGATAGTGGAAGGGAAGGAAGGTGGTGTTACTTTTAGAGGAAGCTGCATACAATCTCATGAGTAATCTCCACTAATTATTAACTAATTGAAGATTAGAGATTCAAAATCACAAAGATTTAGTTGTAATTATCCAATATAATAAAAGCATCACTTCAGAAGGACGCCAATTGAATCTTTTTGTAATTTTGTGTTGGATTCTTTTTAAAATTTATATAACCTCTTGGGATTTTTGAAGGGCTAGTAATTCCCTGAGGTGACCCTTTGAATAAGTGTTAAGATACTGTTGACCACATTAATTTGCACGTTGATTACTGAGTTATGTGTTGTAATCAGTGTTCTAAAAAGTATCAAGCGTGGCTAGACGTGGAGGTTAAGTTTTAAGCTTTACGAGCCTTGCGAACCTTAGGTGTAAAAAAACGTTTTCTTATTTTAAATTTTTAATCATTGTAAAAAAAAATTCAATAATTCAAATAATACATGCCAAACATTTAAAATTATAAAATACTGTATTTACTTAATAATTCCTACATAAAGATAAGTTTCAAAATCATAATTACATAATGTAGATAACTTGTAGTTTAAATTTTATCTAATCTAACTCTTTATCGGACTCCAATTCAATATCTTATTCTTCATCTAATTCGTCTTTCGTATCGTCCAATACAAAATCATCATTATTGGGCGCTCTTATTTCATTTTGATCATTTCTTGTACCTTTTATTGGTTGTAAGATATCATTCTCATCCTCACCCTTACTCTCAGAGTCTCACTCTCATCATCACAATCCTCTACAATCCAAGATTGTATATTAGTAGCATCGCTTGTTGGTAAAGTCTTTATTTTAGCCTTCTTCTTCTTGTTCATTAAATTGGACATAAACAAGATTGTTCATCCTCGTAGTGTTAAGTCTATTCATTTTCTTGATGTACATCTACCCAAAAAAAAAAAAAAATCTTGGCGGAGGCGCGCCTAGGAGTCCCTAATAACTATGCGCACCTAGGAACACCTAAGCGAGCATTAAGCAGTCAACGAGGCACACCATGCGAGCATTAAGCGGTCAATATTGTCGTTGACCGCTTAATTCCCGCTTAGGCTCAAGGCGAAGCGTTTTCATCACGCTTCTTTTTAGAACACTGGTTGTAATCCGTTTGAAATTATTAGTTGTAATCACCGAGTTGTGTTGTAATCCATTTGAAACTAGCATACGGAATTTGTTTGTGTTGTCATGTCAGATAATAAAGACGAGAAAATAAGATTAATATAAAAAATAATGGATCATACAAGAATACAAGATTTATGTGGAAGATAGAAAATTTTCAATATTTCAAGAAATTAAAAATGTTTTTCAAGATTTAATACTCTAAATCTAAATATAAACAATTCTCTCAAATTTCTAATGTATAAAACAAAGATCTTATTATTAATTAAACCTGTTGTGAAACGTGAAAGATGTCGAATAACTCTGATACCAATTTGTTGAAAACGATACGAGATTATAAGCATAATATGCAGTAAAGATCACAGACTCAAAAGAAAAATATAATTTGTAGAGTATATGAGACTTTACTAAAATATAGAGAAAGAATTCCAATTATTTGTGTTTACAATTTGTCTAACTAAGGGGATAAACAAACCTATAATAAGGTTAACAACCCATAATGGAGTAAAATCACCTAACTAAATTAGAGAGAAGAGTCAAATATATATAAAGAACAATTCAAGCCCAAAAAGTAGATTTGTTGCTAAAATAGAATGTCCAAAAGTTTCTAGTGGTCTATGCACTGAGGGATTGGCCATATAAGACAGCTAGTTGATTTCTATAGAAAAAGGAATTTCACACATGGGCGATAAAGTGCTGCTCAAGTACTTAGTTAATCGATAGGAACAACTGGATTAAAAAAGTCTTAAGAATCACCATGAGATATAGAGGTAAGTAATTGAAGCACTAATATGCAGGAAGGATCTTCCACTACAAATGAAATCTTAGTTGTCAACTTGATACATACAACAAATCCTTTACAGTGCTAAAAAAAAAATCATAAAAAACGAAATCCACCTTATCAACCTGATACATTTACAAACGTTAGAGATGTGACCTGCCCAAATTTGATGGAGTCCACAAGGTTTAAAAAAAAAAGCTGGAATTTGAAGTGTTAACCATATGAGATTAATCTTGAAATAACCCATTCAAGACAACTCTTGATGTGGCACTCTTGATGTGGCACGCCGTTCTCGTCAAGCTTGAAATTAGGTTAATTAAATTCAAAACTATAGCTAGACTCAGATAAAGTAATATTTTCTTTTTCTATATATCTAAATGATAATCTTCCTTCAAACGTTTTCACATTTGTCACATTCTGAAATCTGTCATTCTATCCTTCAATTTGGGCAATTTCTCATTAAGGCTACAATAATATATCCTACCAATACTTCTATGTAACATCGACATTGCCATCGAAACCTCTCAAAGCGCGGGCGTAATTGAAACCCTAATAAAAAATGTGTAACCCTAACTAGAAATCCGTCATATTTGGCTTTAGTGTCTTCTTCACTACAAACTAAGAAATTAACCCCAACAAGTAATGACCGTCACTCTTTCCTAATATATATTAAATGCTTAATAGTGGACATCTATTATGAATGCTATTTTCAATCAATGCTTGGAGATGATGAAAATGCTTGAGGAAAGGCAAAAACTAACTGAAAAAATTTGCAATTTAATTAGTTGAAATTGCCACAAAAATAAATACAAAATTTGAATGCATTAATCCAAAACTTAATTCAAGAACCAAACCTAGCTAGTTAAAGTTACAATGCTTCAAAAGCAGCTCCAATGGCAAAGATGTCATAATCTACCCAAGAACTACACTTTCCATCCATGCAGCAGCCACACTCTTCCCACTTTCTATCATTTTTCCTTCTCTTTATTGATGCCAGTGCAGATTCTTGAATTTTCATTCCTATTTGCACTGCAGCTGGCTTAGCATCTTCGTCTACCCATTTATTATCTTTCGGGATCATCACAACCCAATTTTCAATTTCCATATTTGGCGATAAAAAAACATTTTTCCACGGAATCTCAGCTCTTCCCAAGAGTTTTGAGCCGTTGATTCGACCAATGAATGGTGCAGTGCTTCTCCACCGGAGCTCGAAAACTACACTTCCTTGTTTGAGCAAGGAAATGGAGTCCTCATCACTTCCCGAGCAGTCTAAAGAGAAAGTTTTATTCCAAATCAAATCAGATTTTGTTGGGATTTGTTGGGTGTTTATTTGGACTCTTTTGTTGTTTCCTGCAGACAGATAGCATCTAACAAATACTTCTCCCTGGGGTTTGAGATCTATATTTTTAGCTCCAATGATTCTGATTTCACAGCTTATCGAAGAAGAACAAGACTGATACCCCATATCTGTGTGTGTATGCAAGAGAGAGTTCTTTTTGATGAAGAGAAGTACTGTGTTTCTTGGTGGGCTAGAGACAGAGAGTTCAGATGAAGAGAAGGGCATTGCTTGGTGGGATATATGTATATATGCAGTTGCACGACATGTAGATAGTGGAAGGGAAGGAAGGTGGTGTTACTTTTAGAGGAAACTGCACACAATCTTTGAGTAATCTCCACTAATTATTAATTAATCGAAGATTAGAAAATCACAAAGATTTAGTTGTAATTATCCAATATAATAAAAGCATCACTTTAGATAGACGCCAACTGAATCTTTTTGTAATTTTGTGTTGGATTCTCTTTAAAATTTATATAATTGATAAGTGGTTTTACACACTTATTTTGATCATGAAATATAGACAATTATTGATAAATATGTTGGAATGTAACTTAATTCTATGTAATTTGTATTTTGCAGGACAATATTGATGAATGTGGCGGAAATTAGGAGAAACGAGGAAAAAAAAGATTAAAACGAAAGAAAATCAAAGTTCAAGAACCAAGATGCAAATAATTGAAAGATGACCCGGAAGAGGAATTGAAGAGTTGAAAATATGGAAGACAACTTTGGAAACGGAATGAAACATTGGAAGAAGAAGAAGTGTGAAAAGAGGTCGAGAATTGCGAAACGAAGTTCGATGATCAAAATGCAAGATTTTGGAAGTTAGTATTCCAAGGCCAGGTTGAAGTGTTCTATGCGGTCGCATAGTTCAACTTTGGTGAAAAATTTCTGGTTTCACTGTACGTGTGAAATTCTTGAGGAAACAAAATCTTGGGACATTTAAAAAACCCTAGAGTCGTCCCGACGTTAAAAAAAGAAAGGACATTCTAAGAGGCTTTTGGAGCAGAAAACGAGCCAAGAACACAAAGATCAAATCCCAGAACACGACCAAATTCAAGAAGTATGTTGAGTGATGTCGATTTGTTAATATTCTTTTTGTTTTCTTCTTCATAACATATTAGGATAGATTTATTTGTACTATGAGAATGATGAACTATGTAATATAAATTTTTAATCTTTAGTTTTACATTCTTGACAGCAAAAGCACGTTTTTGGATATTGAATAATTTATATGATTTTTTTCTCCACAATTATTGTGCACGTTAATTGTGTGAATTTGGTATCTTATTTCATGCATTCGAAAGAAGGAGAAAAGGTTCGACATATATAAATTGTCATAGGGTCCGATAAGGGATAAAAATATACATTATACTTTATGTGAATCTTTAAATGTTCATAAAAATGCATGCATTTTTGTATGTTCGCATATGTCATAGAGATATAGTCGGGTCATATATGAGAATGTGTTTAACATTAGTCGAGAGAGTGTGTTGAATAATTTAAGAACATTGATTCGTCAATATTTCACTGTGCTGTCAAAGTGTAGAATTGAATTTAAAAAGAATTATTACATAGAGATTTGTGATCCTAGTACATTCATCGCAAATTAAAACGCTCCAATTTACATTGAAAGCCGTTTGCATTTAATGTCGTTAATTTATTTTTAATTGCATACTTAATATTATTTTAGTTATAATTTCATTACAACAAATATGTCATTTGATTCTAGTTTTGGTTGAAGTCAAGGTAATAGGAATTGAACTAATCAATCTTCATGGGACGATATTCTGACTTAAAATTCACTTGTTAATGAACCGTACATTTGCAGTGATTCGAATTCAAATATATTTTCGTGAACAATAATCTCTTGATATTCTTGAATGGCTTGTAATTCTCTGAGGTGGCCCTTTGGACAAGTGTTTGGTTAAGATATTGTTGCCGATATTAATTTGCACGTTGATTACTGAGTTATGTGTTGTAATCTATTTGAAATTATTAGATGTAATCACTGAGTTGTGTCGTAATTCATTTGAAACTAGCACACAGAATTTGTTTGTGTTGTCGTGCCAAATAATAAAGACGAGAAAATGAGAATAATATAAAAAATAATGGATCACACAAGAACACAAGACTTACGCGGAAGGTAGAAAAATTTCAATATTCCAAGAAATTAAAATTGTTTTACAAGATTTAATACTATAAATCTAAATATAAACAATTATCACAAGTTTCTAATGTATAAAACAAAGATCTTATTATTAGTTAAACATGTTGTGAAACGCTGAAGATGCTGAATAACTCTGATACCAATTTGTTGAAGACGGTACAAGATTATAAGCATAATATGCAGTAAAGATCACAGACTCAAAAGAAAAATATAATTTGTAGAATAAAGGAAATTTTACTAAAATATGGAGAATGAATTACAATAATTTGTATTTACAATTTGTCTAATTAAGGGGATAAACAAACCTCCAATAACGTTAAACCAACATATAATGAGGTTAACAAGACATAATGGGGTAAAATCGATCCAACTAAATTATAGATAAGAGTCAAATATAAATAGCGAACAATTCAAACCCTAAAAGTAGAGTTGCTGACGAAATGGAATGCCCAAAAATTTCTAGTGGTCTATGGACTGAGCGATTGGCCATAACACAACTAGTTGATTTCTATAGAAAAAGGAATTTCACACATGGGCAATAAATTGCTGCTCAAGTATTAGTTAATCGATAGGAACAACTGGATTAAAAAAGTCCTAAGAATCACCATGAGATATAGGTGAGTAATTGAAGCACTAATATGCATCAGGTAATTAGAAAAACGTGAAGGATCTTCCACTACAAATGAAATCTTAGTTGTCAACTTGATACATACAACAAATCGTTTATAGTGCTCAAAAAAATCATAAAAAACGAAATCCACCTTATCAACCTGATACATTTACAAACGGCAGAGATGTGACCTGCCCAAATTTGATATAGTCCACAAGGTGAAAAAAAAAAAGGAAAGTTGGAATTAGAAGTGTTAACCATATGAGATTAATCTTGAAATGACCATTCAAGGACAGTCCTTCACCTGGCACGCCATTCTCGTCAAGCTTAAAATTTTGGTAATTAAATTCAAAATTATAGCTAGGCTCAAATAAAGTAACATTTTCTATATATATCTAAACGATACATCTTCCTTCAAACGTTTTCACATTTATCACATTCTGAAATCCGTCATTCTATCCATCAATTTAGGCGACTTCTCATTAACGCTACAATAATATATCCTGCCAATAATTCTTCTATGTAACATCAACATTGCCATCAAAATCTCTCAAAGCGTGGGCGTAATTGAAACCCTAATCAGAAATGTGTAACCCTAACTAGCAATCCGTCATATTTGGCTTCAGTATCTTTTTCATTACAGACTAAGAAATTAACCCCAACACTTAATGATTGTCACTCATTCCTAATATATATGCTTAATAGTGGTCATCTATTATGAATGCTATTTTCAATCGATGCTTGGAAATGATGAAAATGCTTGAGGAAAGTAAAAAACTAACCGAAAAAATTGCAATTTAATTAGTTGAAATTGCCACAAAAATAAATACAAAATTTGAATACATTAATCCAAAACTTAATTCAAGAACCACGCCTAGCTAGTTATAGTTACAATGCTTCAAAAGCAGCTCCAATCGCAAAGATGTCATAATCTACACAAGAACTACACATTCCATCCGTGCAGCAGCCACACTCATCCCACTTTCTATCATTTTTCCTTCTCTTTATTGATGCCAGTGCAGATTCTTGAATTTTCATTCCTATTTGCACTGCAGCTGGCTTAGCATCTTCATCTACCCATTTATTATCTTTCGGGATCATCACAACCCAATTTTCAATTTCCATATTTGGCGATAAAAAAACATTTTTCCACGGAATCTCAGCTCTTCCCAAGAGTTTTGAGCCGTTGATTCGGCCAATGAATGGTGCAGTGCTTCTCCACCGGAGCTCGAAAACTACACTTCCTTGTTTGAGCAAGGAAATGGAGTCCTCATCACTTCCCGAGCAGTCTAAAGAGAAAGTTTTATTCCAAATCAAATCAGATTTTGTTGGGATTTGTTGGGTGTTTATTTGGACTCTTTTGTTGTTTCCTGCAGACAGATAGCATCTAACAAATACTTCTCCCTGGGGTTTGAGATCTATATTTTTAGCTCCAATGATTCTGATTTCACAGCTTATCGAAGAAGAACAAGACTGATACCCCATATCTGTGTGTGTATGCAAGAGAGAGTTCTTTTTGATGATGAGAAGTACTGTGTTTCTTGGTGGGCTAGAGACAGAGAGAGTTCAGATGAAGAGAAGGGCATTGCTTGGTGGGATATATATGTATGCAGTTGCACAACATGTAGATAGTGGAAGGGAAGGAAGGTGGTGTTACTTTTAGAGGAAACTGCACACAATCTTTGGGTAATCTCCACTAATTATTAATTAATCGAAGATTAGAGGTCCAAAATCACAAAGATTTAGTTGTAATTATCCAATATAATAAAAGCATCACTTTAGATAGACGCCAACTGAATCTTTTTGTAATTTTGTGTTGGATTCTCTTTAAAATTTATATAATTGATAAGTGGTTTTTACACACTTATTTTGATCATGAAACATAGAAAATTATTGACAAATATGTTGGAATGTAACTTAATTCTATGTAATTTGTATTTTGCAGGACAACATTAATGAATGTGGCGGAAATTAGGAGAAACGAGGAAAAAAAGACTAAAACGAAAGAAAATCAAAGTTCAAGGACCAAGATGCAAATAATTGAAAGATGACCCGGAAGAGGAATTGAAGACTTGAAAATATGGAAGACAACTTGGGCAACGGAATGAAACATTGGAAGAAGAAGAAGAAGAAGAAGAAGTGGAAAAAGAGGTCGAGAATTGCAAAACGGAGTTCGATGATCAAAATGCAAGATTTTGGAAGTTAGTAATGTTATGCGGTCGCATAGCGCAAAAAACCTATGCAGTCGCATAGGTTGCTTCAAGGAATTCCAAGGCCAAGTTGAAGTGTTCTATGCAGTCGCATGCTAATGAACTATGTGGTCTCGTAGTTCAACTTCGACAGGAAATTTCTAGTTTCCTTGTGCGCATGAAATTCTTATGGAAACAAAATCTTAGGACACTATTTAAACCCTAGAGCCATCCTAACGTTAAAAAAAAAAAAAGGAAAAAAAACATTCTTAGGTAGAAAACGAGCCAAGAACACGAGAACAAATTCAAGATGTATATTGCGTGATGTCGATTTTTCATTGTTCTTTTTGTTTTCTTCTTCATAACATGTTATGCTAGATTTATTCGTGTTAGGAGAAAGATGAATTATGTAATATAAATTTTTAATATTTAGTTTCACATTTTTTGACATCAAAAGCACATTTTTGGATATTGAATAATTTATATGATTTTTTGTTCTCCGCAATTATTGTACACGTTAATTGTGTAAATTTGGTTGCTTATTTCATGCATTCGAAAGAAAGGGAATATATTCGACATATATAAATTGTCATAGGGTCTGATGGGGGATATAAATATACCACTATACCTTATTGAATCGTTAAGTGTTCATAAAAACTTATGCATTCTTGTATGTTCGCATCCGTCATAAAGATATAGTCGGGTCATATATGATAATAGATTTTACATTACCCGAGAAAGAGTGTTGAATAATTTAGGAACATTGATTCGTCAATATTTCATCGTGTTGTCAAAGTGTAGAATTGAGTTTAAAAAGAATTATTACATAGAGATTCGTGATCCTAGTACATTCATCACAAATTAAAACACTTCAACTTACATTTAATGGCGTTTGCATTTAATTTAGTTAATTTATTTTTAATTGCTTACTTAGTATTATTTTAGTTATAATTTCATCACAACAAACACGTCATTTTATTCTAGTTTCGATTAAGGTCAATGTAATAGGAATTGAACTAATCAATCTTCGTGAGACGATATTCGGACTCAAAATCCACGTTATTTATTGTTAACGAACCGTACACTAGCGGTGATTCGAATTAGAAATATATTTTCGTGAATAATAACCTCTTGGGATTCTTGAAGTGCTAGTAATTCCCTGAGGTGATTGAGTTAAGATATTGTTGCCCATACTAATTTGCACGTTGATTATTGAGTTATGTGTTGTAATCCATTTGAAATTATTACTAGTAATCACTAAGTTGTGCTGTAATTCATTTGAAACTAGCACACATAATTTTTTGTGTTGTAGTGCCAAATAATAAAGATGAGAAAATAAGAGTAATATAGAAAATAACGGATCACACAAGAGCACAAGACTTACGTGAAAGATAGAAAAATTTCAATATTCCAAGAAATTAAAATTGTTTTACAAGATTTAATACTCTAAATCTAAATATAAACAATCATCTCAAGTTTCTAATGTATAAAACAAAGGTCTTATTATTAGTTAAACCTGTTGTGAAACGCGGAAGATGCCGAATAACTCTAATACCAATTTGTTAAAGACAATACAAGATTATAAGCATAATATGCAATAAATATCACAGGCTCAAAAGAAAAAATATAATTTGTAGAATAAGGGAAATTTTACTAAAATATGGAGAAAGCATTACAATAATTTGTGTTTACAATTTGTCTAACTAAGTGGATAAACAAACCTCCAATAAGTTTAAACCAACATATAATGAGGTTAACAACCCATAATGGGGTAAAATCGACCCAACTGGATTGTAGAGAAGGGTCAAATATATATAGCAAATAATTCAAGTCTTAGAAATAGAGTTGTAGATGAAATAGAATGCTCAAAAGTTTCTAGTGGTCTATGCACTGAGCGATTGGCCGTAACACAACTAGTTGATTTCTATAAAAGGAATTTCGATAAAGTGCTGCTCAAGTACTTAGTTAATCGATAGGAACAACTGGATTAAAAAAGTCCTAAGAATCCCCATGAGATATAGGTAAGTAATTGAAGCACTAACATGCATCTAGTAATTAAAAAAACCTGAAGGATCTTCCACTACAAATGAAATCTTAGTTGTCAGCTTGATACATACAACAAATCCTTTATAGTGCTCAAAAAAATCATAAAAAACGAAATCTACCTTATCAACCTGATACATTTACAAACGGCAGAGATGTGACCTGCCCAAATTTGATATAGCCCACAACGTGAAAAAAAAAAGTTGGAATTAGAAGTGTTCAAACCATATGAGATTAATCTTGAAATGACACATTCAAGGACAGTCCTTCACCTGGCACGCCATTCTCGTCAAGCTTAAAATTAGATTAATTAAATTCAAAACTATAGCTAGATTCAGATAAAGTAACATTTTCTTTTTCTATATATCTAAATGATACATCTTCCTTCAAACGTTTTCACATTTATCACATTCTGAAATCCGTCATTCTATCCTTCAATTTAGACAATTTCTCATTAAGGCTACAATAATATATCCTGCCAATAGTTCTTCTATGTAACATCAGCATTGCCATCAAAACCTCTCAAAGCGCGGGCGTAATTGAAAACCTAATAAAAAACGTGTAACCCCAACTAGAAATCCGTCATATTTGGCTTCAGTGTCTTCATCATTACAGACTAAGAAATTAACCCCAACACGTAATGGCCGTCACTCGTTCCTAGTGTATATTAAATGCTTAATAGTCGACATCTATTATGAATGCTACTTTCAATCAATGCTTGGAAATGATGAAAATGCTTGAGGAAAGGCAAAAACTAAATGAAAAAAATTGCAATTTAATTAGTTGAAATTGCCACAAAAATAAATACAAAATTTGAATACATTAATCCAAAACTTAATTCAAGAACCAAGCCTAGCTAGTTAAAGTTACAATGCTTCAAAAGCAGCTCCAATTGCAAACATGTCATAATCTACACAAGAACTACACATTCCATCCGTGCAGCAGCCACACTCATCCCACTTTCTATCATTTTTCCTTCTCTTTATTGATGCCAGTGCAGATTCTTGAATTTTCATTCCTATTTGCACTGCAGCTGGCTTAGCATCTTCATCTACCCATTTATTATCTTTTGGGATCATTACAACCCAATTTTCAATTTCCATATTTGGCGATAAAAAAACATTTTTCCACGGAATCTCGGCTCTTCCCAAGAGTTTTGAGCCGTAGATTCGGCCAATGAATGGTGCAGTGCTTCTCCACCGGAGCTCGAAGACGACACTTCCTTGTTTGAGCAAGGAAATGGAGTCCTCATCACTTCCCGAGCAGTCTAAAGAGAAAGCTTTATTCCAAATCAAATCAGATTTTGTTGGGATTTGTTGGGTGTTTATTTGGACTCTTTTGTTGTTTCCTGCAGACAGATAGCATCTAACAAATACTTCTCCCTGGGGTTTGAGATCTATATTTTTAGCTCCAATGATTCTGATTTCACAGCTTATCGAAGAAGAATAAGACTGATACCCCATATCTGTGTGTGTATGCAAGAGAGTTCTTTTTTATGATGAGAAGTACTGTGTTTCTTGGTGGGCTAGAGACAGAGAGAGTTCAGATAAAGAGAAGGGCATTGCTTGGTGGGATATATATGTATGCAGTTGCACAACATGTAGATAGTGGTAGGGAAGGAAGGTGGTGTTACTTTTAGAGGAAACTGCATACAATCTTAAGTGTAATCTCCACTAATTATTAATTAATCGAAGATTAGAGGTCCAAAATCACAAAAGATTTAGTTGTAATTATCCAATATAATAAAAGCATCCAATTGAATCTTCTTGCAAATTTTGTGTTGGATTATCTTTAATTTGATATAACCTCTTGGGATTTTCGAAGGGCTAGTAATTCTCCAAGGCGACCCTTTGTATAAGTGAGTTACAATAACATTAATTTGCACGTTGATCACCGAGTTACATATTGTAATCCATTTGAAATTATTAACTTTTTAAATATATTGTTTTCTACACATTCAGAACAATAATTCTATTGAATCACGTAATTCAACATTTCGTTGAGTCTATCGCTTAGCACCACCTAAACTGGTGTTGTAACGTTAGTGGTTCTGAATATCATTATTCCATTGTAGCACCAGTTGAAAATTCAGCATGAGTAGAGGAAAATATAGTATGTCTGATACAAATTGAAACCTATGGTGGCACCACAAAAATGAAGATGGCAAATGAAAAGTTGTCTTCCATAAGGAGTCAATTTTCCTGCACATCTCAGAAATAAAATGAAGGGCCCACGGAATATGTTGAGCGTATATAGATTTGGCTTTACATAGGATGGATTTTCTATTGGCGCATATGGATTTGGCTTTACAAAGGATAGATCTCTTGGGGCCTATCTATTATACGGTGATTGACCATTAAGTTGATTTCTAGAGAGAGAGAGCAGATTGAGATGTTGGCAATAAAGTGGTGCTCATGTACTTACCTATAGAAGCACTTGTTTAAAATCACCCTGAGATATAGACAAGTGATTGATCCACTAATATGTATCGTGTAAAAAACGTGAAGATTTTCCACTACAAAGGAAATCTAACTTTTTTTTTGATAAGAAACAAAGGAAATCTAACTTATCTTCATACATATAACAAATCCTTTATAATAATCTATAAAATCCTTAAAAGCTCCAGCTTTTGCACACTGTCACATCACAAGAAATTATTTGGGTCGAATGATGCCTACCAAAATTTGATATGGTCTGCAACTAATAGGTTAGAATGAATACGAGTGTTAGCCAGACCATAGCCTACAAATTTTTTTTATTTTCTTACTCGTTTTTCTTTTTCTTTGTTAAATCAGGTCAACATAGACCAATTATGCAGTTCACAAGCTCTCTAGTCTACCCAGGCACGGCTCAAATGTAGAGCCAGCTGCCACGGCCCAGTTGAAGATGACCCTAGAGGTGTCAAGACGGACGGGCCGACCAAACCCGTGAAAATCGACCTGAATTTACCCGGGACCGCGAGCCGACCCGTGACCCGAGCGGGCGGTTCAAGAGTCAAGGAGGTGTGACCCGCGAGCTTCGCGAGTTGCACCTTCATGGACCGCGGTTAACCCACTAGCCCGTCAAAATATATATATTTTTTTTTTTAAATTTGAAAAAAGGGGAGGAGAGAGCCTCTCCTCAGCTTTAACTTTACAAAGTTATAAATAATTCATATAACATTAAATTTGAATTCTATGTAAACATTTCTTGGTATAAATATGAATTTATCATTTTGGTCAATTCTTAATTTACATTTAACAAAAAAAAAAAAATTTTTGCTATAAATATGAAAAATTCTATATTTTTATAATTTTATTTATATAATAATACGGACCAAATAGAAACAAACCGCGACCCTCGCGACCCGTGACCCGCATGGACTCGACAGCAGGCGGGCTCGGATTGTAGTCCAAAATTTGTGGATCAACCCGGAACCGGTCCGGAACCCGTAGCTGACGAGCTTTTTTTCACGCGAGCCGTTACCGAGCTCATATGTTTGCCGGCCAACCCGGCCCGGTTCACCCGAATTGACACCTCTAGATGACCCCATACATTTCAATACCTCTAGTTGTGGGGAGGAGTGCAAGAAAAGGTGCTTCTCTTCAAGATGAAAGCAAACAACAATACCATGTATCAACTGGATTAAATCTCGTAACGAAACTCCTCAAACGTTACAATATCACGGGGAGGCCGACTTGGACTGTAATTTACGAGAAAGACAAACATGCAAGGCCATATATGTTTCTAAAAGAATTGAACATGATGGATGCTAACGTGACTTCGAGACATTCAGTCAATAGACCTCCTTGTGCCCATAATTATTATTACTACGAGGGCTAATCAAAATGATTGGATAAATATTACAACAATACAAAGTCCAGTTTTGGTCAACTCTCATGCCTGTACATAATTTTTCTATTATAATAATTTCTCCCCCATCTAAACCAACCACCAAGTTTAAAAGTAGAAAAATTATTGAATGCTCTAACTGTATTTTTTTACTTCAGATTAACAGTTATGGTGTATGAACTATACTTACTGCTACCCACAATCTCTTGGAAGATTTGCAACCTAATTGTATGGTTCAGTTTATATCCACTCCACTGGATAGCGAACTTGGTGATGCATGCACAGTCATCCATTGTGCATCATGGCGGCAAATTACAAGCAAATGGTACGCCCATTCACTGCTCAATTGTACGAAGCTCCCATTTACCCTCACCGTCAATTAACCGCAACTCCAACGAATGGAATGGAATCAAAGCAGGACGCTGGGAAAAAAAATTCGCATGGAAGTCATTAATTGATAGACAATAAACATAAACTAGAATCGGAAGCGAAGTGAACATGTATGACAAAGTAAATGAGTACGGCACGTGCATGAGCTGAGAGCAATGTAATCTTACTACAAGGTAAATAAAGACTGCCAAGACTGATATTCAGCGAGTCAATAGCACCATGTACCTGTGAGGAAGTTATAACTGTGATGCCCGAGTCATTAGCAAGGCTATAAAGGTGCTCTTCAACATCAACACTGGTAGCACTGCAATTGTAAGATGAAAGGAGAGACGAGAGATGAGAATAAGCTTCTTGTCCCCGTCAGTGAAAAAAAGAAAAAGAGAGAATATTTTTGAGTTCCATTTGCTTACTTGGTGCACTCGTCAAGGATTCCAAATTGGGGCTTCTGAAAGAATAGCCGTGCCTTGTGAAACATCAAAATGTGTCAACAATTATGTAGAATTTTCTAGATTAAAATGTCAAACAAGCCCATTGTCAAGAAGCCATATTTCTATATCCGCACTTACCATGCCCAGTCTCTGTTGTTCCCCAAGAGACAAAATATCTTCCCAGTTCTGGTTAGCATCCCACCCGCTTTCTCTTTCCAGAAGGTAGAGTAATTTAACATTCTCCAAAATAGTTCTTAGATGTGCATCCAAACTGTCAGTGGCGCCAACAGATTCTTGACCTAGAAAATTAACCCCTAAATTAAGATGCATTGGTTTAGGCCTAGGGGACAAACTGCTGAAACATTAACACAGTAGAATAAAAAGAACAGGGTTTCACACCATATGAGAGAAGCAGCTTCATAATTTATAAAATACATAACTGAGAAAACCAAATTGATGACTTGAAAGATTTACTGTGATTTCATCAATTCATAAAGAAAGTACAAGAACTTCAACCTTGTGAAAATGCACAACTCTTTCATTCATTTGATTTTTATAAAAATACCACTAACATTTCACCTCTAATAAATTAAGAAAAATGTCAGGCCGACTAATTGCATTCAGTTGGTAGTAGCAATATCCAAATATCAATTAAAATAAAGGTTAATAAGCTCTTCTGTTCAAGACTCGCATCTGGCACCTTAACCTGAATTCCTTTGGTTCAAAATACGGAGCGGTTCTTATCACAACCTAAAGAACACTTAGTCAACAGCCCAGCACAGTCCTGTCTAACTAACGACCTGCTAATTGGGTAGCTAGTAATTGAAGGCTGTAATAAGTGCACGGATAATGCAACAACACCCGGTTACTACTGAATCCTGACCAGGTTGGTAATAATAAATCTCAAAAAATGGCAAAGTTCTAACAACAACAATATTTAAGAGTCCTAGGTGTTTATTAGGAACCTATTCATCATTCCACGGTTTGACTAGCCAAGGTAAGGATAAGAGATAGATGTGGCCAGAAATAACATATAAGAGCAAGTGACCTCATAATTTGAGGACTCAACCAGGTTCATGCGTTGGTTATGTTCTTTAAAAATGCTGCCATCACCCATAAAATCAGCAAGGACTTGAATTTCACTTGAAGCACTTACAATGCTGAATCAAAATAAAAATTTGATATTCCAAACCAAAATTCAATCACAAATACATCCAAGATATAACACCCCACAATTGCAGGCAAGTAGGCACAGAAAACTCAAAGCAACAAAAATGTTTCATGCATTCATAAATAGCCAGTGATGGTTTTAACTTATCCAGTATTCAAGCTCAATGAGTTAGTATAAGCATATCATAACTCATAATCAGTTAAAAAGAAAATAAATCCAAAGGAAAATAGAAGCATTAGCAAGAACATTTGATTTATCAAACCTAATGCTCTTTTCTCTGCTTCCTCACGGGAGAGTGGATATATGATTTGATCCCTTAGGGTTCCCAAGCATGTATATGGTCGTTGAGGCACGTAGAAAACACCAGATCCAGAATTAATCTGTTGGTGTGGTTTAACAAGTCTTCCACTGTCCACAGGCCAGAGGCCTCGCAGGACTCTGAAGATGGAACTCTTTCCACTCCCATTTGGACCTTCAAAAGGGAAATTGTCAACATGATTATACAAGAAGTCTAGAAAAGACTGCAGTAATAGAGGTGAGTTATCCACTAACCAGTAACAAGAAGGCTTTTCCCTGGAGCTATAACGCATGTCAGTTGTTTAGCCAATATTTTCTGAGTTGGAGTAATAATATCCACCTTGGAGAAAGAAATAGCATCTTCTGACTGAGATTCAGTCAGATTTGATAGTGTAGAACTGCCATTGCGACTGTCTTCTGCAAAAGTACCAACCATGTCAGCCAGAATATACTAAAATCAATATACTTCTTCAAAAGCAACAAATTAAAGCCGATCCCACAATAATCAACTATAAAGTTATGCATGTCCCAAAAACATCCAGAACAGCATTAAATATCACATTTGATATTTCTACCATGCAAATCATATTAATTTTATCTCTGTTCATCCAGGATTTCATGTACTAAATTTTATTTTAGAGCCATAGAATTTCCAAAAACACAAATCAAAAGAACACCCAGAATCCAGATTTTCAAAAATAAGGTAGTAGCATATTGCTTATATGATCTGACAGCAGTTTAATGAATTTTTATGGCTTCAAACTTTCAAATAAGGATTTCAGTACAGAGATTGGACAAGTTTTAGTTACTTCTCAATTAGTATGCCACCCATCATGACATTTTCAAAGGCATCCCAGAACAGCATTATATCTCACATTTGATATTTCTACTCTATTCATCCAGGATTTCAAGTACTAAATATTTTTTTTAGAGCCACAGAGTCAAGGACCAATCAAAAGAAGTAACACCCAGAATCTAGATTTTCAGAACTTAGATCAAACAGAAGTTTCATGATTTCTAATGGTTTCAAACTAACCCTTTCCTTTCCAACCAACTTTGTCAGTGTGCTTCACGTGTTATGAAACACGGAAAGCAACTTAAATTGCGTCAACGTCTTAAGATGGGATGGGGAGAAAAGCTCAGTCACCACATACCATAAGAAATCAGAGGTAATTTACCCTTTCTGCCTGTCCTGCCACCACTCTCCTAAAAACTAGAATTGTCTAGGTTGTTATATAAAGAAACCCCTTTGTTAAGTGGATATCCCCTGCTTCTGAAGAAGTTGGATCTAGAACTAGCTACTATACTACAAACTCTTATTTTGACCTACAAAATGCCGAGCATACATGCGTGCCATTCCAGATATAGCTCCACCATCCACCCACCCCCTTTCCCTGTTCTTCCCCCAAAGACGCTGCTTCAGTTTTCAAACAGCCAGGAATTGGATCTCTGTTTCTGCAGTTGGATTTAACATAAAACTGTATCAGCGCCAGTAGGATACATCTCAGTTCACCTTCAGCTTTGAAACCACACACTGCCCACCAAGGTTGTTCCCATCTCTGATTCCATAAGAACTGCTGTCCATATTTTCTCCCCGATCTTGGTCTAATAACATCCTTCAACTTTCATTCTTTCTGCCTATAATTTAAAGTTCCACCATTTCCTAAATGCATATGAAGTCATCACCGCGGGCGGGTAGCAAATTGTTAATCTCGTATCCTTCCATTAGTAACTTTAATCCCTTTACCTTTTTAGATCTGGTGTTGAACCTAATATAATTTGAAAATGCCAGAAGGCTGAAGATTCTGCCCAAATTTAAGAGTTGGTCACACTCTTTATCACAACTCGCCTAAAGAAAGTCCATTTTTAATAGATTCACCAATCAACTAATGGTCCACTAATTAAACCTTTTATTTTACTAAACAGAAGATGCTTAAAACCATGCAAACCAGTCAAGTATTGCATATCCTCTCAATAATGGTACTATGTATTTGGAATTTCATTGACAAGCTTTTTCTTTTCCAAATTCCCATATGAATGAGCATAATCTTCATCAACTTTTTAGAGTAATATGCTAAAAACAATAAAGAATTAATAGAGAAACAAGGAAGATTTGGAGAACACACACACCATGTTGAGCAGCATTCAGAAGCTCTTCAAGCTCAAAAATTCGATTGACACCACCGGAAAGCTCCAGGAACTTCCTATGTAGCTCAAGAATGTCACCGAATGCCAAAAAGCTTTGAGATACGACAGATGCTAAGAATCGCAAAGCATGTGCCAGTTCACCTGAATACGAAAGCAGTGTAAATGTAAAGTTTATATGATGAGGTGTTAGTAAGAAAAGGGAAAATAAAAATCGTTAATGGAGTGCTCTCACCTTGAGTTGAAGACATGGCTCGATCCCCTTTGTGTTCCATGGCATACAATAAGCTTAATCCCCAAGTAACATTGTGTGGAAGTTGCTTTGTCACGAAGTCATCTAGTATGCCGAATAACCATTTCTTCTTAAGAAGAAATATAGAGTGATTAAAAAGTTCTGTATACCTGGATTCAATCATCTGGACAGTACAAGTAGGATTGGTTAGATTCAAAACATGAGCAGGACAAGCATGATAAAGACAGGCAGAGCAGGAGAAGCTAGCTAAAAATAGCAAGCGGTTGTCAAAAACTGAGTAACACATCAGAATAGTGAGTGTAAGATGTGATATTTATGGCCTTTTACTCTTCATGTCTGGACAGTTGATTCGATCAAACGTGCCCACAAACTGCTAAACTTACAATTTCACAAGCAATAACAGAATTTTATGAGGAAAATTGGGAGAGAAATAATAATACTAGTTGAGGTCTTCATGCAGGCTTATAGAATATAAGCTAACATTCGGTATCTTGAAAAAGATGATTGGCAAGAAGTTCGTGGTTCCATAACTAAATCAGTTTCTTGCCTTAGTCCTTACAAACAACCTGCACTAATTTCAATCATTCTCAACAGTTCCTGGTCATTATTATTGTAACGTTGCACTTCCACTGCATCTAATTCTATCTATACCTGCTATGCTTAAGCACAAGTTCCTGAAATTACTACTCCTATCAAATTCCAGTGATCCAACTGCAAGTATATTCCTCCTCATTCAAGTTCTTGTGTTACTGCTGGATTTCATTTAGCCTGTGTTTGATCCCCATTTTTTCAAGAATGCATTTTTTCAAAACTCATTTTCAGCCACTCATTCTCATATAAAATAATTATACACGTATTTCAAAAACTTTACCTTACTTTTTAACCACACATTCTCCAAAAAATCAATATTCCATAATACAATTTACCCTAAAAATGGGGATCAAACAGGTCCTTAATATTTATTACAGCTTCAAATATTTACCATTTTGACTTCCGACGTGAAGACCAATAGGTAGGTGGTGACAGCATTTATAATGATTAGAAAACAACCTTTGACTTTGAATAGATTTTCAGTGAACAATTGGGCTTAACCATTATGGTTTAAATTATGAACAAGTAATCTTGAAAGAGACCATTCAATATTACAATTTAAAGCAGGAGATACAAAGGGATAATGAGACTAGCCTCTTTCTCTCTGGCACCACCACCAAAAAAGGCAACAGATTCAGCATGCGTACGTAATCTTTCATGCATGTACCTAATAAATGAACAAAATGTCAGGCAGGCTAATGTTTATGGTAACATATAATTCAACAAAAAATTCATTCCAAATGTAAAATAACCTAAAAGTTCCTTCTAGTTGTTGCTCACGACTTGCCAGATCACCAAAGTCAGGAGTGACACTCCTTAGAAAACCCAAACCTAGTAACATGTAAGCATACAAAATAGCAACTCCCCTTCTACCAGTTAACAGCTTCATTCTCCAGGTGAACCTGAAAAGCAGTGTGCATTTCGTCAAGATCTTGAATTTAAATTCAAAAATACTAATAGATCATCAATGCAATTCATGCTTACCATAAAATATCGACAGTTGGCTTTACCATCCCAGTAACCAGGCCAGACAAGTCAGTGGTCAACTTCTCCAAGTCTTGAGTCAGTCTCTGGTCCGCATCAACATTTTGGCGTGTCATGTTAAAAACCTACAAAATATCAATGTCTCATTTGGCATTGTCTTCATGATGACTATTCTGAGATTTAAACCCACATCCTCAAAAATTAATAGATCAAGCACTTTACCAATACATACACAATCTCTCAAAGCAGTATTGACTAGCATACAAATATTTATTTCACTGCTTTAATTTTTTTATACAAGAACATCAAGAAGACATCAAGCTGATCCCAGATAAGAATGGGATGAGGCTTTGTTAAGTTGTTGAGCTGTAGTCCAAAGGGTTAATCTAATATTAGAGGCACAAAATCAGAGTGTGAGAGTGAATTTTCACTCGGAATAAAAACTTAGCCAGGATGGAATTAATTGGAGCTACACCCCAAGAAGGATACAGGTAAATTAAATAAAGGCATGAGTAAGCATGGGAGTTATTAGACAAAAAATCTGGAATATGATAATGTGGAAAAACCAGAAGTTCTTGTCAAATGTAGTTCAAATTCAATATTGGGTGAGGCAAGAAAATTATGTAGACATCAAATTTGTAGGATGTAAGTACCTTATAGTATGCACTATTTCTTAAGTAGTTTTTTAGCAAGTGCTTGGTCAGACGAATCCTCCATCCAAGTGCAAGCAAAGCTGTAAGGTGCCTGTAAACAAGAGCAATTATGATGCCAAAAATTTGGCATAAAGGTAGAAATGAGATGCTTCAGCATCAGACATAACTAATACACAGGAAACTTAAGTTGTGGAAATTTAAATCTAGGCAGACCAGGGAAGAGAAAGAAAGCAACTATATTCCACTTTAAAGTACAACTGAGAACTTTCTATGTAATACTGGATTACTGGTTGGTCGTAATAAGTTGAAAGATGGATAATTAGCAAATTAAGATAAAATAGTGCCAAAGAAACAAAATAACACCAATCACAGTCTGAGATTATGTTTGTTTGCATTTAAGAAGTTGGAATTCAGAAAAGACCATTCAAATCCCAAAGCTTCTATATTCCAGTTCCAAGCTTCAATACAACATGAACAAACAAGTCTGCTCAAATTCATATCTCAAAACAATTTTAAATCTTACTCAGTAAGGTATATGCTTCACCCATTAATAAATTTTGATATTTGGTTAGTTCATTGCGCAAATAATAAGTCAGGTAATACCTAAAATTCTTTATTGAAAATCTTATGGA
The DNA here is from genome assembly GCA_035079005.1 of Fraxinus americana. Lineage (NCBI taxonomy): Eukaryota > Viridiplantae > Streptophyta > Magnoliopsida > Lamiales > Oleaceae > Fraxinus > Fraxinus americana. The sequence continues at coordinate 9,032,116 of CM068706.1, read as the reverse complement.
GATACTGAACTACCTCAAAGAGGGTGCGACAAAGGAGGATGCAGCACTTTGGAGAACACTAATACCAATCAACCGAATGAAGGCTGCTTTATCTTGCTCCAGAACAAACTTAACGGTGGTCCCTGAGGAAATCAATATTTAGAAACGACGAAAACATGATTCAGAATAACAGAAGAACAAAACATAAGCAAAAAGGTACCATTTAACGAGGCAATGCGGTCTGAGATCCAGGTTCTGGACAAAACAAGTATGGCTACTGCAAGGAGTTGAGCTCCCTGTTTGTCAAGCACAGTAGGAACCTAAAACAATCACCAAAAGATAAGCAACAACGTTGGGTAGTATCATACTTCATAATAAGAAAAAATAAATTCTGAAAATCCTCCATATTTTTTCCGTTAGTTGGAGGAAATGTAGCCAGGAGTTGATGCCTTCCCTTACCTTCTTCGAAACAAATCAAACAGCTTAGTATATGTAGAGGTATAAATTATAACATGCTTCTAAGTTCTAACGGTTTGGTATCTCCCCACCCTCCTCTATTTTAGTACTCAATTAGTTGGGGTCTAACATATCTGTTCTACACTTGATAGTGCATTTGTAACATTTAGAATACAGATGCATTAAGGCACAATAATCATATGATTACAACGAAGAGTAAAGATGACTAGGAAGGCCCAAAAGTACTAATCAAAGGAAAACATGTTGAAAGTAAGCAACTCCTCAGAAACACTTCCAGAGTATTTAAGAAGCACAGACCGCTAAAAACTACAAGTAACAATAAGAAGTTTCGAGCCCTAGACACCAGAAGTAGTTTTTAAGTGGTAAAGATCACTTGCCAGTATTTTAAACATGGCAGCTACACGCAAAGGCAATAGCCGTGGAGCACTTTGCAATTGTGGAAAGACAGGCAAAGGATATTCATCATTGTCGGTAGGAGATGTTGCTATTAACTCCGAAGAATATGATTGCCCCTTGGAAGCTGAAAATGCCGAATCCTAGTGCGATATTACAAAGAAAGTTTAAGCAACATGATCTATATAAAAAAAGTTAAATATAAATTACAAATCGAGTGCAAGGTTTATATACCTTTTTTGTATTAGCAAATGCACGTTGGACAGTCATCGCATCACTTTGGCGGTCCGTCTCCAAATTTCTCCTTTTACTGTTTTCAGATTCTGTAATAGCTGGAGAATCCGCTCTACAGATTTTACAAAGTAGTTAGTAAATAAGCATTTGCATACACAGGATTAATGACCAGGACTAAGTCCCAACTTCAAAGTTCTCTACCTCTTATAATGAACACTCCAGCCTCCTTCACCATCCAGGGATAGCACCACATCATGAAATGCAACTAACGCAGGACGGTGAGAGATAGTGATACATGATGTACCCATTGCTAGAACTTTAGCACAAAAACGTTCCTCCATAGCAGTCGTCACAGCGCTTGTGCATTCATCCAGGATAGCAAATTTGGGTTTGTGGTAGAAGAGACGAGCCATTCCCAATCTTTGTTGCTCGCCTAGCGATAATTCGTCACCCCAATTCACCTCCTTTTCAGGAGGGTAACGGTCCAGGAGATATTCAAGATCGACCTGATACAAAGAAGTTATTGAGCTTCACCAACACAGTAACATAAGACCTAAAGCAAGCAAAGGAAATAATTTCTTACATTTTTCAACAGCTCAACCATTTCACTTTTTGAAAGAGGTTCGACCTCTTGATCTGCAGTAAGAGGATATATCAACTGGTCGCGCAGAGTTCCCACTGCTGTATATGGCCGTTGTGGCACATAAAAGATTTCCTTATTTAGATCAGAACCAATTCCAGGTTTCACAATATGGCCAGATACCAGCGGCCAAAGACCTCCCAAAACTCGAAAAAGAGAGCTTTTCCCACTTCCATTTGGACCTTAAATGGGTAAGTGTTACGGTCAGAAAGTTATACACGAGCACTGTTCCAGAAAACTGATACGCAGCCAGTTGCTTATACTGATACTAAAGACACTTCATACACTCCATTAGACATTAGAAAGGGATGTTTTGTATTTATTCACAATCATAGACATAGAGCTCCTTTCTTCTTCAAAATCAAAATCCAACTCGGTGAACCATAAGGAAATGTAACCAATTAATTGAATAATCATGCAAAGAAATAAATAGCCTTAACCTAAAGAGAGTACCTGTAATCAAAAGATTAGAACCTACTTCAACCCGCAGAGTCAGATCCTCTACCAATACATTGCCAGTTGGAGTAACAACCTGAAAGTCCAATATGCTATAAGGACAATGGAAAGGAAGAGAATAACGGAGCTAGTAGAAGTCAACATTTCTTTAACTACCTTGACACCATCAAACTCGATGTAATTTGCTTCACTAACATAATTCCTGCTCCCATCAGTCTTCACAGAAGATGCATCGCGTACACCAAGCTCTCTCGATATTCCCATGAGTTCATGAATACGATCAGCATAGCCACTGCAAATTGGAAGAGTCAGTTTAGGTAAAATGATATATACAGAGATATGAACTCTAACTACCAATGCCAAGCAAGCCATATAAGCAACGGTACACACATGAATATACCAGAGCTGATTATCAAAATGCTGAAGCAAATTGTATCATTATCATCTTACCATACAAGAAATAATGAAAAAATACCTACTAATAAAAATTACAGAACTATCCAACCACAATTGTCCAGAAGGCGGACATAACGACTCTTTCCCACAACAAATGTGAGGGAAGACTCTGGTTCTGGCATTTCTCTCCAAACATATCAATGACATCCAATGCCATTGCAAAAGTCAATCTCTCACCCATCCCAGCAAAAAACAAATATATAAATGCTCGTCTGCATAGAAAATTTGAAGCTTATCACCTTAAGCCGTAACATAAATGTTCCCTGAGAGAGTTTTTCCTGGGGACAAATTACCTAAACAGAAAATAGAACCTCAAAATGATTGCCCTCTGATTGAGAGACAAGTAATTGTCAGATTTCTTGTTAATGCAACTAATTTACTTCAGATACAATTTTCTTCTTCTAGAAAGAATATTATATATATTGCATGCATAGTTATTGAATGGAAGGCAGACAATAAGCTTCAATTAATAAATCCTATGGATTTTCAAGTTAATAAGTGCAACAGTCTGATAGTCTCACAAGCAACTGAAGTAATACCTCAGGCGATTGAGCCGTCTTGAACTTATAGAAAGAGTTCCCAAGGACTGGAACAATGATATTATAACACTCGTATGATATCTTAAATTACTCAACATCTCTGCACGTCCTAAGGTTGAAGAATCAGGCCTTAAGTTGCCAGAGAAAAAGGGCTCTATTATCAGGATAACAGCAACAGTAGCACCAAGATACTTCAGCAAAAAGTCTTGAATCATGCCAAACCACCAATGGTCATGAAGAACAACCCTCATATGCCGCACAAGACTCTTAAACTTCTGCTGAATGTGAAAATCTTCTCTAGTTTCACCTCCATAAAATGCTATACTTTCTGCATGGGTCCTTAATCGTGAATGCAACTGTCTGTACTCCCCTTCCAGCTGTTGTTCTTTGGACATGAGTTTCCCAAATGCGGGAGAGAAGTTTCTGATTGTGGTCCCTGCCACCAGCACATAGGCCTGGAAAGTATTGATATACATTGAGGTTCAAATTTCTTAGTAGAATAATAACTACCGTATCGGAAAGTCTGAAAGAAATGAAGTTATAGACTATATTCAAAAAGCATATGACAAAATTTAATACTAAGCTGTTATTTGAAAAATGGTTCAATTTGAGAGAATGGATTACCAATATCCAGAAAACATATTTTGGGCTTGCATATGAACATAGACGCCAAGTATAAAGCAACCCATCAGTAACAGCAATCAGATCCTCTTGTACAAGGTCACTCAATTCTGAACAAAACCTCGGTACATCACTTGCAATTCGTTGCTCAGGGTTAGTTATCCGACCATCAACATGGGACATCTTGTAGTATACCATATTCTGGAACCCAATTAATAAAATTGATCAAAATACCAATAAAGTTGAAAGAGAGTTTTCATTACCAAGTTCACGAACAGTGGTGAATCCAGATTGCAGGCAATCAAAAGATGGTTAATCAGTCAGATATGGGAAGGGAAAAGAAAACTGCATGTTTACATTATGCTGTAACTCTATCACTGTAACTCTGTATGATCAAACAAACAAGTACAACTAATTGTTCTTTACATTGTCATTGGATAATTACACAAAATCCTGATCTCGCCAGAAATAAGAATAAAAGTAAACACAAAAGCATGGGGCACAGATCTAAGTGAACTATACAATGCCACAGCAGATTGCACGATTAACTTGATAACGAAGAATAAGAAATAGTATCGTTGATGTATCTTGTGTAACTGAAGCACCAGCCAGTGAAGTATTGCTGGATCATGTTTTCTAAAAACAAATTGAGGTACTTGATATTCATTGCAAGGTTAAGAGTCTTAAAAGCTTGTTCATGGGCATAGATGGAATCTTCCAAATTTATACCTTATTAATTAAAATTATGTAAGATAGAGATAAAACTTAATTTCCAAATGGAATGCATTTAATCTAATAAGTTTTCCATCCTATAATTGATTCCAACCAACGTTTGCACGTAAGAGTCCAAAATAGATGGATAGACTAACAGATCACAAAGTCCTTGATAGTATGCAAACTCAAATGCACATTTGCCAAGATAATACCAGAAGAACCATAGAGTACATTTTAGCGTTTACTCCCACTAAACCAATGAAATAAAATTTGTTTACGAACACTGAAAAAACAAATTGTTGCTTTTAGTGCAGAACATACTTCATAATTTCACTCACTTTGCCCATGGCAATTGCCAGTCACCGGGTGCTTCAAAGCTGTTATAACACATCAATTGCTTTTCCACAAGAAATCACCATCTATTACAGACCCTATTTCCCCCTTTGTTTGATCTAATCCGCCGCCTGCCTGCTGGCTGGGCGAATCTAAGTCAACTGATCAAGTATCCTTGAAGCATTTATTTCAAGAATAAAAACTCCACAACATCATGTAAAACAAAAAACAAAAAACAAATAAAGCAAAATAAACATGTGAATCTTATATTATTGAAACACTTCGGATGTCACACTATTCCTGTCTTGCACAACATACACGTTACATGAATCCTTTTACCTGTCCAACCCATTGAGAAAGGGGGGACCAAATTTTGACATTTTGATGTCAATGACAAAAACACTTCCCCGGACACCTTATAAAAGACCAGAGTTATTGGGGATCGTCTACATGAATCCTGTTTTCAACATCTAAAATTACAAAGGTTCAACTTGTTTGCAATTACTTCGTTCCATGTGATTTTAAGACAACCTATTCTTCCAATTTTACAATCTAAACGGTCTATCACCTTTTCTATTGGTGCATCTAGCCGCTTTCATTGACGTGCCCAAACCATTTCAATTGGTTTCAGCTATCTTCAAAGGGCTCAGCTTAACCAACTCACAACATTCTTTTCTTCTATAATACTGCAACTCCTTCTTAACATTTTTATCCCAGCCACACTCAATATATGTCTATGTTTTCTAGTAGCTCATCATTTGATCATATATAACATCAAATTTCACATAGCTGTCTTGCAGAATTTCCCTTTTTAATCTTATAGACATCGTCGATCATGAAAGTTTAAAGTTCAAGTTCTTTGAGGAACATCATCTCCAATATTTCCCTCCCCATGATTAATTGAATGTTAATTATCTAAACATTCATGTACGGGTAGTTCATGCCTTTCTATCTCCATCAGCTCTCTGCAAGTACAGCATTTTCAAAAATTACATTCCATGCACTCATCTTACAGTTTAATTACGTTATAATCTTTCTATTTCAAAAGGCTTTCTCCACAGATCTAATTTAGAAACGATCGTGTCCAATCCACTAAGATGACAACATCATCCATAAAAGAATACATCACTGTCCCCCCTCCTAGGTATCCTTGGTCAATTTATCCATAGTTAAAACAAACAAATACAATCTGAAAATGGGCCCTGCACAATCTTCAATAACCAAAACCTCACCGCACTCTCCTTGAGTAGCTCCCATTGCGGCCATAGTCCTGACGTACATAACCATTATTATATCAACGTACACCATTTTGACACTTTTTTTTGTTCTCAAACTCAAGATTCAAGGTTATCCCTTCCACCACCACCCTATGTCTACCTTGACCAAAGGGACTAAAAGCCTCAGAAATCAGGTGAGACTTCGACTTGTAGAAGACATTTTCATAATAGACGAGGGCATAGCCAGTAATATGTACTTCCATGTTTAGAGGCTCCAATACTCTTCTTGACAATAAATAGCTTTGATAGTTGATATCCAACTCACAAACCTAAACTGATTCTCTAAAACTGTTGTTTGATTCCCTCAGAAAGCTCCAAAGCGAGACTCAATATCATGATCCTGCTATTTAAATTACAACTACAATTTCCAAATAAGTCTCAAGCTAAGAGTCCTCCCACAATTTCAATTTATCCATTAACTTAATTTTCTTTCACATGCAACATCTTTAATAATCTAAACTTTAGCTTACTTTGTAGTGGCATGCTCCCAAACCAAATGCAAAGTTAAAGACAACTTTTGACCCCCTCCACAAGACCTAAAATTAACAACCCATTGGTGTAACACTTAGAATTACACCTGTATGCAGCATATATTTATGAGTATCACATGGAAGGAAATTTCACTCGGGATATATAGCATAATATGTCAGAGACACGATTTTTTTCCAGATTTCCTAATGAGATTTGCAAACCGGTGAAATAAGACTTAAGAAAACAATTTTAATATAATAGTTGGAGTGATCTTCTAGCAAAAAGAGCGTTAACAATTACCTGAAAATATTGTGTATGGATAAGCTTCGTCAATATTTTCCTGAACCGTAAACTTAAGGTCCCTGTTATATATTTTGAGGTAGAATGCAAAGTTGACTGGACGAAACAAAGTAAAATATTTTCAAGAATAAGACGGAAAAATGCTGGTACACGTCGGAGAAAAGCAGCACGAAAAAGGAATCCTTGGACTTTAGCTAATCTGTTGCTAACAGCAGTCCGTGAAACCTGCAAAAAACAAGAGCAAGCATCAAGACAGAACTGAACCAATAACAGCACCATTTATCTTAAAGAAAGTTTAGGATGATAAATGTACGAATGTGTCCCAGGAAAAGGTTAAGGCACAATACAAACATGAAAAAGCATTATTATTTTTTTTTTTTTTAACATCAATGAAATTTTAACAGTATCAAGCACTCGGGGAATGAACTAAGACAATTCTCATGAATAAAGAAAGACAAAATCTACTGAATTAAAAGAATAATTAAAAAAAAAGACCATAAATCATGGTAGATTTAGTTAGATTTAGTTACAGAAAGTACAGAACATGAATAAAAAATGATTATAACTTAAATCGCTGCTAGGCATACTTGACTTCTTGAATGAAGAACCTTACCGCTATAGCCACCAAAGACAAAATATCTATTGCACCCATTCGACCCAAACGAGATAAAAGAATAGCAGCCAAAACTTGGAGAGACCTCAAACTTCCTCTCTTTTTCCTACTCTTTGTTACGTTATTATCCTTTCCAATCAAATTGTTTGATTCTTCTTCATTGTCTTTGGTTCCATTGCAGTGACCCAAAGAATTCTGTCTTCTACACCTATTTCGTGATTGCATGTATGCAGCAGCAGTTCCACCGGCAACAATGATGCCAGTTGCAAGAAGTAGTGTTTTCCTGACAGGAAAAAAAAAAGCCCTTATGATACTGCCACTTCATATGGGGGGAGGTATTGGAAATTGCAAACCAAAATCAACATCAAAACATATTGCCAGAAGAGTTTCGATCTGCAGTCATTATGGAGGTCCATCCTCGATCTTCAAGGAGAGTAAGAAACCAAGTCTCATTGACAGATGTAATTAGATGAGGAGATTTTTAATTTTTTAAATGAATAGCTATTTCTGAAAATGTAAACTACATCGTTGAAAGAAAGTTTGGCACCTCTTCCATAGTGAACTCTTGCTTGTTTCTTTTTCTAATTGGCGTCCTTTTGCTCTTTTCTAATATAATATATCTATTATATTATATTTTGTTCCATGTTGGGGCTGAATGGACATCTAATGAAAGGTCATCGTGGTGCTTTCATTTCTACCTTCCTTGTAAAGAAACGTGCTAATCAAGGTTAGGAGTAAACGAACTAAAACCATCAGCTATTGTACTTTATTATTGAGAATACTTATATACAATGGAAACATTTGCAGAGAATATAACAAACATAACAAAATGTTCTTAAGAGGCCTTATATCAGACTAGGTAACAAGTTTGCAGCAGGACTGGTATCAGCAGATTTACCATTAGAGATGAGTTTCACCTGTAGATATAGAATACACATTAATAAATTGAGAAGTGTGTCAATCAGCTTCTCCTATGATCATGTGTCCAAGATTGGTTTCAGTTTCACTAATGGAGAAGTGTGTTAATCAGCTTCTCCAATGATCATGTGTCCAAGATTGATTTAAGTTTCAGTGATAGCAATGATCGTTTAACCATCCAAAGAATATAAACCCTTAATGTGCTGATTAGAGAACTCTCTTAATTTATTTCTTTCAAATCAATCAGATGCTCGTATTCAGTAATAATAGTAGCAACTAATCAGCTCCAAAAGGGGAAAGAGATTTACATAAATAATATCACAGAGTTAATATTATTTACCTCCTCGAGGCCAAAAGGCCCCGACCACGTTCAGTTAACTGTAGAAGCTGAAGAGAAGGCATTTTTAAAGGTAGACCTCCTCTGGAGAATAGTTTCAGCAGCTAAGAATACCGTCTTCTTGATATCTAGAGAAAAATTGGTTTCATCTTATTATGCACGGAAAATTTATGGAAGTGCTAAGTTTGAGAACTAAATTGATGTAGATGTCACACATCAAAACATGAACAAACAAAACAAAAAACAGAAGTTCTGGATAAATGATAGTTTAAGAGTGTAATTATTCAGGTGCAGCAATAGAAGAGTAAAAAAAAGCACAGCGAGCTCAAAAAACTAAATCTATGGAATCATACCATGTGTTGTAATAGATTCAGGAAAAGGGAGCACTATCCTCTCTTTAAAGTTCGAATCTACTCAATGTTTGAAAAGTTCTACTTTTATCTAAGTGGTCGTATTCTTTGTTCCATGCTATGAAGCATTATATTTTCAGTCATTTCTTCCTAACAAAAAAAAGTACTTCGGCAACAAATTTTTACACCAATAGTCAAAACGATTTTAGGTCAAGCACAAAACAGTGAAACACTAGCTCTTTGTGTAATCAAATGTCAAAAACTGTGAGCGAACAGAACATAATAATAATATATAAAAAAATCAATACTCTGGACAAAGCATGTATTTATTTCAAAATATCTACCACAAACTTCTCCCTGGTTCACCTGTGTGATCCTTTTCATTCAATCTAACTAGTGTCTTCCATATGGCCTACACCTGTGTGGTATAATAGTCCTCTTGGAGCCAGCCTTCTGGCTCATTCAGATGCATACAGCTTCATATAAAATGTTCGGGTTACATAGTGGTTTGTCACTCCAATATTATCGGCGTCAGCTATACATTTGCATCATGCAAGAGAATTAGGATTCAGTGATTATTTCAAAGGCTGATAATCGATACCCATATATTCCATGCAGATTTGTAGAAAATACAAGACAATTAACAAAGGAAAATGAAAGATTTCTTTCATTTCCAAAGCTCAGAAATCGTCTTTTGTTGTAAGGCAAGTGAAGGCAAGTCTTTTCTATTACTTCAATGGGCAGTTCAGAATTAGTTCGATTCTTTCTATTGTAGCCATTCCCTAGCATACTCCTCTTCGTGTAATCAATTATAGAGACATAAATTTTTGGAAGTATAAAAATCATGAGGATGAATTGTCCACTCAACACTAAAGATCTCATATCTCTAGATCCGCCAAACAATGACACAATTTGACTCGACAGCATCAAATTTATTATCAGGAGAAGCAAATTACAGCAAAATAAGAAAAAGCATCGTAAACATTCCATTCTACAATTTGATTCTTCACCGTGACATTTATATAAGAGGTAATCTTTTGTCTGCCACCAAAATATGGAATTAGTTCATTGATTTAAAGTACATGAATGCCTTTCTATCCTCCTCAGAAACATTCACGGCATTCTATGCATCAATTCAATTATCACTCGCTCAAGTACCCATCCACTTTCTACTTCTCAAAATTACACGGGTTTCTGCACAAATCATTTCAAATCAATGTCTCAAAAACATAGAAAATATTAAGGGATGTGTAACTCATCATGTAAACATTGTAAAGACATGGATCGAGGACCTTTTAACCAGGGTGCCACAAACATATACGAGTCCTCAACGAAGAAATAGAAAATTGGCTTCAGGGAGAAAGGTAGCTACACAAATAGAAGGGCTTGGCTGCTAATATGACAGATGCATGCTTTATAACTTGATTATAAAAAGAAAATGCACGTATGGAAGTTTGCCGAATATAGTAATCTACTAACTTGACCAATCCACGGCGCAATGCAAGTAACATGACTCATTATAAAGGGCTAGATTGTTACCTTTCAGAGATAAATCATGCTAAACCATGTTCCATCATTACCAGAAATGGAAATGTTTCTTGGATATTGAAGAGTATGTTTTTGAAAATCAAACATGCCAGCTCTTCTCATGCTTAGTTCTCACAAAATTAACATCCCTCAGAGCAGTTAAGCATAACAAATCTGCAAATCAATAAACGATATGCTTTAGAGCAACCAAGCAAATTAAAATAAAAATATATGATGTTTTTCTAATATACGAGACTACATGACGCCAAAGTTCATGGTCAACAAACACCTAAAAAGCGCCTACATTACACTTGCAGAAGAAATAGGTGTTGACATAGAAAATTAGTTAGATAAGCAGTCAACTAGCATATCATAGAAAATCTGGACAACAGCATAAAACTTCGAAACTAAATGAGTTTGAGATTCCAGATTTCTGCAAAACCACAAAAATAACCATTTGATTGCATGCGCCGTCCACAATTAAAAAAATGAGAGAAAGCAAGAAGATAAAGAGTCAATGTAAAAATAAAACTCCCTCCCTCAAAAACCAAATTTTGGATTTCTCGATACTGATGAAATAGAACCGTATAAATCTGAAATTTGATTATCCCTTTGTTTTATGACTTCATCCTCTTTTTTCCTTTGACTATGTTTAAACGAAGCTTTTCATTTCTTGACATCTATAGTATACAAAAATGCATCAAACTATAGAAGCCTTTCAAATCGGGCAAACGATTTAGTGGAACGGTGTGGACTAGAATACAGACACTGAAAGTACAAGATGAAAATTCTTCGTATTTGTCAATATAAGCAAGAAGATAACTTTCAACGTCCCGACATCATATGTGCCTATAGATGTGCCATCTCTAGTGAAAGATTATGGAAAAAAAACAATAGGGGCCATAATCATTTAATACAACATGGGGGTTTCAGATTTTTCTATATTTATCATATCCTTAAGTTCAAAAATTCCTATGATGCTTTTACCCATTTTAATACAAAATTAAGTTGGAAAAATCAAAAGAGAAAAAAGCAGATGGGAAATATAAGTATATAACAATTTTAAGGAAGAAAAAAAATGAAACAACCACTTCATGTTATTCCATTAGTGCCTTGTGCAATCATGCAAAAAATATTTTTTTTGATAGGGGGAATCATGCAAAAAATATAAGATGAGGAACATTCAGAGTATGCTTGCCCACCAAAAATATCTCTCTCTCCTCTAGGATTGACAATCTTACTAGAGTACTGTATCCATACTTCACGATGGCAACTCATTCTTCACACCCCAGGCCCAGGTGAAATGTCAAGCAAGCCATTAAAGTGCTCCAGTTAAATGTACAGAAGATAATCACCTAGCAAGAGTGGGCTTAATTTTCAACTAGTATTTTTAAGTCCACAACTAAAGTAGTATGCGCTCCAATTAGAGTGTACAGAAAACAAAGCCCCGATGTGGGACAAGTTGGACATTGTGTTACAGAAATAAGTGCACATTATAGGAAACAAAAAAAGAAATTCTTTGGCATTCCAATGCTTCAAGGTCCTCGGTTGCTTTCTTATTCATAGGGTTGCAAAAAGTTCTTCTCACCAGGATATTTGGATATTGATACATCTGAATTCGGATAAACCAGGGAATGAGCTGTCACCAAAAATGCACCTTTCTATTTCCCGTATTTTTTTATTCATCGGATGAATCTATTCACTTCATATAAACTGAAAATACTATTGTGACTCGCGATTGTCCATTTTTCTATCCTACAGATATCATTGAAGAATACATTCACTCTTTTATTCCACAGTTCAATAACGCTTGGTAGCCACTAGTCAGGTATCTTATAAATCAGCTAGCACTCTCCTTTAATAAAGGCAAAGACAGACAAAAACAAAAATCAAGCGTCGCCATGAATCTGTAACTGTAATGTAGGCATTTATTTGTTAGACAAATTAATGCACCTAGAATGCTATTGGTAGCCAAACTAGATGAGGAGAAATTTCTTCCAGCCGTTTTGTTTGGTTTAATGTTGTAAGAACTCTAGACACGTGGTCTCTCTATTTTTGTATTATGTTGAACATTTTCATCTAAGCCCCTGTTTGACATAGATTAAAACCGGATTTTTAGTAGATTTTAATAGAAGTTGATAAACTGTATAGTTGAAAAGTTGTAGGTCCTAGAAAATGTGTTGTTAAAATTAATTGTTGACTTTGACTTGAGATTTTAATCTGGTTTTAACTTAGACCGAGCATGGGCTAAATTGGATTTTCATTTGCCACAATCAAACCATTGCAGCTCAACAGCCACTGTATAGAGAACTTTCAAGACTGCAAGTTCATGTCTATCTAACAGTGCTGAGCTTGTTGTATTAACATTCTGGTCAAGAAAATTCGTTTTTAATCTTCTCCATGAATGTATATAACGACAAAGTGCTAAAAGTATGGACCAATATAAGTGTTTCATGGCATATACAGTAATTATCCACACAAAAGTTGCTGAAGTCAACACAGGTAAATAGATTTAATAACGAACAATCCATACAATGGATGATCCTAACTTTAACTTGGCCTTGAAATGACAAACAAGTGTCACTAGTACTAGAACCAGACAATGATTTACACTTTTAGAATCCCACCTTCTTTTGATGAACAAAAATCCAATATGGCAAGCTCGTCCCTATAAATTTTTAAAAAAAAAAAAAAGGATCTGGCATTTAAGTATTTAAGCTGCCCAGCTAATAAAAATTCTTAAGACATGAGAGTGATGCCCATCTTAATTCCCAAGAAACTTAAAACATTAGCAGCATAATGTTTTATTCCATGCTACGTTACTTCTAGTTACTTGAACTTATCTGGCATTATGATTTCACGGTTGTGTAACAAACTCAATTAAACTGAAAAGCAGAAGGAAGCAGCAGGAGAGTAGCCTATGCATTTTTTGAGCAGCCTTGGAGTGTTTCCATTAATAATTTCAAACAGTAATTCATACTTCAAAACTAATCTTACATCAACAGCAAAAACTCACCCCAATTCTATCCCAACACTACAAAACAACTGCAAAAATACTAATTATTTCTAAATATTCATAATCTTAAACAACTGGTATGGACGGTTAATTGTTTCATTACTCAAACAAAGCAATCTATAATCTTTTACTCACTCGATTAAAAAAGTGCTCCTATTTTTGTTTATTTTCCAGTGAAAATTTTAATAAAAACAAAATATAATCAGAACTTATTAATTAAAACAAAACAGAAAAACTACTCAGCTAACCCGATTATTAACTGGAAAATCAAAACGGCGTCGAGACGTCTGTTCCACCGGTGATGAATCGTGAAGTAATCAGTGAACTTGAGCTTTCCCGTAATCAATCAGACAACAAAATTAAGATCTGCTAATTAACCAAAAAAATAAAAAAACCCTAAAAAATAAAATTCTGAAAGTGAATAATTACTCTATAATAAATAATATCGAAATGTAATAAAATAACTGGACCGAAACAGAAACGGATTTCCTCGGAAAGCGGAAGTAAGAGAAAGATGATTCTGATATATGAGATATGAGAGAGGCCAAGAGGGTTTTTTTTCTACTTTCTGTATTTATACTAATTTAATGTTGTATGCAAATTGGTTTCGGTATCGGAGTGGTGTAATCTTATGTGAGTGCGGAAAAGAACGAAACGTTTGCAGAGTGCCACGTGGGTAGCGTGCCTCGTTTAGCGTTACGATTTGGTGACGAAGTTTTGCAACACCGTGCTACTTTGGAAAGGTGTACAGAAAGACCAAGTGATTTTGATTTCGCTTTTCCTTACTAATATAAAAGAGCGAATCCTCGTATCACTGTTCATTTGTGAAGCATTTTGACTTCCCATTTTATCCCCCACAAATTACCATTTTCTCCACTTTATCCCTACACATGTTACTGTTCATCTGTGAATCATTCTTTATTCCCATTTTATCCCACCATTTCATGTTTTTTTTCCAATTTTATCCCTATCATTTACTATTGATTTGTGAAACAATTTTAATCTACAATGTAAAAAATAAAAAGGCATTATAGAGACAAAAAAAAAGGAAAAGAAAAGTCAATTTTAGTGTGCGCATGAGAAGGTTTTAAAATAACAAAAATGGCAGAAAAATTAATCAAAATCCCCGTGCGCGCACGGGGAGCATCAAACTTCCCGTGCGCGCACGGGGAACCCAAGGATCACTGTTTCAATTTGTCACACTCGTTTTCACACACGAACTGGTTGGGAACTTGTTTTGTACTGTTCAATATTTTAGTCAATAAAAAGCACAAAAAATCCAAAAAAAAAAATTCCGACTTCCTATGAAAAAAAAATCTGCAAACCGACTACACTATATATACATGCAAATGCACTGAACGCATTTCCAATGACACAGTTTCCTCTTTCTTGATTTTGTAGTGTTCATTAGTCAATTAAAAACACAGAAAATCCAAAAAAATAAAATAAAATTTGCCTACTTCCTATGAAAAAAATATCTGCAAACCGACTTTTGTTTTTTTAATGCTCAAACCGACTTATTTACTGTATGTATTTTGCCACTTTCTGCACTATATATACATGCAAATGCATTTCCAATGACACAGTTTCCTCTTTCTCTTATTTACAAAAAAAAAAAATTTAATTTCAAACAACAAATAATCTCAGTTAGCGTTGTGAAGTGGCAAAACAATCGCTTGAAGGTAGACCTCTATTCATTAATGTTATATTTTTGCCTTTTCATTTCAATTTTTTTTTTGCAACATGCTTTAGGTTTTTTCGTTTTCGTTTAGTTTTATGTTTTCCGTCCTTCTCTGTTGTGTTATAAATTATTTAGAGCAAGTAGCTCCGGACACCACAACAATTCCGCAAACAAAAATGAGTTTCTATTGATATTTGAAATTTCTCAGTTGATATTTGAAATTTTGGTTTATGATATTTACTTATTTCTGTTGTGACTTTATACGAGAAGTATATTTATATTGGTCCAATTCTTCTTCAAACTCTAACGCTAATTGTCTTACATCAATATATTTGTTAAAAATGATTATTAATTGCTAACAAATATTTTTTTCTACAGTTGCAAAAAAAAAAATTACACTTAAACTCCCCGAGCGTGCACAGGGAGAAACTAACTCCCTATGCGCACACGGGGAGCATCACAATTGAATTTTTTTTTTTCAAATTCCAAAAAACCATTAAATAATATTCATAATCCACCTACCAAATTTACAGCTACAACACATTAAATTTCTTAAATTGTCATCAAAATTTTAATTACAAATACAAATTTTAATTTATCCTATTAAAAATGCTAAACTTTAATTTTTGTTTACTGATTATTAATTGCTAACAAATATTTATATTTTTTCCACAGTTATATAAAAAAAAAAAATTACCCTCTCCCCGTGTGCGCACGGGGAGATGCAATCTCCCCGTGTGCGCACGGGGGAAATCTACAAATTTTTTTTCCCAAAATCAGCTACAAAATTGGAATCCTCAGATGACCCCAGAGGGAAGAACGAGAGTCGACGTTTAAACGAATGGGTTGGCCATCATCAACCCTCATTTTTTTTCTTCACCACCCAAAAAATTTCGTATACCTCAGCAGAGAGATACTCGAGGATAGCGGCGAGGTAGACCGGAGCACCGGCACCGACGCGTTCGGCGTACTTCCCTGCCTTGAGGAAATGGGCGATACGACCAACAGGGAATTGGAGCCTCGCCTTGCTGCTCCTAGACGTAGCCTTCTTTACAGCTCCGGATCCAAGAGAGTCAAAGAAAGAAGCCCTAGAAATCGCCTCTTCATATTCTTCCCTCTTTCAAAGAAATTTTTGCAGGTAGGAACCCATTTGCAGATGTTAATTGGAATATCTATCAGTGTGAAATTAGTAGAACAAGAATTGTGGCAGAGAGAAGAGAAAGATTAATTGGTATTCTTCCAGTTCGTGGTTCTGCGGAGGCCCGGTCCCACCCCATCTCGAGGTGATTACCGGATCATATTGTCAATCGAATTCTGTTTAATGTTAAATTTGGAATGCAATAACAATGATAATTTGATAATTATACTAACTTTTTACGAAAAAATGGTGGTTACAGAATGGTATGTAGGTCACACCAGCAGCATCCACTATTTTTTCAACTACGTTTGTTATGTAAAATGCACCCCTGTTTTGTAAACATGTATTATTCAAAAAAGAATAATTTAAGGCAGTTCTTGAAAACTATACTGGTATTGGTAATTGTAAAATCTTCGGCTAATGCTAACATCTCTTATCTCATTTTAAATTTACCGCTTTGTTAAAATGTTGATATTTAGACGACTTGATTTGGATTTATTTACTTCAGGAGAGCAAAGCTCGAAAAACCAAGAGGAGACCTCTGACTCCCACAAACTCAATGGCAAGAATCAACAGGAAGTTATTCATTGGCATAATAGGTATATATAAGTGTATGGAATGACATAAAAAAAGAAAGAGAAGTTATAGACAGGGATTTGGATGAGGCGCGCCAAAACCTCATAATCAATTACCAACTATTCTTCCTTCCCATGGCGTTCCCTCTGTCGGCATCCATCGTCTCTACGAACAAAATGTCTACCAAAGTCTCCCCAACTCGAAAACCACATTTTCCGGTTACCCACCTCCCATTCCCATTCAATCGACCCACCTCCACTAGATTTCATTATCCTAAATTCAATCGCATTTTCGCAAAGCGACACGACCACTCAATGGTCAGTTCAGTCTCGTTTTCTTGGTTACACATACTCTTTTTAAATTTTGTGTTCTACTTATTTACGAGTTGAGTCAGAATTAGAAGTTGCCTATTTCCCTTATAAAGTGCGTTTTATCCTGTTACTGTATCACATTTACTTGTTAATTATGTGGCAGTTTGGGTACGGAGTCATTGGAACTCTTCTTATAGAAAAATATAGGCCCGCTTTCCTTTTTATATGACTCAGCCTTTTGCCTACAGTAGAAAAAAGATGAGGTCTGATTATAAAGGTTCTCTCGCTTGTGTTCTTTATTCAAGAAGAAATTGACATGTCTCAGGTTCAAGCCAGAATTGTGACCGCTATATTGAGGTATGTCATATTACTTCAATAGAAATCCATCTCTCTGTTTTTTTTTTCGCTGATTGTCTCATCTAATTTAAACACGTGTCCGAACTTTCTATTTCAAAATAAATTTGATGTATATGAAAAATTGGTTGAGTCTTTTTGGACAGAAAATGCAAAACATACAGAATACAAACTCTAGCGTGAGGGAGCACGATTTCGGTTGCAAGATGTAAACATATGTTTTCAAGTTCAACCATGCATTTTGAAAGTGATAACTCTTACTGTAATCAGCTTCTAATCCTTCTTGCTTTTACCATGGTTTTTTGTGGATCTAAACTTATTGAAAGCTAATACAGAGCTGCAGAACAGCCAGTCTTACCTGTCACTGACTTAATCCCGGGTTACTAGCATTCTGAGTTCCACATTGATGTAGTACCATCTCTGCAATGGCATATCTCAATGGATACACCTGTTTATGCCAACTATACTAGGACTGGTAGGTATTCATGTCCAAATTTTGATGAATGGTGAGTAAAAATATTGTGAAGACATTTACATGTTTATATAACTGTCTTAAAAAATACAGATTTAACTACTGAGTTGCTTAAGAAGCCTACTGGAAGATCAGTAAATATCGACTACAATTGGGCACCTGAGAGAGCTGCAATTATATGCTTTACCTCAGGTACAAGTTGATAATCCTCATTCATGTTATTTTTTTCACCTTCTGATGTTACTTTGGCTTTGTTTTCTGCTTCAAATGGAAATCTGACCTAAAACATATTTTTCATAAGTGAAATTTTTCTTGAATCAAGTGCTTAAATCCCTTCTAATTTACTTACCTTAATGGTATTGGGGGTTTGGAAGTGCCAAGGACCAAGATCCTCAAGTTGAAACCCAATTACTTTAACCTTTTGTAATACCGCCCGTTTTCTATTTCAGTTTTTCTCTATGTATATTCAGAGGGCAATTTCAAATTTCTGGGTTACCTTTTATTTTGTAGGCTGCATTGACAAACGAGCATGTCCTCGGTAATAGAATGTTGGAGGTCAAAATAGCCACACCAAAGGTTATCTTCTTTAACCATCCAGTTATTCTAATTTATACAGCTTACTAATTTAAAGTTGTAATTATTACCAATTTAGTTGTACTTCCAGCATTTGCTTTACAACATTTAGAAGCTATGCCATTTTACCTCTTGGTGTTTCTTTCAAACATTGTACTAAAGTGACCACATAACTTTGTTCTTTCTTAGACTTCCTGTATAATTGCACTAATCAACAGTTTTACCCTTGCAGCGAGCAGGTGAATTACAGTATAGATATACAATTCAGAATGTCATTCCCTATTTGATTGGATGATTGTTAGATTATTAGTATATTTGGCACAATTCTCACGACTCATCAAAATGATCCCCCACTGCATTAAAGTTGGACAATGAGCCGACCATATGAAGTGTGTGAAACAAATAGGTATGTAGTATGCAATGATATTTTACCTGATTCCTCAGGCTTACAGGTAGAGGAATTGTTGAATTTTCTATTGAGAAAGGAGATGGCTCGACATTTTCTCCAGAAGCTGCCGGCGAGCCCAGAAGCAAGGCAACAATCCAGGCATGCTAAATATGCCTTTTGAGTGCAGATTTACTTCCTGTCAGCACTCTATCACTGGTTGCTCTGCACATCATGTTGCCATTTGAGCTCATTACCGTTTCTCTCTACAATTAACTTAGCTACATTATCGACTATAAAATTGTGTCCTTTATGTGTTTTTTTCTGGCTGGGTTCTATCCGACTATTCCACTAAAGCACAATACTTGAATACTTCAAACAGACTTATGAATTTCTAAGCCAAACAGACCTATGAATTTCTAAGCATGGTGCATATTTACCAACATTGTAATCATTTTAAAAAAAGCAATTAGAACCGCGTCGGTCAGTGCGTGGAAAGGAAACGGTACAGAAATCGATGAATCGGTGGGCGAATAAAACAGTAATATATAAAAAAAAATATCTATCCATACTCCAATTCCTTGTCCCACTGCTACTACAATCTCAACTTACAATCTTCCTCCACTACCCCCACCAAATCTCCTTTTTTCCTTTCTACTTCTGGATTTCTCTGTCAATTCAAGAATTATAGGGCTTGGTTTTCCATTAAGCATGTGACTTTAGGATTGTCTTCCCTGAAATTTGTTCACATTAGAGAGTATTCTATATTCTATTGTTATTTTCGAAACTTTAACTAATCCAAATATGTTACTATGGCCCCATTTGATCTATTTACAAGGTTGTAAAAAGTTATATAATTGCAATTGCCGGATTGTAAAAAGCTTCCACATGTTGAACTCATTTTGGTTTTTTAAGTATAATAATCTGAATTGTATAAATGTTGTCTTTGGTGTTCTTTTCAAAACATTTGTTTTCCATGTTTCATGTATTGCTTTTTTGAAAATTCTTTTCTTTTACTGCTTTCTCTTTTTTTTTTTCCGCAGTACATTGGTCCTAAAATGTTTTTCTACAATTTTCCTTTTTTTTTTGATAACCGTGGATATTCGGGCCTGTTTGTGCGCACCTCGACTAATTCTATGGGGCCCTGAAGTTTACGGTCGAGTACTCACCTCAGTGGCCCTGAAGAGAGTTGAACTGGTGACCATTGGAGACCAAACCCAAGGCCTGATCAATTGAGACACCCCTCAGGATTTTTTCTACAATTTTCCTTTGGCACATGAAAACTTAGTCATTGGCACTAACATTTAGTCATTTACCATGTCCTGCCACAAAAGTAATTATCCGAGTGATTAGGAGAGTGATGACCTACTGCATAAACACAACGTAACAACTTGAAGTTTCACGACAAAAAAAATGCTACATTGGTTTGGTTACATGTTGGTTCAAATCATTGAAATAAAACAAATGTTAAGTTTCACTAAAATAGAAATTAGGATTCAACAAATAAATGTATGATAATTTCCCGTCAATCCTTAATATTCAGCACGCTAACGTTACCTTCAAAATAGCAAAGCCCATGCATTGCACGGGCAAAAAACTAGTAAGTATATAAAAATCAATCATCAATTTATACTTATCATTAAGGTTGATTGATGCTGATGTATTTTTTAAATAAAAAAAAGTCTCTGACCTTCATTTTAACCCTGTTTGATTCATCTAAGACGTGAAATTAACAATTAATTTTAATAATTATGTTACAAGTACATCATCACTTACAAATTTATTTATCAATATATATGTGATAAGATTTGATTGAATAAAAATCTCATCAACCAATTAAAGAAAAAAATTACTTTCTTTTTGACACCTCAATCAATATGTAAAAAGTTGTGAATGATGATGTACTCCTAATTTTAATAACACAATTTATGATATTTAAAATTTTTCAACTACATATTTCATTAATTTTTATCAAAATCTGCTAAAAATCTTATTTTTATCTAAAAGAATTAGGACTCAAGGTTAAAGAGCTTAAAAATGGGATCTTTTTTAATTTTAAAGAGCCAAACTTCATAATTAGACTTTAATACATCCTTTATTTTAAATTTAATAAAGAATCAAATTCAATCTTAATTTGTATTCCATCATGATTAGATTTAATAAAATTGCAAAATTCAATGTTCCACTGCTATTGTTATTCATAAGTGGTGCTTATCGATTGATGATGTGGAATTGACTCATATCTTACTTTGGCATAAATCATTACAAAATAATTAGATGGACTTTTAACTTAGAGAACGTTTAAGAGTGCTTATAAATTGTTTAAAATATAAATAAATCGAAATAAGTGGTGAATAAATTGATATGTACTTGTGAATATCTCAAAATGTATGAATAAAAAGTTACGTTAATGTTTTATACACCATACATGCTTAATAAACCCATATTCATCGAATGTATCTTCTTTGATTCTCAATTTCCTCCTCAATCATTGTTTGTTCACGTCGTTGAAAAGGGTTTTCATTTGATAGTACGTAAACAAAAGTCTTCAAAATCACCGCCAGACTTCCGTTCTGTTCTCTTTTGTTAATACAGTCTCATCCATTTTTTTCTTAAAAAAAAGTTGAACCCCAACATTGAGGGTTCCCCACCATCATGCCCCCTAGAGTATTATGAAGGAGGTAAATCGAGGGATGTGTCTCAGCAAAGCTGTCATACACCCATCCACAAAGAGTCCAATTACATACCTTGTAAAAGGCAGGAATCGAACACTCACACTGCGGCTGCCTATTCAGCCGAGACTACCTCACTCCTGTTCTTTGCACCACTGAACTATGTTCCGGGGCATAATCCATTCTTTTCTTAATTCTTCTTCATATGGTTAGAGCTGGAACTTTGTACGTTTAAATTATTATTTTCACTCTCTTTGTAATTTATAGACAAAATGGTTATACAAACTCTCCTATAACTTTAGCTTTTTGTCTTGATTACGTTGCTTTGGAATTCATGAGATTTTGAACATATATTTTTAGCGAGCCTTTTTAGAAGAACTAACTAAGTAAATGGAATCTACAATTGCATCACTAGTTTTTTTATTGAACATGGGTATTTAAGTAAAAGTACATAGAGTAATGGTAGTATTTATATCATTCACGGGTACGACTAACTTTCCGTGAGGTAATTATAAGATTTTTCAAGGTGAAAGAGCTTCTAACCAATTAAAAACAAAAAATAAATAGAAACATAGTTCCAATAAAAGGAACCCAAATGCCATATTCTTTTCTAATTTGAGTTTAACTCACATCTCGAATGAATTTGAGAATATTCAAAGAAATTTTGACCATTTGTTAAAATGGTTTGTGGATTTCGAATAGCTCTAGTAGTTAAGCCTAGTAAGATAGCAATTACAACATTTGATTCAACAGAAGGTTATTGTTGAATATGTTGGTATAAATTAGAAAAACATCTTCTGCATATTCATACAATTTTACAGACAACGGCGTTTTGATTTTAGAGTTTTTGTGCACATACAATTTTTTTTGCTTTACGTGGTATTTAAAGTAATTAATGCCTGCATTTTAATAGATTATAAAGTGATCGAGATGCAAGCATTTGGAATTGGAATGTATTTTGATTCATTAAACAATATTTTTTAGTACTAAAAGGATATAGGAAACAAGAAGATTTTGAAATTATAAAGCAACATCACAATGAGATGGGAATTTAAGATTTGTTCGCTCATTATGTTCTAGAGCAAGAAATTCAAGGTCTCAAAAACAAAATTATCTTAATCATGATCCACTGAGGAAAATAGGGTACAAAACGAGATTAATGTTAGGTCTTTACAAATACAACTCTACTACATGTACACCATGCTTGTATAGCAGGGTGTACACTCCCCTCACATAGAGGGGGCCCACAAATTTTTTATTCATAGTGGGGCCCCCTCACATGTGAGGGGGCTGTATACTATGCTGTATGGCATCGTGTACAACCATCATTTTCTTTACAAATAGGAACTGCAAGATTAATTCTATTGCACCTGAGCACAAAGATGGGTTGAGTCCACAAAATTCACAATTTTACTCAAAATATAGGGAAATAAATGTAATGCTCAAATAAAACTTGGTTAAATGATTGAGCAAGAGTTGGCCCGGCAAAGAATTATCAATCTTTCGTAGCGGAAGTTGGAGTCATGATAATGTCCCATTTTTTAAAAAATGGATTGTAAAAAATTAAGTTGATAAGAAAATAAGCATATATTTGGTACACATTCTTTAAAATACATTCTTTCAAAATTCATTTTTAACCACACATTTTTCAATAAAATAATATTTTTCATTACATCAATAATTTTTCTTTACTTTTTAATCACATTTTCTCATCATATCACTATTTAAAATACATTCTTTTGAATCTTTTCTCAATAATATCCATCAAACACGCCCTTAGATTACACCTTGATATTGGAGATGCTAAAGCAATCCATAATTATTTTGTTAGAATGCAATCAAAAAAATCCAAGCTTCTATTACAAATGGAGATGTAGGGTCGTTTTGCATGTCTTTTGTTTTTGCTTTCTATAGAAGGACTTTTAGAAAAAATTATCTTTATTTTTGTTTGAAATTAATTTATAAAAGAGCTTTTTATTCCAAAAGTACTTTTAAAGGAACTCACATGGAACTATTTTTCTCTAAAAATTCTTCTAAATAGAAAAAACAGTATCATACAATTCGCCAAATAGATTCAAAAGTAGCTACTTTTGGATCTCAAAATCTCCTTTGATTTTTCAAAAACCACGTCAAACGGATGATAAAGCTTGAATTAGGAACTTACTTTAAACTAATGCAAGGAGTAGGATAACTTGTGAGAAACAGTTGGTGATGTAGTTACATTTTACATAGCTTTGATATAAGTATGGGATGCCCTTTACACCTTTTGTGTGTGTAAACTATCATGGACACTTGAATTTATTGGATGTGGATTACTATCAAATGAGGACACTACTACATTTATTTGATTGTTTTGAACTTGACGAGCATGTATATCTAGATGTGCACAGAACTACGTATCAAGATAAAGCAATCGAGAATGTGTTCCCTAATTCTTAACATTGTTGGCGTGTATAGCATTTAATGAGAAAGATACCAAAGAAGCTAAGGGGCTTTTATGCAAGCATACCTTGTCAGTTCTATCGATAATAAATATTCAAGAAGTGTCGGAAAACTACATTTTAACATGTAGATGAAGGAGTTAAAAAGGTCTCACACAAGGGTAAAAGTTATTTATGATGACTGAGAAGGCAATCACTAGGCTCATCGTTATCACGGTTGAAAAAGAAATTTAATGATGTTTACTTGGCTATTATATATTACAAGATTTATGCCATATTTTGGAAGAAGATGAATGAATTTTAGTCTAATAAAAAAAATAAAAAATGGAAGCAATGGACTTCGTAATCCTCTAGCTATTCCTAAACATGGAAGTCCACCAAAGACAGAAGGATCTCCAAGATCCTTCTGTAGAGAAGTTTGTTTCTTTCAAAAAAATGGGAAGACAAACCAAGAGAAAGGGGAAAAGTTGAGGTACATAATTATATATTAATTTTTTTTCCAAGATCCTTCTGTAGAGAAGTTTGTTTCTTTGAAAAAAATGGGAAGACAAACCAAGAGAAAGGGGAAAAGTTGAGGTACATAATGTTGGGATTGACCAAAATAATTATGGAATAAAGAATTCTTGTTTGACAAGAAAAGGAAAAAAAAAAGTGGTCAAGTTAAATTAGGAGTATTTTTCTTTATGGAAATATTACCAAGTAGAAAAGGAAAAGGATATTTTTGGTATTATTATATAAGGAAAACAATTAAGAGAGTTCAATTGTAATTAGGTAACTTTTTGACATAATTTATAGCTATATATACAATTGAAGTTGACGTGAAAAGAGGAGAGAAAAAGAAACAGAGAGAGAGAGAGAAAAATTCTGAGACGTGAAAAAGTGAGGAGAAATAGAGAGAAATATTGTGTGCATGTGAGAGAGAGTATACAAAGGAAGAAAACACGTTTGTTGTTATTTCTTTGTGTAGGGAGAAGTTGTGAGGGTGAGAAAAATATTGTAACGAGTGATTTATTTTTCTTATCAATAAAAGTGTTCTTCTCCTGTGGTTGTCAGCAGTCAGCTGAACCACGTTAAATTCTTTGTTTTCTCTTTTGTTCAATTATTTCGTGTTTTGTGTTTCCGCTGCGTTTGGTTGATTTGGGTGGGAAAGTTGATTTTTTTCCCAAAAAGTGATATCAGAGCTAAAAGTTCAAACTCTGGGATTATTGCGAAGATGATGACAGGTTCCAAGTTTGAGGTGGATCGATTTGATGGGAAGAATAATTTCAATATTTGGAAAAGTACTGTTGAAGATATTCTTGTGCAACAAGGACTTTACAAAGCTTTGCAGGGTAAGAGACCAGAAAGGATGAAAGATGCAGATTGGGAAGAATTAGAAGCGAAGACAGTCAGTACAATCAGATTGGCTCTTGTACCTGAGGTAAAGTATAGTGTTTTGAACGAGAAATTCGCTTCAAAGTTATGGAAAACGTTAGAAGATTTATATATGTCTAAGTCATTAACTAATAGGCTTTATTTGAAAAAACATATATGAGTTGAAGATGGATGATGATATTGATGTTAGGGACCACTTGAATAAGTTTAATAAGTGTGTGACTGAGTTGTTGAATGTGGATGTGAAAATTGAGGACGAAGATAAGGCTATTATGTTATTGTCTTCCTTGCCTAAATCATATGAGACGTTGGTGACCACGCTGTTAGTTGGTAAATCTACTTTGACAGTGAACGAGGTTTCGACTGCTTTGTTAGAGACAGCCAACATGAAGAAGCCAAGTGGTAATGTGAATGGTGATCAGGTTCTGTTGACTACTTCTGGTAATAGATATGGTAGAGGTGAATCGCGAGGAAGAAATTATGGTCAAAGGGATCGTTCTCAATCTCGTCCAAGGAGAGACGTGGAATGCTATTACTGTCACAAGAAGGGTCACGTTAGAAGAGATTGTGAAGAATTGACAAAACATCTTGACTCGAAGAGGAAAAGTAAAGAAATCACAGAGAATTCAGACTCTACAAATTTGGTGGAGGAGAATTATGATCTTGAAGATGTTTTATGTGTTGCTAATGATGAGAGTCTAGTTAGTAACTGGTTTCTAGATTCTGGATGCTTTTATCACATGAGTCCAAACAGAGATTGGTTTGAGAACTATAAGCCATGTGATGAGCGTTATATTTTTTATTTTGATAATCAAAAACTTGAAGTCAAGGGTTCGGGTACTGTGAAGGTGAAAATGTTTGATGGAGTGGTGAGAAGAATAACAGGTGTTTTGCATGTCCCAAGATTGAAGCGAAATTTAATATCGTTGGGAGCATTGGACACATTGGGTTATGAATATTGTGCCAAATGTGGTGTGATGATTGTGAAGAAAAATTATGTGCCAATAATTAGAGGTGAAAAGATTGGTAATTTGTACAAGTTAATAGGGAAGACAATTTTAGGTGGAGCTGCCAGATTGGAGTCGCACCGAGGGGAGTCTTCTACTATTACTAAAGTTTGTGAGATAGCCAAGATGGGATCTGTGGCCAATGGCGTGAAGGTTGAAGAAAGCAGTTCAAAGATATCAAAACGAAAGGTGACGTTTGATGAATCTTTGAATACCGTTCATGTTTATTAAATTTTTGGTCAAGGTGGAGATTGTTGGGATTGACCAAAATAATTATGGAATAAAGAATTCTTGTTTGACAAGAAAAGGCAAAAAAAGTGGTCAAGTTAAATTAGGAGTATTTTTCTTTATGGAAATATTACCAAGTAGAAAAGAAAAAGGATATTTTTGGTATTATTATATAAGGAAAATAATTAAGAGAGTTCAATTGTAATTAGGTAACTTTTTGGCATAATTTATAGCTATATATACAATTGAAGTTGACGTGAAAAGAGGAGAGAAAAAGAAACAGAGAAAGAGAGAGAAAAATTCTGAGACGTGAAAAAGTGAGGAGAAATAGAGAGAAATATTGTGTGCATGTGAGAGAGAGTATACAAAGGAAGAAAACACGTTTGTTGTTATTTCTTTGTGTAGGGAGAAGTTGTGAGGGCGAGAAAAATATTGTAACGAGTGATTTATTTTTCTTATCAATAAAAGTGTTCTTCTCCTGTGGTTGTCAGCAGTCAGCTGAACCACGTTAAATTCTTTGTTTTCTCTTTTGTCCAATTATTTCGTGTTTTGTGTTTCCGCTGCGTTTGGTTGATTTGGGTGGGAAAGTTGATTTTTTTTCCCAAAACATAATTATATATTAATTTTTTTTATAGTTAAAAAATTAGGATTTTCTTGAACATACTAAATGTTGCTGAAATTATAAACCAAGAACTTTGATTATATGCAATCGAGCTTAGTTTAACAATAACCGAATTAAACACCAACAAACAGAATCGGCTCAACCCACGACAAACTTTCACTATGTTTGCCTAGTTTTTCTAACCCGTAAAGGATTGCCATTACATTCTGGACAAGCAGGGGCTAATATATAGTTTTAGGGCTAGGTTAAATGGGTCAAGAGGTAATAAATGAGATTGGCTAAAAACCAAACAAATTAGGCTAACATAAGGTCAGCCAACAAGAAAGGCAAAGTAGGCTAACGCCTAAAAGAGTCGTCCAATTAATGAATGGACCATGCACAATATAATGTGGTAATGACATCAAATTAGAATTTTTAAGATTCAATTTCAAAAATCAGATATAAAATTTGTTTATAAAAAAATCAGATTTTAATTCAAATATTTAATATTATTAATACAACCAAAATTCATCGCAAACTCTAATTACATCCGACATACACTCTCCTATCTCCACCTATTCCATCTTTTCTCTATCCCTCCACTGGTGATGTTGGATGCTGTGGGGAGAGGAACGGCGCAGCTACAAGAGAGCCACACCGACTGCGAGATCGACGCAGCTACAAGAGATCAATGTTGACGCTGTAAGGAGAGGATCGGCGTCGCTACCGACTGTGAGCTCTGTCATGCCTCTAAAAGAGGAGTCATGTCGCTGCAAGAGACCAATGTTGTCAAAAAGATGAGCGCCGTCGTGACCTCTGCCTAGGAAGATAGATGGCGATCTGACATCGTCGTTTGCAGAAAGGTGGGTTCTTTTAACATTGTCAGATTTTTTTGTGGTTTTCGATGATTGCTCCGCTGTTGTGGCGATGGTTTTGAGGTGATTTTTGTAATTGTTGGTTAGTGGTGACGGTGGTGACAGTGATGATGACTGAGATTGGTAGATGTATTGATGGTAGTTGTGGTGGTGTGGCAGTGTGGTGCAGGCCGTAGTGGTGGTTGTGGGGATGCCGTTGTAGTGGTGTTGGTATTGTGGTGGTAGTGGTTGTGGTTGTTGTGGTGCCACGATGGTGTTGTTGGTATTGTTGTGGTGGTGGTGGTGTCGGCGGCGAAGTAGCGACGGTAAGGGTAGTGTTGGTGTTGTTGGTATTATATTGGTGTCAGGTGATGGTGTTGGTGTCGTTGGTATTATATTGGTGCCAGGTGATGGTGTTGGTGTCATTGGTATTGTGGTGGTTGTGGCATAGCGGCATCGGGGAAGATGGTGATGGTTGGTTTGGACGAAAAGTATTTGTAATCAATTCTTTGAGTGTTGTGACCAATAAATTAATTAATTGCGACCAATAATTAATTTGTAACCTAAAAAAAACTTGCGACTGTGACTAAATTTGGAATCGTAACTCATAATTTGGTAATCTCTAACCAACTAATCCGACAATATGTGATCAATAAATAATATGTGACCTAAAAATTTGAGTTGTGACTTATAAAATTTGAAATTTATGACCAATAAATAAATTGTGACATAAATTTTTTTTTTTATTTGTAACTAATGAATAAATTATGACTTATAAGATTTTTTAATTGTGATCGTGAAATAATTTGTGACATATAAAATTATTGATTTGTGATAATTTGTGACCAAATGGTATAGAATTGTGACATTAATATATTTAATAAATAAAATATATATTTAATTAATTATTTCATAAATAAACTTAATTAATATTTGATTTTTGAAATTTTAAACCTTATTTCTTAATTTTGAAATATGTTATACTTAGGTCTTGCTTGGTACACATTATTTTTTTCATTCTCATTCTTCTACTCATTTTCAACCACATATTTTTCAATAAAGTAATATTTTCCATCACATCAATAACTTTTCCTTCATTTTTAATCACAGATTCTCCATCAATCTACTATTCAATAATACATTCTTTCAAAAGAATGTGTCCCAAACACACTCTTAATATCTTATATATGAAAATTTTCCCAATAAATTGATAGTTGCTTCCAATGATCCAATTTGTTTTCGGACTGAGCCAATCAATTGTGGTGTTGATATACATTTCAATCTTCGGCCGAAGTCTACTAAAATTAATCAATAACATTTAAGAGCATTTGCTCCGATTTATTGGGTAAGAAAACTGATGAGTGCTCCACATTCATGATATTTACACTACTTAATTCATTATTTTGTCACTATTGAAAAAGTTTTAGAGTGTTTTTATGTGTGTTTTGATGTTGTGATGTAGGTTGGTAAGATTGAAAAAAATAAGCAAAAGTTGACAAAGTTGGAGAAAGTGCTAAATTGTAAGATATCCAAAATTCGGGAACTAAAGTGAAAACACTCAAAAGTTGCGCCGAACCTCATGATGAAGATTTGAGAGTATTAATTGTCAATTGGATGGAGAAAGATGTCAAAGGGATCAAAAATAACCAAAGAGTGATCACACATCAAATTCCAACCGAAAAAGTTTTGCTCCGGATTTTTAGTCTCATATTGAGACTCACTTTTGACATGGTAAACAATCGAATTGGAGGATGATGTCTGAATCAAAGTTGTAACTCGATGAGTTATTTTTTCATCACATCTTGAATCACCTCAATTGGATATCGAAATAAAAAGTTATGATAAAAATACTGAAAGAAGGTGCAATTGTCATGTTTTACCCGAATCGGGCGCCACTATTCTGATTTTCAGCAGAATAGTTGGTGCCCAGGCGCCAGCCTTGGGTTCCTAGGCGCTGCGACCTGAGAAAGAGGAAAATTGGAAATTTTAAAAGATTTTCAACCCGGTCCAACCCTTGCAATTTGTGGACACTATAAATACCACCATAAAGACCTAATTTTGGAAGCGAGAAGAAGGAGAGAAAGATACAAAAATGTTGAATCTCCAAGGACAACAACAAGAAGGAATTGAAGAAATCGAGTGAAGAAAGGGTGAAAATCATAAAAGGGATTTCGATTAGCACTTCAAAATAGTTCTTTCTTACCTCTTCTTTTATATTTTCCATTATAAATTGTATGGATTTCATGTTCTATTTCATGAGCTAGACAATATAGCTAGGGTTTAATGTAGCCAACTTGAAATTATGGTTTGATGAATCCATGAATTATTTCTTTTGGAATTTTCCACTTACATTTAATTGTGTTATGATTATAATATTTTTAATTACCTGATCAATAATTGAATGAATAGATACTTGTCAATTTCGACACTCGAGAGAGGGGAATTTAGGCGTGATCATAAAATTGACACAACGTAGGTTTTATGGGTTTCGAGAGAAAGTGTAAAATTTATGAAGCTTACTCCACAAAAGAATCGAGACTTTAATAAATTATAGGCTTTAATTCGGAATAGAGATATTGAGATTGAATTCTAGAATTAATTTATAGTCGGCACTCGAGAGAGGGGAGAGAAATACAATTGGATTCTTGCTTTTAAATATGGAAAAATTAATTGGCATAATTTGATGTCATTGAATCATAATTGAAAGTTGGTGAAATCGTTCCCTAGGCTTCCTCATTTTGATAATTTATATTCTCTAATCTTGTCGTCGCATATTACTTTTGATTAGTTTAAAACAATCATTTAACCAGTCATCAATTGTCTAGATAAAATAGAAGTTGCATAATTATAGTACTTAGTGGAATTAAATTACAATCCCTGTGGGATCGATACTCTAACTCTTTTACAATATTACAAAACTTGACACCGTACACTTTCATTATAATTCACGTTGCATAAAATGCGTGACAAAAACCCAACACTAAAGTTATTATATTTTTATGCTTCTTTGGGTCTCAGACAATTGATTTTGATTTTGGAATGCCCTTTGGAGTTGGCATGCAAGAAATTACATAAATCGAGGTAATTTTGATATTACTTTGACCATATCTAATTTGGTTGACATAATGTGAGTAGGGTGTGACCGTACGCTACTGTAGCATGGCCCCCACTTCACTCACATTATGTCAACCCCTATATGTACATCTATGTACACATAGCATGGCCCCTCTAATTTTTGGGTTTTGCTATGTATACATGGCAATGGACACCCCTACGGATTTAATGTTACCTTACTTTCAACTATTACCATCTTACACTTCGATGCATCAAATTTTAGCAAATTCTATATTCTATGCTCCATGTAAGTAAAGGTTTCTTGTGTACTATCATTTGATAATTTTGTATGCGTGTTTTAATAATAGATGCATTTTTTATTTTTATTTTTACATTAGATTATGCCGCACATTATTATAATGCGCTGGCTTGGGCGAAGGTAATTTAACCACTCAATTAATGTATTGACCTTGCATATATATTACTGATCAACCTTTTATACTCGACATATACTCGATCGTATTTTTTCTTTTAACTGTGGCAATCAGCAAGTAGGAAGTTCATCAAATACTGCTGCTACTGTGATGATGTGACAAACTTCTCAGACATCGAGGAAGATCGTTCGAGTGCATTTGATAATGGGTGGCGAGTGACTTTTTTGGGGCAGAACTTGGGACTTCCCATGTACGTTTTCTAAACTTTACTTGCACATTTAAGTTTGTTTTGGTGTGTGCAATTGGAACTCAAAAATGCTTCTAATGTTCAGAAAATCAAAGTTGAATTCTTATTTTGTCAATACATTGAAACGTGGACTGGAGATAAAAATGCAAACATGATATTGTGCAAAGGAGGTTAATGAACATTTGTTTATAACGAGTGAGGTTAGCTAGCATTTTAACTTGATTACACTTTCTTCCAGAAACGAGATTATCGCTTTACTTGATTCCGCAATCAAGTTAAAACTCATGCATGTTGTCTGTGACAATTATCTTGTACCTTGAACTTGTGTAAAAAAAAATTATATAAATAAATAAATAAACTAGCCTAAACTAGAGATGTTAAATGAGCTGAGCTGCTTGGCCCATTGGTCACTTGGGTTCATATTGAGATGAACCATGCATCGAGGCGAGCTCAATTTTTTTCACGGTTTGTCTAGAGCTCTTGGATCGGCTCATTTTCTGACTCATTTTTCTAGCTTATTTTATTAATTTCTTAAAAAAAATGAGCAAGCTCTGGCTCTGACTCTGGCTCTGCCCGTGTTCACACAAGCCAAAGGATCGAGTCGAACCTTGTTTGTGGATAGGAGTCAAGCTCGGCTCAGCCCTAAACTCGGGTGTCTAAATGCCGAGATAGCTAGATTCGGCTTGTCCATTGCCACACCTAATCTAGACTAGCTACTGAAACAACATACAGATTTGGCTAAGCAATGCCGTTACTGTTGAGTTTAAGTATTAAATGGAGAAGATAAATTGATAAACTAATAAAAAATTGTATACATGTTCTAATCAATTTTTTTTTTTTTTTCTTTTGTGGTTGAAGTATTAATGGTGGTTGTTGGTGAAAATGACATTTCTAATCAATTTTATTGTCCTACTTAAATTTGTGTCATAAAACATTACACGTATGTTCATCCGCATAAAAATGGCATTTTATCAAAATATGTAAACGTAATATTTATTATTGCATTCTCATTCCATACTATAGTTTTCAGTCTCTTAATTTCTAATTTCTTGGCTCGGAGGAAGAACATGAAAAATTGAAAAACAATCAATAGCATAAAATCTCGACTAGCAAGCAACCTTTAGGAGCGGCTTAAATTGAACATCGCCTCTATAAGTGAGACATAGGTATAACTTCCATTTACTCGTGAAATCTGAATATTCGTGGAGATCATCGTGGTCCTATCTTTTCAAAAAGTCATTCCTCAATCTGGGGAAAAAAATTATTAGTTATAATAGTTATGAAGTCCACAAAAATGATCAAATCAAGAAGAGATGTAAAGAGCAGAAACGATAAGTTGACGTTATGAGAGTTGCTAGGGTTTGATGATATTGATCTTTTTCCTAGCAAGTTTAAGTTAAATACGTGTGCAATTCTCCAGTATTAATCTTTCTGCAAGTGAGACCAATAAAAAATGATATGAATATTGACCTATGATTGATCTTATATTTTGATTATAATTACCAAAGTAGTTTTATCTCTAATATTTGTATTCGAGTATTTATTATTACATATTGATCAAATTGGAGACAAAACAATTGCCACCAAAGGACTTGCAGTTCACGATCAAGAAAATTCAAGATGAATTCAAGCACTCACAATCGGAGACAAATCGAGCACTCACGCCAATTGAAAATCAAGCAACAAATTGAGCACTCGTGCCAAATTAATCAAAAATATTAGAACTAGATGTTTGAGCTCATTTATAAAGGTAAAATACTTTAATCATTAGCAATGACTCATTAGAAGCTCAAATAACGAATTTTTATGCACGAGAAAAATCTACTCCGTAAAAAGTTTGCGCAAAATTTATTTTTCAAAAATAAGGATTTTAAACCTACTAGTATCACTTACCTTGAAAAGTCAAGTAAAAAGTCATTTATAAGCATATATTGTTTCAAATCATCAAACGAGAGGAGCGGGAAAATTTCGGTCCATTCGGACGTCCGGTTCATCCGCAACTGTTGATTTTTCGATCATTCTGACTTCTGACAAGCAACGGCTAAATCAGCCGTCCAGATGCTTGTCCGATTCGGCAGAGTTTTTGATGTTTTTCAACTGCTATAAATAACAACTCACTTACCATTCATTACAACATTAAAGAGCATTCAAGTGAGATATTTTTTAGTAAAATTATATTGATTTCATCATTTTAACTTCGAAATTTTTTTTGATCAAATTAATTTTTGAAAATCGTTCTACATATAAAAAATTTTCATACATGACACTTGAACTTCATTTATTATTATCTATTAAAGTGTTAGCATATTTCTCTCTTGGTACTTAATTGTGATCATATCATTTATTAAGAGAGAAGTTTCATTTGTAAAGCCAACTTTCTTTAAAACTTGTAGGTCGTGTTGAGATCCCGTAAACCTCAACGTTGTATAAGAATCGATACTCCTTGTTTGTAAGTCACCGGAAGCATCGTAAAGGGTTAGATTGCACCACAAGTCAATCAACAGAGTGAAATTGGTCTTACTCGTGTCGGAGAGCTTAGTAACAAATGATGTAGATCATTGTGTTGGATCGAACCTTCATAATTATATCGTTTGCATCATCTATCTCTCTTTACTTATTGATTTCATATTCATGCTTATTATTTGAATCAATCCATCTAATTATTATGTGCTCGATTTTAGATTATTTTTTTGGAAAGGTTTTAAAAACTAATTTACCTCCCCTTCGATTAGCTATTTTTGGGCTATCAATTAAGACAAATAAAAATAGAATAATGTTATTCATAGTGAAGATTACCGATAGTCGTTCTACGTGGCATATACATTACAATTTGTTATTTGATATATTATGTTATTTGATGCATAATGTATTAAATAACATCTGACATGTGTATACTACGTAATACGATTATCGATAGTTTTTACTATGAATAGCCTTGTTCATAAAGATAATATTAAAAATGGCTTTTCTACAAGTTTGGTGCTGCTTTTGTTCACTATATTGAAGCCAAGTTTGATCTTCATTTTCTAAGAATAGATTTTGTGAAAACAGTTCCTTTCTAAGAATGTGCGCTAAAAACTAGGAAAAAAATGAATTTACATGCAAAATTATT
The DNA here is from genome assembly GCA_035079005.1 of Fraxinus americana. Lineage (NCBI taxonomy): Eukaryota > Viridiplantae > Streptophyta > Magnoliopsida > Lamiales > Oleaceae > Fraxinus > Fraxinus americana. The sequence goes on along the minus strand of CM068706.1, from coordinate 8,996,951 downwards.
TTATTGAAAGAATATGTAATTGAAAAATGAGTTCGATGAAAAATGAATTTTAAATAATGGGGTGCAAATAGGATTAAGGGATCGTTTAGTAGGACTTTCGAAAAGTAAAAAATTAGAAGTTTCTTTCGTACATATTTTAATAATTTTTTAAAAGATCATTTTCTGATAATTAGGGTCCGTTTGACATAATTTTTACTCATTATAGAAAAGCTTTAGAGGAATTTACGTTAATTTTTGTTTAAAAATTAATTTTCAAAAACAATTTCTATTCTAAAAATGCTTTTAGAGGAAGTCACAATAGATCGACTTCCTCTAAAAGTTCTCATATTCATAAAATTAGCCAAACGGGCCCTTAAAGCATGTTGGTCTAAGATAAATTTTTCAAGAAACTCTTGGAAAAAAAACTCGTACCAAGCAGGTCATAAATGCAGTTATGACAATTTCTTACCCAAATTACGGATCCCAAATAAGGCAACCCAGTTGCGGATGCAGTTTAGCGAGGATATAAAAACTCATCAATACATCAATGTATGAACTAAAAAAGTAAGTGTTATTAATTAGCAGAAATTAAGTGTTATGTTTTGTGACTCGAATTTCATGTGATTTGGAAGTTTGATTCATAAAGAAAGCTTCGATAATTTGGGTTTAGAAGTCTGATTTGATAAGAGATCAAATTTCATTATGGATTAAGAGTTTGATTGGGAAAATGACTCTGAAATGGATAAAAACATGTTTCAGACGTTTTTGGGACAGAAACGGGGTGCTAACAGTGCTAAAGGAAATAGTCTGAGCCTCGGCGCTGGGCGGGTGGTGCCCCACTTGTGGGGGAGGAATTTCACTCCTGCTTAGTTTTTGACTTAGTTTTGTATTCTACTTCATCCAAAACTTCAAAATTCGACTCCTATAAATATTTCACAAGGTGTAAGCTCTTTAGAGACTCGACATAACAATTAAATCATTGTTGTATACATTAAAAATTTGAGAGAATTGTTTAGATTTAGATTAAGAGAATCAAATATTGTAAAAACAATTTTAGTTTCTTGGTATAATAAATTCTCCTCATCTTCCACAATAATCTTATTTGTTGTGTGATCTATTATTTTTATATTGCTCAAATTATTCTCGTCTTTATTATTTGAATGGATTCTCAACAAGTGATATCAGAGTCAAGGTTTTGCCGGTTCTTGGGAGGTTCAAATTGGTTATTAAAGCGAAATTTGAACAAGGTTGATTTTTTAAGGATGTCAGCTATGAAATCTATGATTCCGTTTTTTGGATCGCAACAGTAGATTTTCTTTGGGGTAGATCAAAATGCAAGCGGTTCTTACTCAATTGGATATGGATGATGCTTTGTTGGGGGTGGATAGAACGCCCTCAAAAATGATTGCGGAGGGAAACAACGCAAGGATCGGAAAGCCCTATCACATATAAACGTTCATCTTTCTAATCAAATTCTTCGTGACAAGATAAATGAGAAAAAAATGTAATTGTGTTGTGGATAAAATTAGAGCAGTTTTGTATGAAAAAGATCTTGACAAATAAGTTACACTTGAAGCAACGCTTGACGGAAGGTGAATATTTGGAAGTTCATCTATCGGCGTTCAAGGACATCGTCCCTGATTTGAAGACCATGGAGGTCAAATATGATGAAAAGGATTTAGGGCGATATTGTTATGTTCGTTGCCGCCTTCATATGTGATTTTTAGAGATATCTTTCTCCATAGTCGGGATACTCTCACTGTTGACGTAGTATATGATATGCTTTATTTTAAGGAAAAGATGAAGCATCTGATCTTTGGTTTTGAGGCCAATAAGAGGGTCTTGTTATTTGTGAGAGGAAGACATGTTGTCATGGAAGGGGCAGAGTCAAGAATGACAACAGTGATAAAGTTTGTTGGTTTTGCAACAAACAACAAGGGGCAAATGAAAAAGAATTGCTATGAGTAGCGAAAAATGTTTGATACTATAAATCAGAATGAACAATTTAAAAATTCTGATAATATCAATCTTGCAGAAGAAAATAGTGATGAAGATCTTTTGTTGATTACTGAAAGTGACTCCAATCCTGACGAGGATTGGCTTCTTGATTCGACTTGTACTTTTCATAAGTGTTCAAACCGAGATTGGTTTTCTTCATATAAAACAGTTATAGGGAGCTCTGTGATGATGAGAAATAATGAGCCTTGTAAAATAACTGTGGTTGGTAATGTCAAAATCAAGATGTTTGATAGGATGGTTAGAACAATTGGCCATGTTCGACAGGTTCCAGGTATGAACATGAATGTAATCTCTTTGAGTGCTTAAAAGGGTACAGGTATCGGTGGAGATGGAGTTTTGAAAGTTTCCAAGGGTGCTCAAGTTGTGTAAGGAGACAGAGAAAGTTTAGTTTATATGTGTTAGAAGGTTCAACGGTCACTATGGATGCAGTTACTGCTTATGATTCAATAAGCAATAACTCAGGTAGAGTCGGTTGTGATCGAATTGTTCGTAGTTGTTCGAACAATAATACTGGGGAATCTTCTAATAGCTCATGTGGAGTTTATTGTGATATTGCTGATCATGTTGCTTGTGGTGATTCGAGCAGGTTTATTGACTGTGTTGGAGTTGGAAGTGAACGAGATGATTCAAATATGGATAGTAAGCAAAGTAGTTCTGCTGGTAAGCAAGGCTTGGATTTAGTTCACAGTTGCCGAGTATGCCCAAGGGCACGGTGTGTCCGATAGAGGCATGAGGTGTTCGGATAGGATATGATGGAAGAATCGGAGAATAGCTTGAAGAGTGAAGACTTAATTCCTTGTTATGGAACTCGTATCAAGGTGGTGTTTGTTATATTTTGTGACTCAAATTCCATGTGATTTGGATGTTTGATTTATTGAAGAAACTTAGATAATTTTGGTTTAAAAGTTCGGTTTGATAAGGAATCAAATTTCATCATGGATTGAGAGTTTGATTGGGAAAATGACTTTAGAATTGATAAAAACATGTTTGGAATGTTTTGGAACTAAATCGGAGCATAGGATGCAACGTCAACAACGTGAAAGAAAGAAGAAGGGCAGGCGCCCAAGCTTCGCATGTTTGATTTTGCTTCGCAATTTTGTGTTCTACTTCATCCACAACTCCAAGATTTGGCTCTTATAAACACTTCATAAGGTATAGGATCTTTAGAGACTCAACATAACAATTAAATCATTGCTTTATACATTAGAAACTTGAGAGAATTGTTTAAATTTAAATTGAGAGACTCAAATCTTATAAATATAATTTCAATTTTTTGGTATAATAAATTATCCTCCTTTTCCATAATAATCTTGTTTGTTGTGTGATTCATTATTCTCATATTGCTCATATTATTCTCATCTTTATTATTTGGCCGAATTCTTAGCGTTAAGATTGACCCTTGTTTGAGTCCCATTTTTTTTAAAAAAAAAATGCATTCTCAAATAGTGTTTTAACCACATTTTTCAATAAAATAATATGACACACAAATTTAGAAATTTTTCTTATTTTTTAATCACACATTTCCATCAATATACTATTTAAAAATACATTTTTTTACAAAAATGGGACTCAAACATGGCCTAACAATGCTGTCGGTGGAGATTATTATTCATTACATTTGTTCACGGAGATTTAACTATTGCCACCGACACACGTTCGGAACTGTCGGCAGCCCTCATGGGATCCCGATTTCTAGATTCATACTATTTAAAGAAATAGATGCTCAATTTAAATAATTTCTAAACAATAATAAAATTCTAAAGAATTTGATGTTCATATTAAATAACTACTAAACAATAATTTGTACATAATAAATAGTGTCCACTTCTACTAATTATTAATACTGAGCACGCCCTTAACTGATAAACAAAGTTTACTTTTTGCTCGTATATACATGCGTATATATTTTTTGGGAATGCCATTTTCTACCAAAAAGGAAAAAAAAAAAAAAACCGATCAATTTAGCCTTATTTGACATATATTTAATTTATAAACATAATTTATCAAATTTACTTTTTATTCAAACATTTTGTCAGACACGTATGTACTGTCTCTTATATTTATTTTTTATAATTTAAATCGATTATAATTTATTTCCAAACATATATTGAGAGTCTGTTTGGTGCACATTAAAATGAGAGAATGCATTTTTTTGAAGTGATGTGATGGAAAATATGTAGTTGAAAAAGAAGAAAAAATTATTGATGTGATGGAAAATATTATTTTATTGATGAATGTGTGGTTGAAAATGAGTAGAAGAATGAGAATGAAAAAAATAATGTGACTCAAATAGGGGCTGAATGTGTTTTTAGGATGGATGCTTTGACACAGCTGGTTACCTGTTGATGATATCATTCAGAATATGTATGGGATTCAATTGGCCTCTAAATGTCAATGCTTTAATAATTTAGAAAGTATTAGTCATGTTTTTCTGGAGAGTTGTGTAGCTAAGGAGGTCTGGGAACACTTCTGCAGGATCATGAATGTACATAATATCAGCTATGACCATCCAAGGTTAATGCTCATGCACTAGTTCTTGCAGAAGAAAGGAAATTCTGGGGAGATCAGCAAGATTGTTCCTCTGGTAATTATTTGGTTTCTCTGGTTAGCTAGAAATAATGCCAAACATAAACACTACCCGGTTAAGGCTGACAGGATCATTAAGCAAGTTAAAGTTCTGATTAATGCCCTTTAGAGGGCAGGAAGGATTAATGACAATGGGAGAAGCAAGTTAAGTAAGCCAATAGCTGTTAAATGGAACAAGCCCGATACAGGCTGGCATAAACTGAATACTGATGGGGCATTGAAAGCTAATTCATTGGCCTCAGGGGGTGGTATCCTAAGGAATAACATGGGAAATGCTTCTTGGGGGTTTTTATGATTATTATGGGGATTGTTCCATTCTGGAAGCTGAGCTCAGAGTCATTGATATGGGCTTGCAGCTGTGTCTGAAACATGGGGTAAAGAAAGTCTGGATCGAATCTGACTCTAAGGTGGCACTAACTCTGATCAAACAAGACAATGGACCATGGGAGTACAATATATACTACAATCCATTAGATGGCAAATGGAGAAAATGGAATGTAAAATGACACACTTGGAGGGAAGGTAACCAAGCAGCCGACTAGTTTGCAGCGAATGGAATAATGAAAGGAATTTTAGATGGATGGGAGTTGACGAATTCGAGGGAAGGATCAAATGGCTGGTTAACCTGGACAAAATGGGAGTGGAGTCTATCAGAGTTGTTACTAACTAATTTTGCATTTTGTTTCTAGATTGGTTTTTAGTTGACATTGCAGTTTTAGTTCTGTTTTAGCATAAGCCTGTGTTGTTTTTCATTAGTAGCCTCATATAGGTTTGTTGTAATTTTTTGGAGTTAAGGTATTAAGTCCCCTTCTTTGCATTGTACTTGATTTTGTTTTAATGAAACTATATCCTACGGCTAGTGATGGCAATGGGCCGAGCCGAGCCGGCTCGGCTCGTTGCCCCACGAGCTCGGCTCGTTGCCCTACGAGACGAGCTCGTGGCTCGTTACAAAACGAGCCGAGCTTCTGCTCGGCTCGTTTGCTCATGGGCGAGCTCGGCTCGGCCCACGAGCTCGTGATTCACGAGCCACGAGCCGAGCCGGCTCGGCTCGGCTTCGGCTCGTGGCTCGTCAAATTTTTTTTTTTTTTTTGTTTTTCTTAGTTTTTTTTTTTTTAATGTTTTTCACGAGCCCACAAGCTCGGCTCGTGGGCTCGTGCCCCACGAGCGCTCGTCTCTTAACGAGCCGAGCCGAGCTGGCTCGTCTATGAACGGTTCCTCTCGGCTCAAGCTCGAGCTCGTCTTTTGACGAACCCGAGCGGCTCGTGGATCGCTATAGTACGAGCCGAGCGGCCGAGCCGACGAGCCGCTCGGCTCGATTGCCATCACTACCTACGGCTTGGATTTTCAACCTAAGATATTTTACCAAAAAAAAAAAAAAAATCCTCAAAATTATTATTGAGAATACTATTTGATAATGAGTACACTGTATACCGTCGACTCAACTTGTTCGATAAACGGTCAAATTCAAAATTCATGTTGTAGATTCAACCACTTCATCGAGTGTCAATCATGATATCAAAAATAATGTAAGTGTAACATGATTGTCTCGTAGAATGTCCAAATTTTCAAACTTATATATTAGTGGGATAAATAGGTACATTAATCATAAAATAACGAGAACATTTTCCGGGAAAAAAAGGAAAAAGAAAAAATAATCTGGGGCAATGAAAGAGAAATATCGAAGGATGTGGGCATTCCTTTAACAAGATGCAGGATAAGTACATTTCACTGACACAATCTTTGTGGCTGTCTGCACTTGTAAAACGGACTTCTAGAATTTTGTGCCAATGTAAAGACACAAATGTATAGGCAAAATTGTTCTCTTGTCCACGGTGTGCAAAATAAGATAAAACACTTACTAATTTGACAGAAGAAGTTTACTTATGGTATTCACCAAATGTGAGAACTGTAAGTAAAATTCTTTTCAAATGAATAAGATAAAACTTCTCACTGTAAATAGGAGAACATTTATGATGTATAGAACCTACAAATATTCATTTCAAATTTCTATTTATTTATAATTTAAGCCCATGTTTTGGTTTGAATTAAATTTCAATTAGCCCCTGTTTGGCCCCCATTATATTACATTTCATTACATTAATTTTTTTTCTCTCTTCATCTCAACCATACATTTATCAAATAAAATAATAATACACACAAATCAAAAACTTTTCAACCACACATCTCCCATCAATCACTATTCTAAAAATTATTTACCCCCCAAAAATTTAATTTAATGAGGGGCAAACAGGGGCTTAAAATCTCAAGTCAAAACCTCATTTTGGTTTGGATTTAAATCAAATTAAAATCTTAAGTCAAAGTCAACAATTAATTTTAATCATACATTTCATGCGATTCACATATTTTCAATCACACATTTTATTAGTTCGGGAATAAAAGTTGAAATTTTAGTTATTACTATTTCGCGATTTCTTTGAAATATGAAAATGTAAAGAAATTTTTTTATTTATTCGTAGCCTTAATAACTTACAAATTTTGGGAAAAGAAGGAGAAGATAAGAAGAAACAATTCTTTTTTGCTTCTTATCAAAAATTATAATTAATCCATAAAAAACAGATCAAAAAAGTGAAAATTAAACAAAAGAAAAAATAAAATCACTAACTCTTTTTGCCCTCTTCACCATCATCTTCTACGTAGGCCTTCTTCCTCCTCTCAACCCTACCTAGTAAACAAATGACAAGGAAACACGTGGCATAAAGTGCGTGAACCTTCCAACTAGTCTTGGGCGGCTGATGCAACACAGCCCTGTGAAACACTGTCACGTAATAGTGCAGCCCAACAGCAAAGCCCACAAAGGTCTGGCCCAGGCCCAGTATCTTGAAGGCCAGCTCAGTTTCAGTGGAGAACACCAAGATCAAGTACATCAACAGCAGCAAGAGGTACAACACATAAGCAAGAGTTTGCAACACTTGAACACACACATAGGTGGACTGCGAAGTTGCGTAAAAAAACTTGACAGGCTCAAGCCCAGTGACCAATGAAGATAAGCAGAGTATGGAGAAGTATATGGCTAAATAAGCCTGGGTAAAAATCAAGAGCTTTTGGAGTGAAAAATAGGCTTTGATTCTATTAAAAATTAGAGAAACAAGAAGTAGTGGGATCAAAATAAAGGCAAATGAGGCTATGGAGGCAATCATGGGTGCATATTTGTTCCCAACATAAGGTTTGAATCCTTTGGTAAACTCTTTATTATATTTTGTAAGATAAACTTTTGAGGTTTGGGAAATTCTTTCCAAATCTGGCAAGAGAGTTTCTTGAAACTTGGATGGGAGGTCTCTGAACCCAGAAACAAAGTCATCTTCATCATCTTGATCAATCCAGCTTGGTTGTGACTGTTTTTGGGCCTTCTTGGGCTGAATTGTTTCTGGGTTTTTGGATTTGGATTGAGTGACGCTCTTTTCCAACTGGGCTTTGGTTTTGGTTTCTTTACTAGTCATGGTGGGCTTTGTTGTTTTGTTCTTGGGTGAGCTCAAGTTGTTTAAATCTGAAGATTTCTTGGGGAAAAGTGAACTGGTCTTTGTAGTAGTAGAATTTGAGCTTTTTGAAGTGGAATTTAGTTTCTTGAGCTGGGATTTGATTGTGGGTGTAGAAGCATCAGAAGTGGATTTAATGAGCTTGGTTTTGTTCTTGGTTGAATCAGAAGGAAGGTTGATAAGCTTGGTTTGGTTCTTGATCGAACCTGTACTAGATTTAATAACCTTGGTCGTGTTTTTTGAGGAAGATAGTTTGGTAGAAGTAGTTTTCTTCTTAATAACTGGTTCATCTTCTTCTTCTACCTCTAACATTGATCTTCTTCCACCAAAACTGTTCGGTTGGTATGCAGAAATGAATGTTGAAGTGAAGAAAACAAAGAAAAGCAGCAGAAAAAACAGTACCTTTTTCAGACTAAAACCTTTGAGTGGAGCCATATGTACTGAAATGTATGCTTTGAAGATCTCTGATGAGGCTTTTCGATTGGATCTAGATTTCAGAGAAAGAAAGAGAGGAGAAAGGCATTTATTGGGATTTGAATACACACTTTTTTGAGTGTGTGAAAAGGGGGCAGTGAAGTAGATGAGTCACATGGTGATGGAGCCAGGCAGGCATATGAGTATTCCATTTCTTACGCGGTATCACTTTCTTTATCAATATCAAGTGCCTGACTACGACTTCATATAGTCACCGATTTTGGCCCATAGCAAAACATTTCAAAACAAAGTATGTTACGTTGTCAACTAGGTTAGCTGAAGTAGTTTAATTACCTCACCGACGGCCACTCATATGAAATACAGTAATTCTACTTTTGACTTTAATATTAATTTGGCCAAATTTAAAGTTAACTTTCTACACGTTCAAACAATTCTTTATCGCAATTTTTGTATACATTAGTTTCTTTTAAATTAATTATAGTAGATTTATTCTACAAAAATATAATCTAGCGAGATTGTTCTTACTTTGTGTACCTTCCAAGTATAAATCATTACAATCAATTCTCTTTTGAACGATATTAATATATAATCATGGATCATAATCGTATTTCAACTAAATCAATGGTCAGGATTAATTAGGCATGGCTTGGAGGTCAAATTTTGACCACAGGCATGAAGAGTAAACACAAACAAGTGCTGTATAATCCGGAAATCATGCCTCGAAAGTAAGAGACCGGTAGTTGACATGTTTGACCACAGTGTATTAAAGTTGTGAGCTTTGATGGGGTCAAAATTACACGGAGTGGCATGGTGGGTCCCATACAGCCGAGCCAAGTCGGAATCTGTATAAATTAATAAAGGACCATTTGTGCAGAAAAGGTTTTTTTCCACAATGGTCCCTATAGTTTTCCCCTTGCTGCGGGTTGAGGACCTAATGTTCCATTTTTTCCAGTGACGTCTCTATTTCAACCTTTCATCGTGCAAATGGTCCTTTCCATCCAAGTCCATCCCATTTTGCCATTATTGTGTCAAGTACTATTCACTTTCCTTATTTCCAAAAAAAAATAAAAATTCCGTCTCCTCACTATATTGACTCATTTTCTACATAAATGCTAAAGGCCAAATCCCTCTATCCTTTTGTGTATATATGCGAATATACACATAAACATATATTTATATAAGAGTCTGTTCGAAACCCACTTCTTGCTAAATGAACTGAGCTAAAGTAAAACAAAAACAAAGAAACAATTGAGTTATTTTATTCGTACTAAGGTGCTTGTATTAGTATTGCTCATAAGTAATATGATATTTATAATCCATTGAAGGCATGGATTCCATTGGTTATCTTTTGGATGATAAATTATCTACTTAACTCAGTGGTTAGCCTATATATAAACAAAGACTGGGCCCACTCTCGTCATGTCAAACCAATTCCGGCTCTTTTCTATGGGAGAAATGGTGAGAACTGAGACAGATTTGGACGCGAAAAGTGCTTCACGCGAGAGACAAAGATGTTTGAGCTCCGACAGGTGAAACAAAAGATAATCGCGCTACTAATGATCACCAAATGAGAACCAGAACTAATAACCAAAGAGATTATTAGAATATGTGGAAGGATCTAAAATAAGAGAATATTGTAAATTATAAAATCATCTCCTTATGTAATTCTTCTACCAAGTGCATGATGAAAAAATGAAAAGACAAATGTGTGTAAGAGTATTTGTCAATATTTCCGCTTGATTCCATACTTGGGAGTTCAAGACATGAGAAAATGATAATTCTAACTCTCATTTTTTTACCCATTCTAAGTTACAAAGTAGATCTATTTATACTGCCTTGACCGACGTGGTGTCTGTTGGATCAGAATCACGTTGCCTCATCTCCTTAACTGATACTTCACATCATTGTCTATTCATACAATTAATAATTTGATAAGGGGTAAGCCGTCCTACACAATAGGCTGACATCATAGTATCTTCTATTACAACTGTTACATCAGTCACTTCTAAAAGATACTCAAATATCTTTCAAGAGACAACGTCAGCTTATGAGATTCGGATAAACTGAGAGTTTCGGAGCTGATCTTTTGAGTGGGTGGCTTCAGCTCCTTTCTTCGTCTCATTAGGCAGTGCATCATCCTAAGTGTGGTGCTATGCTAATTGAGGCAGTGCCTTGGTATCTGCGTAATTTCTTTGCATCTTGAGCACTCGGGTCTTTGTTGACTTTCTGTCCACGTGGATTGTTAAGTGACACATTGACTTAGAGCTTTGGTGACAAAGCGTAACAATAGTCCCCCAAGTCTAGGCATGTTTATTTATGTAATGCATGGACTTTGGAAGTAGATAAAATTTCATCAGTGGGTGATTTACATCATGCCGCAATCTCCAATGTGCACGACTTGTGCAGACCTCCTAGCAGTGTTATCTTTAATTCGTATACTTGGGGACTTTCACTTTCGGGAACAGTTTTGAAGAAGGATCAGCAGCGTAGAAGAGTTCCGCAGTGCTCCGCTCTTTACTGCTCGTGCAGAAAAAATAAATCTAATGCCATGTAACTCTTTATCTCACAAAATATTTCTCTCTATTTTGGCTCTCGTAACCTCACTCATATTTTGAACCCTCTCTCTCTTTTTATGGCTTTGATACCACTATTAAATAAACTGAGCTAATGTAAAATAAAAACAGATAAGCAATTGAGTTATTTTATTTGCACTAAGGTAGCCTATATATAGACAAAGCCATAAAAGAAATCACATAAAAATAGGACCATGAACGGACATCCCTAACTCCTGCCACTACAATCAAAGAACTAGAAGATAATAAAGAAACTCACTGAACAACTTCCTGTGGACTAAGACAACATAACAGAGTCAAAGACTCAACATTAAATTATCTTATTGCAGACTTAGTGAAATGACCCATTGTACGAAGATACTCTGTCACTTCTCTATTCGTTGTGGAATAAATGGACTTTTTGCATAAATAGAACCCTGATTTTGTAAGAACATCTTTGAAACACACACCTTTTGCAAATCCTTTCGATGTTGTCACTCCAATTGCAACAATTTCATCTCCAGTCTCTATTTGATCTGAAAGTCTTTCAAATGGTGTTTGCATTGGAGATTTTCTCCTTCATCACCTCCCTTATTTAATGTTTCCATTGGTGTTGTTTCTCCTTCATCCCCTTTCATACATCTACGTGCATCTCCCTCATATGGTGTTTGTATTCAATCTCTTTTGCAACTTCTTCTTCATCACTTTCAGAGAGTAACAATTCCATGATTTCAATTAATTTTACAACACTATATCGAATTTTCATTTTTCAGCCTTTTGCTTGTTCTTTGAATAGAATGCTACAATTTATGCATTTGATTCTTCTCTCCACTTTTACTCTGCACTTAGGATAGATGAAGCCTAGGTGGTTCTTCTCAAGTTTATAGATTTGTGATGACTAGTCCCTTCCTTTCTTGCTAATGTCCCTGGTAGGGATGGGCAAAAAAATAGAAAAATCGACCAAACTAATCAAACCAAATAGGTCGATTTGAATTAAAAAATTGGTTTGATTCGGTTAATTTTAACTATTAAAATGTTAAACCGTATCCAACCCGCTAATTCAATTTTTTTAATTCTTTTTGTCATTTTAAAATTCATATTTTTAAACTTAAAAAATAAAATAAAATAAAATAAAAATAAAAATAATTCTTTCTCAAATAATTTGTTTATTGTCTATACTTTTTCTTACAAAACTTCAAATTTTAAATGAAAAGAAAAGCAAAAGAATTTTTTATGTAAACTACAAATTTAGATTTTAGCCTTACTTTTCATTCAAATGTAACCGTTTGTTGGTGACTATCAAATATAGATGATGATTTGGGATAAGTGACCCTTTATCATTTACATTATATAATTTATATATATTATTAATATGTACTACGCAAGCAAAATATATATATGCAAATAATTTTTTTAACCAAAAATAGATAGGCGATTTTTTTTAACTCGAACAAATATTCAAATCTACTAACCAAACCAAACCGACTCAAATCAATTTGATTTGGTTTGGTACGGTTTCAACAACTTGATCGATTTTGGTTGGAATTTACCCAAATCAATCAAGTCGATGTCGATTTAGGGTTGAGTTCAAAATCAACCCAATCTAAATCATGCCCAAGCCTATCTAGTGGTGGAGGAGGTGGTGATGGAATTGGACTATTCTAAATTACAATGGGAATTCATGGGTTGGTGTAGGAGGCATACAATAAATGTCAACATCAACTTGAGTACTCAATTTCTATATTTCAATAGCATGTTAATGTCTTCACGAGTATATACTCTAACAAGCCCATTCGCAAATGACATGAATAATTCCTTGTAAAGAAATCCCATTAGCAAATTGAGTTCCAAACTTTCATCATCGTCATCTAGTTTATAGGATCTTGAGGGGTCCATCTTGGTCGCACAGTACCGAGTTGGAGGCAGAAAGGTTGGAAGATTTGCAGATCGCCTTCTCCTCCACCTCTCACTTATTTCTAAGCGAGAGATTGTTTTGGGGCCGATTACTAAGTGCTCTGACTCCTAACATGTCATGGACGTTAATGGACCTAGCAGGTCTTCGCTCTCGCTCGTGAACAAATAGAAAGCTATCCTTCTTGTTGAACGGGTCTGCGGTGGGGTTGGCGTTGAAGACGGCTTTGTAAGATGTTGACCTTCGCATCTCTTTTAGCGATGCTGATATCTCTATTACCCTGATGCTACCAAAAATCGTACCTGTTGACTTCCGAGCTCGACGACTGAGAATGAGCACGAACGAGGTCTTCCGGTACCTGAAACAAAGGCGTCGAGGTGTGTCCTCGTTGCCCCTCCGATGCTTAAGTCAGAGAGGGAATTTGTGAAAATATATATGTTGAGAATGGTGTAAAAACGTACCTGAATAATGACTTAGGGTGCTATATTTATAGAGGTAGGAAGTGTTTTCCTAGTAGGACTAGGTTATTCGAGCTTCCCAGAGTCCTATGACATTTTGAAATCCTAACTTGATCGATGTTATTCCATAAAGGTGTTTGAACAGGGATAAAACTCTACTGATTGAGTCCTTCCTGGGTGGATTAGGAGCAGTAGGATTCAACTTCTTTGTAACTAAATAAGTTCTATTTAATTGGAGAGTCCATAATAAAACAAGAGTTGTCAGATGCGAGGCTAAGACACGATCTCGAGAATGTCCCAAGCTAACGGGCAAACATAATTCCCGATGAGACATCCCGACGAGGTCTATGATTATGGGGTGTCATATCATGTGCTCGAGGACCATCATGCCCTAGGTACATTGACCAAGGAGGGAAGTTATAATTGATGGGAACATATCCTCGGGATTAATGCTTGGGTTGTGACGAGTAACGGGATAATCATACCCCTTCGATTTTGGGGCCTGTCACTTTGCACCTTATCTTCCTTCCCTCACAGTTCCCATTAACATTGAAGATGGAGTTCTCAAAAACCTTGGTAAGGCATATTAGGAGGCATTTGCATGCCAGTTTGTGCCGGCATCTGCTGGAGGAGTAGTTGCATGGTGAAGTTTTGCTTTGTGATGCTCCTTATGTTTGTGCCAATGTCGGTCACTTCATTAGTAAGGTGGGCGGCAACCATTCCACCTCTCTGGTGGTAAGCTTGACGAATGTGGGTTTGGCTAAATGAGGTTTCATCTAAAATATCTCTTACTGCTCTTCGCGGGTTATGTCATTTTCTTCGCTCCCATTCATTTTTGTCAAGATGCCTCTTTTTCTTTAAATGGGGGTTTTCTTATGCTGGTTTCTTCAAAGTTTCTTCTCGTCTTTCTTTAAAAGCAACCTTAAACACATTGCCCTTCATTTCTTTATAGATTAGGAGGCTAAAAATAAAGATTTTCTCCAACTTTTCTTCGAACTTTATACTTGTTATTTCTTCAAGAATAACATTTTTTATCAAAGAGGAAGGAGCTTAGTTTTCTGGCAAGCTTTTTACTTACGGGATATTCTCGTGGTTGAAGTAGACTTTTTCACAAAGGAAGTAAAGCCGTTGACTTAGAAATCTAGCGAGACACATGGCCAATAGATCACGATACCACTCTCTTTCGCACGTAAGATACCTGAGTACTAGCAAAAGGTGTTAGGTGCACGTGACTGCACCTCTGATGATGGAAGAGGCAACAATGGGCACTTCGACACTCAAGTTAGTCAACAATGAAAGATATTTTGGGGGTGAGAGAGATAATGGACATAATTAATAGGATTTGAGTTGAAGATAAAATACCAAGCTCTTATAATATATTGTAGTCGTATGGAATTGAATTAGTTTTGAAAGACACTAAGTATGAGCTTATAAACAAGGAAGGAAGTAGTGTCCATTAGGTGCCGACACGAGGTGTCCTCTCAATGTCTCACGGTTCAAACTTGATAGGAGTCACTCCAAGTTGACCTAGACCTGTAGTGTTCTTAAATGAGCTGAAACATAGCCATCCTACGTCGTAGGCCTATCATACTATAGAGATATCAAATTTGTCAAACTTTCTATATCTTTGTATAAAATATTCTTACCTAAAGTGACATTTGTTGAAGATGCCTTGTGAAGGAAATGCTTGACGCTTTGGAAATATAGTGCACTTGTGGTGCCTCGCCTCAAGCATCATGCTTTGAATTGGGTGATCACTTCACACGAGACGTCTTAATCACCTCGTCCTTTTGCTTGATCACTTCAGTCTAAGTTTGAGAGAGCAACGTGACGTGGAGTGCAGTCCTTGCTTGACTTCTTGATCTTTCTTAGAGACTGTCATGTGACACGTCTCATTCAGCGAGGCATAACATATTTTATCGTCTTTAAATAATAAATACACGCAAATAAAACACTGTTTCTCTTTCAATCAACAAGTAGAGCACAAGTAGTAAACCTTTTAATTCAAATAGGACCCACGTTAGGTGGAATGATCGGGTCGAGGGAAGGACCCAAAATTTGTCTCTTTCTCATTCTCAATTTATGAGGTATGCAGATTCCTCAGCATTGAAATTTTGTATTATTGAAACTCTTTCGATCTATTACGATGATAAGACAAGTTCATCATTCACGGGCATAGTTTATTCCCACTTCCTATATATCAGTTCAAATGATTAATGATTATGTTTTCAGAACAAGATTAGAGGAAATAAAAAGGATTTTGGTCTACTGTTAAGTTAAAGATAGGCAATTTTTTGGATTTTTTTTAGGCTTTACTCTAATATTCAATATGTGTCACTAGGGATCCCAACCTTTGGAAAATTAGTACTTGAGGTCCAAATGGATTATTTCTATTAGTATGACCATTAGTTGACCCAAAAATTTGACTTTGACCAAATCTAAACAATTTTTAAAGGATAAAATGATAACTTTGAATTAAAAATCAAAACCCAATCACTATTCATCTTCTCCTTCACATACCCACCCCACATCCCACCTCCTCCTAAACCCAAAACCAGTTGGTCCCGTCTTACCTTCTTCGTCGCCGTCGCCGCCGCCGTCGTCCTTCTCCACCGACTTTGCCGTTGTTCCCACCATCTCCTCCGTAATTCCTCCCTCCTCTTCCTCCCACTCCAACAAACCCAACAAAAAATAATGATAGAACGAGTGAAATTGCCTCATCTTGTGCCATTGTTGTTTTAAAATTGGAATTGGAAAATTACAATTTTCCTTTACTCGCTTTAGATTACTGACCACCGCTCAAGTTTATTGAAGTCCCTTCCATGGGGTTACATAATTAGGGTGGTTGGTTGGTTTGGGTAGTGGTGGCAAAAAAGCTCGTCGGCTCGGACGGCTCGGGCTCGGCTCGGAAAAAGCCCGTGATTAATAAAAAAAATTAAAAATAAAAAAAATTAAAGCTAAAATAGTTGAAAAAAATTAAAAAAAAAAATTAAAAATCGAGCCAGCTCGGCCCCGGCCTGCTAAGGCTCGAGCCGAGCCTTATTTTTTTTTTGGTCGACTCGACTCGTTGACACCACTAGATTTGGGTGAGGGGAGCTGTGGAAATGGTGTGGGTCGGTGGCCGTTGGATATGTAAGGGGACAATTTTCTGGTTTTGATTTGGTTTGGTTTGGTTTGGCTTGGTGGGGTGGCGTGGGCTTATTGGGTATTTATTTTTTTTATTTTTTAAATTTAATTTTTACCCTATTTTATGTATAAAATGTAAAGTTACCATTTTACATTTTCAAAAATGGTTTATATTTAGTCAAAGTCAAATTTATGGACCAACTAACGGTCAAACTAATAGAATTCATTCATTTGGATCTCAGATACTGATTTTTCAAAGGTTTGGAACCATTGGTGGCATTAATTAAAAGTTAGGGTAAAGTCTGCGAAAAATTCAAAGGTTTGAAATCGCTACTGCAATTATCCCTTAAAAATATCCAAACATAAATATTTTGTAATTAATCAAAAGAAAGTATTTCGGAGAGAAAAAAAGAAAGAACGAACCTCGTGAGATGCACTTGAAAAAATATGAAAAGAATAAAGATGATGACACTGGACACAACACAACCACTTCACATATCCCTTTACAAAAAGCCCTGAATAATTTGCACATTGATTTATCAAAACCACTTTTCAATTATTGAATCCACTTTCTTTCTTTCTTTTTTTACACGGTAGAATTGAGACTCACTTCTTCCTTCTACAACTTTTAATCCTCTGAAAATTTTCACCTGATCAATTCCATCCAACCAAAACTTGGCTCCAACGGTCAATTTTCAGCAAAAGGATGAGGGGCTGCTAATTCACCCATTGCAAGTGCCACACTGATTAAGTCCCTCTCTGGTTTAGATAAGAATCGAGTTTTTAGTAGATTTTGATAAAAAATGAGGGAATGTATAATTGAAAAGTTGTAGGTTTCACAGAATACATGGTTAAAATTTAATTAATGAAAAATTGCAACAACAGTCCTTAACCTTTTCGATTTTTACAGACTTTACTCTAACCTTCAATTTGTGTCAATCAATGTTCCTAACCTTTCAAAAATATGCATCTGGAGTCCAAATCGATGAAAAACATCCATTTGACCGTTATTTGATCAAGATAATTGATTTTTGATCAATTTTGACTAAATTGAAAGGGGTAAAATGGTAAGTTCACAATTACCGCATTAAATAAATAAACAAAAAAAAAATGATATTTTTGCATTTATACATAAAATAAGTTAAAATTAATTTTTAAAAAAAAAACAAATAAAATAAAATTCATTTCTTTCACCCCACCCAATTCCCATTATCCCACTCATGGCAAAACCAATCCAAACTAGTACACCGGCCCCACCACTAGCTCGCCACCATTGTCGCCGACCCAAACTATCGAATAAAACAAGCACAATCAAACCGAAAAAATACAAGCACCAGACTATCTAAAAATTTTCACAAAATCACAACCAAACCGGAAAAACACAATTAAACAAAAACACGAGCACAATTACGAAAATCAAACCGCTATAAATTTCGCACAATCAGACCGTCGACCACCTAGAAATTTTTGCACAAGAAATCAAACCCCATAAATTTCGACACTTTAATTTCACAGATTTGAATGTTAATTGTGTCTTCATGTGAATTGATTTTGTGCAGATGAGGAATTGCCGTGTGTTCTGCAGTTAAATATTTTCTGATATGTGCAATTGCAGATGCAATGCAAATCTACCATCATCAATTATCAAGGGAGAAAAACCCCAATTTGAATTTGGGTAGGTGGGAGCGGTCGCAACGGTGACTCTTTAGGTTTAATCTTGGGTGGGGTTTTGGAGGTTGTGTGGGGGTGAAGGAGACAAACGATTTTTTATTTCTTATAGTTTTTCATTTTTTGTTTATTTATTTTAATGTGGTAATTACTAACTTACCATTTTACCCCTTTCAATTTAATCAAAATTGGTCAAAAATCAACTTTCTTGGTCAACTAACGCTCAAATAGATGTTTTCCATTCATTTGGACTTCAAACACATATTTCTAAAAGGTTAGAAACATTGGCTGGCACAAATTGAAAGTCAGGGTAAAATCTGCAAAAATTAAAAAAGTTAGGGACCGCTGCTGCAAATTTTCCTTTAGTTTAAATTTTATTTATCTTTTAGCTAAATTAGACATGACCTAAATACGAGGGTGAATTAGTTATGTCGTACCCTTTAAGATTCAATTCCAGGCAGACAAATGACTCTTAAAACGGTCGTGAAACTCGATTAATGGTCAAAGTTTGGCATCCTAATGACCGATGGGCACTAAATTTAACTTAACCCTTGCTAGTTTTTTATTTTTTATTTTTAAAATTTATAAAACTCATTTTTAACCACAAATTTTCACAATAATACATTTTGCATGTAAATCCAAAATGTTCCATACTTTTTAACCCCATATTTTTCAACAAAATCATTATTCAAAAGCTTATTTTTCAAAATAAATAAATAAATGTTTTTAATGGGCATCAAACATATACTTAGTTTAAGCACATAAAAAAAAAAAGTTTGTTATTTTTGGGAATATTTTATAAATTATTTAAATTTATAAGCAAATAAAAATGAATGGTGAATAATTGAATATACTAATAAATTCATTGAAATATGTAATTGAAAATGAGGTGGACCAGCAAAAAAATTATAATAATGTTTTTCGTTTTCAGCTTAAGCATCATCTGTGATACAAAATTTATAAATAGTTTATAAATTCAAGTACAATTATGCTACATGTATATCATCATTTACATCATTTTTAACATTTTTTCAAATGACTACACACCATTTGCCAGTTTAATTTATTTTTTTTACAATTTTTTTCACATAATCAACACTTGCAATATCAACAATCATGTCAAAAAAAAGAGTGTACAAGTGACATTTTTCATTCAATTAAAATCAAACATTAATCTCATTCATATATTCATAATTACTACTCATTATTATTATACACAAATTTCATGGAACCCACTATTATTATCTTTAAAAGACTTAATTAAATACTTATGTAGCTTATGTTTGGCTCAGCTTAAAAATCATATATAAATATATATTAAAAATTAACAATTAATTTTAACCATACATTTTATAATATTCATAATTTTTCAATTATACATTTCATCAAATTTTATCAAAATGTTTTTCACGAATTTACTGTCATTTGTCAATTCATATCTGCACAGATAACTTAGTGGGCCCATCTTGTTTTTATGGAACTAATATTGAGATTTTAAATCTTAGTGTGGCTTCAAACATTGGGCCGGGTAGACATTGGTTGAAGAAATAGTTGGGCTTCTAATCTATGTAAGCGTGAGGTAACAATGACGTAAAAAACTAGTTTTTGTATATTGTCCGTATCATACTCGTATTTTTATACTGTAAGAATAATTACTTTTATTAACTTCAAAGCTAAGTGTTACTGTCAACTATTATTTTTTCCTTCTGACCAACGGATTGACTTGAATGCTTAATAATATTATAATAATTATAAAAATAGTAGATGTTTTAAATAACAAAATAATAAATTAGATTTATGCTGAAAGTACAGGAAAAATTGTACATAAATTCAACAGATTTTCAAATTTTCAGACACATGGTGCGGGCCCCACATATAAAATATTGAAAAAAAAAATATGTTTCCCGCCCATGAATGTGTGTATTCGGTAAGTACAGAAAATTTGAATTTCTGTACTTATAGCTCGGTTGAATAAATTAAGCCCCTACTTGATTCCCAATTTTTTCGAAATGTACTTTTCCCTATTTTCTTTTCAACCACGCAGTCTTTTAAATAACAAAATAATAAATTAAGCCCTTGTTTGAATAAATTAAAAAATGAAAAATTATTTAAGAAATCAAATCATTCCCCTCAAATTTTTCTAGTTAAATATTAAAAGCTACGTTTAAATTAATATTTGTTATAAACTATAAAGAAAATGTGAGAGAATAGAAATAGTCCATATACTTGTGTTTATTTATTGATAACCAAAGTCCTGTATTTATACATATGAATTAGGGTTGGCAATAGTCATTTACATATAATGATTAATTTATAAGTCCTCTATAATGACTATCCACTAGGAGCGTCAAGTTGGTTCGTTGATTCGGGTGGTCCGCAACTCGGGTCAAGCCCAATTTTCGAATGATGCCCTAAGCTTTAGTCGGCTTGCGTGACAGGCCAAAATGGCCATCCTCTTTTCAGGCAGCTGCCTATATCTTGCTTTGCAGTGCCAGCTGCAGTTCCTTTTGCAGATGGGTGGTTTTTATTTCCATCACCACGAACTTTTTTTTTTATAAAAAATGGAGTCAGCTCGATTCGGTAAGGCCCGAGACAAAAGCTCAAGCCAAGCTACTGATTTACGATCAAGCTTTGGCTCGACTCGAGCTATTTTTTGTCGGGCCATGCCCGAGCCACAAGCTTCGACTTGTTTACCCCCCGACTATCTACACAACAAAATGCTCCATTAAAATAGCGTTTGATAGAAACTCAAATGACAAAAACTACCAAAGGAAGGAAAAATTACAGTTAATTATAAACGAATTTAGAGTATTAAGTTGTTGTCTCATTAAAACGTTGTTAGAAAAATTCAACTAGACAAAATCCAAATGAAGGAAAAAGATAAAATTACACCTCATGATGTTGATGACTAAAGATCTTCTAGGCAACACAAATATCATGTACCAATTTCTTGAATGTAGACGTAGGCAAATACTTATATGAATTAATCAGCAACAATATAACTTGAAGTATTTGTTAAACATCGATGTCACCAATTTTCTAAAACTCATGCGTATAGAAGAATTTTAGAGATATACTTTGTAATGTCCCTTTTGATGTTAAACTCTTTTAAATCGTGCAATATAAGCTGCATTTTTTCATGTAATATTGTTGAACTATCTTTTGTTGAAACTAATCTGCACGATGCTTGATTGTAACGAGTCTTATTCCTTAACTATACACATTCTTCACTTGTTTCGTTAATAGCAATAGTTTCAGAATGATTTGTAGATGTTGCTATCAAAGCTTACTTCACGAATCTCTAAATATAATTGTTCCTTCACATGTAAATGCACATTCTATTTGTGAATTTATTTTATAAAAATCATAGAGGTAACATGTATTTGCATATCCCACTAAGTTGGAAGATCCCGATTTTTGTGAATAAAATAATCACAAGTCAATAGTATTTCTTAGTTCACAAAAAATGTGTTTAACACACTTCAATATCTTTGAGTTAGTGTAGAACTATATCTTATAAGGAGATGTACAAAAAAAAAGTTATGTCCGATCAAGTGCAATTTGAAAGATAGATTAATGCTCAATTGCATTTAGGTATGGTACTTCAAGACCAAAAACATTTTTCTCATCTTCGAGTAAGTGAATTTGATCTTTTTCTCATCAAGTCAAACAGTAATAGGTGATGCAGGCAGAAGTGATTTATCCATATAAAAAAAAATTAATATTTTTTTTGTGGATATGAAGATTGATGAACATATAATCATTATGGAAAACGTTCAATTTGCAACCCTAGATAAAATTTAGTTTTTCTTAAATTTTTCATCTTGAATATATTTTTCATTTTCTTTTAAGCTATTCAAAAGTTCATATTGGATTTACATCATAAACATAACTGACACAATTACAAATTCAATATCAATTTTCTTTAGGAAAATATATGGACAAACATTGTCATGTTTATAAAAAATTTAACGAATATTCCTAAGGCAATTTAATGACACCCTTTCAAATTGTTTTATTTCGTATAATGATATTTGCAGTTAGATTCAACTCTAGTTCTGAGGAATGAATGATTTTCTTCGCAATTTAAATCATTCAGGGACTTTAGCGTATATGTCTCTATCATACAGATAGACAGTAATCTATTCTAAGACATGAAATCTTTCAAACATCTAAGTGTAATGACATACAGCACATGAAAATATTTTTTCCTTACTATTAAATCTTTTAGAGTGTGTTTGATTGACATGGAAAAAATATTTTTTTTATTTTGAGGAAAACAAAATCTACTCCCCGCAAAAAAAAATGTTTTCCTTAAAAACAAAAAAAATTAGGCATATTTTTAAAAGTTGGAAAATATTTTTCTATGAAAAAAATAGCAATCAAACACTTTAAAGTAATTGGGTGGAAAATTGACATGTTTCATGAAAAATAAATATAATCAAACAGACACTTATAGATTTTCAAACAAAAAAAAAAAAAAAAAGAGAGAAAATCATTCGCATCCTACAAGAATTATATTTAAAATGTTCGAACTACAAGTCTAAACACTTTGCTTTACTCCACATAATTCAATTTTCTCTACAAGGCTTCTTTTCGTTTTTTCCCAATAATTTCTACATCGCAATGCTTAATAGACATTGCATCAATATCCTCTCTAACATAAAAAACATTGAGCGTTGTGAAAATTATTTCTCTTTGATTCCATTTATTCCTTTATTAACATAATATTATCAAAATCTCTTTTATTTAACAAATTTCAAGCACCTGAACCACTTTGGGGTTATTCAAATAGTTATGTCTTGTGGTCTCTTTAAGGTTGTTTCTTTAATATGATCATCTTAATTATTTGCTCAAATTTTCCGTTTGACGGATACTTTTCCGTCCAGCGCCGTCAATCCGCCTTTATTTTGCCATCTTCAAGCTCAATACTCCACAACGCGAAGCCCTAGACCCAATTTGGATTGGATTTGGGTCACAAAATCCAAAAATCTCCACCTTGACACAAATTCCGGTGCAACGAATGAAACTCCAAAATTTCCCAACTTGGAAAAATAAGTCAGATTGCAGCTAAAACACACTGAACTCTTCAACATGAACCAAACATCTCCAACACTCGAAAATAATTTTCCTCTTCCACCATATCCAAACACGGATACTAATGAACCAAACCCTGGGTTACCAAAATTCACAATGAAGGCCCCTGGCTAGACTCGTCACCTTCAACAGCTCTAAAAGCATGCACATTCAAATCAGCATCTCCGTACCTGTTTCCAATGGGTGTCACCCTAGTCATTGAATACAATGGAACCGCAAATTGTGGTGGCAAAGCGAAATTGCCCATATCCCTCAAACTCAACAGAGCAGTATTCTCCAAAATAGACCCAGAGCCAACTCCCAAAGGTACTTTACCAAATTATATATCTACCATGGTACCAAATCTGTGCTGATGTCTCTTCACTGATTCTGCCCAACCTTGCAAGATGTATAACTGGGACTTTCTTCGCCCCTCCAATACAACACGGGCACATTTTCGGACCTTCAAAACTCCACCTACTCCAGAGAACGTGTACCCTCTCGAATCCAGGGTACTCAGCGAAATGATCTTCTTCTTCAAGTTTGGAACATGTTGAACTTGGCCAAGTGTTCTGATTGTTCCATCCACCAACTTCAATCCGACTCTCCCAATATCAGCTACCCGACAAGATTCGTTGTTTCTCATGACAACGACACATTACTTCACTGCTTTATATGATTCAAACAAATCCTGATTGGGACTCATATGAAACGCTCAAGCTGTATCTAAAATTCACTCTTCGTCAGGCTTAGATTCCATGTCAGAAATCTTCAAAATATCTCCCTCACTTACAAAGTTCTCTACGATGTCTATTTCACCCGAAGTCTTTGATTGATTCCCACGATTTGCAGCTGAATTATCCTTATCTTAAAACTTCTCGCAATCCCTCTTGATGTGTCCTTTATTCTTGCAGTAAAAGCAAACCTTATTGCTGATTTCTACCCTCGACTTGCCCATGAGTTGATCACCATAAACCACAAGAACTTCCTCATCTCTGGAACCATCTTCATCTTTTCCTTTGAGAACAAGGCATCATACACGTCTTCAATGGTGAGTGTGTCATGACTGTACAGAATCGTGCCCCCTAAACGATGAAAACGAACCAGGCAGCGAGCACAATAGGATTAAGGTCAAGTCTGTTTCGTCATATTTTACCTCTGATGTCTCTAGATCAGCGATGATCTCCTTCAACATAGCTAGATCTTCCAGTGATCGGCATTCTGCCATGCAATGAAAATAAAACCTATGCTTCAAATACAATTTGCTGGTCAGGCTTTTGGTCATGCACAATTGCTCCAGTTTCAACCACAATGCAGCTGCTGTCTTCTCCTTCAAGATGTCCTGAAGAATGTTGTTAGATAGATGATGATGAATATGCGAAAGTACCTAGCGATCCTTCCATTGCTTCTCCTCTGTTGTCCAAGTTGTGGGCATCCTATCAAATTCCAACAAAACATCATCCAAATTCATTTGCGCCAAGATAGCTTTCATCTTCACTTGTCACAACGAAAATCTTGTACTGCGATCCAACAACGGAATATCATACTTCATGGTAGCCATCGATAACAAAAAACTTCAAACAATCAAATCATTACTCTGCGGAACTGCTGAATTTTGTCTCTGATACCACTTGTTAGGAATTCAATGAGACGATATGGCGCGATATGAAGTATAGATCGTACAAACTAATAGAAAAGAACAAGATTTAAAAGAAAGCAAACAAGATGAAATTGGCAGAGGTGTCGAATATTTTATTAATAACAACCATGGAGAGAAAATATAATTTCTGTCTTTCCACTGCTCACTAAATTGAATGAAGAGTCTACTATTTATAGGAGATATGTAAAACCTAAAACATGGAAATTAGGTTAAAAATCGCGTAAAATCGAAAAAGAAGGAAAATATCTGCGGCCTATCGATCGAGCGATAAGCGGGCGACAGGCGGGCGACGACCTCCATGTTCCAATTTTGTTCCTATCGCTCGAGCTATAAACGAGCGTCCATCCAGCGCCGTCAATCTGTCTTTTTTCCTTCTTGGACCCTATTTTGTCATCTTCAAACCCAATACTCCACAGCGCGAATCCCTAGACTCAATTTGGACCGGATTTGGGCCATAAAATCCAACATATGCAAGATTTGCTGTGATTCCATGTATGTAATTTCTTTTTCAGCTATTTAGTATATCTCCTTGAATATTTGGATAACTATCTCATAACCAATGATAGACGATAAATCGTAAAAACGTATTTTATATAGAGTTGATTTAAGACCTAAGAAGTCTTTATAGCATTCTTCGAAAAAATGATCAATTTTTATGCATATAACATGTCACTGAACAGAAACTTTGTTATAATAAAATATATTTTAGCAATTTATCTTACAAATTTCAGGTTGCGAGAGAAGAAATTCTAAAGATGATAGAAATGGGAGTTGTAATTTTATTTATTGAGAAAACATTAATATATAGGACAACTCAATAAACTAAATATGTAAAGATAAATAACAATTCCTAAAATTAAGCACGTTATCATAATCATCAATCATCTTGATCAATTTGTCTTCAATGATTCCTTGCTTTCTTCCATCATATATTTTTGTCAACATTTGGTGCTGCTAGTACCCTCCCTCAAACTTTGTCGGGGTTGGAGGCAAAGTTTGTTGCAAAAATGAATGAAAGCTGTTTTGGATACTAAAGCTGTTTTGTCGGGGTTGTCAACATTTGGTGCTGCTAGTACCCTCCCTCAAACTTTGTCGGGGTTGGAAGCAAAGTTTGTTGCAAAAATGAATGAAAGCTGTTTTGGATACTAATGTTGTGAAAAAAAATCACCATTTTTTGAAATCTTCATCCTTGTGAACATATGTCACATGTTGTGGTGGTGTGAATTCGTTTTTTTTTTTTGGCGAATCTTATGTATCCCATATTGCATGGGTTGTGTCTTTAAGAGTTTGTTTAGAGAATGGATTCATACGTTGATTTTTTGTATGAATTTTTGTTGTTGCTGTGTTGTTTGAATTTGGTGCGGGTAGGATATTGCTTTGTATTGTCGGATCTTGAATGATATATATGGTAAAAGATAACTTGAGAGGAGTGAGAATCAAATTGTTATGTGCAGGAAAGTGAAATCATGATGACAAGGAGAAGAAAATTGATGGACAAGCATTTTAGAAAAAAAAAATAGAAGAAAAGGAAAATGAAAAAGTTGGCTGGACGAGGGGCGCTAGGCCGCTCGCCGGAAGCGGAAGCTTGCAACCTGTTCTGATACTAAGAAGAAATTCTAAAGATGATAGAAATGGGAGTTGTAATTTTATTCATTGAGAAAACATCATTATATAGTACAACTCAATAAACTAAATATGTAAAGATAAATAACAATTCCTAAAATTAAGCACATCGTCATAATCATCAATCATCTTAATCAATTTGTCTTCAATGATTTCTTACTTTCCTCCATCATATATATTTGTCAAGATTTGTTGCTGCTAATAGCGAGCGTATAATAGATTCACTTGTGATCATCTAGTAGATACATCTTTTAAAATCATAAAATACTTAAATATGTCAGTGAAGGGTGAATATGCCCACAAATATCACCTTTATTAAGTATAGGAAATGAAGGATTCCAATCCCAACTATAGCTAGTGAAAGTCTTCTAACCAACATACTCTTGGGACGTACAACAAGTGCGTGATCAATGTCATTTTATGACATACTTAGTTCTAATACAAATTCTTATTTTGAGAAGATTTTTCATTTTCTTCCTAACTTGTGGACAATTGCGATAAAAAATTGGACATTTACCTTTTTCACGTAACATTCACTTCAAGAAATAGAGTAAAACTAACAGAACGAGATTTACATCCTTAGTAAAAACTCGTAATTTTTTTGAACCACAATGAACGTGTATCAACCATCCAACAACTATTTTAACTAAACATCAAATTACCATACGATACTCACTATTGATCCAATATAATTCTAATAGAAAACTTGCACATAAATATTAATAAATTTATACTAGTTCTTATTCATAGCAAATATATATTTGTAATGCCTCTCTCTTCAAGAGGAAGTAATATTATTTTTAAATATTAACATAAGTTGTTATTTTTCATGAGTAAAAATAGATCATTATTTAAAATATTGCATTATATAGAATTTTTTCTGAAAAATCAATTTTTTTTATAATTTTTAAATTTTATAAAATTATGGGAGCAAGGAATATACTAATAGAATATTAATATAATATAGAATTATACTTTATTCAAGAAATCAATAGTTTAGTGTTCATCTAAACACGATCTGATATATAATTTTTTTGTTCTTGAAAAAAGAAGTAGTTTCTCCATATAAAAGAAAAGCTATATATAGTATATACATACGGAATTAGTACAAAAATAAGAAGATGACATAATATGTAAATTATAATTTAAATAGCTAACACGATCTGATATAAATATTTGTTCACTACTTTCATATCATAAAAGGTGTGGGGGTGATGCCCCTTTGAGTATTTTGACAATTGGTAGCAGTGACGTAATACGTAAATTGGGCTTGTTTGAACCTAATTTTTTATTTTTTATTTAAAAAAAATGCATTTTGTAATAGTGTTATGATGGAGAATGGGTGATTAAAAAATAAGAAAAAATTTTGAGTTTACATGTAATATTATTTTATTGAAAAATATATAATTGAAATGGGGGGTCAAATCAACATTTTGATGGAAAAATGGGACTCAAATAATTATAAATATTTATTTACGACATTATATCATAATTAAAATAAACAATTGGGGGGGGGGGGGGGGGGGGGTGATGCCCCATTGAGTGGCATGGCTATTATTGCTACGAATCAAGTTGTGTATCCTCTTAGCCCATCATGATGCCAACTATAGAATATGTCCCATAAAATACCTTTTGCAATATCAATCTAATTTTATTTCAACATTTTTGGATGAAAATTACGAAATGAACAACCGATCTATTGAAAATATTACTGTTTATACTCGTTATTTGAGATACGCCAAATTTGGATTTTGACTCACGGCTCAGATACTGCCATGAAATCAGTATTAATGAAGAATTTGTATAATCCACTCGAATACTTTTTTGTAATCTATCGATGATCATAAATTAGGATTACAAAATGATTTGAAATTGCTTCATGGTAAAGTTACCTTCCTTTATCTTTTCAAATCACTTCAAATTTCGAAATAAAAGTGTGGGATCTGAATTTGAAATGGAAAAGAATTGTAGTTATCTATCAATCAAGAATATGAAAAAGATTCCTTCCCACCTTCGAGAAAAAGAAACTGATACTGCCGTAAAGATTGATCACTTTTTTGCTTTTGGCAGATTTTTCTACTTATTCTTACTTTTACTTATTTAGACTTTTTTGTCTCTTTCGTTATAAAAAGGGAATTGTTAATGACATTTTTAATTTTAATTTAATACATAAAGTAGTAGAAAGACGTGATGCTAAACACACGTTTTATAATTCCCATTATAAAAAGGGGATTATTTATACCATTACTAGAAGTCATTTGATGCTAAACATTAAGGAAAAATGTTGTCTATTTATTAATTGGAAACATAATGTGACTAGAAAAACTACAAATTATGTTGTCTATTAATAACTAAGTCCCATACTTTATAGAGCTACTTAAGGGACATGATCCAACATATATGATCCAAGCTCCAATAATAACATATTGTCTAATCGACCATAGACTACCCAATCAAATTATTAATCTATACGTTTTCATTAAGTCAAAAGACCGAACTCTTGGAATATGTAAAATCGCAGAAGCTAACAAATGTGTAATACTTTCCTCTGACTTGTTGTATATGTATTTTATCCGCGTTCGAGATTCGATAATTAGGTATGAGCATAAACGAACATTCTGTCCTTCTAATTATTCTTACTTATTTAAGTACAATTTTCTTCAACAGTTTAAACATTGAACTCAAATTTTAACCATTCAACAGAAAATGATTAAGTAGTCACTCTACCATTTTTTCAGTGCGACGGTTTTCGACACAAATTCATGTTCTCTACTTCATTCATTCTCAAGTTCCTAACTCGCCGAGATATTTAACCAATTAAATTGATCTCACTCATTGGTACATCAAGGAATAATTAAAGTCATGAAAAGATATACATAACCCTATCTTGGGATTTAGATTAAATACACGACGATCAAATGGATTTTCATTTTTCGCACGATCATACTATAGAGTTAAACTCAACACATGTTCCATACAATATACCTTTAAGTGTACTATGGCACCTTTAACTATTTTTGTGATAAAGTCAAATCACAGACTTGAATGGTGAATCGATGAACACGACAACCTTGCAATACAAAATGTCAATCCTTATGTGTTAGTTATTAACAAATTATTTATAATCAAAATATAAATTGTATCACACTATACTTCTCAACATAAGTACCCAAATTATATTATCTCAAGTGATCATAAACACTTTAATTCGCATGCTCAATAATAAATCAATGCAATCAATAAATAAAATCACAATTTATTTATTATAAAATATGATTTTATCACAACAAAATATACTATATGGGCACACAATCCAACAAATATTTCTTAAGAAACGATACTTCTTTCAAGATTAAAAAAACAAAAAAATAACCTTGTCGAACGAATCACATTTTGATTGTACTCTTCTAAACTGAATGATTTGATGAACACAAAATAATAATAATAATAATAATAATAATAATAATAATAATAATAATAATAATAATAATCTCGAACACTAATTGCCGGGATATAAAATTCAAAATTATTTTGACAGGAGTTAGAAAATAGAAACCAATCATATGCGAATTGATTTGCTACGAGAAATATGGAATGAAATAAGTTTAATCCATCGATTCCATGTGCCTATGCCCAATTTACACCCCTTTTGGCACAGATCAATTTAAAATATTATTTCATACCATCTCAAATTGAAATATTATCACGGTTCAAATTACACTCTATTTTAATAGAATAATTTTATTCATAGTAAGCAATTACAGTAGTTATCCTATAGAACATCTCACGTGTCATGATTTTTTTATTAAAAAAAAAAATCAAATGGATTTTCATATTAATAATGAAACAATTACAAGTCGGACGTCAAGTAACGAGACTACTGTAGTCATCAACTACAAATAGCATTATTCATCTCGAAAATAGTTGGGAGTCATTCATTGTAGCATTTAGAAACTTATTCCAATTCATGCATATAAACCATTTAATTGCAACTATATCTAAATACGATATCATCAATATTTGTCGCATGATTAATATATTCCAATCATTGGAGAGTATCGATAAATTCCAATCTTTACGAATCATGAATTCTCGGAATCACTTTATTTTCTAGGGACAAATTCTTAATTGCAAGGTAAAATATCCATCGATTAAGCAATAACATTATATAGAATTGTAAGTTTCTAAGCAGAGGTTTTGGTTCCATTCCTCGACAGTATATTTGGCAATTGTTCTGCGCCATCCGCACGCAACCTCCTTATTTATTGTCAGAGAATACAAATCGAAGAAGAAACGAGTCCATGAAAAGGGAATTCATTGGCCCCATCCATGCAATTGTATGCTGCAAGTTATACCCTAGAAGTGGGGTTTGCGTTTATTCATGTGAATTTTATTTGTGGTTTGAAAATTATTTTTATTAAAAATTTTAAAATATCTTACCGCTATTACCAAGAAAAGGTTAGTGACTGTTAGAAAGGGAGGCTCACGACAAAGAGTGAGAATGGTAATTAATTTTGTGATGTACAAGTCTAGTTGTGTCCCCAAATTTGCCCTTGCTTTTATTAGGAGATTTATTTTATTTTCATTTTAACAAAGTAGTCTTGCGAATGCTTGCTAGCTAGCTCAGAAAGCAAGAGCAAGTTAGGTCTGACTCCTACTTCTAAATCATAGTCATTTCACTTTTGTAGAGTTGCGGCTGCTCCACACCGCTGAGGTCTCGTGAACTGAACTCCGTTCCCTTCCGAAATACATTTTCCATGGAGTCAGACGCATATCCTCTCCATTACGGGAATCGAACCCGTGTCTTCGACATGAAAAGACGATGTCCCAACCACTGGAGATTGGCCCTCGAGGGCAAAGGCAGAAGGGAACTTGAACTTTTCATGGAATTCAAAAATTTTATCAATTTTTTTTACAATACACTTCATTAAACTTATATCAAAATCCGCTAAAAAATTTAATAAAAGTTTGTCAAACAACCCCATACATTATTATAAGACATTTTCATATACATCACTCTAATAGTTTCAACATTGCTTCATCATTGTCACCTACTACGAGACGGTCATCTAATTCTATATACATAATTAATTAAGGAAGTAGAAGTCCTTCTAAAAGAAGCTATTCGGGAAAAAATCGATCAGTTCCTATCTAGGATATTTTTTTGCAAGACCAACATATTTCACCGAAGCACCTATGCAAGTACAAATTCCTTAACAACCAAGTCTTGGCAATGTTCTTTAGCCCCTGTTTGGCCCCCATTATTGTAGATTTTTAGGAGGTTGAAAATTTTTAGAATAGTGATTGATGGAAGATGTGTGGTTGAAAAGTTTTAGATTTGTATGTATTATTATTTTATTTGATGAATGTATGGTTGAGATGAAAAGAGAGAAAAATTTAATGTAATGTAATGAAATATAATGGGGGGCAAACAAGTGGGCAAACAAGGGCTTAATCACTCGTGGATTGTATCTAATGAATCAAAATACAATAAAATCACTTTCAAGCTATTAACATGATGATGCACGAATACATCATACAAACAAAAGCAATCGATTACTGTCCCTCCAGATATAGTTAATAATTACTAACTTGAGATGAACAATGCACGCAATGAACCAACAAGGGATAGTATGGATTCTGCAAGGTGAATCAAATGTGCACATAGAAAAATTTATTGTACTTTGGAAAAATTGTTTCATAACAAACGTTGCGTTTTTATATAAAATGGACACGATGAAGATTCTTGCTTTACTGACATTAATTAATTATTAATACAGTGTCCAATACCTTATTATGATGTAAACCCACAACCACTTTAGAAAATTCAGAATATATCTTAGCCCCGTTTTACCCACGTTCTTAAAAAAATGCATTATTTCAATACTCATTTTCAACCACACAATTTTCATAAAGTAATATTACGCACAAATTTAAAATTTTTCCTTCTTTTTTAACCATATATTTTCCATCACATCACTATTTAAAATACATTTTTTTTCTTAACAATGGCCATCAAACGAGGGCTAATTTATGTTTATATAATTTTCTTGAAATTAACTTCAAATTGTTGAATCATATATGAGATATGATAATAGTCGTTTAGTAAATCAAACTGAAATACATTTAAGAAATAATGTAAAAAATCGAAAGGTACGAAGAAACCAAACGAAACTCAAAGCTACCAGCAGCCGCATTGTTGGACATTTTTGTTGGGTCATTCCTTTTTTCGTTATTCTTTTTCCTAATTGATGTATTTTTACTAAGATTATAGATATGAATAAGTTATGGAATAGAAAGTACGAGGAAAAGACGATTTAACAAGATTTTTACAGTTTATTCAGATTTAACAAGATTTTTACAGTTTATTCAGAAAGCTACGTTAACTTCGTTCAAAAATTCTTCTAACGACACAGCACTTCAAGAAAATCATTCGAACAAATTCAAAAGTAACTTCTAAATTTCAAAAGCGAATTTTGACTTTTGGGCAGTAGTAACAAAGTCTGATGGGTTTTTTTAATTCTCTGTTGATTCACATTCCCATCAAATTTTAGTGAAATCGCAATGTGAAAACAAACCGAAAAAATGCACAGTATTAAACAAAAGTTACAACAGTAATTTTTCTGTAAAACACAATTAACTTGTAGCTTCCCTGTATGACATGACCACTTTTGGTAAGACTTTTGTGTATGATTAGCAATATTAATATATAGATATGTTTGTACGTATTTTATTTATGAAAAGATCCAAAAAGAGGACTATTATTTACACATAATTTAAGTAGTACTACAGTGTAATTTACCTTTGTAAAAGTCGTGGTTAAGATCATGAAGATCACACTAAATTAACCTCTTTCAATGGTTTAATCATAACTCTCATCATTACCCCAGAATACTTTCTATAGTATAATCATTTCTAGTCTGAAGAACAAATCCATGATTCCACCATACCTTCACCTCTTGGTGCAACATTATCAGGCCCCTTCTCGCCGTGAAAACTTGATGAAGAAGCTGGATAAATGAGCTTTCCGCTGGTAGCATTACGTGATAAACTGTAGTTACTATTAACAGGTGTCATCTGAGGTAGATCCCCGTTGTTTGAAGGACTCTTGCTCCAGTTTGTTGCATTGTTATCATCCCTCAATGCCATTTGATCAGAAGAAACGAGATTTGGAAGCCCAGAAATGCTTGTGTTAACATGGACATGACCTAGATTGAATTCACTCAAGCCCCCTATTTTAACATGTGAATGATCATCTGATGGAATTTCCAATGAAACTCGAGGTTTTGATGAGCCTAACATGGCTGAATTGGCAAGTGGGAAAATGTTGGAAAGATTCGAACTTTCGGTAGCCAGTTGATAGTTAATGGAAGGAGTTAAATTATAAGCACCGGCAGATGAAGAACCAGAAGTTACAATATTGTTGTTAGAACTAGAATTTAACAAGGAAGAAGAGGATGCAGAAGATAGAAATTGGGTTGGTGACTGAACTTTTTGTGCAAAAGGCCGCAGCAGATAGGGTGGTTGTATAGTGTCCAAGGGGCTAGATCTCATGCTAGAGGGTGTACCAAAAAGATCAAGTCTGCTTCTTGGAAAAGGCGAAGAAGTGAAGGGTGGCGCTGGGATACCTGTAAATTCCTGCACCATGGTTCTGAAATTGGTGGTGTCTGTGGTTAGCACAGTAGTCGGTGCACGCCTGGAGGCTCTTGTTCTTTTCTTCGGGTTACGCGCAGCCGTTTGATTCTGGCCTTGAATCTGATTTTGATTATCAGATATTGTGTTATCCGAAGCAACCTGTGGTTCACTTGTAGGGTTGTCTACACCGCTAGAGAACGGAACCATATGGGAGTGATTAGTGAAAGAGGCCATAAAATTAGGTGAAGCAAGTATGGGGTTGATGATACCAGTGGAAGTAGGCTCAGATCCTAGTGTAGTAGTACTTTTGGGCCATACCATGTTTGCATTGAAAAGGGAGCTCGGGTTTTGAAATCGTAGATAGTATGAAAGTGGGTCAAACACCGCTGGGTGGTTGGTGGTGTGTGGTTGTGATTGAGACTGCAGTGGCGGTAGTTGGGGATGGGGTTGTAATGGATTAGAAATGGAGCCAACATGAGTTGTTGGATGATTCATCAAAGCGGAAATCGAAGCGGCGCGTGAATCGTACTCTTCATCACCACCACTAGATGACTGCAAACTCCCGCTGTTACCAGAATCCATTTCTTCTTCTCTCTCCTCTCCTCTTTTACAGCAAGAAAGCAAGTTCTACAGAGAATAACAATAAGAAAAAGGAAGGAATAACGCAAGGGGCAGACAGATATATGAAGATAGATTTTGCACTACTGCAGTGAGATTTTGTTTGCTTATTGGTACAGAACCATTAAATAGAACCTACTACAAAAAGAGATCTAGAGAGAGATATTTTCAAGAAAGTAGCCATGATTTAAAGCACTGATATGCAAAGAAGACGGTGCATCTTTTTTCCCACCTCCTCGTTGATCAAAAGGGTTTTCTATGAATAAAACCACAATATCTGATGCAATTGATTGTGGCTGAACTGGGATCTCTCTGTTTTTGCAGGAGAACTTCTTGTTTTTGCCTTATATTGGTTGGGGTTGAGTTATGGTTACTTCAAGATTCAAGAGAGAGGGAGAGCGTAAGAGAGGTTTCTTTTCAGCCATTCAACCATTAAGAGAGAGAAACAGAGGCGGCTTCATCTCAAGTTTTCCACTAAAAAGATCAGATGGGGCCTCCATGAGAGAGAAAAAGACTGTCCGTCTAGAATAATTCGAGTTATATAATGTTCAATCGCCCTACACGTACAGGGTTTGCTTTACAGGTACTGAACAGGGCATGACACTTGTTTAAAAGAAAAACAAAAGGGTGGGAATGAAAAGGACCTAAAAAGGTTTATGAATTCATTACATTTTTCTTTTATGTTTTTTTCTCAATTTTCAAAATCATTTGGTGCTATTATATTTTTAATACTATTTCAAAGTGTTTACAATCTAATTTTTTACGTTATTAACAACCCACGAATCGACCAATCATAACAAATATTACGACGCATTAAAGTAGATAATTTCAAACTAATATTTTGAAAATTTCGATAATATGCTAACTTTAAAAAAATTTCAATGATCGTACGCTAATCGACTCAATAAATCGCTAAGTCATCTCAAAACTCGTTTCGAGTACTACATTATACATATCAAATGATTTAAATGAGTATCGAACATAATTAAATGTGCATCAAACGTTCATGTTAAAAATATGCGTAGAACTCATATTTTCTTAATTTTTTTCAATTTTTTTATTCATGTTTATTATTTTTGAGCTACAAATTTCTCAATATTATTTACATCATTTTATTAAAAAAATTATATGGGCTATGACATAAAAAATAAAATTCAAATGTAAAAATTCCTAATAAAATTATTATTACCATATATGGGGTATGAATTGTTGTACTTTCCACTCAATTATTGTTACAGACCAAAAATTCCAAAAAAAATGATCATTTTTAGGAACTTTTTTTTTACATTAATGTTACTTTTTCCTCGATTATTTTAAAAATAATCTAATAAATCTTTTTAATGTTATTTAGGAAATTTCCTAATAAATTTTTAAATGACACGTCTTTTAACATTAAATGTCAAATTTTTTACATTAATGTAAAATATAGTCTCTCGATCATTTAGGAAATTTTTAAAAAATTACTTTTTAAATGATTTAATTTTACATCCAATTTTTTTTTTTTTAAAGTCATACCTTATGTAAATTTTGCTAATAAAATAATATAAATTATATTGAGAAATTTATCGTGCAAAAATAATAAACATTAATGAAATAATTGAAAAAAATTAAAGAAAAAATGAATTAGACGCCTCTTTTTATCACACTTGGTTGACACATGTTTAACTATTTTCAATCTTTATTTAGACCGTTCGATATGTTTATGATATAGTTCTTGAAACAAGTTTTGAGATGACGTGTGCGATTTATTGATTCGATTAGCATATAATTGTCAAAAACTTTTTAAAGTTAGTATGTTATCGAAATTCTTGAAATATTAGTTGAAATGACCTACTTTGATGTACTGTAATATTTGATACAATTGACCGTTTTGTACGTCGTAAATGATGTGAAAATTTTGGTTATGAGCACTTTGAAATGATATTAAAAATGTAATATTTCAACTATGGACATCATATAATGATCCCGAAAATTGAGACAAAAATATAAAAAAATTTAATGAATTTATAAATATTTTTCCAACCGGGTTATTCATTTTCATTTCCCTTCTTTTATTCTATTCGTTTTTTCTTTCACCATTCACACGTCAACTTTCTAAATCCTGTAAAATCCTCTGCGAAGTGCGAATTATGACCTGTACGTGTAGATTTATTCTATAACATTCATTCATAATAATAATAATAAGCCATTTTTATATCCGTTTACAGAGTGTAAAAGATTTGAAAGAAAAACAAACATGTAGGGTCTGATTGATTGTAATAGTGGAATTTGGGTGGAAAAAAATAAATTTTAGGAAATTGAATTGCCTAAAATTATTTTCTTGAGAATTGTCAATTAATTTTGTTTGATTGATATAATTTTTAACGTGAAAAATATTTAGATTTTGGATCTTTTGATGTTCGTTTAGCTTTATTTTTTATGAAAATTATCCATAAAAGAGAATTTTTTTTTTACAATTGGTGATAAAATTTGTTTCATTTGCCAAAAAATAAAATATAAATAAATAAATAAATTTAACCTGAAAACCATTTTCCCACCTAAAACCTTCAATCGGTGCACGTGTGGGGGTGGGTGGAATTAGTTTCCCATGACAAACAAAATCTATCAAACAATCAAAAAATGGCTATCAAACATAGACAACCATTTCCATGGAAAATGGAAATTTCATGAAAAAAAAGGGCTATCAAACATAGTCACGGAAGAATAAGAAAAGAATAAAATCTTTAAATAAATAGCAAATCACTTTTTTCAAGGGGATAGAGAGGTGGACTAGAAGCCAAATTAGAGGTGATGGTTGTTGAATGTCATACATGACTTAAAGAAACAGAGAGGTAGCCACTGCCCACTGGCCACCAGTATTACTAGCTATCATCACCTTTCAACGCCAATCCAACTTTTGGTCTGTGTGTGTACATAAAAAATTCTAAGAAATTAAGAATAAATCCAAAAAGAAATATCATGTATACTTACTAGGTTTTTATAAAGTTGATGAATGTATAATTGAAAGTTGTGAATTTTATAAAATATACAGTTAAAATTAATTGTTGACTTTGACTTAAATTAAAATCTAAATTTGCATGAATTGTTGATTAGTTTCCCATAACTTAGAATTAATATATTAGGGTAAATTGCACAGAGATTTCAAACGTGTCATATAAGTGCCGTGAAGTTTCAAATTTCATTGTTGCGGGAGAAGTACCAAACTTTAAATTTTATAGGCAATGAGCGGTCATTTGGACAAAAATCATACAATTTGCTGTTAGTTGACCAAGATTTAAATGATTTGACCTTCATTTATAAAAAAATGAAAAGGAGAAAATGATATCTTTATGTTTATAATAGGAAAAGCATCATCTTCTCCTCCCCCGTCCTCTTATCCCAACCAAATGCCATTTCACTTTCCCGATAAACAATAATAACCTTGCTCATTTCTAGTCACATTAGGGGTGTTAAATGGATCGACTCACGTTGCTGGACTCCACCCATATAGTGAGCCAACTCGAACTCGCTTTTGGGGCCAATCGAGCGCCAACTGACTCACTTTATTAATTTGGCTCGGCTTGTCCCATCAACTTGTCCCTTAGTGAGGCAATTCAAGCCTTCTCGTGAGAGAGTTTTTATCAAAAAATTGAAATTCTATTTTGTTGAAAGAGTTATAACATTGTAAAAACTTTCATCCTTTTATCGGACTTGGGACTGACTACAATACATAACGGAGTTAAAATTGTGCGTGAATGAATATTTTGTAGACAATTTAAAATAAAAACGCCTGAAATGTCAATGTGCAATAATGATTCTAAAACTTAGTGTACAAAAATATTCATGAAGGTTATAATTGCTAAGCATTTTCAGCAATTACACTAGTCATCTTGTCTTGTATTTGTTAGTTTGCATCTTGATAGTTCGTTAAATACATCATAGCCTCTGATGCTATAATTGACATCTAAGACATAAGTAAATCTAGCGTCTGCAAAGAGAATATTGATATTGTTTTTCATTCATTCATCATCGTCTAAAAAGATTAAAATTATTTACTTTTCTCCATTAAAACAATAAGAAAAATGATGAACTTCCTGCATAGTCGTAATTAAATAGGTCTACAAATCCATCATCAAGGAATGACAAAACAGTAGGAGGTGGTTGTGATGTAATGATTTTTATTGTATTTGGCAGCATATTATGAACATAAACTGCACATGCAACTTTCTATATCACAGCAAATTTCCATGAAAAATGTCACGTCCGAAAAAAACGAATTTCACTTTGATCGTTTTGATTGCAACGTGGAAATGAAAATCGAATTCCAAAGTACAACCACTTTAAATTGCATTTTCTTTATTTTCATAAAAACGAATTCCTATGAGTTTGGTGGATTTTTATTTTCCGACTAACAAGAAATTAGAATTACTTTCCACATCTACTTATCAAACAGATCCTAACTAATAATTTCAGCAACTTGTAAACAAACAACCGTAACAAGTTCTTATTTTCAAATTGGCAAATTAGATAATTATTTGATATTACACATGCATATTGAATCTTGATTTTACTCACTTGTAAAAATTTCCTTTTTATAAAAAAAAAAATGAAAATTCCAAAATAGAAAACTCATTTTCCTCCCCATGTTTATGATGAAGCAGCCAACAAGTTCTTATTACCTGGAATAGTTTTTGGCAAAACGAAAAAATAATGGGGGTATTTTAGAAAATGTCCACAATTAAGGGTGTGAGTTGAAAAGTATCCAATTTTTAAATTTAATACTAAAGTGTCTATTATGCCCTTAATGAAAAAGAAAAAGGACATTTGAATCTCTATGTATTCTCGACATTTAAAATGTCATTCTCGACATTTGAATCCCGTTTTATATTTCAATAGTACGCACGTCAAATCACAATATTAAATGATCTCGACATTTCAAAACGTCATTCTCGACATATTAAATGTCTAGAATGACATTTCATTTCAAACATGACATTTTTCTACACTTGAAATGTCGTTCTCGACATTTCTGTGTTAATGCAAAAAATAGCATTAATTGTGATTTGACATCTTGTCATTTGCAATAAATGGAGCAGGTTATGTGTCAAGATTTCATTAGCACATATTTTTTTGCAAAAATGTTCATTTTATTGTTCTTGAATGGAATCATAAATTGTTGACCATGAATATTTTGGTCTACAATATACCAAAATGGTCATTTTTGCAAGGATTTTTGAAAGTTACCATTTTTACGAGTGGCTAGAAAAAAAATGTACATTTCTTACAATTTCCACAAAAATAATTTTGGCACAGCTTTGACCAAGTCAATAAACCTGAAAACTTCAGAAATAAGAATATTTAGGGTTATTGAAAACACCTATAATGAAACTTTTGCAGACCTTGTGCACTGAATTTTAGGAAGAAAATCATTACATTTTCTCTTCTAATATTGGTTTTTTTTTTTGTCCATATATTTTCTGCTCATTTATCCAAGTTTTCTTCTTCCACTTCTTTATTATTCCAACACGCGTTCTCTTAATTTTCAAATTAATAAAGAAAAGGACAGATAGCTCTGGTTTGACCACCATTCAATTGATTTTTTAACAAAAATTGAGTTTCAGAATAGTCATTTTTTAAAAAATGTGTAGTTTAAAATTAGAAGAAAATTAAATTAATGTATAGAATATTTTATTTTATGAATTTGTGATTAAAAATAAATTTGAAAAAAAAGAATTTTACTTTTAAGGGTTGTCAAATGGGAGCTTAGCAAGCTTTTGTATGATTGATGAATAAGTTGAACAACATACTTAGCCCCTGTTTGCCCCCATTAATTTAAATTTTTGGGAGATAGATAATTTTTAGAATAGTGATTGATGGGAGATGTGTAGTTGAAAAGTTTTTGATTTGTGTGTATTATTATTTTATTTGATGAATGGATGGTTGAGATGAAGAGAGAAAAAAAATTAATGTAATGGAATGTGATATAATGGGGGGCAAACAAGGGTTTAAGTCCTTGTTTGTTGGTCATTATTTTAAGAAAATGAAGTTTTTAACAGTACTTTTTGAAGATTGTGTTATTAAAAAGTACAGAAATTTTTTGAATTAATGTGCAAAATATTTTATGTAGTTAAAATGAGTATGAAAATTAAAGAATTTTGAAATAATAGTTGTCAACCAGATCTAGAGTTCTCTCCAACCATCAAAATTAATAGGTAACTTTTATCACAAATTGCATGTATATTATCTATACATTTCCCTCTTATAATAAGACAAATACATGTATACATACTGTATACAATATAAACTCTATGAGCGCACCTAGGATTTTGCTGAAGTGCCCAAAAGTTTGACATAGGGATTGACATCACCCTCACATTTGCACGTGGGTCCCGATCTGAATAAAAAAATGCCGACCTCCCATGTGTGTGTGTTTGGTCATCGTTTATGTCATCTATTATGTTTTTGTGGGAAGATCCACGCACTTATTAACTAGAAAGCACCAAGAGAACCCTAACATTAAAGTCTTAACAATTTTGTTACATGTATATTTTGATTTACACACCGATTTATCGAATTTACATTTGACACAATCTTACACATTTAATTCAACTATTATAATACTCTTACGTCATCAATCCGTCAATCAAGATGTACAAATAACTTAATTTAAGTCCTAATTAGATGTACAAATAACTTAATTTAAGTCCTAATTAACTAGCCTAGTGGCTTAAATTTTTGCATATAATAAGCATTTTTAAGGTTATTTTTTCACATCAATCGTATGAAATTTTTATCCCGTCCATTGAAGATAGGAGATCAACGGCATATACACATATAGCTAGCTATATATAGGGTGTATCTATAGACTATGACCAGAATTTGTATATATCGATACACGTTGCATTGCATTGAATGGCACGAGACAAGATTACCTAAAGATGGCTTAGCATGTATGTGTTGCTTGCTCCTTTTGAAGTCCTCCAAAGATGTAAGTGTCTGTGGGCATTATCTCAGCAAACATGGAAGAGAGATATGCTTCCAAGTGGAACTCTGTACTGTAATCTTGATTGATTGGACTTCCATCATTTTCATTAAAGCTGTAACTCACTCAAGGAAGCGATATATATCTACATACTTGTACAGGCCATTGGATCAAATGATTGGATTCTCTTTAGCGCCTCGTTTGACACCCATTATTTTGAAGAATTAATTTTTGAATAGTGATTGATGTAAAGAATGTGTGGTTAAAAAGTAAGAAGAATTTTTTGATTTATGTGTAATATTATTTTATTTGAAGAATGTGTGGTTAGAAATGAGTACTGTAAAAAAATGAGAATGAAAATGAGATAAAAAATGGGTGTCAAACAGGGGCTCGGGAGTCATAATTTCAATAAAAATTAGGGATAATTGCAGGAGAGGCCCCAAACCTTTCAAATAGTTACAGATTTTGATATTTGATATCGAACTATAAAAGTTAAACCCTCAAGTTGAAGTTTGCATCGAGTTTTTCTCCGTATAAACGCCGTCTAGGGGTGATGCGTGGCTTGGCTTTTTATTTGGCAGTCAACAGTGCCGTTGACCACTAATGCTCGTCTAGGTGCAATTAAGCGAGCTTAATATCTTTATTATTATTATTATTATTATTATTATTATTATTATTATTATTTTACAATTCTTTTAAATTAAAACCTAGAAGTTGATTTACATTAAAAACTTATCTTTTTGTTGGAACTTTTTGCAAAAATGTATAAAATTTCTATAAATCTGTTTTAGATATTTGATATGCATTTTTTAACTATTAAATAGTTTTTTGATTGATTAAAATTAAGATAATATTAAAATAAGAAAATGCATTTTTACGTTTTTTACGCATATGCCTCGTCAAACTCACCTACCTCATAGGCTGGCCTCCACATATTGTCATGCATTACGCGTTTATAACACTGGTTTTTCTTCATAAGGTTTTCCATAAAAAATTATCATTGCTTTATAGCCTTTATTTCAGCTTCTTTCTCTGAAAATTCAATTTTTTAAAACTTGTTTTTAATTACAATTTTTTTCAATAAAATAATTTTACACGTAAACTTAATTTATTTCCTACTTCTTAATCATACATTCTAAAAAATCACTATTATAAAACTTATTTTCCAAAAAATGGGTTTCAAATAGAAACTTATAATCTCCAAAATTTGTACTGTGTATGACTTATTAAATTTTAGTAAGATTCAAGATTAAAGGGGAGGGATTCTCAAAGAAATCTTGGGTTTATGGTAAGCTAACCCAATTCGATTAACACGAATTGATGTGAAAATTAAATTTTTGACACGGGTTTTTTCTATATTAATTTGTGACGTTTGCTTAATGGATATGAGATATGGAGATTTTCGTTTGATTAAAATTGAGACGTAATAAAATCGGTGAAATTTTAAATATAATATGTAGGCCAAGAATTGAACTCTAATATAAATTTTGTTCATTAAGATATTATGAGCTCCCAAATATTCGGGACCACAAGGCAACTGCCTCTCGAGTCTCTAGTCGAGTTCGGGGCTTGTGGCGTGCACAAGTTCCCTCAATTTTCTATTGCACATTCAAGCACATTAATTCGTACTCTAAAAATATAACAAAAATGCTGTTTGTGAAGCTCGGGCTACAACCTTCTCACAAAGCCGTGGGGCCAGTGATTATTTTAATTGCGGACCCCGTCCCTGAATGTGAGAGGACTATCAACCGTGTTGTGAGCCGAGCTGTGAGTGTAGCATTGTTCAAAATATAATTTGAGTTACGCCTGAAATGTCTTTAAAATTTGTGGACCAAACCAACCGACAACATGCCAGTGATACGACTTGAACCGGTCAAAATGTTAATTTTGTTTTCTTTTGATTTTTGGAAAAAATAATATAATTTAAAGTTATTCATAATTAAAACATTGAATATTTTCCTTACGTATTTGTCAAGACCTTAAATCGGCCTAAATACGGCAGAAATTTTTGGAAGTGCATTTTCACACTACTACGTATTGTGCATGTGGCCTCTTTCTTTTTTCCTAAGAGTTATCTGGCTACTCAAGTTTATTTCCATCAAACTAGTGAAAAAAAAAAAAAGGAGAAAAAACAAAATCAAAGGAAGGAAGAAAATAGAAAATAAGAAAACAATAAAGCTAAAGGCCAAAAAAGAAAAGAAATTTTAAAATCGGTCACTTCGCTTTAATCACTTAGGCAAA
The DNA here is from genome assembly GCA_035079005.1 of Fraxinus americana. Taxonomy (NCBI): domain Eukaryota; kingdom Viridiplantae; phylum Streptophyta; class Magnoliopsida; order Lamiales; family Oleaceae; genus Fraxinus; species Fraxinus americana. The sequence continues at coordinate 8,952,908 of CM068706.1, read as the reverse complement.
AGTCTACTTTTTATAAATTGTAATTAAGTGGTTATATTAAAAGAAGTCTCCAGTCTTACGTCTCTACGACTCTTACCTTCTTTTTCTCGTTCTTATTCTAATCTTTTACTAATTACCGCATCTAATTCTTAATGATGGTTTCTGTCCATTGTGAAAAACTAAAAGAAGACATTTCGGCGATTAAGGAAAGCAAGAAAAAAAAGAAAAAAAAAATCTGTCGAAGGTAGCCCAAGTATTTTGTAAAAATAGTAGTGCAGGTTATGATGAATTTATTAAATACAGATTGACGACATATCGAATATACTTGAAATAAAAGCAAAAATGTAGAAGAAAGAGTAGTAGAAAATTGAAACGGTTGAGACATGAATTGAATTCCTTTTTCTTAAGAAGATAATGTCTTGCACGGTTGCCAACAGAGTTTGATACTCGTCTCTAACGTCTCGTCATAGTAGCTATTTAATTACAAGATCAACTAATTTACTGATATTTTTGAACTATCTGTTGGAAACAGAGTGAAACTGAAATTTGCAAAAAAACTTTATGGACTATGATGCATTTATAATATAACAAGTCACTTTTTAATTGTTTCTAGATGGTTAGATCAAACAAGTCAATTTATCATAAGTTTGAATATCACAATCAATAATTAAAGCAGTAAATAACATCAAAAATGATCATGGAGAAACCTTAATTGGGTAAAAAGCGCTTTGCATGTCAGTAATCCACTATAAATCGAAGCAAACTTACAGTACGGTCCAGACCTGTCTAACCCATAGAATTTCTGACCTCAATTCCTACAATCTCCCTTAATCTTACTGAATGTGCGCTCCTTAAGAAAATACAGACTCCTGATTTATACTTTAGCCCTCCTAGACTACGTGGTCTGACGCCAAATCCCGACTTCGGTACCTTACCTTATTCCTCCTGAATTTGTGTTTTTTCAACAGTTCTTGATCCCTGGTATCAATTTATCTCTGGTGAATTAGGTGATTTGGTGTTTAATCTAAAAATCATGTGTGTTTTGATACGTGGGTTTATATAAAACAATATGTCTTGAACAACAAAATATGATTTGGATGAATTTATGAATCAAGTAATATGTGGTGATTGAATTTTGAAATCAATGAATGTTTTGGATCTTCAAAAGAATGATCTCTATGGAATAAATGTGATTCAATCCACTTTTGGACGTTCATAGGGTTGGATATATATAGAAAAAGTATTTGGGATGAAAATGGATTGAAAAACCAAGTGTTTGCAGCAAAATAGATTTCTGAACGTTGACTAGTGGCTCGAGCGCCAAGCCAATGACAAGCAAGCAGCAACTGAGTAGTTGTCACTATTTGTTTCTTAACTTTCTCTCTCGATATTCGATTGATGTGATTCAAAATGCATTGAAAATCTAATTTAAAGGGATGCAATTATTCCAGAGATAGCCTTGCCCATATTTCAAATTTTTGTTTTTTATGTGAAAAATGTATCGCAAATTGCGATTGAAAATTTGAAGCGTAACTTATACGACTTTTTGACGCTCTTTAGACTTCTAATCGCATTCTCTGGATCATATGTGATCTTCTTGGATATTTTGGACTCTTTCAAGACATCTATTACCAATTTCAACTCTTTTGTTATAATTAGGACTCAATAACTCCTATTTTGATTTTGACTAAAATTTGATAAAGTCTTAATACAATCTAGGACATGATTTTAACTAAGGAATTGCCATTTACAAATTTTGAAATTGCCAACTGTTAGGCTTTATTGTAATTGGCAAGTCTGTGAAAAAAAGACTAAAATTAATATGATATAAAAGTTAACAAGTAAGTTGCAATTTGTATAAGTTGAGTTGTATAGGTTCTAGGGTTCGAGTATGAAAAGAGGAGAAAAAAGGCGCTTCAATTTCGCTAGCTCATCTTCATGTCTTCACTCGGACGGCAGAAATAGAAACTTCGTCGCTCGCAGCTCCTTGTCCTCACTTGAGCGACAACCTGTCACTCGCCTATCGCTGATCCCTTGCTCGAGCGATAGGGTTATCCAGAAAGTTTTAATTCACGTTTTTAAGGCTTTTTGTCCAGTCTATTGAACCCTAAACCTACAGTATAAATATCAGCACGCCTCCAAACGATTTTTTCTAAGGTTGAACATCGAGAGAACTCATATTTCTCCACATCTTCTTCATCAAATTCATCCAGAGCTTTCAACCTTCGTAGTTTGATTTGTTCTTGGCGGTGACAATATTACATTCACTTAAACCAAACACTAAAACCATTACTTCCAAAACATCTGTAAGAATTCCGAAAATTAAGGAAATATGACCGGAGTTCCCTTTGTTGGAGAACATGGAGTTCCTCATTGATCCACAGAAGATAGATGAGTTCATAAAAATCGAAACTTGGCGCAGGAGCACGCATTTCAGGAGGGCTTTGAAAATTACAGTTGGGAGTTGGTGCATGAGCACGCAATCCAGGGGGAAGTGGAAATTATAGTCAAGAGGTCAGAAAGTCCTAGTGATAGTCATGTCTGATGGACTGTAAGTTTAAATTCATTTATAGTGGATTTTTTACTGGTAAATTGCCCAGAGTTTTTACCTAATTGGGGTTTCTTTGTAGTCATTCTTTGCATTATTTACTATTTTTATATAGCTGCGGTAGTTCAACATAGGAAAATTGAATTGATTGTTAACCATATAGAGATAATTAAAAGTGACTTATTGCTATTTAATTATAAGTTTTTCATTCCGCATAATCACCTATTCACCCCCCCTTCTAGGTGTAATTTGGGTCGAACCTTGTAATTTCAATTGGTATCAGAACCACATTTCGATTCCTGACCCATAAATGAGAGAGAGAAACTCATCGTTAGTTTTAACTGATATTATTTTGACTGTTGGTTTTGGATGTACTTAAAAATGTTGATTTGACATTAAAATTTAATGTATATGATATTTTCGTTTTAACTAGATTAAGTTTTGATATTTAATGATATCAATGTTTTCTTTTTTGTATGTTGGTTTACATTAATATTGCATCTTAATTTAGTTGATATGACTTATGAATAATTGTTTGAATTGTGTTTATCCAAATTACTGTTTCAAGTGCTTTTACCTTGACTATTTGAGTTGTCTATTTCAGGAAACAGGTTGGACAAAGGAAAATCACATTTCAGCCGAGACACTTGGTTTTGGGAACAGCTGTATTTTTACTACCTTGACTTTAGATTTTTAGTTTTGTCACAGAATGCCGAAGGGAGGGGGGGGGGGGAGGGGGGGGATTGTTAGGTTTTATTGTAATTTGCAAGTTTGCAAATAAAAAGGATTGAAATTAATATGATATAAAAGTTAAGGAGTAAGTTGCAATTTGTATAAGTTGAATTGTATATGTTCTAGGGTTCGAGTATGAAAAGAGAATAAAAACAGCGTCGTAATTTCACAAGCTCATTGACATGTCTTCGCTCAAGCGGCAGAAACAAAAACTTCGTCGCTTTCCTGTCGCCTTGTCCTCACTCGAGCAACAACTTGCCACTCGCCGTCATTGATTCCTTTCTCGAGCGATAGGGTCATCCAGAAAGTTTTAATTCAGGTTTTTAAGACTTTTTGTCCAATCCATTCAATCCTAAACCTATAGTATAAATACCAGCACACCTCTGAACGATTTTTTCTAAGGTTGAACATTAAGAGAACTCATATTGCTCCATATCTTCTTCATCAAATTCATCCATAGCTTTCAACCTTCGTAGTTTGATTTGTTTTTGGCGATGAAAACATTAAATCCACTTAATCCAAATACTAAACTGCCTACCTTCTAAACATCTGTCAGAGTTCTGAAACTCAAAGAAAAGAGACTAGAATTCCAATTGTTGTTGGAGGACGCGGAATTCTTCATTGATTCACATGAGATAGACGAATTCATAAAATTGTAGTCGAGAGTTGTTGTAAGAGCACACAATTTAGGAGAGCTGTGAAAATTATAGTCAAGAGGTTAGAAAGTACTTGCGGTAGTCGTGTCTGACGGACTGTAAGTTTAAATTCGTTTATAGTGAATTTTTGACGACAAAGTGTCCGAAATTTTTATCCAATTGGGGTTTCTCCGTGATAATTCTATGCGTTATTTATTGTTTTTATATAACCGTGGCAGTTCAACATAGGAAAATTAGATTGATTGATTAACCATCCAGAGATAATTAAAAGTGAATTGTTGCTATTTAATTATTAATTTTTTAATTCCGCATAATCACGTATTCACCCCCCTCTAGGTGTAATTTGGTTGAACCTTGTAATTTCATCAATAATTGTTTGGACTTAACAGTCTCCCTTTAACTCATTTTCACTTGCTTCATCTTGTTAAATTGGGTTCTTATTTTCGTGAATATGATCATGACAGTTAATATTCTCCTTTTCAACACTCAACACTTTGGTTTTGCGTAAAGAAATGGAATGATTTCTACTATATTCTTCCTCGTAATGATATTTTTTGTAATAACTTTGATTGTGTATGAAATAATATAGAACTTTCTTTTTAGAATTATACTTGTAACCTTGCTGGTGGATCTTGCTTATATCATCAAATACGCAAGGCCCAAAACTATAATAAAAATATATAAGCTGCCAAATATCCAAATTCTAACACGTTTCGGCCATGCATGCAACCAGGTGTCCCTTCCAAAAATCTTGAGCTCCTCAAGTCAATTTAATTGTATCGTAAGAGAGAACTAAAAGAATTCAGACAGAGCTGCAGAAATGTCTAGGAACTGGATTAAGGATGTATACAAGAAAGTGGCTGATGTTTTTGGCAAAGTAGACCCAAAAAATAGACATTTTCCCACACTGAAAGGGCATGCTGCTGCTCAACAATATGCAGAACAAGTTGTTGAATCGCACCACACTCTTAAAGAAAACATCAGAGCACTGAAAAAAGAGTTCAAGATATACAGATGGAACCCTGATAATCCATACCAGAAGCCAGATCTTCAATCCTACTTTGTAGATCTTTCCACTTGTGGGCCCATGGTAACGCCAACATATTCACCTCATATTTCTATTTATTTATAATTTAAAACACTTTCCATTAATCATGCTTGTAACTTTGGTCGTGGGTTTCAAGTGAATTTATTTATTCTTTTTCTGTTGTATAAATCTTTTCAAGTAAATTTATATATACTTTTCTGTTGTATGAATCTTTTTTTTTATTTAGCTTTTATTCGTTCAATAGGAATAAGTTTTAAAAACAATTAAGCCTGTTGAATAGGCTCAGTGACAAGGAGCCTGTTCTATGGCCTGGAGCAGGACTGGATGGCATTGTATATTCAAATAAACTTTTAGTGACATTAATTCGGTTATTTTTAATTATTTAATTAAAGTTAATTAGCTTTTATGATTCTAATTTTAAATTTATAAAAATAAATTATTGATGGCCGATCAAGCTGGCTGGCTACATTCCAGCCATCTCGGCTGAAGTCCCATCCTTGGAAGGGCTAAATGTGTTATTCTCTTGAATTTTCTATTCATTCAAAACATATCTTCTATTTCTGGGTACTTCATTTTCGTACTCTCCTTTTCAAATAACTGTCTGTGTTGTAGATGTAGGGAAGTGCCAGTACTGAAACAGTAAACGGTCATTCACCTAATGACAACTTCTGCAAAATAAACGGTATCAAAGCCTTACAATCAACGGTTACGTGAAAAAAGTCTTGAAGAGAAATTATCTACGACTATGATTTTCTCCGTTGTTATTTTTAATTTTCTTTTGTAGGTTCTTGATGCATTGCAAAAGATAAAGGCAGAGGATGATTCAAGTTTGAGTTATAGGAGATCATGCAGAGAAGGAATATGTGGTTCATGTGCCATGAACATTGTTAAGATTTGAGATTCCATCTTAAAATGTCAATCTTGTTAAGAGGAGTAGTCCAAAATCTTTATTAATTGGTCCGTATCGACATTATTTATCGATGTAAGATATATATCCCTTAACACGCCCCGCAAGATGGTGACTTATTTGAGCAGACCAATCTTGAAATCCACGTGCTCATTTTAGAGTCTTAAAGAGATTGAATCGTTCGTTGGAGCATAAGGGCTCTGATACCATGTTAATATTTGAAATTTCATCTTAAAAGGTCAATCTTATTAAGAGGAGTAGCTCAATATTTTTATTTATTGGTCCGTATTGACATCATTTATCGATGTGGGATATATATCCCTTAACAAACATCGATGGAACCAATACGGTAGCATGCCTTGAGCCAATTGATGTAGACACTAGCAAGGCTACTTTCATCACTCTCTTCCCCTATATGTATGTTATCAAAGATTTGGTTGTCGATCTCACCAATTTCTACCAGCAATACAAGTAAGATGAGCTCACTCAGATAATCACTTGGAACTTTATTTCCGATTAAGTAGGTCGTCTATGTCATACTCGTTACGCACTGTATAATGTCCTCAATCCGATCTTCAAACTTTAGACTCATGATTTAGTTTATTTAATATTTACTGATAATTGTGGTGGTGCAGGTCAATTGAGCCGCGCTTAAGACTAAAAAGCCCCCACATGAAGGCAGTGGCGGACCCAACATTGAAGTTCAGCCCGGGCAGATGTTGACCGGTCAACGTCGACAACCAGCTATCGTAAGAACGAGATCGTTTATTAATATTTAATTAAATAATGTTAAAAATCGGTTGAAAAAATAGGGACTAGATGCACAATTAGACAAAGTATACCTAGGTATGGACTTTTGTTTTGGTTGAAAAAATCGCTCCATAATCTGCAAAATGCCCAAATTTATTTTTCAATTAAAATTGATTAAAAAGCGGTCTACACATGGTTTAATTGAGCCCAACATCTTTTCCATTAATATTTCACTTATCCAATTTCGTAAAAACCTAAGTGCTTATTTGGTAGGAATTTTTGGGGGAAAAATTGATTTTTAAATAGTGATATGATGAGAAATGTGTGGTTGAAAAAGAAGAAAAATTATTGATGTGATGAAAAATATTATTTTATTGAAAAATGTGTGGTTGAAAATGATAATTAATTTACTGTATAATTTGAGAATAAAAAACAAACAGGCCATAAATTCCCAAATCAAAATTCACAAATCAGAATTATAAGTCATAAGTCATAGTCTCAGTCTTTCAGACAATAATATAACATAAAATCTCATTTCTCATAATTCATAAATCACAAATTCACAAATTATCCAATTTGTTGTTGTCATTAACGCAAATCAGATTCACAGTCTACGTAAATATTCTCAAATTCACAAATTCCCAATTATTTCATAAATCATAAACTTTTAGCAACAAAATCCGCAATATTCTTAGATTTTCGAATTCACAAAATCCCCAAATTTCAAATTCACAAAATTCAAAATCTACAAACTACATTCTACAGCTTCAATTCACAAATCAAAAACACATTCCTAAACCCTAAACATAATTTATAAAACATAAATAACCAATCAAAAAATTAACTACAGGAAGGAAAAAAAACGAAAAGACAGGAGAGCAAACTCACAGTGAAGTGTGAAAGCAGACAGCGCCACAGCGAAGTTGGGACTTGGGAGCCTGCCTGGGGCTGGGTCTGGCCGAGATCGCGAGTCGAGACTCCGTCACGCCGGACGGCCGGAGAGGTGGAGAGCAAGGCACAGCCGCACAGGAACAAACAGCAACGCATAACGGCACAGGCACGACCAATCGCATTAGCCGGTCGTCTCCCTCCTCTACGGTTTTTTCGTTGCCTGGGTTTCAATTTTTGAATTGAGGATTTGGAATGGATTTAGTTTTGATTGTGGCTAATGGGTTGCAAATTGGCCGAATTCATTGAGCCTTGTTGTTTAAAAAAATGGCCCAAACCCAAACACTGAAAACATGAAACAAAATAACAAAGGAAAAAAAAAATTTCACCAGTGCCGGCTGCCTTCTTCGTGCTTCCTGGCGGACCTTCAAGCTCCTGGCAGACCCAGCACGGGCGGCCGCGAGGGCTAGCCAGGTGCTGGGTCCGTCCCTGCATGAAGGTGAATACAAGCAGACACCCGCTGAAAGAAAGAGACTAGATGGTCTATATGAGTGCATACTATGTGCTTGTTGCAGTACTTCATGCCCTTCTTATTGGTGGAACCCTGAACAGATTCTTGGACCAGCAGCATTACTTCATGGTACCGTTGGATTGCAGACAGGTTACTTACTTGAATCTCGATCAAGTTTCACAGATTGATTACTAGTTGGGTGGAGATACCTCCGCGCCCCAGCTTTTATGTATGATCCTATTATACTTGTTTATTATTACTTGGCAGTCGAGATGATTTTGCAGAAGAACGGCTACAAGCATTGACAGAGGATGAAACACGCTTATATCGATGCACGACTATAAGGAACTGTACTGCTACATGCCGGAAAAGCCTGAATCCGGCAAATGCTATTCACAAGATGAAGACTAGACATCTGATTGTTAGCCTAAGAATAACTAACCAAGAGGGGGGTGAATTGGTTATTAAAAATTTTTCGTTAATCACTCCAGATTTTAATAAGTGAGCACGCAAATGATAGAGAATAGTCTAAACACAAGTAAACACGTAAATGGAATAATGTAAATTTGCACGAAGTAAATGCGTTAAGTAAAAGGGATAGAGAATGCAAATGATATGTTATGGAGGTTCAATCCAATCCAATGATCTACGTCCCCCGTTACCAAGTTTTCCGTCACGAGCAAGGCCAAATGCACTATAATGGTAACTAACAACAAGGAGTACCAATCCTTAAGTCACTTACAACAAGGAGCACTTATCCTTAGGTGATTTACAATAAGGAGCACCTATCTTTACAATCGAGTTTTCACAAGACTCTCGAAATCGTCAAGAAATAAGTGATAATTTTACAATAAAGAAACTCTCTTAACAAATGATATAATCAAGTTAAGTATTAGAGAGTTAGGTAAACACTTCAATAGATAGCAAATAATAAAGCTCAAGTGTTGATGTTGTAAACTTTAATGAATGATGGATGATGAAATAATTTGTATCTTTGTATCAAAGTTTCCAACCAATGATCTCTCTTAACAAATAATACAAGTTAAGTATGAAGAGAGATTTTACACTTTAATAAAAGTGTTGGCAAAGGAAACTTCTACAAAAAAAAAGAATAGATGAGATTGTGAGAAGTTTCTTTACAAAAAGAATTCTTGATGAAATAGATGAAACTAGTTTTGATTAATCAATAAATTTTTTGTATCAAAGTTTTCAAGCCAATGATCTCTCTTAACAAATAATACAATTTAAGTATGACGAGAGATTTACACTTTAAATCAAAGTGTGGCAAAGAAAACTTTTATCAAGAATGAAGAATATATGAAGTTTGTGAAGAGTTCTTTGCAAAAAAGATTTCTTGATAAAATGAATGAACTATGTTAAATCAATCAAGAAACTCTTTTGTAATAAATGAAATAGACTTTAAACTCAAGTAAACTGAATGATTTCTCAATAAAAAAACTCTTAAAAATCTCTTATAAGTTGTTGAAAATGAATGGAGAAGAGATTGATATTTATAGAGCTAAAAAAGAAGGTTGTAGGCACTTCCGGTCGAGTGAACAGTAACTACCTGTCGATCGAAAGTGTCAATATAGCCGTTTGAAAATCTGTCCGTTGGACTTGCAGACAGGCCAGACAGCTTTCAGTATTTTGATCATATCTTTCTTTCCCGATATCCGATTAAGGTGATTCAAAATGGGTTGGAAAGCTAACTCAAAGAGATACAACTTTGCTTCAGAAATCATTTTCAAATTAGATCATCTTCCATGTCAAAAATCTGTCCCGATATGAGATTGAAAATCGGAGTATAACTTTTTTGATTGAAAGTTGAAGTGTGATATTTTGAGGGACGTTTGAAAATGATTTTCAAGGTTTTTGTTACAAATGTTCATTTTTCAAAATCATTTTCATGTTAAAAGAATTTATGCAAGTGATGAATTTATGAGAAATATTTGAGCTTTATGCACTTGATAAACATTGACGAGTTATACCTTTGCATATATAAATGAGATTCGATAAATAACTCTATCTTCAATGTTCTTGATCTCTTCGAGCCTCTCTTTGACTTGTATCTTGATTTGCAATTCTTTTAAGTTCCAATTTAATTGTTGCATGAAAATCGCCACTGTCTCGAATGATTTGTCTTGAATGCTCGTTTAACCTTTACTTGTACTTCATTTGAGTGTGAATAATAATCTTTATAATTTTGAAGGTTTAAACACTCAATTCAATTTGTTAGTAAACAAGATGGACTTGTTTGTTATAATCAAAACATTAAGGTCGTGATCAATCATAGGTCAACACTAATTTCTCTGCCCGTGGAGAAGATGGAAGATCAAGATCAACAGGCATTTGGGCAAGCTTAAATATTGTGGAGACTGGAATCAAGGAAGCTTAGTTTGTTTAAATATATGCATCTAGTGTAGTTTTGATGATGTTGTAATTGATATATAAAAAAGAGAATTTTGTGACACTTTTAGGTTAATTTATCTTTAGCCTTTAGTGAGGAACAAGGTCCTATAGTTGCATAATTAATCTTCAATGGCAAAGATTTTTTGAACGGTCATGAGGCCCCTTTGAAGCGTTTCACCTTCAAGCTTTTTGAGAACTAGCTCAAGTTGAATAGTAGTTTCATAATGTTGGATGTGCAAGAGTACAAGATAATTTAAAATCACATCTAAATTGAACTCGAAATTGGCACAAATGTTCTCTTTGGCTCTTGTGAAATCTCGGTCCATAACGTTTTTCTTTTGACTATGATGTACTAACTTAGAACTTGTTTGGGAGGGATTTTAATCTTGAAAATATAATAGTTATTGAGTCCTACTCGTCTAATAAAAGTCAATAATAACGACTAATTTTTCAATTTTAATCTGATTTTAATCTCTACCAAACAAGCTCTTAACCTACCATGTGTGGTCATTTCTACGGTTTTGGTTCATTCTACCGTTATCGAGTCAATTTTTTATTTTTTCAAAAAAAGAGAGAAATAAATTATTAAGTTATAAAGAAAAGAAGAAAAATAAAAAATTGGACAACAAATTTTGTAGCTATTTCATGCGCTGAAATCATTGATGCAATGTGTTGCACCTCGTCCTATGAGGCTTTTATCATTGGTCACTTAGCAGCCAACTAAAAATCACCTAAAGGTACACATATGGGGGTGGCTGAGTTGGTGGAGTATGTAAACGTGTAGACCAAATGTCACGAGTTCGAATCCTCTGCCAACACTTCTTCGGTCGAGCTTGTCGCACCAAGCTTGCCTCGTGCGGTTTATCTCACTTGTGTGGTTTGCGGGGTTATTGCAATGGAGCGGGATTTACCTAGTACGCACTCACAGTGGTCGTGGCTTCGTTGGCGAGTAGCAGCTGCGGATTCCAACGTCAACAAAAAAAAAAAAAATCTCCTAAAGGCTTCGTGTTTCATATCACTTGCATACTTGACTCAACCAAGGCCATGTGTTTCAGCATCAAATAGGTCAACAAGAGGATCAGCCTTGTCTGCCTGCCTTTTGTCGGGGTGGCTGGCTCTATAACGAGAAAGAACTCCTCCCTCAAAGCATTGGTATTGAAATCAGGATAAAATTCCTCCACTTAAGTTAGCGACTCGTCATAAGTGAACCTCTTCCAGTAACTGGCGAAGTTATCATACTCTTTAGTAATATGGAAGTTTAAATGTAAGACTTCATCGCGTCACGCCCCATCTGTCTAAAGCAGATGTATTAGATTCTCCACTTCTTCGATCAGACCACCCACTTGGTTCCTCGATTTTCCCTTCTCTTTATTAGCTAGCTTCGGCCACCACCTTTTGATGATTATTTGAGACTTCCACCCATAGGCGGAGGTAGTGGGGAGCCCGCCCTTCTCCCAGTCCATATGGAAAATTTAAAGATTAAAATTATTAAATTATGTTAGCCCAACTCTAGTTTAAATTATAATCCAAGTCCAATACTCATTTATTTAATTTTTGTTAAAGAGACTACAATTATTAAATACTCTTTCATGATATTCACGAAATGTGAATTTCTTATTGTCAATTTAAGCATTTTATTTAATGTGTGTTTGATTAAATTTACTTATGATAATTAAGTAAATTTTATAATTGATAATAAAAATAAATTATTTATTTTAATAGTTAGAGACACTATATGTTTTGTTAAGCTTAAAAGTAATTAAAATTTTAATTCTACGGATGTTTTCATATATTACTTATTCATATTTATATATATAAAAAAAATTATCCGTTTCAATCATGAAATAGACGTTATGATCAAAATAAATAACTTGCTCTAAATTCTATCTTGTCAATAAAAGAATATTTGTTAAAGTTTATTTATTTATAAATTGATCTATATATAAATATATTCTTGAAACTAAGCCAAATATGGTTATGAATTAAATCTAATTTCTTTGGACCCTCATAATTCTTAATCGATTTTTCTCACTTTGGATGTGATTCTTCACTTATTATGAAATGAAGTGATATAGAAGAATGACGTCCACACCAAATAATATTTTGAGACAATAACATATAGTGATATATTATTATAGCGTGTTTCGGACAAAGCTTTCAATTGTTTGAAAAAACTAATCGTCAAAGTTTTTTAGAACTGTATTTATTAAATAATTTCTTAGTTTTTTATTATGGAATATGTATTATTTGCTTATTTTGATCATGATTTGGTCAATTTATATTTTTAACCCATGTATTGATTTTATATTTGGAAAGAAAATATAAAAAGATCGTGTGGAACATCTTACAATGAAACACTTAGACTTCTTTTATTTCATTGAATGTCGTACACTCTTTGTCATGAGTTTAGTCTCTTATGACGCAAGTTCATTCGAATTTTTATAAATTTCAACCCATCCTAATATTATTTTCTGGCTCCACCCTTGCTTCATCAACGCATTGACCTCGGACTGAGACAAGTGGATTTCATTCTTCAGACCATTTATTTCTACCACAGCAGAGTCTAGCTTTACTTCAGTATAGGTGCTTTGACTTAGCAGCTTCAACCTTTGCATTAGCCCTTTTTGCCTCATCGTCGACCTTATTAGTCCTTTGAAGGAACTGTCATTGCTCTTCTAGAGGTATTTTCGCCCCTCGGTTCGATGTTTCGATCCCCAACGCCCTAGCCATGAGCATTCTTGACCTCTATCTCTTCGTCCATTACTTGTGAAACACTACAGTGGCTATCTATTCCTCGATGGACAACATTGTAAAGCTATTAGGGCGAACTTCTTGTGAAGGCCCCCTAGAAATATTTGGGCCTTCTTAGACTTTGCCTACTGAGCGACTCATTTTCCCATTTTTCTAGGCCTCGTTCTGAACCTTCACGTTATCTTAAAAAAAGGTTGAACCCCAACCTTGAAGGCTCCACCGCCCCGCTCCTAGAGTATCGTGGAGGAGGTAAATTGAGGGATGTGACTCAGTAGGTCAGGGTACAAGAGCTGTTGTACTGATGCCCACAAAGAGTCAAATTGCATATCTTGTAAGAGGCAATAATCGAACCCTCACACTGCGGCTATCGGCTCAATTGAGATTACCTCACTCCCGTCTTTTGCACCATTGAACTATGCCCCGGGGGGCAATCTCTACCTTATCTTCCTCTATTGTGATGGTGGGGATGGCAATAGGAACATTGGGCTTCGATGGGGTTTGTGGGAGGCAAGCAACAATTAAAAAAATAATGCATTGGATGAAAAAAAAAACCGTTCAAAATTTAAACTATTCAATTGATGAATGTTACGTGGCAAACTGTAAATATAGCAAGATTCAATAAAAATAGATGGGCTTATTAGCACAAAACGTCCCTACGTTTGATAGTTAGTGTGCAAAACGTCCCAACGTTTCATTTTTTTGCATTTTTGCCCCTATTTCAACGTTTCAATGTGGAAAACATCCTTTTCACTATTTTTCAGTGTAAAATGACCATTATACCCTCAAATTTAAATAAAACAAATAAAATGAAAAGAAATATAAAAAAGAAATTGTAATTATACTCCCAAACTTTTTAAAAAGTGCAAGTAAGTCCAAAAGCCTTATTAAAAGGGTTAAGCACAAAACGTCCCTACGTTTGACACTTAATGCGGAAAACGTCCCTATGTTTCAAACATGTTTATATTTGCTCAATAACACAAAACCTCCCTACGTTTGACACTTATTGCGTAAAACGTCCTTACGTTTCATTTTTTTTTACATTTTCGTCCTTATTTCAACGTTTCATTGCGGAAAACGTCATTTTCACTATTTTTCAATGTAAAATGACAAATATACCATCATATTTAAATAAAACAAAAAAGGAAAATAAAAATAAATTACAATTGTGCTCCCAAACTTTTCAAAAATTGCAAATGAGTTCAAAAATCTTATTAAAAGATTCAAACTACCAGTCTTTTCCTCCTCTCTCAATCTTATCCTCCCTCCACCACCTAAACCAAGATTGTAGATGGAGGTGTGATGGTTTGAAAGGTGGTGGGGTCTGATGGTTTAGGTGGTGGAGGGAGGATAAGGTTGAGGGAGGAGGGAAGGACTGGTAGTTTGAATGTTTTAATAAGATTTTTGAACTCATTTGCACTTTTTGAAAAGTTTGGGAGCACAATTGTAATTAATTTTTTTTTATTTTCCTTTTTTGTTTTATTTAAATATGATGGTATATTTGTCATTTTACATTGAAAAATAGTGAAAATGACGTTTTCCGCAATGAAACGTTGAAATAAGGACGAAAATGTAAAAAAAAATGAAACGTAAGGACGTTTTACGCAATAAGTGTCAAACGTAGGGACGTTTTGTGTTATTGATAAACATGTTTGAAACATAGGGACGTTTTCCGCATTAAGTGTCAAACGTAGGGACGTTTTGTGCTTAACCCTTTTAATAAGGCTTTTGGACTTACTTGTACTTTTTAAAAAGTTTGGGAGTATAATTACAATTTATTTTTTATATTTCTTTTCATTTTATTTGTTTTATTTAAATTTGAGGGTATAATGGTCATTTTACACTGAAAAATAGTGAAAAGGATGTTTTCCACATTGAAACGTTGAAATAGGGGCAAAAATGCAAAAAAATGAAACGTTGGGACGTTTTGCACACTAACTATCAAACGTAGGGACGTTTTGTGCTAATAGGCCAAAATAGATGCGTCAACACTTAAAAAAACTAAGAAAAGATGTAGATGGACCTAGTTTCAAAAATTACCATGAGAGGCCATTATGTCGAAGCGGATAAATAGATTGCTTCGGTCCATGAGGCGAGTGAAGCTACGATAAATTTGTTTGCACTTTCGAAAAATTTTAGACAATTAATTCTTATTTTTTTTCCTTTTTGTTTATTTAATGAGAAAGGTCTTTATTTATAAAATGAACAAAAGTATTGTATTCCGTATGTGTGAATTGTGATTGATTTGGGATTCTACTTCAAAAAAATTAAAATTATGAAAGTATTTTGTGTAACGCCCCGAGTTCCTTGAACCCGGATTGCCACGCTATCTTTATTTGTAACTGAATTAACTAAAAAAATTTGCGAAAAATAACTAAATTTTAAACATCACATTTATAACGGTAAAACATCGTCGGCAACAAAACTCATTTGATTAACTTAAGAAATTTGATTAAACTTTAAATCTCGAGTTTTTGAAATAACTGAAATGACAAAGTACGTTAATAATATTCAAATACGTAATTTTTGAAATGTAAAGAACTTCATCCATTAAATCGTTGCCACCACTGCCCATCAAACCCGACCGTCTCCAAAATCTGCAAATGTCGTTAAAATAACGGAATGAGTATTTCTAAGAAATACTCAGTAGACTCATCGTCAATAATTAATTTACAGAATAATTGAACACATAATTATGCAAAATATACAGTGACATCATCATCATTATTGGCTCATTTTCTTGAAAATCATAGGCTCTTTAAAATTATAGGGTGTGGGTAGTCTCGTCTCATGCATTTAAGCACATAAGTTATGCATAACATTTTTATCTTATCTCATAAGAAATACTCGTCTCTTCTCATGCATTAAAGCATACAAGTTATGACAAGCATAAAAAATCATATATCTCATATGACATATTCTCATCTTATGTATCAAAGCATATAAATCACGTAAATTCACATAATACATACAATTATAATTTAAACTAATTAATGAGAGCGAGTTTACCTCAATTTATCTCGAGTCACGTGAAAAGTGGAGCGGGAAGTAACCTTAATCTCCTAATCGTCCGTACGTTTCGTCTAGCCAATATAGAAAATAAGTTTTTAATTAGTATTCCGAAATTTAAAATTTTAAAATGATAAAATAAAATTTAGAGACCTAAATGTATATTTATTAAAATTGAATTTGACAAATTTAAGGGCTGAATATAATATTTTCAAAGTAATGAGGCTAAATGTGGGAAACAAAAACTCTAGGGACTGATTTACTAATTATTGAAACTTTAAAATGGTATAAATAAAGCTCAGGGGCTTAATTGAAAATTTAAGAAATTGAAATTAAAAGTTTGATGAATGAAATAGACTTTTTTTTTGAAAGTAATGGGCTAACTGTTGAAAACAGAAACTCTAGGGGCTGTTTCATTAAAAACAAAATTCTAGGGACTGAAATGAATACTTTTAAAACCTGGGGGCTAGGGCTAAAATTTCTAAAATCAAAATAAAACAAAATCATCTCCCTCTCTCTCATTTCGAGAGAGAGAGAGAGAGAGAGAGAGAGAGAGAGAGAGAGAGGCGTCCTCCGTTTCCGCCACCGGTCGAACGGTCAGTGGCAGCGTCACCGTCGCGTGGTGGCGCCGGTGTGGGGTGGGGGCTGATGGGTGGTTTTTGGCGCACGGGTCGAAGGCAACTGAGGCGAAAGGGCTCGGGTTCTTGGGGTTTCTTGTTGGCATTCAAGCTGGAAATGGGTCGGAGAAGAAGGTAAGTGTATGAGTTTTGGCTTTTCTTGGTTGTGGTTGTTTGAGGTGGATTTTGGGTGAGGCTGGATGTCGATTTTGGAGGTGAAGGAGTGGCGATTTCGGTGGATTTTTGGGGGGGTTTTTGGGGCTGAGGTTGGGGTGTTTTTGTGGTTGCTGTGGTGGTGTTTGGAGTCGGTGGCGGTGGTGGCTGGTAGTGCCTCTGGGTGTCGATTTTGGGTTGAAATGGTGGTTGTTTGGGTGGACTGTGGGGTTGCTTCAGGTGGTGGATGTTTTGTCGGGATTGGTAGTCGGTAATGGTGGTTTGCAGCTTGTATGGGTTGGAAATTGACGGTGGATTGAGTTTTGATTTGGGGTGTTGTTGATAAGTTTCATATGACTTTCCAAAATGAGAGTGGAATGAATTTTCTTTCTTGCCAAGAATGACTGCTGTAAATGTAAGGAGGGGAGGGAATGGAGTGTTCTATGAATAGTAAATTTTAGGGCGCGAAAATCTAGGTGTTAAGTGGGTCAAGAACTTGGACTGTGAGGGTTTTTTCTAATTGATCCTACGTGGATTGAACCGAGAAAGAATCGAGATTGGGCTAACAAAATATTGGACCCTAAATAAAACGTTGCACTTATAATTATTAAATTTAGATTTAAAAATGATAAGAAATTCGATATTCGAAATTAAACTTGACTCGACTAGTTTAAATTGATTTTACAACGACTAGACGAACACTCTTTTATTTTAACGTTTGAGGTTAAAACTTAACAATGTCTTTCAAGAAAAGTAATTTTATAATATTTGAAAATTTTCGATCGCTACATTTTGCCAGTCAACAAAACAGAAACGTTAGACGATGCTGTTACCTACTACCTTCTTTAATAGTAGAATCCGAACATTTCTTGGTTTGTGTTCAAAAAGAATTATTTTTCTCAATAATTTTTTGGTCTTGTTTCGCTGAGAAAGCAACCACCACTGACCAGTTTATGCCTAATTTTCAAATAGTTGATATTTCATAGAAAAAAAAAAAGAAAGGGAAAAGAAAAAAGGAAACCAAAATGTCACTGGCAAGATTACTCCTATCTTCCTTGAAAAATCGGTCTGAAGAGTCTCGGCATATATTCAAACGGTAATTTTTCATTCTTTTGATGGAACTTTTTTAGAGTTTTTATTTATCGTCTTCAATGGTGATATACACTCAACAATTACTCGGAAGGATTTAATCATCCTGTGCTCGTGGTAGTTAAATTCACAACTCACGTTATACACGACATGTTATTTTTATGGGGTAGGGCTGAAGTCGCTTTGAATTGTAGAATGAAGCTGCAATAAGGACAATGCCTACTGTAGTTGTGAATTATTCATTTGAGATAAAAGCTAGGAATTGCATTTACCTTGTTATTGAAATCGCATAGAGTTGAAATACAAGATAGAGTTCAATATCTTGCAGATAACACGTTATAATTGAATTAAGGTTGGAGCCAAGCATGGGGGTGTGGTGGGTGATTTCTTTCAGTAGAAGCTCATTGTGGCTTCAAGGGAGTATGCTTACTGTTGTTTTTCTGTAAAGGACATACCCATTGTGATTTCATGCTAGATTGATGTATGCTTGCAAGGATGAGAGATTTATTCTGCTAGCCGTGTTTAAAGTGCTTGGAGTTCAAAAAAATTTATGGTAATTTTTGTTGCACTATAAAATGGTACATAGGTGAGGTTCTGTTTGTAATTTAAAAGAGCGAAAACGAAGATAAAAAAGATAAATGGATAATTTTATGGCTTAACCACGGTCAGTTAAAGAGGCTTTGTTTTCTATTTGAGAACAGAGTTGGAGTTTTTGTGCGGCTTTTGCAAAAAAAAAAAAAAAAATCTCCATGAATGAGGCTCTGTTTAATAAAGAACTACCTGTGCCACAGAGATGGAATACCACATTGGAACAAATTGGTTTGTTAAGCCAAGGTAACTGACCAATTGTTAGTGTTATAGGAGAAAAGTCAAATTTAAATACATGGTTTATTGGATGTTACTTTGGTTTGGATCTTGATGTGCTGCTTAACATATGTGGTAAACATCGTGGATGTTTATTTGGTTTGCAAATTAGAAGCACATAGGGTATTTCAATTCAGTCTGCTCTCATAAATAATGATGGGACATTTGACAAAGCAGTGTTTTACGGTGATATTGAATTGAATTTAGGAAAGTCAGTTTGCAGGCAAAATGGAAGTAGATTCACTCTAAGCGAGATTAGATTACATAATTGACTTAAGTTGTGTTGAGTTCTATTAAAACAGTGGATGATGATGTGATTGCTGATCATATTGTAAGTCCAATCGTAAGTGGCTGGAGTACTTTCTTGCTAATCTTTCTCTTTCTTGATAACCAAAAACGACCCTATTGTGTTTCTTACTACTAAAATCCAGATTAATGCTTTACTATGTTTCTTTTGTAGGTTATGTTACACTAGGTAGTGCAAAGCAGTAAACTTCTGCCTTCATCCTCTGAACTGAATTTTAGTAATCATTTTGAGTGTAGGGGAAGACTCTGTGAAGTGTGAACTGTAACCATTTTTGGGCCATTTTCAGTACATGGTTATGAATACATTCCTAGTGAATTTTGTACTGTTTTGTATTGCGATATATCTTAGGAATGTGTGTGTTTTCTGTTAGTGTTTCATTTTGGTTGCAATTTTGAAGTATACATGTACTTGTGTACGAGGTCTCATATGTTAGCACTGAAATATTTGACAAACCAGTTTTTGTGTAACATCAAATTTAATTTGACATAGCACATAAAATAAGTCTGTTAGCAAAATGCAAATGAATTCACCCTAAGTGAAATTACCCATTGAATTGTTTTGAGTTACTATCATTTGGTAATTCTCTTAACAAGCAAGCACGTATTTTATATTATTTATTTTTTAGAGAATTGGTAATCTTTCTGATGTTCTTCTCTCCCCTGACCTAATTTCATCTTGTAACCAACATTTAGTTATATTCTTGTTTCGTGTGTGTAGATTTGGTTCATCTAAGAGATTTTACTCTTCCAGCACAAGGTCAACGGGAAGCAATACACCTCCCCTTCCATTACCTGAACAGTCTACGTCCCCCAGCCCTTGGAGATCTCTTATTATTGTATGATACTATGCCCCTGTTTGCCCCCCATTAATTTAAATTTTTGGGGGGTAGATAATTTTTAAAATAGTGATTGATGGGAGATGTGTGGTTGAAAAGTTTTTGATTTGTGTGTATTATTATTTTATTTGATGAATGGATGGTTGAGATGAAGAGAGAGAAAAAATTAATGTAATGGAATGTGATATAATGGGGGGCAAACAAGGGCTATAACTCCATCTTCCCTGGAGATGCTCCAATTTTGCAATTCTTGTTCTATAAAATTTATGTCTGTCCTTTTATCCTTTCACCTTACCTTTTAAAGCTCTACTTCAGTTCTGTTCTTGCAGCCTGGTTCCATCATAGCTGGAATTGGTGGTTTGGTTTTTTTCATTCACTATAACGATGAAAAGAGAGCGATTCCAAAAGGTGATTTTGTCATTTATAACTACTGATTTGATTGATTGGCCTTGATGACATAAAGGGTTTTCTAAGTACAATATATATACTAAGTGTCTATTTGGGACGAACAAGTTGTATAGTTCATGCCGAAGTAAAAGTTAGGGATGCTCTTCTGAAATGGCTTGTGACCTAGTATGAGATTTACTGAATCATGAAGCATTTAAGTGAAGTGTGAAATCATATTGACTGGACTTTGGCTACAATTTCATGCAACTTCCATGGGATTTTAACTGGTTGTAAACGTGTCAGTTGGTGATTGGCTTCAAAGTCTGGGTTATCTGTTACCTAAATTCTACTTTTGGTAGAATGTATATACTAATGATTTACTTATGAGCGATAGGGGCTTTGATGATGATGTTGTTTGTCTAATTACAGACTTACAGCGTGCTTGGTAGGGATGAATGGATTATACTTGATAATACTAAAAACAAAGAGAAGCTAAAATCTTGTTTAGTACACTTTAAAGTTCTTTCTAGCATTGCATACCAAACAAGCTCTTTTTTCTGTTTATATTTGGATCATAATTATTTTATGTGAAACAATCTGTCATCTTTGGTTTTTCTCTTTCTTCTGACTAGCTGTGAATGTTATTAGTACCCTTTTCAAGCATTTCTCTTATTTACTGTTGGCAGCTGTTGTAAATACAGTAATTCTTTATAATAAATTTACCTTTTATGTGCGTTCTCACTGGAAAAAATTGTGTCGATTGCAATCTTGCATCTTTGCATGGAAATTGGACTGGGAAGGGGATTCCTGATATGTGCTCACAATGAAGATAACATAAACATTATGAAATTATACTGCAGCCATCGTTCTTTTGGCTTATTTCAGTGTGTTTGTGTAGGTCTATGTCAGTTTCGCTTGCTATATTCTTGTTGTAATACTTAAAGGAATCCCATTTCTACTTGTAGTGCTATTACATGAAATGACAAATTGCTTCTGCTATCACATTTTCATGATCAAAGAAGATTAAACTAAGGGATATAACATTGGTTAATAAGCAAATGGTCGGTTATTCTTTATAGAAATCAAATGAAATTTACATTGTATATTGACAAACTGTCTTCATTTTATTTATTTTTTTTCATTTTTCAACTTCGATTAGGCCAGGGTGTAAAGTTTGAAAGAAGTGCCATTCAAGGGCCGATAATTGGTGGTCCTTTCAGCCTAATTAATACAGAAGGCCAGTTAGTCACTGAACACAATCTTCTGGGGAACTGGGTTCTACTCTACTTCGGTTATACTTCATCTCCTGATGTTGGGCCAGTAGAGGTTCTAAAGATGGCCAAGACTGTTTGAGATATTAGGTTTTACTAATCCATTTTTCTTTAAAATTAAATCGAACTGTTTTTGAGTTTTATGATTGAGTTTTTGTTTTTCCTATTTTGATTGTAACAAGAGTCCAAACAGAATCTCAAGATTTTGCCCATATTTGTCACAATTGATCCTCAGAGGGATACGCCTGCACAGCTTCGTGCTTACCTCAGAGGTGAGTTTGTTATTGACATGCTTTCTTGTACCCTTCCACAAAACTGGATGGAGTATTTTCCATGAAGCCAGACATCTCATATTTGTTGAAAAATGGTAGCATTTATAAGTCGACTTTATTATTAATGAATAATTGTTATCAAAACCTATAATAATATAATTTGTAGAAACTCCTTTGCAATTGAGTTTTATGGAAGTTGACCCTGAAGTCTGGTCATTTTACATCGTGATATAATTTCATCAATCATGCATGCTGCCTTCTTAATCATGATTATTTTTTTGGGTGAGATATCAGTTGTATGTGGCCTTGAGAAGGAAAGATATAGTAAAACAGTAATGTTCAGTTATAAATATTAAGACTTGAAAGAGATCCAATTACTTTCTTAGCTGCTGGCATTTGTGTATATCTTGTCGAAGGGTTTTCCTTTTGTTAATTATCAAAGGAAAGTCTTTTTTCTAATGCACTAAACATCAATTCTGGCAAATTATATTATTCTACAATTGATATTTCATAATAACTGCTTCATGGAGAAATTATTTTTTCGACACCAAGGTTATAAAAAGTACATTATGAGAAACTTATTGATTTTTTTATTTTATTTATTATTATTATTATTGGATTAAAAAATTGTTTAGGCTGTTTTTTCTTTAATTCAACTAGAATTTGGTAAAGCCCAATAAGCATAGGTGAGTATGGTCACAGCTGCACCGACTCGAGCTATTCTCATGCACTCTGTGTCTCTGTCTTATGTCTTATCTCCAGATGTGTTAAATCATTTTGATGGTTCTTTAGAATGTCTATTTCAATGCATGGCAAGAAGTATCTTTTCCCGAATATGTATATGGGTTGCACCATTTGGTGTTTATTTATTCAGTTGTAGTACTTATAAGCTAAGTTGTAAGTTTGTTATTTTCTATAATTAACATTTTCCGTGCCACATTCTTTCTACATTGAGTGTAGAGTTCGACTCAAGGATAGTGGGATTAACCGGACCAGTTGCTGCTATAAGACAGATGGCACAAGAGTACCGTGTATTCTTTAAAAAGGTTGACGAAGAAAGAGATGATTATCTTGTCGAGTCTTCTCAAAACATGTAAAGTACAAGCCTCTCATGTCACTTTCCTCCAAGCTTCCTCATCTTCACTGTTTCCTCTATTCTTTTCCCAATATACATCTTAGCCATTTTGAATAATTATTGTATGAATGTCATTATGAACAGGTACTTGATGAACCCAAACATGGAAGTAGTGAGGTGCTTTGGACTTGAATACAGTGCGGAAAAACTGACGGAAGCAATACTCGAGGAGATGAAGAAATCTGGAACTTAACGTTGGACAGAATGTGGCCTAAACTCAACAGGTTAGGTGTATCCTTTTCAACTGTCAAATCAAACATTTTTTTCCCTTCACACTGTCAAAATGTTAATTGGTGTGGAATTTGATCCAATTTCAATACAAAATGACACTCGGTACCTGCAGCAGCTAAGGTTCCTCATGTTCACTGTTCAATTATCACCTTGAGTTTCCAATTACATTCACAGCCGCTTCATTTTTTTACATGCAATATGCATAGTGACACTGTAAAGCACCCGATATTTTGTCTCTTATCCAGAAAGGGCAATCTTTTCCAGTTCTGCACATGTTCGAGTTTTGTTCCGTTGTATTTTTCAGCAAATTTAAAGCATACGCATAAACTGGGCTCAACCATTAAGCAAATCAATGGCTGGGTAAGGTCCCGAATTTAGGGAAGGTACCGAAAATGTCAAAACTTTCATTTTTTCTGAATTTTTTTCTTACTAAATAAACCTTTATTGGAAATAATTAAAAAATAAAAATAAAGTATTAAAGATTTTTCCGCTTTTATGTTTTAGGTTTTCTTATTCTTGAAAACACGAGATAATTTGTTTTTAGTATTTATTATCAGTACGCACTTTGAGCTTATTTGTTCCACATTTTTGCTCCATTTGTAGAAAAAAATGCACCGTTGCCAATCAAATCAGCCATCATCTTTGACTTTTTTTTATCTCACACATTCAAATTTTTTGAAAATAACGGTCAGAATTTGTATACTTTTGGCCAAATAATTTGGGCCAAACAGGGGCTTTATTTATGTACAATGAACTAGTCAAAGAAACTAGAAACATCCATCCAAAAAAAAATAAGGGTTTTGCCATTCGTCTAGGGCCACATGCGTCCCCTAGAGTGTGGCACTGTCACTCTAGCAAAACCTAAAAAATAAATCAAAAGATTCATTGAATTTTCCATGGTCGGTAAAATCAACTCTTCATATGGTGGATTTCTCGTAAAAAGAAGATAATAAATTTCAATTCTCTATTGTCTAATTGTATTAAGGTGTTCCAAAAATACGAAAAGTTCAATATTTTTTCACTTCTTTGTAAGATGTTGCAAGTGCAATTTGAATCTTGAAAATATTCTAAAATGTGATATACTTTATATTAATTTTGCTACATGTACATCAAATTTGATTTTATGTGAGATGACAGCTTTTTGCACATTGATTTTAATACAATCTTTTTCAATCAATGGTCAGATTTTATTCATATTGGGACAATCTCATTCGCAATGTAACACAAGAATGTACAACCAGCATAATTGTACTTTATATTGTTTAATTTAAAAGTGTTAACATAAAATTATCAGAAGGAAAATCAACTCCGATTTGGATTATTCTTCCTTGCATAAAAATAGTTTATTCGTTTCCGAATGCATATATAACAATTCCCAATTTTGTTGCTCTAAGGTCTTGTTTGATAGTATTTCATTTCCATTTTGGTCATTTTTCTTGGTTTTTGAGGAAAATTCTTTTCCACCACTTTGGTGGGAAAAGCTTTTTCTAGGCAATTTTTTTTTTTTTTTGCAATGAAAATAAATTTTATCCCCAATTGTTACAAATTTTATTCCTTCAATGGATAATTTCCAAGGAAAATAAAACCAAACGAATATAAAAAGATCTAAAATTTCAATATTTTTTAAGTGGAAAATTATATCAATCAAACACAATTAATTGACAATTTCCAGTAAAACAAATTTTAGGTAATTCAATTCCATAAAATTCATTTTCTTTTAATCCAAATTCCATTCTTGCAATCAAACGAATCCAAACGGTAAAGAGTGTGACTGTAACAGAAACGAGATACGATAATTACACAGGATCACTATGTTGATTCCTTCGAAATTTCGAATGTTATCAATGGATCAAGACATGTATCACAACTTATTCTTTCTCAATTTTCATCCTAAGCATGTATTCCAGGCAAGTCATTGAGAAAGCCTATGCTCCTCTGCCTCTGCCTTGGCACATATAATTATCGAAACATATATATTAAAAAAAGTAATACCACTTATAAATAAAATAAGTAAACTGATATTATTAAAACTTAAATTATGTCAACAAGCTCTATATGTAACGCCCATATTTGGCTCCATTCTTCAAAAACTCATCTTTTTAAAATTCATCTTTCAATCACACATTCGTCCATAAAATAATATTACACGTAAATCAAAATTTTTTTCCTTATTTTTAACCACACATTCTCCAAAAAATCACAATTCCAAAATTTTTTAAATTCTTATAATTTACTTTGAGCAAATTAAACATAACTATAATTATAGAAAATCATTTCACCATTAGTTCACAAGATAATTTTAATTATATTAACCTCATTTTAGATGAAATAAGACTCAAAAAGTTGAGATGTACAAATATGATGCTCAAAACTTGAAATAGAAGAGTGTGATTTTTCACATGAGTATTTTTTATATGGATTAGTCTAAATGTACACAATCCATTACATAATGGATAACACCCCCCTCACATGGAGGGAGGTTCACACACAATAAAATATTCGTGAGCTCCCTCCATGTGAGGGAGATATAATCCATTAGGTAATGGATTAGGTGTACATCTAGTACAATCCTTTTTATATTTATCATAAAAATTTGGCATGTATAGATGGTTTGACTCTATGATGAGTTATAAGTAGTGTAGGATCCATTTGATATGATTTTTGTTTTATTTTTACTTCTATTTTTTATAGAAATTTTTGTTGGAGGAAACTGTTAGGTTCAAAACACCTAGATCATACACAAACATGATTAACCGCACTCAATAACACACTCTGCAGTAAAAGAAAATAACACCAAAATGTTACACAGTTCGGCTATGCCTAATCTGGGGGGCTCAACTACCAGCCCAATTCACTAGTGCACCAAGAAAAGCCTTCTAGAGGGATATTTACAAGTGGAACCAAATATCAAGTTCTAGTCATAGATTGAACAAATGATCTCTTAGAACTTCGACAAAAAGACTCAAACCCTATCGTATAAATCACAAGAACAGTCACTAATCAAACCAACTAAAAATATAGACTCAAGCCACTGTTATCATATGCGAAGAGAGGCCCTATAATTATACAAGAATAACTCCTTAATCTGTGGGAAAAAAAAAAAGGAATCACTCAGAGAGAATCCAAGAAACCATAGCACTTTTCACCTAGAAGAAACCAGACGCAGAATCAATAATGAAACCCACGAGTCACAGCCAAACATGTTAATAAGGCTCAATTGAATCACAGCTATTGATTAAATTGAACGGTTCACAACCCATGTGAAGAAGCACAATCCAGGAACAAATGCCCCAGTCAATAAAAACCAGCCACGTAGACATATAACTTAAAGAGTTTTAATTTTTGGAAACACGACTTTAACTTTTAATCTTCATATTAGTTCCAAAATGCAAACTCCCAACAATATGCTTAAATGATACACTAATTATGTGGAAGAGTCCAACATCATTGCCCGGGTACCTGTAAAAGATTAACCAGTATCAATATGCAGTAAAGATAAACAAATTCTAAACTTATTTAAATGTAGAATTTCGGTTCCCATATCAGATGGATTTACATCAGTATGAATTTTCTCAAGTATAATCTCACCACATGCAATTTTCTCACGTATAAAATGATACTTCACCTCAATATGCTTGAATCTTTTACGATACACAGAATTTTTGCATGATAGTAAAGCACTTTGACTATTAGTAAAAACTGTAGGTGTCTCATGTAAAAAATTTAATTCTCCCAAAATTCCTTTTAACCAGATACATTCTTTTACCGATTCAGCTATTGCCACATATTCAGCCTCTGTACTGAATAATGTGACAATAGGTTGAAGTTGTGTTTTTCATGTAATACAATTATCACCAAGCGTAAAGAAATATGCTGTAGTAGACTTTCTTTGGTCTTTATCCCCAGCGAAATCAGAGTCTACATACCCTTTCAATATTAATGGATTAGATCCCTTCTTAAACAACAAACCTATTCTAAGTGTTCCAGCTATATATCTCAATAATCACTTTAACCCAGTCCAATGAGATTTCCCTAGATTTGAAATAAACTTACTTAGAAAACTAATAGAATATGCTAAATCAGGCCTAGTTGTAACCATAAAAAACATGACAGATCCTATGACATTAGCATATGGAATGTTCTTCATATCTTTAAATTCAGATTCAGTTTTAGGACATTGGGCTGCAGAGAGGTTCATGTGTGCAGCAAGGGGAACATTCATAGACTTAACTTCTTTCATGCTAAATTTGGTTATAACTTTATTCAAGTATGCTTTTTGAGATATAGTCAATATATTTTCTTTCTTGTTCTTATTAATAACCATCTCCAAATTTTTCTTAGTATTCTCTAAGTCTTTCATATCAAATTCAGATTTTAGGAGATTCTTAAGCTTTAATATCTCAACTTTGCTAGAATTAGCTAGCAACATATCATCTACATATAGAAGTAGATACACCTCATTCCTAGCTTTAGTGTTGTTATAGTACAAGCAATGATCATATTCACTTTTCCTAAAATCAATTTTCAGTACATATGTGTCAAACCTTATGTACCATTGTCTAGGACTTTGTTTAAGTCCATACAGAGATTTTTGCAACTTGCACATAAAGTCAAATTTTCATTTTTCCTCAAAACCTTGGGGTTGACTAATATAAATGTCCTCTTCGAGCTCCTCGTGTAAGAAAACCGTCTTGACATCTAATTGTTCAAGTTCCCAATTAAATTGAACAACTAGTACAAGAATCAATCTTATTGTTTTGTATTTGATTACAAGAGAGAAAATTTCATTATAATCAACACCTTCCATTTGAGTAAAACCTTTGGGCACAAGTCTCGCCTTATATCTCAAAGGATCAGTAAAATTAATTCCTTCATTGACTTTGAAAATCCATTTACATTTAACAACTCTCCGAGTTTTAGGTTTCTTTACAAGTTTCCATATCTTATTATCAAGCAAGGTTTTCATTTCCTACTTCATAACCTCTTTCCATTTATCAGAATTAGAATTATTCATAGCTTCTTCATAAGATGAAGGTTCTGAATGTTCTAGTGATTCACCAGAGATAAGAGCAAAATTAGTCAAATTATTTATTTCATATCTTGGATTTGGCCTGATTTGTCTACTTTCTCTATCTCTGACCAACTGATAATCACGAATTCTAGTTTCATTTGTGGGGATATTAGTGTTCTAAATTTCAGTTTCAACCTCAACTTGAGGTACATCTACTTCACATCCATCTATGTTAACAATATTTTCATCAGATTGTTCAACATCAGCTTCATCATTTTCAGTTTGAGTGTGATCGAGTCTAGCCAACTTCACCTTGAACTGTGAAATATTCTCTTTAATTTGCTTTTTAGGATTATCAATTTTATTTTTCAAACATGGAATTTCGGACTCATTAAATACCACATTTATGCTATTAATGATCTTAATGCCTTGCACACCTATCACCTATCACCCATAGCCTATATCCTTTCACCCCTTTCGGGGTACCCAAGCATAACACCTCAGTGGCTCTAGGATCTAACTTTCCCTCAATTTAATGTGCATATACTGCACATCCAAACACCCTAATGTGAGAAATGTTTGGGGACTTCCTAGTCCAAAGTTCCTATGGAGTCTTAAACTTAATAGAACTATAAGGAGATCTATTTATAAGATAAGCAGCTGCAGCCACAGCCTCAGCCCAAAAACCTTTAGCTAATCCATAACTGATCAGCATACACCTAACCCTATTCATTAGAGTTCTATTCATTCTTTTAGCGACCCCATTCCGTTGAGGTGTGTGTTTAACAGTTTTTTGTCTTACAATTTCCTTTTGTTTACACAAGTTATCAAACTCAGCACTACAAAATTCCAAACCATTATTAGTCCTTGGAGTTTTCAACTTCTTATCAAGTTGATTTTCCACCATCTTCAACCATGTTCTAAATTTTTGAAATGTCTCAGATTTATTTTCCAATGGATAAGTCCATACCTTTCTTGAGTAGTCATCAACTATAGAAAGGAAGTACTTATTGCCTCCAAAAGTGAGGTGACTTTCCGGTCCCCATAAATCTGAGTGGACATAATCTAGGGGCTTAGAGGTGGTATGTAATCATTTTTCAAAGCTCACCCTATGCGATTTTCCCAACGCACATGTTTTACAAAATTTAAGGAGTTCAATCATATCCTTTCCAAGTAGTTTTTGTTTACTTAGATACTTCAAACCCTTATTTCCTATATGTCACATTCTATTATGCCGTAATTCAGATTTATTTTTAATTATGGTTAAAGATTTTGCATCTTGAGGAGTAACTGTCTCTTCCATAAGATAAGATAATACACTCCATTTCTTTTAGGCCCCTCGAGAATTACCAAAGATCCCTTCATCACTTTCAAAATGTTATTATCTGACTTGAAAGAATGTCCATCATCTTCAAAAATTCCCAATGAGATGAGATTTCTTTTAAGGTTTAAGACATACCTTACATTCTTTAATTGTCTGACAATATCATCATACATCCTAATGGTAATATCACCAATACCAAGAACACTTTGAGAGTTATTATCACCCCATATACACTTTCCTGGGTTCAACTTCTTTGTAATTATTAAACCATGACCTATTAGGACTCATATGGAATGTACACCCTGAATCCAAGATCCAATCCTTATCAACTTCTTCATCTGACACAATCATCACAAGTAGGCTATCTAATTCATCATTATTGTGATCCTTATGTTTCTTCTTCCATTCAAAGCAATCTCTCTTAAAGTGACTTAATTTTTCACAATGGTAACATTTCTTATTACTTTTATCTCTTGATTTAGATCTAGTTTTAAATTTAGATTTGAATTTTCTGTTGTTGAAGTTATTTTCCTTCTTCTCAGTCCTCTCTCTCACAAACATGCTCTCCTCCCTGGTACTTGTTTTGGATTCTTTATTCATCTCTAATTCCCGAGATCTTAAAACATTAGTGACAATGGTTTGTGTTAGAGCTTCTATTGAGTATTTTATCGCATTCTTTATATCCTTAAATGAATCAGGTAAGTAATTAAGGAGAATTACGGAGAGGTCTTCATCATCAAATTTCTTTCCATTATGAGTAAAGCTCTTAACAAGGATACTAAAATCACTCAGATCAAATTCTTTCCACTATCCATCTTAAAGCTAAACAATTTCTCTAAGAGGTAGATTTTATTAAACAATGTCTTGGTTAGAAACAAATCATTTACTGCAGTCCACAAGTCCCTAGGGGTGGTATGATCTTCAACTTGTCTTACTATATCATCAGATACGTGGAATATAATAGAACTGTAGGCTATTTCATTCATATCTAGAATTTCGTCAGGCTTAGCTTTCAATGTATCAAAAAAAATTGTTGGATCATCAAGGGCTTTAACAACCCTTTGTTGGACCAATATGACTCTCATTTTCTGTTTCCAAATCGAGTAATCTCCATTTCCATCGAACTCATCACGGGTTTTGTAACGGTTATTACGCATGGACATAAGTAATTTTCAATCTGAAGATCACTAGGTTGCAGAAAAAGTTTCAAAATTTTTTTCCGTGCGAATTATAACAAGTAAACTGAACACAGAATGAAAAACAATACTACTAAAAGATATGCATAGACTGAAGCAGTAACAAACACACAATCACTAAGATTCCAAGATTGGTACCACATACTCAGATTACAAAAACTGAAGATAAACCTAGCATGCTCCTATTACAGTCAACCAATATACAGATTCTTGAAAAATAAATCACAGTATATTAACATATTTACAAATTCATATTAGGCATGCAAATCAAATTACTAGATAGAAGATAATGAGAGCAGTCTCACCGAAATACTGTGTATAACGGTATTTAAAACTCCACTGTCGTTTAGGAATTAGAATTCAGTTTCAGACCCGAATTCAACACCACCCAAATATCTAAGAACTTCAGTTCAGATTAGATCAAGCGGACTACACATTCAATAAATGGATTAATACGAAAAGAAAACTGGAAAAATGAATCACAGTGCCTTACCCATAGCCTTAATAGGCTCTGATATCAGTTGTTAGGTTCAGAACACCCATATCATACACAAACATGATTAACCACACTCAAGAACACACGCTGTAATAAAAGAAAATAACACCAAAATTTTAACCCAATTTGGCTATGCTTAATTTAGGGGGCTTAGCTACCAGCACAATCCACTAGTGCACCAAGAAAAGCCTTCCAGAGGGATATTTACAAGTGAAACCAAATATCATACCATTATCAAGTTCTAGTCATAGATCGAACAAATGATCTCTTAGAACTTCAACAAAAAGACTCAAACCCTATCGCATAAATCACAAGAACAATTGCTAATCAAACTATCAAAAAATGCAGACTCAAGCCACTATTATTGTATGTGAAGAGAGGCCCCAAAATTATACAAGAATAACTCCTTAATCTATGGAAGAAGAGAAAAGGAATCACGCAGAGAGAACTTAAGAAACCAAAGCACTTTTCACCCAGAAGAAACCAGACACAGAATCAATAATGAAACCCAAGAGTCACAGTCAAACACGTTAATAAAGCTCAATTAAATCACAACCATTGATTAAATTGAACGGTTCACAACCCATGTGAAGAAGCACAATCCGAGAACAAATACTCCAGCCAATAGAAACAAGCCACGTGGAAAACTTAAAGAGTTGTAATTTTGGGAAACACGACTTTAACTTTCAAAAACTATCTTAATTTTTTATTTGAAAACTAATTTTAAAAGAGTTTTCTATTTCGAAAATGTTATAAGAAAAACTCATGTTGGACCATTTTTTTCTAAAAGTTCTTTTAAATGGAAAAGCAATTTTATAAAATTAGTCAAAAGGGGTTCAAAAATAACTTTTAAATCTCAAAATCTCTTTTTAGTTTTCTTAAAATCTTGTCAAACGAGTCTATAATCATGTTGCTAGTCAAACTTGCAAAAAAAGACGCGAAATATATACAGCTCGTGAGTGGGTCATACGTGGGATGCTCAAAGGTACCTGAACTACGTGAACTCCTCAATGGGGTCATTTGCAAATCGACAAAAAAAGAAAAATCTCCATTCCACCAAATAAGGAGGGCTTGTCTTTATTTTTTTATTTTGAGATCCATATTTCTTCCACGACCGAGTCTCTTGGAGTCCCAATCAAAACAATAATTTGCTTTCTTCCCTTTTTAATTAAATTAGTGGACTAGTTTTTGACATTCAGATACCCCACCTACCTCTCAAAAACTTAACAAAAATATGAAAAAGGAAGACAAATTATAAATGAGGGTTTAAATTGTTGTTTATTCTCTTTTCCGGATTTTTTTTTCTCTTTATCAAAATCATGCATTGGTCTCTCATTTCCATTGCTTACAGAAAGAAAGCAAGATTAGAGAGATTGTTTGGTTATTGGCAACTGCCTTCTCCTGGAGGCAGTGAAAAATAATCAAATTAATAATAAAAATCAATTCAATTCAAACATATTTTTCCTTCTGTACAAGCAATTTCTCTCTGTATATTCATTCTTTTGTAATGAATTTCATTTTTCTTTTCCAAAATATGGGTGGGTCCTCTCCTTTTCTGGTGAAATGATCCTTCGGCCTAAAAGTTTTCAACTTTTCTGTTTTTTCCCTTAGAAAAATCCCTTGGTATTCCATATATTCATTCATTCTTTGCATTACATTACAAAAGCCAAGTTATTTGTCTCCGGGGAATTGTATTTGATATGGGAGAAATCTCGCCTGAGAAAAAATCAGGCTGTGGCCTGTTGAATGCAGTTTTTGGACGTCGGAGTATATGGCCTAGAAGATCAACATCCACAGGTTCTCTTCACACGTTCGGTCCAAACAATAATGTGAACTTAGTCCCAAGCATGCCGGGTTCAAGAAGACAAAGTGATGGCTTTGAAAGGACTTCCAGTTTGGATTCATCAGATGCCCCTTCGCATAAACAGGTTGACAGAATCATTGCGCGGCCAGGCCAAAACCACTCGAGATCTCCTCCCGTGAATCAGCAACGCCATCTCCCACCGGCAGCAGCTTCAAGAAGAGTGCCTAGCCAACAAGGCTACGGCCAAGCGCGAAAAGTGCCCCAAAACGGACTTGGCATATCTGGTGAGCTCGAGAGCATGATCTCCGATCATCAGCAATCAAAAGGTGCAGGTAAGTTAGTCCGTGCATCGTCCAGCAACGTGATGTTGTTAGGCAATTTGGGTAATTTGAGGCAACATGGTAGCAATGGGAATTCAACTGCAAACAATGTTCTTGATTATCTTCCAAAAACTGCAAAAGAAGAGCAAACACCAGCTAATGGGAAATACAGTACTAGTGTTATGGGGAATGTAGTGAAGAAAAATGAAGAGCCTTCTCTTTGTCGTGCTATTTCAACCAGAATGGATCCTGAGCAATTGAAAATTTTGGGTAATGAAGATTACAAGAATGGAAGGTTTGCAGAAGCTTTGGCTTTGTACGATGCAGCCATTTCTATTGATCCGAATAAGGCTTCTTACAGGAGCAACAAAAGCGCCGCGCTAACTGCTTTAGACAGACTTCTTGAAGCAACTTTTGAATGCAGGGAAGCAATTAGAATTGATCCATATTATCAACGAGCTCATAATCGATTGGCAACCCTATATGTTAGGTAAAATTGTATTATTTTTTTCTTGAGAAACCAGTTTGTTCACAACTTGCAAATTTGACATTGTTGCATATATAATTCTTTGGCAGATTAGGTGAAGCAGAGAAGGCTGCATATCATTTCAAACAAGCTGGAGCAGAAGCTGATCCTGATTCAATGAACAAGGCTAAGAAAGTTGAAGTTCATCTAAACAAATGCGCCGAGGCAAAGAGGCAGCGTGATTGGAACAGCCTCTTAAAAGAAGCTAACCTTGCTATTGCAGCCGGTGCTGATTCTGCACCACTGGTTAGTCATTTATTACCAGAACTTGAGGAGATAACATATGCTTCTCTACTTTTATAGTTTCTAAATCAAAACTGAATGGTATTTAATACATAGTTTTTGTTGGTGTAATTTATGAAGATATTTTCCTTAAAAGCCGAGGCCTTACTGAAACTCCATAAGCACCAAGAAGCTGATGAAACTATGGCGAAAGGTCCAAACTTTGACATCGATGAATGTATTAAATTCTTCGGCCCTGTTGGTAGTACAAGCCTGTTACTTGTTCATGCTCAAGTTAACATGGTTGTTGGCAGGTTAGTGTCTCACCTTTTTTAGTATGGCAATCTCTAGAATTTCATTTGTATTCATTTTGCATATTTTTTTCCAAGTATCAGTTGTAATTTCTTGGCAACTGGTCTATGATCAGAAGATTTATGTAATATGAACAATATATATTCAACTTTACCGGTTAGGAAGTGATCATGGTCTAATATACAGATTCTACATGTAATTAACAGGTTTGATGATGCTCTGACCTCTGCTCAACGAGCATATAGGTTGGATGCGAACAACAAGGAAGTAAACATGATATTGAGGAGGGCGAAGGCTGTGGCATTAGCTAGATCAAATGGCAATGATTTGTTCAAGGCAGCAAGATACTCCGAGGCATGTGTTGCATATGGTGAAGGGCTCAATCATGATCCATACAATGCTGTCTTGTTATGTAACCGAGCTGCCTGCAGGTCCAAACTCGGCCAATTTGAAAAAGCAATTGAGGATTGCAGCGCTGCACTAGGCGTCTGCCCTTTTTATAGCAAGGCTAGACTAAGAAGAGGCGATTGTTATGCTAAGGTAGCTATAAGTCATGTTAGCACGTGTACACAAGTCTGATACATGCACGTACAAGAAAATATTTTTTGAACGTTATGATCTTTTTACTGTAGCTGGAAAAATGGGAAGCATGCATACAAGACTGTGAGATGCTGTTAACAGAAAATCCAAATGATGAGGCGGTAGGGGAACTCTTGAAGGAGGCTCGAGCTCGAAGACAGTAAGGAAGCCAAGGCTCAAAAGGCGGGGCTAGTGACTGGATTGAAGCCGTAACAAGTTGGCCGTGAAATGTGGAAGTGCGCCACCCACCGGATCCTGTACGAAGTGATTGCATAAACTTCTGTTCTGATAGATGGAAAAGGAAATGGATAGAGGGTTTGCTAGGGACCATCACAAGATTGAATTGAAGAAAAGGATAATTGATTGGGTGAAACAGTAATCAACAATGATTGGGATTGTAAAATTTTTGTAATTATTTTTAGTTTGAGATGCTTGAAACAATTCATTGAAATTAGTCAATTGTTACTTTTGTCCATAATTTGGTTCCCAAAAAAATTACTTTTCTGCTAATCTATCACTCTACTGTGATCATAGGAATATTCAAAATTTCTTCCCTCCCAAGTTGTTTAATAAATGATCACACTTGTAATTTAATGATAAACAATCACAAGTCGATTAAGTGGCCAACTTTTGAAAAGTCGAAAGCTGCTTATATAATATTAAAAAATTATTTTTGAACATATTTAAATTTTGTTAAGTTGATTTAAAATACATTTTTTAAATTCTGCAAGAGCATTTAGAGAAAGTTGATTTAAAATACATTTTTTAAGAAGCTCTTTGACAAGAAGTAGGATAAAAGAAAAAGCCCTATTGAACAGATCCTAAGAGCGACTACAGATTAAGCAGGTAAAAAGTACTTGACATCTCGAGTATGCTGCTCCAAAAAGATTTAACTTTTGTAAAATGAACATGGTAATTTGTCTGAATTGTATAATTATATGCCGTACAATTTTCTGCGTGATATTTATACTTTGCTGCTTATTTGTTGTTGGAACTTTTATTAACCACAAAAGTTATGATTAAAGGAAAAATATATATATATAAATTTTTTTTTCTCCTGGGTTAAAATTTGATTGATAGTTGTCTTTACTTTTTTTTCATCCTTGTGGCATAAAATATACATATTTCTGATTCTGTTACCTATGCTTTTAAATATTTTAGCGGTTATTATTAATTTAACATTAAACAATTGTTCCTTGTTTTATAACGTGAATTATAAACTGCCAAACAATATTAGAAAAAGAATGTGTGGTTAAAAAATAAAGAAATTTTTTAAAGTCACGTGCAAAATATTTTATTATGTAAATGTGTGAATGAAAATGAATATGAGAATTAAAGAGTTTTAGAGCTTGTTTGGGAGGGATTAAAATCGGATTAAAATTGAAAAACTAACCGTTATTGTTGACTTTTATTAGACGAGTGAGACCCAATAACGGCTATATTTTCAATTTTAATTGGATTAAAATCCCTACCAAACAAGCTCTTAAAATAATGATTGTCAAACAGGGACTAAGATTATGAATCTCTATTATTATTATACCACCTATATGAGTTTATTAATGACAAAACATATTAGAATTTTATCAATTTTTTAAACGGTCAAGTTTCAATTTTAAATACACATTTAAAGAGATCCACAACTTTTATCAATTTTTTAATATTATATTTCATCAACTTTTATCAAAATTTGCTTAATGTTTTACCAAAAAATTTATCGAATAACCGCTAAGAATCATACTTATGAGTCCTAGAAAAGAGAATGCTATTTGCGACCGTCACACTATGTTTCAATACAATGACATTATATGATAAGTCAGATTAAAGGACTTCGCTAAGTATATTCCGAGTTTGATATCCTGGTGTACAGACCCCCTCACAAGAGGGGAGCTTATGATTTTTTTTATTGGTTGTGTGCCGCCTTTTTGTGAGGGGTCTGTACATTGGGGTGTCAAACTCGATATACAAATGGAAAAACTCTAAATTAAATGCAAAGACATGAAACTTATATTATCGGACTTTTCGTTCAATATCGTCTAAAGGTGACGATAGTCCGGTGACAAATATCATTACCCTTCCAAAAATTATTAATGCAAAAATCACGAGATGCATGTACAAGTACAATTGGAGCTGCACGGATTGTCTAAACAATTAATATTTTCTAAAATCAATGAGGTTAATGAATTTTGGGCTGATGCGTAAGTTTCCTTTCAGTGTCAAACATGAATTTTAGTATTTATGAATAGAATATGGTAATTAACATAATAATAGTATGATACAACGAAATTTAAAAGTGGGGATCGACTCTTTGTAAGTTAAATACTCGAACGAGTATCATAATCGAGAACCGATAGATTTGGTTCGAATCTCGATTTTAGACCAAGAACCAAAAAATCGAATCTCTCTAATTTTTTGATTTTTTTATATTAAATAAGTCAAATTATTTTAATTTTTTTAAAAATAAATTTGTCAACTAATTATGAGCACAAAATATCAATTTTCTATTTTCAAATTTCAAAGAATTTCGAAGAATTAAAATTGAGTCACATAAGTTTTCTCAACCATTCTGTTGAACTACAACATTTTGTAAGAGTTAATATTGAATATGTTATTAGTTGAATTAATATAGTATTGTTATAAATATTAAGGAAATTAATTATATATAGTATGGAATCGAATGAAATCTAATCGAACGGAACAGAACCGATTTTATAATTAAATTTGGATATGACGATTCTAGTAACTAAATACCCGAAAAGGAATATGGTCAATAACTCAATTACATGATTTGTTGCTAGATTCTCATATAGGAAAGAGTAAACGAGTTTTTGTTTATTATACTGCTTTGTAGTTATAGTGAATGTTCTCAACTTTTGCTCATTTTTATATTTATGTTCTCAACTTTTTTTTTTTTCGTCATATTTCAACCCCAACCCTATTTTAGTTAGCATGTCTTGATCCAAATAGCGTAACAGAATCACTAGAATGGAGTAAAAATAACTTATTTGCTGTGCATTTTAAAAATAAGTAATATAAACAACAAATACATAAGTTCGAAATAATATCTTCCCACTTCAACATAATATTTGGAAAAAAAATAATTATAATAGAAAAAGCACATTAATTAATTGAAGGTTAAATATAAAAATGTGATGAAAAAAGTTGAAGATATAATTGCAAAAATGGGCAAATTTTGAGGGCATTAATGCAATTAATATGTGATGGTGTTAACAAAAACCATGGTTAGGGGTGGACGCAGATAGGGATGTCAATCGAGCCGAGCGGCTCGTCGGTTCGGCTCGTACTATTCATGCCCACGAGCCGCTCGGGCTCATAAAAAAAGAGCCCGAGCCCGAGCACGAGCCGAGCGGGCGGCTCGCTAGACGAGTCGAGCCAGCTCGGCTCGTACTATTCACGAGCTGCTCGGCGAGCAGCTCGTGGGCTCGTATATATATAAAAAAATTTTTTTAAAAAAACCAACAAAAGTGACCAGAACGGTCACTTGTGACCGAACGGTCACTGATTTTTCAGTGACCGTTTGGTCACATTTTTATTTTATTTTTTCTATTTTTCTTCTCCTATAAATACTTACCTATTACAATAATTTTTTCTCACCAAACTTTTACAATTTCATTCTCTAATCTCTACTCTACTCTACTTTCTACTCTCTACAATTTACAAATCATTATCAACAATTTCATTCATTTATTCTATAATCCTCTTCTACATTTTTTTACATTATTATCTTAATTTTACAATTCAATTTCTATTATCATAAATGGATCCACGAGCATTTGTTGAAAATTTGTTCGGTATGGAAGACGAAACACATGCCCAAAATCAATTTGGGAATGAATTCGCCGGTCTAAATGAATTACCAATTCCAGAAAACATTGAAGATTTCGACATTCGTGAAGGTAGTCATCCAAATCCAATTGATTTGGATGACATTGATGTTGATTCTAGTGTTCCGATTGATTTGGAACAAGATGAAGAATCTACATTAAATATTCCCGATGCAAGAGGGAAGAGAAAGGGAAAGAAGCAGGCACAATGTTGGGATCATTTCAAATTGGTTCAAACTGGTCGTGTGGTTGATGGAATTTCAGAAATCAAAGTAGTATGTAAATACTACCAACAACGACTGGCATGGCAAAGAGGTATTGGAACCACCCACCTCAACCGTCACTACAAAACATGTGCGGCCAAACATGGGCTTCTTCCAGCTGGTCAAACACAACTACAGTTGGCATTCGAAGCGCCGGTGCTACAACTATGCCACTTTCTACGTGGATGTATTCCGATGAGGAAGCTCGAACGGGAATGGTGAAGTTCGTTGCCGTGGCGGAGTTGCCACTAGCAATAGCTGACAACCAACATTTCGTCAACTACGTCAAACAATATCTTCAATCGAGGTACGTTGGGGTAAGTCGAAATACTCTTCGGTCTGATACAATTGAATATTTTATGAATTCAAAGAAACTATTAATTTCAGATTTAGAAAAATATGGGGGTGTGATATCGTTAACTTCAGATATGTGGGAAGGGATTAATAAGAGGGGTTATATAACTGCAACTGCACACTATATAGACCCACTTTGGGTCATGCATAAAAAAATTATTGTTTTTAAAATTGTTGAATACCCGCACAACACTCAAACAATATTTAACGCTATTATGCTCATAATTAAAGAATATAAATGTGAGAGTAAAATTCGTTCTTTTACGTTCGACAACGCTACTGTAAATAAGGTTGTTATCGATAAATTGCATAGAGTACTTCAACCTGATTTTGGTGGTTATTTATTTCATATTCGATGTGTGTGCCACATTTTTAATTTAATAGTACAAGACGGGTTAAAACATGTGAAGGATGAAATTAATCGAATTAGGAATGCACTTATATATATCACGATTACACCTAGTAGGAAACAAGCATTTGAGGAATTTTGTGAGGAAGGTGGGAATGCACATACTAAAACATTTATTACTGACGTAGGCCATAGATGAAACTCAACTTACTTATTATTAAAATCATGTGAAGGTTATGAAGCGTTTATTACCGAATTTAATAACAATAGGCATGTTAGAGACAAAGACGATACCATCTTGAATGAATCCGATTGGAATGTAGTTTTTAAAATTAAAAATTTCTTGACAAGTTTTTATGAGTCTACAAATATATTGTCTGGTGTTTATTATCCCACTAGCTATATGGTTCTTGAATGTCTTTATATAACTGCTAGGGCTTTTAAGAGATTTCAAAATGATCCCGATTTTGAAGCGGTTATATATTCGATGGAAGTAAAATTTAAAAAATATTGGGAAGAATTGCCTATGTTATTTCCTTTAACATGCGTCATGGACCCCCGATATAATTTATCGGGTACTAAATTTGTAATTGATCAAATTTTAAATACTTTAACTTTTAATATGCCTATTACTTATAAGAATTTGGAACAAACGTTAACTGAAATGTATGAATTATATGCTTCACGAATGGGTACACATATTACTCGTGTACCTCCAACTGTTCATCCCACTAATATAACGGATGACGATGCTGAAGTTTTAAATTTGTTCGAAAACATGAACTCATATAGATATGATTCAACTGCATATGCATGTGGTTCCTCTAGTAGTAGCAGTAGTTCGACTTCCACTGCACGTACTCAAACTTCGAGTACTAATCCGTCAAATCCAAATGCGTTGCCATCTGAATTAATTGATTACTTTAGTCATACTTTGCCTAGTAACAAATCAGTTAGGAAAAGTTCAGAAGAGGTCATTGAATTTTGGCGAAATAACGAACGCCGATGGCCAATAGTTTCTGCAATGGCAAAAGATCTATTAACACCTCCGGTTAGCACTATAGCTTCGGAGTCTGCTTTAGTGTAGGGAAGAGGGTTTTCTCCGAGGTCAGGAATCGACTAAAAGAAGATATTTTGAAAGCGTTAATGTGCGTAAAGGATTGAGAAGACGCTAATTATCGAATTCAACATAAATATGCCGAAATTGCATGTAATCAAGTAAGTGATATTTAATTTCACCACATTTATCACAAAATTTTATTTTCATTATTTCATACCTTTATAATGTTTTTAAAAAAAATTGTACACGTAACAAGTTGTTCGTGTACAATTTTTAACTCCACCTACTCGAAATTGAAGTAGCCGGTCCCAAACCCGGATAAAGGAGGAGGGTTTATTTTTTAAAAAAATTGTTTATAAAATGTGTATATTTTATGTTTAATAAAATATAAAAGGGTAAATAAAAAATAAAACTCAACAAATAAAATTTTGTTCTTATTATTTTAAAAAAAATGTAGGAGGGGATTATAGAATGTTAGGAGAAGAAAATTAGAAAAAAAAAAAATTAAATTTAGACGTGCCCACGAGCTGTTCGGCGAGCCGCTCGCCTTGGGCGAGCTCGAGCCTCGAGCACGAGTCGAGCTCGCCCAAAATCCAACGAGCCGAGCTTAACGAGCCACGAGCTCGCACGAGCCGAGCTCGTGTGGGTATAGGCCGAGCCGGCTCAGCTCGGCTTATTGACATCCCTAGACGCAGACTTCTTAAACAGGGGAGACACAATCAAAATTTTAAAAAGTGACGAAAAAATTAAAATAAAAGATATTTGATTACAATTGTTCTCTACGTGTTTGCATATTTTGATAATGTTTCATAATTACATCATTTTCAATCTTGTCAAATACATCTTTCTCAATATATGCAATCAAACTATCATTTAACCATTGATCTCCGATTTGATCTTGCAGACGATTTTTGACACAAGTCATCGCAGAAAATGATCTCTCGACTATAGCAGTAGCCACAGGAAGAATTAAGGTTAATGTCACAAGCTTGTAGACTAATTGATACATTTCATGTTTATTCTTTGCAACCAACTTCTGTGCAAGATCACTAATACCTTGTAATCCTTCAAAATCTTCGGATGTGCACATGTCAATAATATATGTATATAATTGATCATCAAGTTCTGATATATTTGTTGCGTTAAAATCAAACGGATAATATTGATATAGTAGAATCACTTTGTTCTTGTAAAAAGCATCGAATGAATTATTTGGAGACAAACATGCAACACAAAGTATTAAGTCACTATTTATCTCAGAAAAATGATTATTCAGCTCCCGAAGTTGCATATCAATGGTAGCATAAAACATTTTCATACGATAATGATGCAAATTTGTCACTATCTTACACCGTGAACAACCTAGATTTATGAACATATTATCCATATTGGGAACATTGTTCTCGTGAGCTTCACAAAACGAACAACAAACCCAAAGAAAGAATCTTATCCATCATCCATCATCATTTGGAGACGTATTTTACATAATTGCACCAATCTCATGGCATTGACAATATCTTGAACTTTTCGTTTTATGGCTTTTTATAATTCATTTGAAATCTCCAAACTCTTTTTCATGAGATGTAGATTAAATGTAAATTCAAATTTTAACATCAACTCAAATGAAATACAAGCATCACCTCTTGTTTCGGTACTTGTAGTGTCAGTTACAATCATCTCAACAACGTCGACTATGGTTGAAAATATGACAATCAAATTTGTTAAACAATTGTAATGAGACCCTCAAAGTGTATCACCAGGACGTTGAAAGGAAGTTTCTTGATTGTGACCTCGTCCACTTGATAATTCGAGGACTTTCAACATTTGGTTCTCTCGAATAAGATCACTCCGTTTCGTCGATCCACCGACAACATTCACCAATCTGTGTACTGTAGTGAAGAAAGTTTCAATCTTCGGATGTTTCTGTGCCACAACTACAAGAGTTAACTGAAGTTGATGAGCAAATCAATAAATATAATATGCACTTGAGTTTTCTTTCAAAATAAGTGCTTTGAGGCCATTGTACTCTCCTCGCATGTTACTAGCTCTATTATATCTTTGACCTCTCAAATTAGGTATACTTAAGCTATGGTTCGAGAATAATTGATCAACTGTAGCCTTAAGTGAGATAGCTGCGATACTCGAAACATGACGAACGCCAACAAAATGTTCCAATACATGCCCATTCTTCACAAAACAAATAACAATCGACATTTGCTCCTTTACTGAAATGTCTCGAGATTCATCAACTAAAATTGAAAAAAAACTACCACGAACATCTTTCATAATCACATTTAGACATTCAGAAGTAATAGCAATCACAATATCTTTTTACACCCGTGGTGATGTTAATTTGAAATTCTCAGGTGCATTAGTCAAACCAACGACCTTAATCTCAGCATTATGATCACACAACCAATGCAATAGTTCAAAAAAATTTCCTTTGTTGTTTGAATCTTCAGATTCATCATGTCCAAGAAAAGCCATACCTTGTCGTAGAAGAAATCGAAAA
Organism: Fraxinus americana; assembly: GCA_035079005.1. Lineage (NCBI taxonomy): Eukaryota > Viridiplantae > Streptophyta > Magnoliopsida > Lamiales > Oleaceae > Fraxinus > Fraxinus americana. The sequence goes on along the minus strand of CM068706.1, from coordinate 8,909,392 downwards.
CAATCAATTGACGCATTCAATTGAATTCTATAATCTGTTCGAGCTTGATTTGATTGCTTAACGAGACATGATTGAATACTTTGCTCTTTGATTCTTGAACGATTCATATTTGACTCGAGCCTGATTATATACACTACTTGAAGTCCCAACATGTTTTCTTAGGCATTCTTTCTTTTTTCAATTTGAGAATCCATCATGAAGAAAGGAACCACCACTCGAATTGAAAAGATAGCAGTAAAAACAAAAAATCACATCTTTCGCTACACAATATTCCAACCAGGTAGGATGCTCATCATACCACGAAATACAAAATCTCCTATCTTTGTTACCCATTCTCGTGAGTGGAAAAACGTGATTGAGAGACTAACAAAGACCCCTTTGTACATGCTCTTCGAATCACGTCTCGATAATTAATATCATAATTCTGTATTAGAATTCTCAATCCAGTATCGGCGATAAGATGTGCAACATCAACATCCCCGACTCCTCCCACATCCCCAACACCAACACCAACACCAACACCAACATCATGTTTATCACTCTTGTCTCGAACATTCCTTTCATCGGCACTTTGCTCATCACAAGAAAACATAGATATTACGTTTAAAGTATTTGTCCATAATGAAACAAATAAAAAATCAATCACATTAGAAGTCCCTAAATCAGTTTAAGCAATATAATTCCAGATTATAATTTTGGATAAGGGAGGGTGAAACTCAATTCCTTCCACAGTCATTCCTTTCATAAGAAACTATGGACTGCAAACAATTTAAGCAATATAATTTCAGATTATCCTTCAGTTATTCTAAGTTTAATCAACAGAAAAATACAGTCAGATAATTCTACTAGTTTTACTTGTAATTAGTACGTGCTTTGCCAAAAAATTGATGAACTAGTTAAACCACAATAACTCGTCTCTCTTTTTTCAACTTTCGGGATTTATTATTCCTGAAGGATGGAGGATATACATTTACACGAGAGAGATTAACTACGATCTACATCTTTATCCTGATCCATTAAACTTCAATCCATGGAGATGGCTGGTTTGTAATCCTAAATCCTAAAACTGAAATTTTTTCAGTCCACTACTGCTTACAAACATGGAATGGAAGTCTTTTAACTTTTTCCCAAAGTGATTAATGTTCTAAATCAACGAATGCAGGACAAAAGCCCAGAGTACAAAAACTATTTCTTCATATTTGGAGGAAGGACTAGGCAGTGTCCTGGAAAGGAGCTTGGATTGGCAGAAATTTCTACATTCCTTCATTACTTTGTGACAAGATACAATTGGGAAATCAAATCTCATCAAAAATCCCTAAAAACCCTAATTTTCAATCCCTAACTATCAATCCCTAAATTCAGTTCAAAACATTAGATTAACACTTAACAATCAATATTATAACCCACATTAATTTCATTTTCAGAGGAAAACTGTAAAGCATTGGAAAATCGAAAAACTTCATTTACAAAATTAACAATCAATACAAAAGCTCAATAGTTACCTTGGTTCTCGGAGCTTGGAAGTCATACTTGGAGTCGGAGACTGGAGTTGGGCTGCTTGCATGGGCAGAGGAAGGGCGGACACGGAGTTGGAGAGGAAGGGCAGAGCTTCAAAGTTGAAACTGTGTGTGAGGTGTTGTGGTCGATTCTGTTGCCGGGGAGAGAGACAGGGAGACGAGGGATATACTGAATAGTGGAGATGGGAGATTGGAGTGGACTCAGACTTAGTGGAAACAGGGGAAAGGTGGAGAGGTGGAGACAGGGGGGAAGATGGGGAGAAATTAGGGATTTTAGGTTTGGATACAATTTTTTTTCCTTTATATATTAAAAACAAATCTTCAAAATCTATGGGGTGGGTGGGGCATGTGCCCACCCCCCAGGTCCGCCGCTGACCATGGTGTGAATATAATTATCCTAAAGAAAATCCTAGTTAATACTTGAAGTAAATTACATGAACCTTCCAAGAGGTTTCTAACAATTTTTGTAACACCATCTTCCTTTTAAAATTTCTTAACTTTTACTTTTAAGTTTCGAATAAGACATAGTTTTCCTGAGATTTATGAAAAATTCAGAGATACTCCTCCATTTTCAAAAAATTACACAACCTGCCCTATCTCACGATTTGAGTAACACATACTCCCACTAAGCACTTTTTTTTCATATTTAATCCCTATTTTGGTAGAGATTAAAATCTAGATTTTAGTCTAAATCAATAATTAATTTTAACTATATAGTTCATGTGATTCATAACATTTCAACTACATATTTCATTAATTTTTATAAAAAATTACTAAAATTCTAATTTTAATACAGGGGTTTAGCATAAATAAGAATGGTAATACATAAAATGCAATTACGATCTTTCTTTCATTTTATGACTTCTTTAGTAATAATGTAATACACAAAATACCTTTTTAACACTTATAACTAAATCAAAAACAAAATATTATGTAGACCATCAATTCTTAAAAAATGCTACAATATTTAATTAATTTAAAAATTATATTGAAAACACAAGATGGAGGGATTCTAGTTTTGATTTGTCTTAAATGAGTACTTGAAAATTTGATAATTGTAAGCATATTGTTTTCTTATTTGAAGGTGATAAATAACATGATTATATTTTTCAAGTATTTATAGATTAACAAATTTTTAATATAGTAGTTTTTTTTTTCCTTTAATAGAGGGTTGACAAGAAAATGAAGTTATTAAATGATTGATCAAAAGGAGTTAAAATGAATATTGCAAATATGTTACTTCTTATAAGTATTTTGTTATATTTTATACAGAGTGGTTGATTTGCATCCAAAATAAAAAGTATATTACTTTGACTGTGCTCGTTACTTCACTATACCTAAATGTATTTTGAGTATATCAGTCAGATTATTTGTTAATGTATTTTTGAAGAACGTATAGTCTAAAATAATATATTGATATTAATTTAGTCGAAAGTGTTATCTGAGCATATATTTTAGGTATTACATTATTATTAAAGGGGCCATAAAATAGAAGAAAGTTCGTAACGATATTTCATGCATTATCTATGTTATTTATGCTAACATGTGAAACTGATCAATGGATGTATGTGTTATTCATAACTTGAAATAAGAGAAGTTTGTGTAATTTTTGAAAATAAAGGGTGTGTCACTAAAATTTTTATAAACTTTAACGGAGGTATACTTTATTTGAAACTTGAAATAATTGAAGCTCGCGTTATTATTAGAAAGTGAAGGATGTCTATGAAATTATTATAAACCTTAAGAAAGTATTCAAAACTTAAAATAATGAGAGTTTGTGTAATTTTTAAAAAGAGATGAGGAGTCTTTAAAATCATCATAAACCTCTGGAAAGATATGTGTAAATTGCCCTAATACTTATGAATAAATCAACCATTAGACTAGCCATTTGAATTATTTGGTTCTAGCATGACCTTGACAACCATTATAAAGAGATTTTTTTTTTTTTGAAGAATGTGTGGTTAAAAAATAGAAAAGATTTTAAATTTACTTGCAAAATATTTTACTATGAGAATGTGTGATTGAAAATGAGTTTAAAAAAAATCGTAAAAATGTTGTCAAACAGGAGCATAATCAAATTCTAGCCCATTGCATCTTGAACATTTGACCTAATCTTTTATTTATTTTTCTTGCGTGAGAATTCTCGATTCTTCAAACATAACATCACCTTATATAAATAGCCAAAATATGAACTCTGTTACATGTACAAAAATTTTGTACAAATCTGTATAATTAGGTCAACTACTGAAATTGGAGAGACTGTTATCGTTAGGTACTACATTATAAGCACATTGGGGACGTAAATAATTGAAATAATATACATACAAAAAATAAAATGATAGCAATGGAATATTAATCTTTAAACTTTAAAATTTTCTATTCCCCCATAATCAAAGCCCAAAGAGTTATGAGTTAGTCCATGCTTTTTTCAACAACATCAATTTGAAGCATGGAGACCATCTCATGCTTTTAGGATAAATAAATTACATGGTTACGTTTTTCATTTAGATTTTATAACCTTATTTAAACCTACTTGAAGATCACGTCGTATTGTTTAACTCGTAGTACTAAGATCAACGAAATCTTAGATTACTTCGGAGTACAAAAGTTGCCAATTTTAGATCAATATTCTTGTGATGGAATTCATAATAAAGATTTTCGCGCTAAACTTGGTATATATCCAAGTAGCTATGTATTTTAGAAGCATTGCAATTTCAGATTCTTTTTGTTCTTTTGGATGCAATACGTTATACTCTTTGGGAGGTAACGACTAATACTTAAGTAATCACACATGGATGACTTACATTTACTGGAAGATTCAAAGAAAATATTAGCCATGTTTGAGCCACATTTTCATTTTTCATTCTCATTATTCTACTCATTTTCAACCATACATTCTTCAATAAAATAATATTTTCTATCACATCAATAACTTTTCCTTATTTTTCAACCACATATTCATCATCACGTCACAAAAAAAAAAAAAAAAAATTGCATTCTTTCCATTTCAATGTGCATCAAATACACTCGTAAAAACGACACTTCATTATTACCAAAACATGATGCCCAAAAAGGACATTTTAGTGCCATGTCCTTTCACATTTATTTTTGCCTAAAACCATTTATTGCAATCTCAGTACCTCACTCACACTCTAGTGGCATATGAGAATTAAAATATAAACCTGCAATAATATGGACCAGCAAAGTCCAACAACTCTTACATTACAGGGTTGTCATCGGAATCAGAATCGTCAATCAGGCGTTTCTTGTCATCGGACGAACAATAGTCCCTGATGGCAGTGAGTTCATGGGGTGACCTATCAGTGGCTAACCACTGTTCTACAGTAAAATTTACCTGGGTACAACTCTTGTGAACCCCAGTGGTGGTCACCTCCACGTAGTTAACGTACCACCCGTGGTGTGGGCCAGACCCGTCGGAGGTGAGGTTCATTGAACAAATCGGTCCAGTTAAACATGGGCCTCTCCCACTAAAGATATCCAAGTTTCCCCTCTCAAAATAGTTGTAATCTAGGCCCATAAGCCCACCCCATGACTCGATATTGTTGATTCTAATTCCATAGCCATACGCATCATACAGAGTCAAGCTGATAATCGAATCAGTGCCAGCCCTAATGATTGAGCCTGTTCTTATATACACCGTGTATACACAATCTGGATCATCCTGTATTTTTAAATCAGAAAAGAAGAAAGATATAAGATTTAGAAAGATTGTTAATTCAAATTCAACCTACTAAACATGTAGCTAATATCGGACCAGTTCGAGTAAACTAGATTCGGAATAGTAACTTACTGATTTACAGATGGAGAAGATGGATATGAGGATAAAGAGATGAAACCAAAGGTTGAATCTTGAAACTTCCATGGCTTCTTAGGATTTTCTGTATAATTTTCTAGTTCTAACTCTCTAAATACACATATCAGTTTTGTCAACTGATATATACACGAGGGTATGGACCCAGTCACTGTGAACCATTCATCTTTGAGAGGGACCTGGTTTTTTAATGCAATCACCAGATGTCCATCATTTATTAAAGAAAATTGGCAGGCCAATGGATAAAGCATTGAACAAATATATGAAGGCCACCTAACAGAGTTTAGGTAAGGAATTGGGAAAATTTTATGTAAAAAACAGTTTTTGTGTGCTTTATTGACAAAAGGATTTGGATATTCGAACCTTCGAGGCATATTATAATATCGTCACCTGTGACGAAAAGAAAATGAAAAAAGAAGACTATAAAAGAAAAAGTCCTTATCAAAATCAACAATTAATTTTCACTTCATATTTTATCAATTTTTATTAAAATTTAATTAAAAAATCTAATTTTGATCCTTGGCAAAATATGTGGTAGGCAGGATAGGACAGGACAGGACAGGACATGACAGTTTGATTTTTTATCGCCAAGGCCCACGCCGGAGTTTCAAGAGAAACTTAGAGACATTTTGTTTAGGGTTATTGGCGCAAAACGTCCCTACCTTTGAAGGGTCTTGTGGAAAACGTCCATACCTTTCATTTTTTGGTGCAAAACGTCCCTACCTCTCACATTCTTTGCGGAGAAGGTCCTTTTCAACTATTTTTAACGTGAAATGACCATTATACCCTCTTATATAAATAAAACAAAACAGAAAAGAAAATAAAAATAAAAAATAAATTGCAATCTAACTCCTAATCTTTTTAAAAATGCAAATGAGTCCAAAATTTAGAAAAATATTTAAAATAACTAAGAAAAAACCACTGTTCATCACCACCTTCGCCCCGCCCCACCCCGACCCACGAAACTAGAGAAATCGATCACCCCCCTCTACCACCGTCGGAATCGATCTACCCGTCGGCCAGCTCGACTGCTAACCCTAACACAAATCAGTCAAAACATTAAAAAACAAAAAATTCACAACCTCAACAAATTTGGATTGTGGAATTTCTCCCCAAATAGTCAAAACACAACAAGTTCACAACACAGATGCAAGAAAATCCCAACAGTCAAAGACACAGATGCAGGAAAACCCCAATAAGTTTGGATTGTAGTTTCTCCCCAAATTCAAATTCACAACCCCAACAATAGATCTATGTTTCTCTGCGTGAAATCAACAGCCCAGGTGAACATTTATGCAGATCTATGTTTACAAACGTATTTTCATGCGTGAAATCAACTCTCTGCGTGAAATCAACTCACAATTATTTTCAAATGAACCATAAATTTTTTATTGAATCAACTCTCTGCGCGGATAAGCTGAAGGAGTGAGTTGCCGAGAGAGAGGTAAGGGTATGGGAAGGGAGATTGAAGAAGAGAGACGGGGTAACAACTCCAATTGTCGAAAAGCAAGGTTTCCAATTCAAACCAATAAAAAATAATGGCTAAAATCACCTCACGAATAACCAGTAAATTTTTTTTATTTTTTAGAATGTGGATAGAGAGAGAGACAAATAATCAATTTATTATGGACCATTCAACAATTCCATGTTCTAATGGCGGTGGGTTTTGGACTCCTCTGAGGTGGCTAGGGATGGTGGGGGCAAAACGAAGCGGGGAGAGGGACGAGAAATGGTGGTGGAAGCCGGTGGATTTTTTTTTCTTAGTTATTTTTAATATTTTTCTAAATTTTGGACTTATTTGCATTTTTAAAAAGATTAGGAGTTAGATTGCAATTTATTTTTATTTTTATTTTATTTTCTGTTTTGTTTTATTTATATAAGAGGGTATAATAGTCATTTCACGTTAAAAATAGTTGAAAAGGACCTTCTCCGCAAAGAATGTGAGAGGTAGGGACGTTTTGCACCAAGAAATGAAAGGTAGGGACGTTTTCCACAAGACCCTTCAAAGGTAGGGACGTTTTGCGCCAATAACCCTTTTGTTTATTTGTTTGCTTCTGTATTCTGATTGCCTTCACATTGTACTTCTGTTTAATATTTGTAGCACAGTGTCGGTAGTGTAAAAATCAATTTAGTTTTCTATTTTGTAAGTGACTATAACTTAAAATTCATTTGTTTTATTTAAACTAGTCTTTTGCCCTTGCATTAGTTTTTAGGTAATATTAGTGAACTAAATGTTAAGGTTTGACGGGAGATGCATGCATATTGAAAGATTAAATTCAGAAGCATGTAACTGCTCTGATAATAGTGGTCTCCAATGAATCTTCACTACTCTGATTTAATGCATATTCTCATTGATAAGTCTCAACGGTATTCAAAAAAGTTCGAAAAATTCACCAGCCTAAAGGTAAAGGGAAATACTATGTAGTCGCATTAGGATTGCAATCCCAGTCCCCACTGGGGTTGCAATCTCAATCTAGCTGGCGCTAGATGATATGCTAAATGAATGGTGCAATTAGATGAGTCATTTTATTCCTCTAATTATTTAATGCCACATTGACAACACATACACTGAAATTGCAATTACAGTGGAACTACATAACATTATTTAAGGGAAAAATATCATCAGCGTTGTCAAATCTAGACAGACAATATATCTAGGAAAATAGGACTAACTACGCGTAGATCTGATTTCTATTTTGAGATAGGAGAGCAAGGGTGGAGAAATATTCTACTTTCAATAATAACAAAGGTAAGAACAACCAAACGGTAGTAGTTTTACTCAACAAGTTCTAAGAACAGACAAAATAAAGAAGCCACACCTTCTATATAACAAGGCTGTAGTCAAGGGTGGAGGTAGTGGGGGGCAGTGCTGGGCTATAAAACCATAAGAAGAAATCAGCCCATTTACATTTAAAAACAAGAAAATTATCTAAAATCCTTCCTTTCAAGATTACTATTCAAAAATAAGGAGATAAAATTTACATTTCAAAAATCAGGTGGTAAATATGATTATTAATTGTAATTAATAAAATTTAATTCTACATACCACCCCGACCCCGACCCCCATTCATTCCCAAACCCAGAAACCCTCTGTCGTCTCTGTATCTTCTCTCTCCCCCCCCCCTCCACTCTCCGGCCGACACTTTCTTTCATTTTCTCTCTGTCGGCAACGTGGAAGGGCGGTGGTGCGGATCTTTGATAGGTGGTTGGTCGAGGTGATGGTGGCGGATCCTCGTCGTCACAGTGCCATTCTCCGCTGTGATGACGTCGTTCGTCTCTCTCCTCTCCTCGTCGTCATCAAACATTGGCACGGCGGTACACACAGTGTATTAGGTAAACTAAACCAATAAAGCTGCTGAAATTTCGAATCAGCAGATTTGGTGGATTAGAAGGATATATTTTCACCATCTGGAGGTAAAATAGGCTGAGATTTTATGTTTGTGGTTTGGTAGTTTAAGAAAAGTGGTTTGATGGGGAGTTATATAGAGGAGTTTACGGAGGTGAAGGCGAAGAATTCGTCGGAGGAGGCGTTGCAAAGGTGGAGGAAGGCGTGTTGGCCGGTGAAAAATCGTAAACAAAGGTCCGACATGAGGTGAGTGCCGAAGGTTGCAAGGAGTGGATCTGAGCAGTAGGGAAAATCTGACGAAAATTCTAGAGAGAGTCGTATCTCCAACTGTTCCGAGAGGCAGATTGCGATTCAAAGAACGAAGTGAACGATTCCATTATTTCTTTGTTAGTAATCTCACACGAGTCCAATGACTTTAGGTTAGCACGATCTAGAACAATTCCACGTCTCACCTCACTTATTTTCTGGAAACATAATCCGTTATACCTCTTGATTTGGGGCTATAGTTCTTTTCTCTAAGGGTGGTTCAGCAATTTTTATGGCATGATGAGGTCGACAACTTTTTTGATATCCAGCATCTGTAATGTTTAGCAGGTCAATAACTTTAAAAATTGGTTGTTTTATGCGTTCTAACGGATTGGATTCTGATGTTTTAAACTGTTTTGGGGGTTTGATATTATATAATTTCCTGTTTAGTGTATGAGCATTGCATATGAAGATTGCATTTACTTTGCTAGTTTTGGTGAACAACATTCCTCATACAGTTCTTGAAGCTATGTACGAAGGTGGAAGCAAGGATGCTTGCAGTTTGTGATCCACTGATCCTCAAGCCCATGCTAGTAGCAGTTACATTTATACTTTATGCGAAAGGGAAATATGAAGATGGAAATTTCAGTCCAATGCAATCATACCTCTATCTCACCATTATTTATACAATCTCATACTCAGTGGCACTTTATGCCTTGGCCTTGTTTTATGTGGCCTGTAGAGATTTGCTTCAGCCATTCAATCCAGTTCCAAAGTTCATCATTATCAAATCAGTTGTATTTCTTACTTACTGGCAGGTAGGACACTGTTTAGTATTGATATATTGAAATAGGATTAAATTTGAAGCATGCTTATTTTATTGCCATTTTGGAGTCAAACATAAACTTGATTTCTAGTTACTTAGCCAGATGTCGATGTTTCTATAACTTTCATATGTTTTATCAAATATGTATTTATTGTGACTGGTTGTGACCAATTGTGATCGGTTGTGACCTATTGTGACTTGTTATATGTGTTAATTGTGACCGATTGTGACGTGATCACATATGGTCACAATTAAGATTCAATTGGTCACAATTAGTCACATTAAATACAAATTTAGTAACAATTAGTCATAATGAATACAAATTTGGCGACATTTGAAAATTTTCTGAAATGGGGGGTGGGGACGAGTGCAATCTCCAATTTTTAATTTTTAAAAAAAATTTGGGAGGTGAAGGGAGGGGTGGGGTGACTTGTTAACTGTGTTAATTGTGACCGATTGTGACCTAATTACGTATGGTCACATTTAAGATTCAATTGGTCACATTTAGTCACATTGAATATAAATTTGGTTACAATTAGTCACAATGAATACAAATTTGGCTACAGTTGAAATTTTTTTGAAATGGGGTGGTGGGAACTAGTGTAATCTCCAATTTTTAATTTTTAAAAATTTTTTGGGAGGTGAAGGTAGCGGTGGGGTGACTTGTTAACTGTGTTAATTGTGACCCGATCATATATGGTCACAGTTAAAATTCAATTGGTCACAATTAGTCACATTGAATATATATTTGGTCACAATTAGTCACATTGAATACAATTTTAGTTACAGTTAGTCACAATGAATACAAATTTGACGACAGCTGAAAATTTCTGAAATGGGGGTGGGAACGAGTGTAATTTCCAATTTTTAATTTTTAAAAAAATTTTGGTAGGTGAAGGTAGGAAGTGAGGGGTGGGGTGACTTGTTAACTGTGTTAATTGTGACCTAATCACATATGGTCACAGTTAAGATTTAATTGGTCACAATTAGTCACATTGAATACAAATTTGGTTACAATTAGTCACAATGAATACAAATTTGGCTACAGTTGAAATTTTTTTGAAATGGGGTGGGGTGGGGTGGGGTGGGGTGAGGTGGGGTGGGCTGTTTTTTAATTTCTGGACATTTTTTGTGTTGTGTGGTGGTGGGGGGGGGGGGGGGGGCATTAATTTTAATTAATTATATATTATTCTTGCAAAAAAAAAAAATATTCTACATTTATTTGAAGTCCAGCCGTCATTTTTGACTTTGCCTCACATGTGGGGCCCCAGTTTTCTAATGATGTGGAAAATGTGCACTAAAGTGACTAAACAAAGTAATAAATTATTAATTAAAATTAACACTTGATTTTTGAAATAATTTAACAAGTTTGATAATTTTGAAATGTAGGAACCATGTATCCCTTTAAAAACCATAAGAAGAAATTGAAGAATTTCGGCCCAGCACCGCTCTAGCCCATATAAAAACCATAAGAAGAAATTGTAGAATTTAGGCTCAAATATTAGCATTAGCCCAACTCTAGTTTGAATTTCAACCCAAGTCCAATGATCAATTATTTAAATTGTATTAAAGATGCTACAATTATTAATTACTATTTCACGACATTCATGAAACACGAATATTTTATTGTTAATTAGATGTCATATTTAATGCATGTTTGACTAAATTTACTTATAATTATTAATTAAATTTTATTATAGATAATTTGTATTGATTAGATCTAGAAATAAATTACTTATTTTAATAGTTAGATACACAATATATTTTGCTAAATTTAAAAGTAATTATTATTATTATTATTATTATTATTATTATTATTATTATTATTATTATTTCTACGTATGTTTTCATATATTACTAATTCATACTTATAAAAATAATTACTTATTTTGATCATAAAAAAGATATTATGATCAAACTAAATAATTTATTCTGGATTCGATATTGACAATAAAAAGGATATTTGTTAAAACTTATTTATTTATTAAGTAATCTATACACATGTATATTCTTGAAATCGAGCAAAAGAAATTAAATTTAATTTCTTTGATCCTCAAAATTATTAGTTGATTTTTCACACCTTGGTTGAGATCGTTCACTCTGACATGTGGTGATATAAAATATCGATAAACACACCAAATAATATTTTGAGATAATAACATATGTATATAATGATATATTATCGACTGCGTGTTTCGATCAAACTTTTAGTTGTTCGGAAAGATTGGTAGTCAAAGTTAGTAGAAGAGTACTCGTTAAGTAATTTTTGCTTATTTCGTGAACTTTAAAGTGTGACATCTAAACTTTTTTTATTTTATTGAGTTCCTTGTACTTTTTATCGTGACTGTCACGAGAATAACCTGTGAAACTCGATTTTTTGTAGCATGAGTTTATTTGAAATTTTTAAGTTTCAACTTATCCTAATATCATTTTCTGGCTCCGGCCCTGATTATAGTCCGGTAACTCATTGTATGAGCACGGCAAGTTCTCGCCATTTGCATTAATTTCAACCAACTTGGCTTCAAGTTCACGAAACTTAACCTAAATGCATACTGATTCAGAATAAATAACTACCAAGAAAACTGCAATTGGAGGGTCAAAAGTATCTAGACGTACTTACAGGTCAAAGCTGTAGCAGTGGCAATGGTGTCAAAGAGCAGCTAGCACCAATTCTAAGTTCATTATTAGACTAGTTAGAACAATCCTCTAGAAGTTCCCAACTTGTACATGAACATTGGTCTGATTTTTTAGTCACAGCGTGTTATGGTAACATAGTGTAGAGTTGAGTTGAACAATCAGAAATAATCTCATAATCTACTAAACCATTATTACTTTATGAACTTGCAACTACGAATATGGTCCTCTGTCAAAAGAGAAAATCTGTATACATCCCCGAGTTGAATATCAAAGAGCACAGCATAATCAAAAAGTTTCGATTTGTACCTTCCTTTATTAACTTACAGAGAGAAACAATGTCACGACTGGCACAAAATGCCCTGCCTCTACCCTCCAAGAATTTCAAAAAATACTATAGTTAATCACAGCATAAGCTAATAGAAGACAAAAAATGGCATACAAATCAACCTCCCAAAAGTAATAAAAAAGAAATCTATAATATATTAAATATCACATCAAGTGAGAATCATTTTCTGTACGATTTTAGCTCTACTACAATTTAATTATTACAATAATAACTTACTTTTCATTTTTCAATTTACATTTAATTGAATATTAATTGTTAAACATGCGCACAAATAAATAATTGAATTCTATGAAAACAATCAAATTGATTTATGAACATGAAATTTAATTAATTTGAATTAATGAATATAAAAAAATGATAATGTATATACATTTAAACAAATGGAGTGTAAGTGAACCAACATGAAATTTAATTAATTTGAATTAATAGATATAGAAAAATAATAATTTATGTACATTTAAACAAATGGGGTAATATCATACATTAAATGAATAATATTGAAATAAAATAATTGTACATAAATTTGAATAATTTAACTGCTCATATAATAATTGCATAGCTCCCAAATTATATGATCTTTAATAATTTATATATTCCTAGAATAATTTATGATAAAATGAATAATTGAATTGTATAAAAAGTTCATTTCACATGAAATGATTTTTAACTATTTTTTATATTAACTGATATTCAAATATCATTTTTACAGCGTTTATAAAGCATTCAAAATAACGTGCAACGCAGGTTTAGCTGTGACTAGTACCAGTAAATGTGAATTGTGAAAATATAATACCTTCAAAACCACAAAACTAATGTTAGGGTTATCTTCCCAACTTTTGTATAGTTGATGCAACCTAGCACCCTATATTCTGTCATATTGGAATTTGTTAAAAATGCATGAATCAGGATTTGAAAATAAAAATAAAATAAATCATATTATAAATTTACAATAAATGTAATTCAATTGTTGAAAGAAACCCGAAACATAATCTACATAATCAGGGACGGATCTAGGACCGGACTACAAGTCGGGCTAATCCGTAAAAAAAAAAAAAAAATTTAAACAAAAAAAAAAAATTACAAGATTTTTTTTATACTAGAAAAAAGGGGGGCTACAGCCTAGCCCTCCCTAAATCCGTCTATATATATAATGGTTATCATACAATATTTCTGATTAAATGGGCTGGAGTAAATTAAGAGCTTGTTTAGGAGAGATTTTTGAGGGAAGAATTGATTTTGAATAGTGATATGATGGGAAATGTGTGGTTGAAAAAGAAGAAAAAGTTATTGATGTGATGAAAAATATTATTTTATTGAAAAATGTGTGGTTGAAAATGAGAATTGATTTACTGTAGAAAAATTTAATCTCTCCCAAACAGGGCCTAAGATGGAAAACAACATAACATAGTTCATATTGAGAAAACATCTTAGATAACGTCCCAACAGAAAATACGTATAATACGCATTAGTATAAAATAAACTTCTCCACAGACATGTAAATAACAATTACTATTCCGATTAATTTTCATAATTATGGGATTCGATTTATTAAGGCAAATCCAGAGACGCAATCTTACAATGAGGATAAGGAAACACCTTAATGAAAAGGATAATGCTACTTTACCAGAACTATTCACTCACAGAATAGTTACAGAATAAATTATTTCCTAAAAATACCATTTTCATATAATTTGCAACTAGAAGCCATCATAAGTATATAAAAACACCAAATTAGTTCCTAAAATATTTATGAGTGCAAAATTAATTCTGCTTACTCTGCGCACTCTGGTATAACTGGTATCAGAGCCTTGTTAGATTATGGAGATTGAAATTATTAAAAATAATTGGTATTATATATTAAGAGAAAAATATGATTTAAATTATATGTTTACAGATCCCGTCTCTAGGAAATTAAAAATATCAACAACAATGATAATTAAAAAATTACCAATAAAAGTAAAGAAACAAATATTAGAAAAATTAGAATTAGGATACATAAGAGATGAATATTTATATCAAAAGATAATGATAGAATTTGAAAAAGAAGAAATAGAATTTTATTGTAAAGAAATGTATGAGCCTGGAAAATATTATGAATATAAATATTATGAACCAAAAGTCATGATAAATATAGTTGATGAAGAAAACATAATTGAAATTTTTTTGAGAAAAGTAGAAAAACACAAAAAACCAAGTTATCCTTACTTACCTAAAAATAGTACAAATGAAAGTTTTGAGGACATACATAAAAGATTAGAAAATTTAGAATATAATTTACAAATAGGAAATGCTCTATTAGATAAAAAACTTGAAGGAAAAGATAAGATTATAATTAATTCACCTCAATATTTTAGAATAATAAAAGATAAGGGTAAAAATCATGAAATAAAACAATATATGATAAAAGAAGTAGAAGAATTAGAACAAAAATTCTTAGAATCTACTGGTGAAGAATATGAAGAATATAAAAAACAGTTAGAAGAATTAATTGAAAAATTGGAAAATACAAAAATGAATACTAATTCATAATCTAGTCAAAATATAAAGACAGAATTTAGTAGTGATGAAGAATATGAAAATTATCCTTATGGTACACCAATACCTAATAAAGAGGATATTAACCAATATAGAAAAATACAGAAAAGATACACTGGAAAGATAAGGAAGCAATCCATTAAAAAGATAAACCCAATGAAATCTTACAATGAACCAATCCATACAACTGGAATATGGCTAGATCTAGATTGTGTAAATAAAAATAAAGCTATTGAAACATGGATAAAAAGTACAGATCTAGCTATACAATTCAATAAATGGGAAACATATACAGCCTTTGGATTTATAGAACATACTTTTAGAGGAATTGTATCTGACTGGCGGAGAAAGCTACCAGAAAATATAAAAAAGAGTATAAAATATGGAGAAAATCCAACTGAAACAATAGATAACAGAAATGCCTTAAATGAACAGAATATACAAGAAATATTAAGAAGGCTAGAGAGAGCCCTAAGAACAGAATTCTTAAGAAATAAATTTATAATAGATGAGGAAACTAGAAAGCAAGAAGAATATAATGAAGGGATGATAGTAATGGAAAACCTAAAAATATGTGATATGTGTGAACTTGAAAGATACACATGCAAGTTTGAAGAGATATATTATATACTAAATCAAGGAAATTATCAAGAAAACAAACCTATATTAAGATCTTATTTTACAAAATTACCATTTCCATGGGGAATGAAATTACTAAAAGAATATGAAAAATTATTACCTTTTGGAGAAGAAGATGGAGTTAATAAAGATAGTTTAAGATGTAGAATTGAATTTACAAAAAGAATGATAGGAATATGGCGCAGAGAAGCCTTAGAAAATAAAAAAACATATAAAATGAGAAGAAACTCTCTATGTTGCTACAAAGACATGGGACAAATTGAACAATTTGGTTGTCATAAAAGGAAATATAAACCATACAAGAAATATAAAAGAAAGTTTAAAAACTATAAGAAGTTTAAGAAAAGATTTTTTAAACCTCATAAAAAATATTTTAAAAGAAAAGACTGGACTAAAAAACCCCAGCCTAAATATATTAAGAAATGTAGATGTTTTATCTGCAATGAAGAAGGACACATAGCTCCTCAATGTCCTAAAAGAAAAGATAAACAAAATATAAAAACCCTTAAAATATATGAAGAATTTCAAAACGATAGTGATATAGAACCAATTGAGAATTTCAAAGATCTAAGTAGTGAATGCAGTAGCATTTATGAATTAGATACGTCATCTTCAGAAGAAGATTCTGAAGAGATAGTGTATATGAATCAAGAGATACAACAAATAGATCAAGAAATAGAGGTAGAAACAACTGAGAAAGTTGAAGATTCAGTAGAAGGTATAAATCAAGAAATTACCTTTGATACTAGAAAATACAAAGGAATAACAAAGAAAATATTAGACTTACAAGAAAAAAGATGTATTCCACCAAGGATTCTTAGAAATACTACCAAGAGTAAATAAAACAATTGTAAGTATGAATTATAAAGAGATAACTATTAATATAGAAGATACAATGGGAAAAACAAGAATACCTATAATTACAAAAGAATGGGTAAGACAAAAGTTATCCAAAATCCCAAAAAATGTAAGAAGCAAACTAAAATGTATCGAGATAGGAGGAATCCAAATTATGGTAAAAGGATTCTTTAGGGAAGGAATGAATATACCAATAGAAATATATTGTATGGATAATAGAATCTTACAAGATCCTGTAGATGCTCTATTAGGAACTATTGTAGGAAATCTAGTCTATCAAAAGATAATATTTACAGTAAAACCAAACTATGCGGTTTCACTGATTGATGAAAATATTGATCAAAGTTTCAATCTAATTATAGAATTGGAAACTTGAAAATGTTAAGAAAAAGCAAAGCTATTAGTATAAGCATAAAATCAAATTTTGCTTTTAATACTAGCCACCACAACAACTTAAGAAAAATAACTGATAACATTATCATACATAAAGATTTTGAGGAATTAGCTCAATATATACTCCCTAGAAAATACTAAGAACATGAAGTAACAATACCTCAACAAATAATGCTTGATTTTCACAAGCAACCAAGAGAAATCAATTTTGAAGGAAAATTGATAAGAAGAAATAGTGTCAGCCTAGAAGGAGATAATCTTATTGCAAGATTTTCCCCCAAGCAAGATGGTAGGATAAGCCAAGTTAAAAAAATTAAGTATTGCTGAACCAACAAATTCACAATACTATATCAAAACAAGATATGTTAATCAAGAAGGATACAAGAAAAATCTCCTTGTCCTTATAGATACTGGAGCAGAAAAAAATCATGTAAATGCCAAATTTGTTAGTCATTTACTAGATTTTGAGTTACCTGAACCATATACTTTCAAAGATTATTTAGGAAATAATCTTGAGATAAATAAATATGTTAATTTCCCTCTTATATTCGTAGGAGAAGATCAGAAAGAACTTAACAAAGAAATAATCCTATATAAAGATGAATCATATGGAATCAAACGTTCACCTATACTATTAGGTATGAACTTTCTTGAAAAATTTAGTCCTTATAAAATCTGTCAAGGATATTTAAAAATAACAGTTGATGATTGTCCAATCATCATATCAAGAATAGATGAAAATATGAAAACATTGTTATCATGGAAATAATAATTAATACTAACCCCATGAGCCCATACATTGAAATTATACTCAATATAAAAAATTATTGCAAAATTAAATTTCATGCTTATTTAGATACAGGGAGTACAATAAGTTTGTGTTTACCAAATGTATTACCAAACGAATACTGGAAGTATGATTCAAAAAAGGTAGTCACTGCCACAACAGTAGGTGGTAACAAAGTAATATATAGTAAATATGCTACACAAGTACCTTTTCTAATATCCTTTAGAGAAGTATTTGTTGACACAATATACATGTCATCTACAATTGGATGTGATATTTTATTATGATAAAATTTCCTACTAAAATATGCACCATTTACACAATATGTAGATAGATATATGTTCACAACTCCTTGTGCACATAAAATATTTACACCAAAAATAACTAAAGCTATTAGTATAGCGCATACAAAACTTAATCATCAGAGTTCCTCAACCCAGCGTGATGGATGTTGGAATACAGGAAAAATTAAACCAATTACAGTTTTAAAAATGACAACAGAAAATAACTTAGAAAAATTGAAAAAAGAAATTTCTGAAACATATTCTGAAAATCCATTAGAAAAATGGAATACAGACAAAGTAAAGGCAAAAATAGAACTTATCAATCCAGACACTATAGTAAGAGTTAAACCAATGAAATATAGTGTTGATGATCAAAAGGAATTTAAGAATCAAATAAAAGAATTACTAGAATCTAAATTGATTAGGCCTAGTAAAAGTCCACATAGTAGTCCAGCCTTTATGGTAAGAAAACATAGTGAGATAAAAAGAGGAAAAGCTAGAATGGTGATAAATTATAAGAAGTTAAATGAAGTAACTAAATTCGATGGATATTACTTGCCTAATAAGGACACCCTTATTAAACAAGTACAAAATAAGAAAATATTTTCGAAATTTGATTGTAAGTCAGGATTTTGGCAAATCATGCTTACAGAGGAAAGTAAACCATTAACTGCATTTAGCACTCCCAGTCCTTTAGGACAATATGAATGGAATGTAATGCCATTTGGATTGAAAAATGCACCACAGATATTTCAAAGAAGAATGGATGAGGTAATCAAACCAATTACTCACTTCTGTATTGCTTATGTTGATGATTTACTAGTTCATTCAAATAATATGAATGAACATATTGAGCATCTTGAGAAATTCTGTTATATTATGAAAAAATATGGTATTACACTTTCTCAAAAGAAAGCAGAAATAGCCAAAATAGAGATAGAATTTTTGGGATTATTTATAAAAGAAGGAGAATTGCAATTGCAATCTCATATTGGTGAAAAACTTCAAGATTTTCCTGAAGAAATCAGAGATAAAAAACAGTTACAAAGCTTCCTTGGTATATTAAATTATGCTGAAGGATTTATTGAAAATTGTGCCAAATTAAAAAATTATTTTCTCCCAAAATTAAGAAAAAATGTAATGTGGTCTTGGGATGAACAAGATTGCGAAAATATAAGAAAAGTAAAAGAGGAATTAAAGGTTTTGCCTAAACTTGTAATTCCACAAGAAAAAGATTTCTTTATCCTTGAAACTGATGCATCAGACAATTACTGGGGTGCAGTATTAAAGGTTAAAAAGAATCATAAAGAATATAAATGTGAAAAGAATTGTTCTTGTCCCGAAATACTTGCAGGGTATACATCAGGGACATACAAAGAAGTCGAAACAAGGTATGAGATGAACAGAAAAGAACTCATTGCTGTGAAGCGAGGAGTACAGAAATATGAAGACTATCTACTACCAAAAAAGTTCTTGATTAGAACTGATAATACTCAAGTTAAAGCATTTTTAAAAAATAATGTTGATCCATCTATTGCTAATAGATATATTATCAGAATTCAAATTTGGTTTTCTTACTTCAAATTTGATATTGAGCATATAAAAGGAAAAGCTAACTTTCTTCCTGATTATCTTAGCAGGGATGGAGCTAGAACAATTAAGGACGAAAGTCCAGATACTTGAGATAAAAGTTTCTTATTTGGAAACTCAGATCCAAAATATACAAGATAGTCTTCGAGACCAAATGAAAATAACCCTTGTGGCAGAAGATACT
Source organism: Fraxinus americana (assembly GCA_035079005.1). Classification (NCBI taxonomy): domain Eukaryota; kingdom Viridiplantae; phylum Streptophyta; class Magnoliopsida; order Lamiales; family Oleaceae; genus Fraxinus; species Fraxinus americana. The sequence goes on along the minus strand of CM068706.1, from coordinate 8,889,372 downwards.
TGTACCAAGTCTAGTATCCCTTCACAGGGCCTTGTGAATACTAGTGCTCTACCCGAGGATAAAGGGAAAGAAAAGAAAGTAATAGGAACCCCTTCACAGGGAAAATTCGAACCTATTACTGGTAAAGAAAATATTCAAGATACCAAGAATGACAAAGGTAGCTCTTCACAGAGCCATATTTTACCTAAGCTAGATATTGAAAAAATTGATCCAAAAGAAATTGTCAAGATATGCCACATGGCAAAAATATCCAAAAAAGATAACTATGAAGAAGTCGTTTTCTTTATTGTTGTTTTTAATATCTTATCCGACTGGTATCTAGAAATTGGAAAGTGGATGAAAACTCTCCACTACGGAAGATACAACAAGATAAACTTTTATCCAGAAGCACCAGCCAACTGGGTAAAAAATTGTTTTGAACTAGGAAATATACTCTGTATATATCCTAGCAAAGATCTCAAGGAGATAGCCCAACTTCCAGCTGACGTCAAGAAGGCAGTAAAAAGATATACTGAAGTTGTTAAAACTACAAATATATACGTCAGATTCTACTCGGCAACGATGGAATGGGATCCAGATCTTCAATATATGCAGCCAACATTTCATGTTATCAAGTTAGGACTCACAAATCAACATTTTTTACCAACCAATCAAAAGGTTGTTAAAAATGGTTATCAAGATATTATTAATATGATGCCATACAGAAGAGCTAAAGGATACAAAGAAATATTTGAACATCTAACCCAGATAATTACTGAGAAGGAAAAAATATGGGTTTATCCATCTGAAGAACATATAATCTACTCTAATGCCAGAAAAGAGACAAAAGAGGAAGATATATGTTATCTCGACCATTTATTATCCAAAATAATCTCCAACCAAGCTTGCGGATTAGAAAAAATGGAGAAAGAACTATGCAAATTACTTTGGGATTACAGTGATCATCATTGTGAACATTGCGTAGTAGAAGATATGAGTCAAGTATCACTTGATGATGAAGAATTTCCTGCAGAGTTCTTTGAGTCAAGGATGGAAAAATAATGGAGTAAGGACAGTGACCCTTTATCACTACTTTAATAAAGTCTCTTTATTAAAGAAAAACTGTGGTCACTAGAAAACAGAAGATAGTAGCTGAGATTTTAACTCCCCACCAACTACTGAAGAAAAAGAAGCAAAGTAACTATTGAAGATAAGAAAATTTGGTATGACAATGACTCTTCACCAACTTACCAGCTCAAAAGAAGGACAGCTTTGCTACCAAACAAAAGAAGATGGCAGACAAGAAATAATGAAGGACAGCTGTGAAGATAAGGTTCCCAACCACTTGAAGAAAAATCCTCTATATAAGGAGAGGAGGTCCAAAGAAGAAGGATCATCGATATCTTGCATCTCTAATTCTCTATCTCAAGAAAAATATCTGTATACACTACTTGTATTCAGAAAAGAAATTAGCTAGCTTTGAAGATAGGAAAGCTTGTAATAAGGTAATCACTTATGGAGTTCTAAACTTCATAAGGTGAGTACCAAAGGTATGTAAAGATAGTAAGCAAGCATGTATTATTTCAATCTTATGAATATCAAGATGAAGTTTTTATGGTTTAACAAAGTTTCTATGAAAGGATTTCGTTAAGTTTCTCATGATTCCTCGGCAGTACAAATAGAGATTTTAAAAGATTTTCAAAATATTGATTTTGAATGGATGTTAGCCATGCCAAAGTACCCGTCTTTGATGAATGTTTTAGGGGAAAAGGGCAGTTTTTCTAACAAAATTGTAGCACCTTGTGTGTGAGTTATCTTTTAAAATCTTGTTCTAAGTAAGAACTTGTTCTGAAAAGAGTTTGAATAGAGGTGAAAACAGAGACTCTGGATACTGTGAGATAGCGTCTGTGGCAACACGGCTAGTTCTCTAGAGTGAGAAATGCAACCTTAATTGAAAAGCCTTTTGCGAAAACAGTTATGGACCCAAATGATTTCAAAAACATTTTAAATGTTCATCTGATTCAGAAGAGTGATTAAATACATGCAAAACTATTATAAGAACATGCTGGAGGGAAAGCCTGTTTATTTCCATTGATTACTGTAAGTTATTTACATGTTTTATATATGCTTTAATTTTCATGAACACTTCACAAGTATCCACGTCCAATGATGATTGTCTTAGATTATATTTAGATAAAAAAGATATTTCATTTCTACTTATTATTGTGGAAAAATCTGAAGATATAGTCCCTGTTGGACAAGAAAAACTTAAAGAGATATATTTTGATATAGATTATGCCTGTAGACATAATATAGGATTTGATCCTGTAGAAACAAGTAAAGAAATAAAAAGAGTTGAAGACGTTATAACCAAATACGAAAATATACAAGAAGAAGTCTCAGAAGGAATTGTCTTTGGATATATAACTAAAAAAGATCAACCAAGAGCTTATGAAAAACTAATAAAATATAGAGAATATTTAGAACAGATAGAAAAATTAAAAGAACATTCAATAAAATAATTATTGTGGTCACAAATTAAAAGAATTAAAAGATACAGGACTTAACCTGCAATATATTTCATTAAGGGCAATATAGACATTCTAAAGGAGGAATAGTTGCTGCCAACTCAATTTGGTGACTTTCTGATTGAAATTCCCTGTAAGCCTAGCACTACCCTAATGAAAAATGACAAGAAACTTACCCATGTATTCGGAAAAAGTCCATTTAAATATTAAACATAACTTAAAAGACACCACCTTGCACAATGACTCTTAAGTTAATACTCTGGTCAACAACGAAAACAGCAATGAACCATTTGTCTAAATTTGTCAACATAGCCAATTGAAAAAATCAATACTATTAACAACCTTGACACAATCTTCTTAAATCAGAAGGCAAAAAAAAAATACAACCAAATTCACTAAGGTGCAATGCACTAAAAAAAGCATTATTGTCAACTGTGGTTATATAACATACCATAGTAGTATTAAGAGAATTGAGCACAAATGGTCTATTGAGAGTTGTGTTTGTTGAATAAGCTTTGTCTTCAACAAGTACCTGAGAATTATTTAAAAGAAATGAGTTCATATCAGTGTGTGCTGGTTTGTGTGTGGGGTATAAATTAAACCTGGAAATGACGATAGATAATTTAAATGAAAAAGGGTTTCAATAGGAGACTGATTTTCCTGCCAAGTTTAAGACAAGTCGATTTTTATTATTCATGTTTCTTGCACCTGATTTTCATCATCTATATTTCTTTGACTATTCAGTACAATAATCTCCACACAGGTGTATCTTTACTGGGATTATTATGGGTCGTTGGCTTGGGATTTTAGTCCCTGAGACATTCTGAGTTGCAACTTATAAGTCAGTTCTAACACAAGCAATATTTTAAGCTAAATCATCGAGAATCGACAGATAAAACAAATTATTTCAAAAAGGAGATAACCATAAATAAACATAATATGAAATTCATATACTTTTTGCCGCCATTCTCCTATTTCTATGCACTCAAGCACAACATCTAATATCTTTTAATTTTATTGATACGTTGAAAGAAAGAAAAGAATCAATGCAGGAAAGGTAATAGATAGAACGATATATATTTCTTCAGTATAAAATTAAGGAAAATGCTTAAGAATGAAAAAAAATGTTTACCTAGACTTAAGGTGAAGATGTGAAGTGAATATTCTTCAACTCCAATAGAGGTAAGCATTTGACAACAAACATAATAAGATGAGACGCAACAACTTATATTACATGGATGTTTTTAGTCACATACAAGGCAGAATTAGCCTTCCCTCATGAGAAACTCTGCCGGGTTATAAACCACAGTAGGCATATGGTGATGAGATTGTTGACGTTGAAAATGAGTTCTAGTGAGAACTTATCGAGTGTGAGTTATTTTTCTTAATGCCTGACCGTAATTCTGGAAAAAATGGGATTGCCCAAAGGTATAATTTGACGCAACATTGAACCTGAGAAGTAATATGGCACAAAGGATCCATGGTAAGCTACTAAGCCGAACATATACAAGTGAATGGACAATAGAAAAATTAGTATTAGGGATAATAGCTAACACACTACACCAGAAACCGCCTATGGCAACTTGCGAAAAACGTTGGCATAGACTTTTTGCAGCGTTCGGGTGCACGTTGCGGTTTACAACGTTCTTCGAACGTTGCTGCAGATTATTTTCTGCAATGTTCGTCGAACGTTGCAGTAGACCATTTTAACAACAATTGACAAATGTTGTAGATATTTTTCCGTAACGTTGTCCATACGTTGCAGTAGACCGTATGGTGTTTTCCGTAACGTTCATCGAACGTTGCAATAAACCCTTTTAAGAACGTTCGACGAACGTTGCCGTAGGCATAGACTTTCCGCAACGTTCATCGAATGTTGCAATAGACCATTTTAAAAACGTTCAACGAACGTTACCGTAGGCATAGACTTTTCTCAACGTTCGTCGAACGTGAACGTTGCAATAGACCCTTTTAAGAACGTTCGACGAACGTTACCGTAGGCATATACTTTCCGCAATGTTCGTTAAGCGTTGCAATAGACCCTTTTAACAAAGTTCGATGAACGTTGCCGTAAGCATAGACTTTTCGCAACATTCGTCGAACGTTGTTAAAAGGGTCTATTGCAACGTTCGACGAACGTTGCCATAAGCTATTTTTTTTTCAGTACTACATTCCTGTTGTTTTCCAAATCCCTTGTTTTTTCCTATTTAACATTTGAACATCTTCATCACATAACTTCTATTAAAGAAAAAAATTTCATACATTTCAAACTTACATTCAAAAAATTATGTCAAAGTAGACTCAATCCACTATTTTGAGGCTTAATTCATGCAACCAATTTACAACTAAATGCAGGCATACATTTAATTCCTTGTAGTACAATATTAAGTCTACTTTCCAACATCAAAATAGGAAACTATTTGCACTATTTGTGCTGTGCTAGAAGTTGGGATGGAGAAATAGAAGTTTCGACTTGGCAAAATCGATGCTTATCCAAGCACTATTTCAACTTCATTGAGATGAGAACTCAACCAAAATTTTCAATCTGCTAAAGAAAGCAACTCAATATCATTATAATAAACAATTTTATCTTATTGCAGCCAAATCATCTTTTGCTATTGAGTGTCTGAATAAGGTTTTAGACATCAAGTGTACAATGAACTTAGAAATACTTGCAAGTATAGTTTGTTCGAACATGCACCCTCAAGAAATAGTCTAAATTTGCATGTTTATTTGTAAATGAACTTGTAAGCCTTTTAAGCTTACCTAAACATTCACTTTCAATGTTCACAATTTCAAAACGCAAACTCAAAACAAAATACAAAATACAGCCCCTAAGCCTTTAGCCACACATTTTTATCCCTTTACTGAATTTGAGTTTGACTCCATCATTTATTAGCGAGGCTTAAAGAAGTTAACTTGAATACCAGTGTCTCTCACAACATACAAATCAGCAGCAATTATAATTTAACTCAGTCACATTCCAATAAGAAACATGAAATATGGATTAGCCAAAGTGAAGATAATATCACACTTGAAGATAAAGAAAAAAAAAAGAATATGAAAAGATAGAATATGAAGACATAAACACATACATAAGTGCAAAAATTCATGAAATACCTTCCTCATATGAGTCTAATATTGTTCTTTGGCCAAGCAACAGTACTTCCCATGGCTTCCTTAAGAACTTGAAATTCATCTGTAGGTCTATATAAGGCCAAATGACCCATATACACTTCTTCAACCCAAACCTTCCAACAATCTCGCCAAGTGGCATATGGTGTACCTTTACACTTGGGTCGATTGATGAAATCTTCTCTTCTGCTACAATTTCTTCCTCATCATACATGTACCAATGTAATAGTTGACATCTTGAATTTTCCAAATGTGCAGTACTTCCTTGAATACCACTTCCTTGTTGAGACTACAAATTCACAGTTAAATTAAAATATTAAACACAAAATTAGTATGCTATAGTCTAAATTTATGTTTTACAAATAATAAATAATATAAAATACATAACCCGAGAAGTAAAAGCATGTGAGCCCATGTCATCTGCATTCTTATTTTGATTATGTACAATAATAATAAAAATGAGACTTGAGTTATTCAACGTCCTAAGTTATGTAAAGTTATGTTATCATATTATATATATAATGATAAAGTATATAACCTGAGATAACTTCAGAAGTGTTTCAACTTTTTCTTCTAGTGCTCATAGCCTTTCTGATTGCGTTTGTAGTTGGCTTTCAAGTTCTCTCACTCGACCAGTACTTTGATTGTGTCCATCGACTTTTGATGGTGTAACTCTAAATCCAAGTCCCCTTACTCTTCTAGATGTTTAAGACCTAGGACTCGAGTAACAACATCATCGCGAATGGAATCTTCTGCTGGTGTATCGGAAATAGATTGGGCACAATTCTCTATTTTTTTCCTGCACTTATAGAATTTAGATTTATACTAGCAAGTGATACACATGGTAAGTTTAATTATTATTAACAGAATGTTGATATAATACACATACCAAAGTTTCGACAACCGCTTCATTTATAGGGTTTCCATCATTTCTAAGATGTCCATCAGTCCACACTCTAGTTCTTAACCCTTCAAGTGTGTGTGTGTGTGTGTGTATATATATATATATATATATATATATATATATATATATATATATATAATAGCATTGGACATATGCAAGAAACTTGATATAAACTAAAGTGAATGAGAATAAATAAGAAATCATTTCAGACAGGTATAGACAAGTAAAGATAGTTTGCATGTATACCAAATCGTGAGTCATACGCTGATAACCCTTTCGACCCATAGTATGTAGAAGTTTTTGATTATTTCTTATTTTGCTGAACTTGACACTTTTTTCCTATTAAAAAAACACAAAAATTTAACGACAATAATCAAATAAATTTTAAACTCAATATGAAAATATAACTTACTTGAAAATCATTAGAAAGAGTATCTTTTACAAACTTTTTCCATGCTTCTTCAGAGTTTACATTCTTCGGTCTAAGAAGGGAAATATCGTGTGTTCTATTCACAGATGAGGTTGTTTGAATTCTGATTTGTTTTCTCACTCTTGATTTGAATAACCTCCAATACTTTCTCATACATTGAAATGTCATCTTTTGATGACAATCACTCACATTGAACATTTGCTGTATTTTTTGCACATATATAAGAAATGATGCCATTAGGAAGGAAATAGATGAAATAAAAATAAAAGAAATTAAAGTTTAATTATTTATTAATGTACCTGTATGAAAGTTCAAAGTTCTAATTTTTTATCGTCACCTGCCGATTGCCAATCCTTAAGTACAATAGGCACATATTCTCGTACTATTGCTCCAACTATGCTAGCAAATTTATCAGAGTTAGTACCAACCATTTGCTCGAATTCATTAAGTTCAAGCTCCATCTTATGATAATTGTTTTCAGGAACCATTTTCACTTGGGTTGGACCTCTTCTCTTTTTTAGAGCATCTATATTTGTCTGCGGCATTTTTTACTCATTCGTAATCGGAGTTAATACAATATTTTCTGGTTCACTCGAAAGTCTTCGTTTTTTACTGGTCTCTCGAATTGCAACGACAATTGCGGCTCTTCGACATTCGAAACTCTTGAAGCTTGCTTAGTTGACTACAAGAATGCAACATGAAAACCAAATAGTGTTACAATTATTCTCACAAGTGAACAAATATCTTGACAAGTATAAAAAAACATATTTACTTGAGATTCGTCCAATGTACAGAGTATATTACTATTAACTGGTTTGAAAAAAACACTTTAGAGAGAACAGAAATCTGCAAAAAAAAAAAAAAAAGAGAGATTTATCAAACTAAGGACATTTTCCAAACTAATTAATATATGTATCACATAATACGCCTTCGACATCTATCATTGCATAATTCTCATCATCATTATGATTGTCTTCAAGTTATGTTATATGTAATGGAATAGTTGCCCCGTGAAAAGTATCTCCTTCCATATGCCTCTTGAGAAGTATCTCCTTCCATATGTAACGCGTGAAATACTTTTGGTGACGCGTTCAAAGAAACATACCAATTAGTTGTTTCATTCTCCCTAGAATAAAACACTTGTTTCACTAGCGATTCCAAAATGAAAGGATCGTTTTCAAATTGTATGTATCCCTCATGAAGATTAACCAAAGTGAACCCCTCTTCCTTTTTTATTCCATTCACGATATTTGCCCAATCACATTTGAATATTGGAATATGAAATGTATTGTAATCAAGCACTATAATATCGTGCAGAACTCCATAATAAAGAACCTTCCCAATGATATGTGCATTATCTTTCGCACTAGTTCTGCAAATAGTTGTTGTTCAACTAAAATGCCACTGTTTTACCGAGATTTTTCTGCATCTTTAGTGTGAAATCGAAGGCCATTTATTACAAAACTAGATTATAACATGGACTGACATCTAGGACCATGTGCAAGCCATCTTAAAGTATTTGAAACATTGTCCAGCAACAATTGACTTTTGACCTGTTTGTATTTTAAACATGTTAGGAATAAAAGAATAAACTTTATAATTATACACTAATTATTTCTTATATGTAGGGCAACCTTATCATCCAGCCAAGCAGCAAAAGAGTCCATGTGTTTCTTATGCAATAAAGTCTCATTTCTTTCAAGTCGGTTATCATAACTCTTGAGTTCATCCATATGCATCCTAACGACAAACAAATATATCAAAGTTCATATGGTCGAAGAACTAAAAATCTAACAACGCAATTATTTCACAAACATATTGTATGTAGGGTGCGACTTCTGCACTATTAAGCAACACATAGCGATGGCAACTTTAAACATCTCATTTGGTAGTACAAGTGGCTTTCCTTTAAAAATTGTATGCCCTACAACTAAGAAGTCACTCTCGTATTCTTCATTACGTGCAGGCTTAGAGCCTATTTTAGATTTATGTACTTGCTTCAAAACATCGCATTTTCTTCAAAAATGTATCGTTCGACTATACAACCTTCAGGTCGTGTACGATTCATAACATACACTTTCATATACCTACACATTTTCCAAAAAATCTCATAAAATATAAAACCAAATTGATATTAAATTTCACTTTTGGGAATAACTTAATGGAATATTACGTCTCAAATGGCTACATCCAACAATATTGGACTAGTCCACATAGACGAACTTTTCTACCAATATGGATTGTTAAATGCACCATAATATCAAAAAAGGAAGGTGGAAAATATCTTTCCAACATGCATAAATTTTCAGAAACGGCATTTTCTACACTTTCAACCTTGCTCCTATCTATAACTCCTTGACATATTTAATTGAAAATTGAATACAATTTAAAATTGGAGTTCCTTGGTCCTTTAGGCAGAAGTCCTCTCAATGCAACTGATAGCAATTATTGCATTAACAAGTGACAATCATGAGACTTGAGTCCAACTATCTTACATTCTTCCACTAAAATGGAATTTCCAATATTAGAACCATAACCATCGGGTAATCTCAGGATAGCAAGCCTTTTGCAAAACTCTTGTTTTTCTGCTTTTGATAAAGTGTGCGGGGTAGCAGGTAAGTAGAATTTATTTTCTCTACTCTCAGGATGTAAATTATGCCTAATGTTCATCGCTTTCAAGTCCTTACAAGAGTTAATGCCATTTTTAGATTTTCCTTTCACATCCAAAAGTGTACCAATGATGCTCTCACAAATATTCTTTTTCACGTGCATCACATCCAAATTATGACGTACAAGTAAAGTCTGCAAATCAAACATTTATCTCATCACGATATACTACATGCCATTAGAAGTATTAAATAAAATAGAAATAAATATTACTAGAGTTACCTTCCAATATGGTAGCATGAAAAATATTGACCTTTTCTTCCACGTTACATTTGATTGAGTTGAGTTCTTCTTCCTCTTTCGCTTACCACTTTTTCCCCAATCATATGCAATTTTATCAACTTCGGTAAAATCTTCTTCACCATTCCTATCTTCGGCCTAATGTCATTTTCAATACATCCATTAAACTAACTCCTTTTCACGCAAAATGGATTACTCGACTCGAGAAATTTTCTATGTCCCATGTACGCAAACTTCCTACCATGTGACAGCCATAGGGAACATGTATTTTCACGACAAATAGGGCATGCAATTTTTCCCTTAACGGGCCATCCAGATACATTTCCATATGCAGGAAAGTCATGTATAGTCCACATCAAAATAGTTTTTAAGTTGAATGTAGATTTCATAGCTGCATCATACATCTCAACCCCAACACTCCATAAAAATATTAAGTCGTCTACAAGTGGTGCCAAATAAACATCTATGTTATTACCAGGTTGCTTTGGTCCTGGGATCAATAAACTCAACATCAAATTTTCCTTCGATATGCATAATAAGGGAGACAAATTATATATAGTTAAAATTACTGGCCAACAACTGTATTTAGAGCTAAGATCTTTGAAATGATTAAATCCATCAGTTACAAGACCTAATCTAATAATTCGAGGATCTGATGCAAAATGTGGCCATCTTTTATTTATCATTTTCCAACTTAATGAGTCAACTGGATACCTCATTTTACCATCTGAACTTTTATTATTTGAGTGCCATCTAAGTTGTGTCGCCATCTCATCTATTCCAAACATCCTTTTAAGTCTTGGTATTATAGAGAAATAACGTAAGACTTTTGCTGGGATTTTTTTTAATTTTCTTAGTCCGTTGGTTAACTTTCCATCCCAAGCAACCACATTTTGGACATAATTCAGCTTGTTCAAGCTCTTTTCTATATAGACAATAATCATTCAAACAAGCATGTATCTTTTCATAACCAAGGTCAAATGTATTGACAAGTTTTTCCATATCGTAAAATGAGTTGGGAAGTATATTATTCTTTGGCAGCATGTCTCGAACAAAATTTACAAATTCATCGAAACCACCATCTAATAAACGATGTGTAGCTTTATGTTTAAACGTAGTAATTGAAGCTGACATCTTTGTAAATGTCGTGCAACCAGGATACAGCATCATCAACCAAACTTTGAATCTTTACACCTCATTCATCAAGAAGGTTTTCAAGACCTACATCATGTTGTACATAGAAGTCCCTAAACATCCTGCGTGACTCAGGAATTTCCACATCGACTGAATTTAGTTAACATGGTCGTTCTCCATGAAATACCCAAACAGTGTACGTAAGATCTATTCCTTTAATAACCAAATGTTCATACACTATTTCATAATGATGATGCTTTAGGTTCCTACACTTAACACAAGGGCATCCTATCATTTCTGAATATAGATTTTCACGAGCTGGTTTAACAAAATTTCGTGCTCCATCTCTATATTGTTTTGAAAACCTATAAGTAAAATGTTTTGATCATTTTATGTTAAATTGTATAAATTTTGTAAGTAGATTCACGTTATTTATTTAAGACAATAACCTTGATAATTACAGCCAGACTTTGTCCATTATTATTCTATCACCTACAAATGTTGAACTCAACTGAAAAGAAAAAAAAACATAGACAAATGATAAAAACCATTCAACAATGGGACCACATGCTCTACTTAAGAAACAACTCCAAAATTTCAGCAATTTCAATTCAATAATACCCAAATTTCAGCAACTTCTACTCAACAATACCCAAATTTCAATTTATAACAGACTAACAGTTGAATCTCTATACCACTAGAACCGTTGATAATCATTCTGCACGTAAAGGAAAATAAATAAATTTCCATCCATTCATCAAGTAAATAAAAGTATCGAGCTTACTTACGAATATAGATGATTCTCTAGAGAAAGAAGCTAAGAAATTCGAGGTCGGGTGCTTTACAATCGGGTGCGAAGTGAAAGTGTCGAGCAGAGCTGCAGACAGGTCACGGGTCACCCGTGAAATGGAGGAGCCTTTGATCCCTTCCTGCTTGTGTTTTCTCAATTTGGAACTTGGATATTGGATCTCTTTTCAATTTTCTCTTTCCTAAGAGTATATTACATCCCTTTTTGGCATGAAATCGATTAATCTAGTACAAAATATGTTCAAATTAGTGCTAAAAAGAGCTTCATTCAATGAACAATGTCAAGAAAATTAGTGGGATACTCTACCTCTGTTCATTACCATATCCTCTGCCATTGTTTGGAATAGACCTATAATTAGGTATCGGTACTTGCGGGGGCGGAGCCACAACCACAACCACAACCACAAGGACTCGAGAGATTGATGATCGAAGGGCCGGAGGTGGTGCGATCGTACGGAGGCTGCGCAAATGGAGAAGACGGGTAGGATTTCAGGTTTGGGAAGTGAATTGGGGTTTACATTTTTTGGATTGGGCTGGGCCTGGGATGCTGGGTAGTTTATTTGGTCGTGGTTTTGGACTTCTTTCTTGGACCGGAACTTAACAAATAACTAAAAAAAAAAAAATTCGAGCCCAAAAGTTCAGTGTGGGGCCTGTGCCCATACTGGACCATACTGGGCTCCGCCCCTGCAACATATGGTATGTTTTCCTAAAATTTTGGAATTCCACTAAAGACACATTTATTAGGATAGACAAAGTATGACTTGGAAAGAATAGTGGCTAAACTCTTCTAGAGTTGCTTACCAAACATGACTTGAACCATAATGGGATCCACAGGTCTGGAAATGTGAGGTGTCACTTGGGCAGAAACTGAAAAACTTGACGGAAAATCATTTTTACTTGTATGGGAGTGGCATCAGAGGTGGAATGTGCGACCGGAAGTTCTAGCGCTGGATCGGTGGAAATCCACTTCGCCTCTGGGATTGGGTTAGAGGAGTAGGCTTGCAAGACGGCGGAGGAAGAAGTTGGTGCGCCGTGTGGGGATGAGTTTCAATTGAAAAGAGGTGTATACGATTTCAATGGGGAAGGGTTTGGGTTGTAAAGGTTTGAGACGGAAAGCAGACTTCACTTGTATGGGAGTGGCATCAGAGACGGAGGCGATGACCGAACATTCTAGTACTGGATCGGTGGATATCCACTCCACCATGTCGGGATGAATTTCAATTGAAAACAGGGGTGTTCGATTTCAATAGGGAAGGGTTTGGGTTGTAAGGGTGGATCTTGGGCTTTTTCCTTAGCTGGGCTGGTTGGTAAAGGGCCGATCTAAAAAAAACATTGGGCCTTTTGGGGCTTGGGTTAAGCCTGTTGCTAAAACTAAAACATTTAATGACAACACGCTAAGCCTGTTGCTAAAAAGAATTTATGGCCACGCGCAATGCACGTTGCTAAAAGTATTAATGGAAACGTACAATGAACGCTCGTTGCTAAAACTATCAATGACAACGTGCAATGAATGTTGCAAAAAGGTTAATCGCAACTTTGAAATGCACGCTGCTAAAACATCTAATGGCAACATGCAATGAACGTGCGTTGCTAAAACTATTAATTGCAATGTGTAATGAACGTTGTAAAAAGGTTAATGGCAACGTGCAAATGCACGTTGCTAAAACATTTAATGGCAATGTGCATTTCAGGTTGCTAAAACTTATCTACAGCAATGCCCATTGCACGTTGCAAAATGTTAACAGCAACGCGCATTGAACGTTGTAAAAAAAAATTAAAGACAACGGACCGCGAACGTTGCAAAAGGGTGTATTAGCAATATTCATTAAAAAAACGTTGTAAAAACTCAATTTTGTCTACCAATAGCAACATGCACTTGCTGAATGTTGCAATAGACTCCTTTTAACAACATGCAATTGATGAATGTCACATTTTGCATGTTGCAAAAGACCTTTTTTCTTGTAGTGACATTCCAGACGTGTTTGATAATGCTCCCACTTGACCAAATCTTGACACTGGAGGAGGGCCACCACTCTGAATTGTCAATGGAACATTTGGGTTGACACCAAGAAAATAAATTTGAGTGCTAATTGGGGCATTTGATGAAACCGTATAAGGTTTCTGTACAAGGATTTGAAATTCAACCAATTTGGAATTTAGTAGGATCCTCTCTCAATCGATCTGCATTAAGAAAAGAAAAAATAACAGCCAGTAAATAAACTGATCTACCAAGTAACCCAATTCCTATTATATAATTTCGGAATCTAAAAACTGATGAAATACCAAATCCATGACATATTAGTGAAAGCCAGTACTAATTGAAATTTTATACTAATAGTCTCATTCCTAAGTACAGATATGTAAAACGGCTGAAACACAGATTGATAAAATTCTGAACTTTTCTCTGCAAGATTTAATGAACTAACGAAAAAAGAGTTATTTCACTCTGTGTATTTGGTTTTTTACTTACATTGTGTAATCAATTTACTGCTTCAATTTTGAGAATACATATCTTTATTTGAATTTGTATAATCCTTTAGGTGATACAACTTTCAGCCTCACTGAATAGTTTGCCCCAGGAATACAAAATGGCAAGTGACTTTAGATTATCTTACAATGAACTATAAGCTCAATCCATTGTTAGCTTCATCATATGCCAATGTATGCAACTCTTTATAGATGATATCACCAACAATGTCACATAGACAGCTGCGGACAAAATAATTGGCCATTTATGAACTCAATTTCAGTCACAAAATGACCAACAAAGTTATGAAACTGGAAACTTTAAGATATTAAATTTATTAAAGATCTGGAAATATTAAAAGATGGTGCATACTTTTTGTTGTAAAATATTTGGATCTGTGCATCTTCACGGGGCATCAAAACCATAATCCACCAAACACATGCGATTTAAGTGTAAAATGAAAGAGGGAAAATATCAGAAATACAGAGAAAAAAATATCTTTCATTAATGATCACATTTTTTTCACGCTGCATCAATATACCTCTTTACTTGTTCTCCTATCTCATTTTCAAATCCTTTTTCAAAGTTCAATGTCAATAATGAAAAGTATAAGGCAGTCAAAACCTGAGCTTTGTAGTTCTTAAAGGAGGTTTAAGCTCGGGTGTGTGCCTGTACAAGTCTAGTTCACTTTTGAAAACAATGTAGCCAACCCATATTTTTTAACCATACATTCTTCACTTTATATTTTGACACAATTTTCGGTGAATCAAGAAAGATATGGGAATTGAAAATAAAATACTATTTTCAAAATACATTTTCTTCTTTTCTCTTTTCAACCACACATTTTTCAATAAAATAATATTACATACAAATTCAAAACTTTTTCTTATTTTTTAATCATATATTTTTCATCAATTTACTATTCCAAAATGCTTTCTTAAATTATAATGGGATTCAAACATGTTCTAAAATTAAATTTTTAGAAAACTTTAATGAAATATATGATTGAAAAGTTGTAATCAAATTTAAGCACTTGTTTGACACACATTTTTTAATAAAATAATATTTTTCATCACATCAATAACTTTTTCTTACTTTTTAACTACATATTTCATATCATATCACTATTTAAAATACATTATTTTCTCAATAATATCCATCAAATACACATTAATTGTTAACTTTGATAAGGGAATATCCCACTTACTGACACATCAATAAATATGACCCATATTTTAACAAAATTCAAGGCAGTCGCCTTGTTTGACAATCCTTTTTTTGAAACTAATTTTTCAACGTACTTATTTTCGATCAAACATTCATATAATAAAATATTCTGTATGTAGACTTAAATTTTTCCACGTTTTTTAACCAAACATTCTCTTAAAAATCACTATTCAAAATATTATTTTCTTTCCAAATAAATAATTGTCAAACATGGGCTTCGTGTCTGCTGTTGCCTTTCTCCACAAACTAGCTATAGTACACATAATAGCTTTTGAGTTTTGTTATTTGCACACTAGAAGTGTATGTCTTGGTTTACAGCCCCTCGTAATAAGAGGTTCACGATTTTTTTTATTGGCCATGACTCCATGTACGCCAAAGTGTACACTCTTAATGTACACACAACAAGACTCGTACCTTTTTCTTTCCACGCACAGAAGATACAGTACAGATCAATTACTATAAGGGGGTGTTTGACACTCATTTTAGTAGAAAAATGTGTTTTTGAATATTGATAGAAGAATGTGTGGTTAAAAAGTAAGGAGAATTTTTAGATTTATGTGTAATATTATTTTATTGATAGAATGTGTGGTTGAAATGTCGAACGGCTCGTGAGTCGCTACAGTACGAGCTGAGCGGTTAAGCCGACGAGCCGTTCGACTTGATTGCCACCACTACTTTCCACGCACAGAAGATACAGTACATATCAATTACTATAATTTGGCCTACTTTTGTTGAATTTTTCAACCTTATGATTCTGAAAACGGGTCCCACTAGTCACCTTTCCCAACTTTCTCATCAACAAGTTGTACATGCTACCTAAGCATCTCAAACAGTACATAGAACCAGTTTATGAGCAATTATGAACCATTTTAGTGTGAAATGGAGGGTACGCAGATGAATAGTGAATCCTCATCCATTCTTTTAAGGTAGTAGTGAGATGACAGTGATGGTGATTCACTTATTATACACTATCTTTCATAGGTGAATTAGATTCAAATATTTTATTAAGGTACTTAGACTCCTTCATTTATTTATTTTCTAAAATTCTAAAATTAAATATTTCATAAAGTATTTCTTAAATCAGTTGTAAAAACAGATCTTTTAAGTATCACAAAAAAGTCCTAACATAACATTTCAGCCCTTACACACCATCTCTCTATTGACGACTCACCTTCCTTCCTTCCCCACTCTCTCACAATCACCACCGAACACACACACCATCTCACCTTCCACCATCACCACTATCTTGTCACAAAATCTGCAATATAATCAAGTCCAATCTACCACATAAATAACTTCCGTCACCATAAAAATTGATTCACATAGCCACCAATAGATTTGGACGTCACCATCCAACCTCGACATAAAAAAACTCATATCATTTTTGTTGGCTCCATATCTGCTGCTCAAATAGACTTTTTTGCTATCTCGTCAACTTTACTTTTGTTGAAGTGTTTAGATAGTCATTTTGATTTATTTTTCTTTTAAAACAAAAAATGTTTAAGACCCTATTTGATGCACATTATTGAGTGGAGAATGCATTTTAAATAGTGATTTGATGGAAAATATGTAGTTAAAAATTAAGGAAAAATTTTGAATTTGCTTGTAATATTATTTTATTAAAAATGTGTGGTTAAAATGAGTTTTGAAAAAATAAATTTTTATAAGAATGTAGATCAAACATGGTGTAATTAATTTTAGTAAGAATGTGAATCAAATTTTTAGTTATTTATTGCTAAGTTTCGCTTTAAAGTAAAATCATATCGTTCTTTTGGTCCTGTTTGTCTCCCATTATTTCAAAATATTGTTTGTTATAGTAAGATTCTCTACCATACATTCACCCAATGAAATATCTTACACACAAATCAATAAAATTACTTTAAATTCCAACCACACATCCTTCAAAAAATACTATTCATTACTCTATTTCTTCTACAATAATGAGACACAAACACACACTTTATTTAGTTTAATTTAGAAAAGAAAATTACGTTGATTCGATTTTAAAGTTTTGTTCTTATATCGTGCGTGTACTAAGTGATAATTTGTAATTATTTCAAATAACTTGTTTTGTTTCAGCACTCCAACATTATGTAAAGGACAAATCTATTTTTACAATCATTAGGGGATTGTAATTTTTATAATCTCTCACATTATGGTAGGACCCACCCTAATATGAGAGATTGTAAATATTACAATCCCCTAATGATTGTACACCAAACATGATTGTTATGTAAAACTTATATAACAACTCTTAAAGCTACAACAAATCTCTAGGTCATGATCTAATAGCGTGCCTTCCACTTCCCCTTATCAATACAATTATTCTCAATCTAAGGAGCGAATTAAACTTCAATCCCAAGACTTTGATGGTGTTGTTGGTCTCGAACATTTCTTGATTAATTTGATGATCTTGAAAAGTTCTTTGATTTTCAAAAAAGGGACGGGTTTTGTCATATTTGTCGTGCTAATATGTCACTTGTTGGATCTACTAGATGTTATTAAAAGTCATTTTTAGGTAATATTAATCGTCTAGATTAATGTGATATCACTTTGTATGATGAGATAAAATGAATATTAAGGGTGTGTTTGATCCACATTATTTTGGAAGAATGTATCTGAAATAGTAGATTGATGGAAAATTTGTGGTTGAAAAAGAAGAAAAAATTATTGATGTGATGAAAAATATTATTTTATTGAAAAATGTGTATTTGAAAATGAGTAGAAGAATGAGAATGAAAAATTTAATGTGTACCAAACGGGAGCTAAGTTACAAATATGCCACTGTGTATTATTGAACTTAATTGTTAGATTAATTCTTTTTTGTATCGTAGACAAGCTACGTCTACTATTATCGAATATCTAACACACTTCAAAGAGCTATTACATGATTGTGATATTTATGAAACTCTCCACATCACAGTGTCTATGTTTCTCAATAATTAGAATCTTGAAATCATGCTTGACGACAATCTGCTATCTTTTCGTCTTCATCAAGCATATCATGTGCAAAGCCTACCACCCCAATCTCGATAGTCACTTTTTAAGTCTTATTGTGTTAGTCCTCATTATGATGAAGAAAATGATGATTTTATTATTAAGGACTTGCTTGAGCCCCATTTTTGTGTAGAATGCATTTTGGAATAGTGGAATGATGGAGAATGTATGGTTAAAAACGAATGAAAAGTTTTTGGGTTTATAATATTATTTTATTGAAAAATGTGTAGTTAAAAAGAAGAGAGAGAAAAATGTATTTTGAGAAAAATGAGAATTAAATAAGGTCTAAGTCTATTGAATATTTTAATAGTGAGGGTAAGACTTTTGAGAATTATCTCGTATTATTGAGTCTATAGAATTTTCTGATAGTGAGGCTATGAGTTTTGGGAATTATCTCGTATCCCACTCATACTTGTTAGGGCTGTCCATGTGTCGGTTCGGTTCGGTTCTGAAGATACCCGAATCGACCCAAAACTTTCGGGTATTTAATAAATGGACCCGTCGGGTCCAAATATAATTATGGAACCGTTCGGGTTCGGTTCCGTTCGGTTCGGTTCGGGTCAGTTCGGTTCCGTTCGATTCCGTACCATAATTAAATTTTTTAATATTTTCAACAACACTACATAAATACAATTAATAACATTTCATTCGTAACTTTTACAAATTAACGTAGCCCAATTCAAAAAAATATACAAAACTAGCCGTCCAATAAGATTAATTCAATGCATACAAATACCAAAAAGTAGATATTAATATTACAGCAAAACTACATAAAGTATATTCATTTGCTTCAAATTAAAATGGGTTAATGGATTTTAAAATGATTTGGGCTTAAAAATTAAAATTATGAAATAATCTAATTTATTCAATTAATTTGCTAATTTGTATAGAAAAAAAATAAAATAATTTAATTAATTCAATATAAAAAATAAAAAAATTATTTAGTTTCGGTTCTTGTTCGGTTCTTCGGTTTTTGGTCTAGACCCGAGACACGACCCAAACCCATCGGTTCTCGATTCGGGTACCCGTTCGGGTATTTAATTTATGAAGAACCGCTCGATTCGGTTCGGTTCGGTTCGGGTTCGGTTCGATCCGATTCGGTTCGGGACTTTTGGACACCCCTAATACTTGTCTTCGACATAATTGATCATAACACAACTAAGGATTACCTTTGGCATTGTCACCTAACCCAAGCATTCCACGTATCCTTAGCTTTCGCGCCAAAATTATTATTGCTAATTACTTTGTTATGACGATACCTTAACTTCGTGATATTCTCAGGGTTGTCACGCTTGTTTTAAGGTCATTGTTTGATTAAATACTTTTTATATCGACATTTGGTTGTTGCCTACTAGTTATCGTCATATTATTTTACTCCTACCTCTGTTGTCCATTTTCCTATTTTTTCTTGCTAAGATAAATAAATTCAAGTTAAGAATGTTATGAGCTTGCTTTTGACACACAAATTAGGCACGCATTCTTTCACATTTATTTATATGCTTTATTACGTGTTTTTTTGGCACGAATTTTGGAACATTTAAAGAACAAGTTTTTGATTTACTCACTTGAAAGTTGAAAATAATTTATTTAACTAGCCATCATACTTAAATGAAGATTTTATTTTTAATATATCAAAATTGTTTCTTTGGCAGGGCACATTCGAGCCATTTTTCACTAATTTGTTTCTACAGGTCAGTTTATCGTGCTCCTCGTATGGATTCCGTGGTAATTTTTGGGGATGGGTTGTACAAGTTGTTGCTTTTTGGAGTTCCCTATCACTACTTGATTAAAAGAAAATATCGTCTTCCTTGATCATATCATATTCTTGGAGATGATTTGCATATTCGATTGTGTGATCCATAGCTGGACTTTGATGAGAGGTCCAAGAGACCTCCCCCTTATGCCCAATTCTCTAGGGGACCCAAAAGTAAATTTTTGTTTCCTCTCTCTCTTTAAAAAAAATCACTAATTACTTTCAAAATTTTCAATAATCGTCCTACTAATTCAAAACCTAGACCTCCTCTTAAATTTACAACTTCTCCAAAATCATACTCGATGTTCACTCTTGCTCCAAACAATGAGACTTTTTCAACAATGATATTGTATATCACATAACAATATTGTATACATTTAAAGTTAAATTGTTTGATTTTTTTTGCTGATTTACCCATTCTGTTTTATTGATATTTATTATATATATATGATTGAAGCGGAAAATAATTTATTATTATTATATCTATATTTCTATTAGTTTCTGATGATTTTTACAGTTGCCACAATTTTTAGATTAATCGATTTTTTTAAATAAAGCATTTTCAAGGATTTCTATTAGTTCTATATCGTGTGCATGCTTTTTTTTTTTTTTTTTTCATTTGGAAAACTCTGTATTTTATGGTCATAAGAAAAAAAGAGCCACTAAGGGTTGATAATTTTGGAAATTATATAAATAAATTGTTTTGTTGTTCATACAAGTATTTTCAATAATGAGTTCGTTCGTGAGATTGTTTGCATTGCTCTGTTGGATTTGCATTGCTCTATTATTTGATCATTGTTTTGGTGTCGAGTGTGAGTATGGTGGTTTTGGGGGTGCTACAGAGTTTGAATTAGGAATACTTATTTCATTGTGGAATAAAAGTAAGGATATGCATCAATATTGCTACCAATTTGAATGCACTCCACACCCCTTTTTTGTATCAAATGTGAACATGTTTTGCACATTTAGGGTGCACTTTTCTTTGATATTGATAATCAGATTGATCTATCAATGTAAGATCTGCCAACATCTCTACACAACTGTATAGTTTCAGTCCAATCACATAAAATAAGAGGCGTAGGTTCAAAATATTTTTTTTGTATGGCTTTCTTTGAGCGATTTTCTTTAAAACTTGATGATGGTATATATGGATTCAGCTGCCTTTGATTTATGAATTACGACTTACGAGAGATTCATGAATATTTTACTATCCATTAGTTAATTAATTATTATGTATGTATTTATGTTATCATTCTTATGAATTTATCTTTTCCCTTTGGTTCATTCACTATTTTTAATTGTTTGACATTGTTATTTTTTTCCCAAATGGTCTACAACTCTATCTCATCTAATAATATATAATTATGGTCTATGTTATGCGTTGGTACAATGCTTTGACAAAAAATAATATCTTTTAATCCTTTCTTAAACTAGTTGGAACACCCTTTTACACTCAAATTTTAGTTAGTGTTAGCTATTATGTGATTTGAGTGACTTCAGTTAGTATATTTAAGTTATCGTTTAGAATATTTTCACATTGCTATATGATTATAATATAAATATTTTGAATATTTCATATTATTTATTGTTGGTTTTAAGTTAACAAATTTAGTTTCATAAAACACTTATAAATGAAATAAAAAAAAAAAAAAAATTGATTGCATGCTATGATTTAAGAGCTCAAATTCTGAAGTTCGCCTCAGGCCTTGCGAAACACAAGTGTGGCCCGGTGTGGTCGATTTCGTTATTTGATTAGGAAGAAAGATCATTCGGTTAGGTTCTCTTCGAAACTAGATCAATTTGATCTTGCCCACCCCAAATTATAGAATGTGAGGTTGTTAATTAGCCCAAACAGTTTGGATAAAAACAAAATTTTTAATAGATTTTGATACAAGTTAATAAAATTTTTCGTTGAATGTTTGGGTTCCATGAAATGTGTGATTAAAATTATTTATTAACTTTGACTTAAATTTTAATAACTTTTTTTAGCTGAAATTAGTGTTAAGCATCAATAATACCACGTGACATGTTTAAAGGTATTTTCTTCCTTAAAATAGGTTTGGTCCAATGGTGACCGGCCGCATACTCGCAACTGCAGCCATGCATGAAGGCAGACGACAGTTGTACCTGATTATGCGCAAGGCGAGCACAAGGGACAATAACAAACATGTTTTCCGGCATTAATCCTAACTAAATACGCAGAAGAATGAAATGTCAAGGAGACAATTGACAATAAGAAGATATTGTTGTATTTTTAGTATTCTATGCATTTTAAAAAGCAAGAATCTATCATATGATTATCCCATTAATAGGTAAGGAGATATATTAGGAGAGATCCCAAAGCCAAAACACATGTAGAATTTTTTACCATAAAAAACTACCTAAAATGATGCACCAATTTGGAGTAAAGCAAAACTTTCGGAGCAAAATATATAAGAATTTAGTAAAAAGATTACAAATTTCTTTTTTTGTTTGGTTTTTTTTTGCCCTTTTTGGACACGTAAACACTATGGTAAAATTAACTATAAAGTAGTTGCATTAAAGAAAAAAGATCCTTTGGATTTCAATGTAATATTTTCCAATAAATATGGTCTAAAATGGTAAGTTAATT
Source organism: Fraxinus americana (assembly GCA_035079005.1). Classification (NCBI taxonomy): domain Eukaryota; kingdom Viridiplantae; phylum Streptophyta; class Magnoliopsida; order Lamiales; family Oleaceae; genus Fraxinus; species Fraxinus americana. The sequence continues at coordinate 8,866,493 of CM068706.1, read as the reverse complement.
AGTGAGAGAGTGACAATGCACGTATAGACTTGCATTGCGTTTGCATCTAAGTTTTGGTTTTGAAATATTCTTAGCCTCTCATTTCTCACAAAGCTAAATCCCATTTTCGTTCATTTTTCCGTGCAAACAAACTTTTATATTTCTTCGTACAAATCGTTGTTTGCCTCCTCCTCCTTCTCCTCCAATTGAACACCGCTCCTCAATTTTTCATGGAGGAGCGGGACTGCCCGTCCGAGGACGGGAAAGATGAACCAGCACCGTCCAACTCCATGGCTCTAGTACCCGGACGGCTCCCCCCTGAAAATTCCGAAACCTACATTGTCCAAATTCCTCGTGATCAAGTATACCGCGTTCCACCACCAGAAAACGCTAAAATTGTCGAGAGCTATCGCCGGCCGGCCCAAGATCAGAAGAAGAAGACTAATTTTGGGGGATCTTGTTGGTGGATTATCTCGGCCTTTGCCCTCATAAGCCTCACGGTGGGCATTTCTGTTGGAGTGGTACGTGCTTTGTACAACCCTAAATATCCAACTTTTTCTGTCACACAAATTCATGTCAAGAATTTGGAACAATCCATCAATGGTCATTATGGTTCCGGCTCCTCGCCGGAATATGACGTCACATTACAAGCCCATAACCCTAATGAAAGAATGGATGTTTCTTACAAAGGAGCTGCCGGCAAAGCCTCCATTAAATTTAAGAAACATAAAATTGCACAAGGAGGAGTCCCAAATCTGACCCAAGACCCCAACAGCTCAACAAATATTTCTTTGATCTTGCATGGCATAAAGGGGTCAATTTCTAAGGATATCGTAAAGAGCCTCGATGATACAAAGCCAAAATCCATGCATTTGAAGATTGAAGTGCCAATGGAGGTTAAAAGTTGGGCCAAGACAGTGCAAAAGGACACGACCATTACTTGTGATTTCAAGGCAGATTCATTATTAAGAAGAAAGACCAAGGTTTTATCACAAGAATGCCAAACCAATTTCTAACCAAAGAAATTGTAGAGGAAATTGAGTTGGTAATAATTGAATCATGTTCTTAATTAATTCCCGTCTTCTTATCATTTCCAAATTTCTTTTAGTTTAGAGCATTCTTTGTCTCAAAATTTATGTTTTGCAAATCTTGAGAAAACATGTTATCAGGATTGTTATATAATCTTAAAAACTATTGGGTTTTCAATTTTACATGGTATAATGGAGAAATCAAATCAGAACATGCATGAAAATATTTCACATCACCCATGTATATAAAATTCTTTGTTCCCTACTTTTTTTTGTTAATTTTTTTCCCTTTTCCTATCTGGCTATTGTAATAGTTTTCAGAAATTTTTTACCAGGGAAAAGTCTTGTGTTATTTATTTTTAGTTTGCTGATTTTGAAGTTTGTAAATTGTAATGAATGTGTAAAAGATTTCAGATTTTGTTAATAGAACGCCATAAAGCCTGTGCCTTCTCTCCGGGGCTATCAAAATGTCTGTTAAGGAATTAACAGAAGTTAGCATCTCAATCCGGTAAGAACCCAATCTGATAAGTGCTCAATACGGTAAGTGAAGATCCGGTGAGTGAGTGCATGTGTCTTTCCTTGCTGTCTTGAAGCCGTTTTGCCGGCACTCATTCTGTTGTAAATTATTCCAGACATGATCCACCAATTTAGGAACTAACCAATTGCAGTATATTCTAGATCATTCTTTCAACATTCTTTTGTATTATATATTTGCAAAGCTATGGCAATGTGAAACACGGTTGATTGCAATTCTATTTTTCCCTTTAAACTTCAACTTGGTATCAGAGCATCATAGCCAACGCCAGCAATACTCCACAAAATGCGGATCCCATTTCTGCACCTGCATCAATCTCCAGCAGCACTGCTACTCCCCTACTAGGCAGCAACAACCTCTCGCCCTTTGGTGTCAATCTTACCCACGTTGTTTCAGTAAAGCTAGACAAAAACAACTTCTTACTATGGAAGAATATGACACTACCAATCATTCGTGGATACAATCTTGAAAGTTATATTCTAGGGACAAAGGTGTGTCCCCAAGAATTTATAGCCAGCCAGGTTATTGGTGAAGTAGGAACCATCATTGGGATGATCAAAAATCCTAAACATAGTCAATAGATGTCAACATATCAGCTACTTATGGGATGTCTCTATTCATCTATGACTCCAGACATTGCAATGAGAGTTATGGGTGCAACAAACTCAAATGAGCTATAGACAACAATTGAGGAAAGTTATGGAGTGCAAAATAGGTCCAGAATTACCTTTCTTACTGGTGAACTACAGAAATCAAGGAAGGGAACAATGAACATTGATCAATACTTGAACAAGATAAAGCAACTTGCTGACAACCTTGAGATTGCTGGGAAAACTGTGTCTCACACAGACTTGGTTACTCAAGTTTTAGCTAGTCTGGATGAGGTTATACTCCAATTGTTGTCCAAATCAACAGCAGAGACCATATATCTTGGGGTGAACTTCAGTCAACACTCATGACTTATAAAAGCAGATTGGAACATCTCAATTCCCTGAGAAATGGCATAGCTAAAATCAGCATTAATCAGACTTCAGCCAATTTCTCTCAAAGATCTGGTCACCATGGTTTCAGAACCTACAAGCTAGGCTTTGGTGGCAGATTCACCAATTTTAACAACTACAGAAGTGGAAGAAGGGACAGAAACAAAGGATGTAATTTCCATGGCAGTAGAGATAGACCAATATGTCAAGTATGTGAGAAAATTGGTCACAGAGCCAACATATGTAATTTCAGATATGTTGACAAATGCTCTGGAACCTCACCAAACCAAAGAAGCAACTATAACCCTTCACATGCAGCTCTCATTGCATCACCCAGCATAGTAACTGATCCAGCATGGTATACAAACACTGGGTCTAGTAATCACATCACCTCAAACAAAAGAAACATCGCCTCAGTCAATGAATTTGTTGGTAAGGAGAAAATCGTGGTAGAAAATGGAAGTAAGTTACATATCTCTCACTTTGGCACCACACACATACTAGTTTTGAATGATAAAACTCTAGTACTGAATAAACTCCTCCATGTCCCTGAGATTAAGAAAAATCTAATCAGTGTTTCTCAATTAACTTTAGACAGTGATGTTTACAAGTAATTTCATCATAATTGCTGTTTTGTCAAGGACAAGTCAACGAAGGAAATGATAATGCAAGGGAAGCTTAAGGATGGGTTGTACCAGCTGGATTTTTCTCACCAAACTACCAAATGTCTATCTCAGGAGTCAGCAATCACAAATAAATCATTCTGCAGTCTGGATCTTCAAACTCAAACATAACACAGATGGTTCAGTGTAGAGATTCAAAGTCAAACTAGTAGCCAATGGTTTTCATCAAACACTTAGCATTGACTTCTATGAGACATTTAGCCCTATCATCAAGCCTTCAACCCTCAAAATAATACTCACTCTAGCAGTTGCAAAGGACTGGACAATCAGACAGGTGGACATCAAAAATTCCTTCTTGAATGGAGAATTGGAAGAGACAGTCTTTATGAATCAGCTTAAGGGATTTGTGGTTGAATCAAAGCCTGACTGTGTTTGATAAACTAAACAAGGCACTCTATAGATTGAAACAGGCCCCTAGAGCCTGGTATAACAAACTGAAGACAAAATTTTTAAATTGGAAGTTCAAACAATCGGTGGCAAATACTTCACTCTTTTACTTTAAGAATGAAAGGCAAATAATTTTTGCACTTATTTATGTAGATGATATCGTAATCACAGGCAATGACAGGGATTTATTGCAGGAGTTCATAGATAACTTAAACAAAAAATTCGCACTGAAGGACATGGGGAGACTATATCACTTTCTTGGAGTTAAGGTATTATGGCATGACTCAGGACTTCATCTCACACAAACAACATACATTGCATATCTGATTAAAAAGTTTGAGTTGCAGAACTTAAAACCATGTCCTACACCTGTTCCTGCTAGTAAATCATTGTCCAAAACTGATAGAGAAGTGCTGAAGGATCCCCCAACTTAAAGAAGTGCAGTAGGAGGTATGCCGTACCTTCAACATACCAGATCAAATATTACTTTTATTGTTAATAAATTAAGCCAATTTTTGCAAACACCTACATCCTCACACTAGCAGGCACTGAAGAGAGTATTGAGATATCTTCGAGGAACAATAAACCATGGACTATGGATTCAAAGAAGTGATAGACTAACCTTGAATAGTTATTCAGATTCAGATTGGGCTTCTTGTCTGGATGATAGAAGATCAACAACCGACTATTGTGTTTACCTAAGAGAAAACTTGATAGCCTGGTCTTCAAAGAAGTAGCATGTTCAAGTACTGAATTAGAATATAGGGCCCTTGCATCAACTGCCTCAGAAATCACTTGGATTCAATCGCTCTTTCAAGAATTGGAGCTTCCACTGAATGCAACTCCAACCATTTGGTGTGATAACATAAGTGTAGGTGCCTTGGATGCCAACCCCGTGTATCATATGTTAGAACAAAGCATATAGTATTGGACGTACATTTCATCATAGATAAAGTGATAGCAAAAGAATTGAAAGTGAAATATATGCCTTCCTCAGACCAAATTGCAGATTTGCTGACCAAGGGACTAAACCACTTAAGATTTCTCTTCTTGAAAGACAAGCTTGGAGTTACTCCGGTACCTTCCAGCTTGGGGGAGGGTGTTAAGGAATTAACAAAATTTAGCAGCTCAATCTGGTAAGAACCTAATCCGATAAGTGCTCAATACGGTAAGTGAAGATCCGGTGAATGAGTGCATATCCGGTAAGTACATCAGCAGCCTCTTTCCTTGCTGTCTTGAAGCCATTTTGCCAGCACTCATTCTGTTGTAAATGATTCCAGACATGATCCACCAATTTAGGAACTAACCAACTATAGCATATTCTAGATCATTCTTTCAATATTCTTTTGTATTATATATTTGCAAAGCTAGGGCAATGTGAAACATGGTTGATTGCAATTCTATTTTTCCCTTTAAACTTCAACTATGTCCAATAGTACAAATAAAACTGTTAGGCCCACCTCAAATACATTGGCTTGGGACCATTATACCCTAAATTTGTCAATAAACCACACTCATATTAAGGGTTATTAGCACAAAACGTCCATACGTTTGGTTTTCGGTGTGCAATACGTCCTTACATTTCAATTTTTTGCATTATCACCCGTATTTCACGTTTCATAGTGGAAATCGTCATTTTCATTCATTCTCAATTTAAAAATGTAAAATGACAAATATACCATCATATTTGAATAAAACAAAAAAAAATAATAAAGAATTAATTACAATCATACTCCCAAAATTTTCAATAAAATACAAATAAATCCCAAATAAACAATTAGAAAAAAAAAAAAAATCATCCCCTTACTCTTCCATCGCCACTTTCACTCGCCGGAATCATTACCCAATCGCCACCTTAGCCACCAGAAACCACCACCACCATACAACCCTCTATACCATCGTCACAAAGTAGGAAAATGAGGAAGGAAACTTGAGAGATGCACCGGTAATACCTAAGAAAAAAACTTGTGATGATGTTCAAGTGCCTGTTGTTTTAGCAAAGAAGGAACTTGGAGAAGTGAAGCTCAGCATTGAGAAAGCAGCAGCTGAAGTTAACTGCTTGAACTTGGCATCCATGGCATTTGTGTGCGTTTGACAACGAGTGTGGCAAGATTGAGCTCCTCTGAACCAGAATTCCCTGTCTTAATAGCGTTTTCATCGAAACCACACATCATTTTATTTTCTTCTATGAGTTTTCTGTAAGAAAATCAATACCCTTCTCTCCAAACTCAATCTTGTCATCTGGGCTCTCCTTGTTTTTCTCCTCAGATGACTCGCCTAACTATTCTCTCTCTTTCATAATCACATTCTAGAATAGATTAAAACAAAAAAATCTAAAACACAAAGGAAACTGATAAAAAACTTACAAAAAGAGAATTGAAAAACAAAAAGAGAAGTCGATAAAACTTCAAAAAATCTTGAGAGCTTTACTAAAAGCTCGAGCTTTTGCAAGCCATAGCCTCTCTCTCCTTTGCCTCTCTATCTCATCCGTGTGCATTTGACAAAGGCATAAAACTGGCAAATCTATGGTGAACCAAAGTAGAAATCCAACAATGAGCTCTGTGGGTAAAATTGATGGGTTCTGCATGTTACAATCATCCAATTTACTTGGGGAAATTCAAATTGAGACACACATCCATGGGTAAACTGCCAATTCCATCAATTGCACAACCAATTATTCAATTTCGGCTACGAGAAAAGAGGAAAGAAAGTGATTTTTGTTTTTTAAATTTTATTTTTTAATTATTTATTTGTATTTTATTGAAAGTTTGGGAGTATGGTTGCAATTTATTCTTTATTTTATTTTATTTTTGTTTTATTTGAATATGAGGGTATATTTGTCATTTTATAAATTTTTTTATTGAGAAAATGAATGAAAGTGGATGAAAATAACAATTTCTACAATGAAACGTGGAAATATGGGTGAAAATGTAAAAAATTGAAACGTAAAGACATTTTGCACCCTGAAAAGCAAACGTATGGATGTTTTGTACTAATAAACCCGTCCGGTTTGCACAATTACGATTGGTTCAAAAGCAAATTACTCCAACTAAGCAGTTAAACTGTCCTAACCAGTTGGTCGTCGGTTCCAGGGTCAGATCGACATGTTCAGTCCGAATTTGATAACTATGATTAAATCACTTAATAGATTTACAAGTACTATCTATTTATAATTTAATCATTTATAAACACTTCACAATGCTTAAATTACCGTTATTTGTCTGAAAAATACTAATACTTGCATAATAATTTTTATCTTCTAAATATTTTATCACCTTCTTTTGTTTCTATATATGCTCATGAAGGATTAACTTTTCTCAATATGTGACGCGATTTATTAATAACGAAGGAGGGAGATTTGGCCTACATCTAGATAAAGGTGCAAAAATTAAACTTTTTTCACCTGAGATGAAGATTATAATGTAAATGTTGGGTTTTGATACCCAATAAATTTCGAGCAATGATTTAAAATAGTTGACGAAAAATTTATCGACACCATGAACTTGACTCGACTCGAAAACAATCAACACTTTGGAAGGCCCAAGTTGTAGTTGAGATGAAATTATTGGTTGGTTTTTGATATATATAGCCCATTTATTGGTTTTGTAGGCCCATAAAGAGAGATGTGAGTCTTGGCCCAAATTGGGTAATTTATATATATCCATCCCTCCCAAAACCGTGAGTGTGTGTGTGCGCAATAGAGAGAAGAAAAAGAGAGAGAGGCAACCGGCCCTTTGGAGAGAAAATTGAGAGGCTTGCTTGATTATTGGTATCTTCTTTCTTCTCTTCATTTGTGATATTGCATACCACCACCATTAGAGTCTCCTTTGTGGAGTGAAACTTGCGGCAACCGGGTGTAGGAGTTTTGGGTCTAGCCTTGTTAGTGTGGTATTCGTTTTGGTTGTTTTCTAAGTCCGGAATCAAGATTTCTCGAAGATTTCCGCAACAATAAAAGCTTAAAAAACTATCTTTGTTCATTCTAGCCATACTCTTCGTCATTATAGTTTGAGTATAGCGACTCACTACTTGAAAAGATTGTGCAAATTAATTATTCTACTTCAAACTTGAGAAGTCCATATCTTCGTCCCTATTTCCATGGCATGTCCCTTACATATTTCCTTGTACTCAGACAGAAATGTGGAGTGATTACAGTGCTTTACAATTTTATTTTCAAGTAACTTTTCAATGGGGCAAGACAAAATCCTAAGATCATTTTAAGCCACGACATGAACAACGAATATTGAAAGAATAGTAATTAATGAAGTATTAATTTTATTTTTAGTCAAATATGATAACTATTAATAAGTATGTTTGACTAGCTTATTTCAATTTCTTCACCATTTTGTTCATTCTCTATTCTTAATTCTGTATTGTTACTCGACTGTCTCTAATTTCCAATTTCTATTAATTAGAAAAAAAATATAAACTCTTTATTCTCTAGTTATTCACATTTTCTTGCTCCCTAATTTTCAATTTTTACTAAGAAAAAAAAATATATGATCTCTATTATTTAATTTTTTTTTCTTACAATATAGCCCTATTTTTGTAATATTTGACGTAATGAATTGCAAATCATCGTCATCATTGTCACCCAGTGTAAACATTTTTTTTTGTGGTGATGAGTGGTAGTGATAGTAACAATTGTGAGATGGACAATTTTGTCTTACAATTTTAAAGAATTCACTTATTCTATGATAGTAATAACACATACTATAACAACAATGTATTTAAATTTCTTGTGTTCATTAGGATGACTGTTGCTGTTGTGATATGCGACGGTGATGGTGGTGACAGTGAGATGGTGGTTTAATAATTTTAAGTTACAGTTTTAAAGAAATTACATACATTGTAACATCAAAAGTCTAATTCACCCTTGTTTGTGCCAAGCCCAAGTAGCATGCTATGGCTTTATGTACAAATCTACTTTAGTTTTAGCATTTTCCAGATGCATTAAAGTAAATTAATTGGTATATGCAATGATTACCTCTTAATGATTAAGATTATGCAACTTGTTTCTTAAATGGAGAATAATCATTGCTCTACTAAGGGAGAAAATATGAGTGTGTTAATTACAAGTAGTTTTTTCTAAAATGACTAAATCAATTTTCTTGAGTGCATGTCTTCATTATTCTAATCAGAGTAAATTAGTCTAGATACCACGCTACTCAAAGAGAAATCATGTCATCTCAAATTATCCTTTTTATGCAAAAGCATATGCATCGATCTCATGTTGAATAAATGAGATCTCTATAGCAGTTAGAAATATATATTTTTTGTAATTGTCTTGTCGTGTTTAATTTATTGTTAGTGCAGAATGGAAAAAAAAAAAGTGATTAGAGAATGCTTAAAAGCATTTCCTTTGCATTCATTTATTAGTGATTCCATGTTCTAATTAATCAGAAAAAAGAATAAGTAAGGATAGAAGTTAAGTTGATTATTAATCCAAAATTTGCTCAAACCTAATTAAAACAAAGACTGCATACCCTCTTCAAGTCTTAAGCTGTCGAAATTAGATACCACAATTTGTTCCTCTACATACTTTATAGTAATTGATATTCACTTTTGCTCAACGTTACATAAAAAAGTTGCTAAAGTTACAAATTCAACAACTTACTTTCGAAGAAAATTAATCAATTGAATTTCACAAATTCAGGCCCTGTTTGGTACACATTATTTTTTTCATTCTCATTCTTCTACTCATTTTCAACCATACATTCTTCAATAAAATAATATTTCTCATCACATTAATAACTTTTCTTTCATTTTTAACCACACATTCTTTATCAATCTACTATTCAATAATACATTCTTTCAAAAGAATGTGTCCCAAACACACTACTCAATAGACAAACTGTTTGATGCCTCAGAAAGGCAGCCTTTGAGAAATTTGAGTTTGATTTGGAGAAAATGGAAAGCATAAAACCTTAAGCAAGAAAATATAGATATTGCCTAAATTATGGAGACACGACGGAGAGAAAATAAAGGTAATGGGTGCGGTGAACAAGAGAAAGGTGAGTTGGGTTAGGCCTAGTTTGTTTGGGTACCATTGTAAGTTACTGAAGTAGACTAGTATTTTTGAAAAACAAATTCCTAAGCAAACTGCTCTAAATTTAAAATCAATATTAAAATATCAAAATTATAATTAATTGTACTATTGAATAATGATTGAACTGGTTTGAAATGTATATGAGATTCACATGAATCCAAATCAACGACAGTGGTGTCAAAATTGTCGCGATGACTCATATTGTTAAGAAAAAACGTAATCAAAACTAGCCTAACCTGATTTGGGCCATTTCATGGGTTGATGTGTCATAATGAACTGGTTGAACAATTCAGCCTGCAATATTAGCCTGTCTGTGGATCAACTTGGTCCTTAAATTTGAAAGATACGTTAGTTCAAACTCATAACGAGCCTTAATCAAGCTTGGTTGCAGGCTGGTCGGTCTGGACCGACACATCTATTATTGATATCCTAAACTAATGGTATCGAAAAAAACAAATTTGAATTGGATGGCTTGAGAGTTTGTGTTTATACTCCTACTTTTTAAGACATTTACGTGGACAACGACACTGGTACACAACACAAGTCTAATTGACATCCAAAAGGAGCTGAATCAGATTGAAGGAACGATAGTAAAGTGTTGGACCAGGACACACGATATTAGATCAAGAACAGAAAGTAAAAGTTTGTTTACTGAAAATAAAGTGCAAAATTAAAGAACACAATCGATAAGTTTTTGGCCTAAGCCCCGGAGGTTCGGTGACCACATCCAACACCTACATCCCCCGTTGAGCATCCAAGTTATGGATTATGCTCGGTTCCACTATAAAGCCCAAATCGGCAACAAAGGTTACAAGTATGTTCAGAACAATCACAGAGAAAGTACAAGAACACTTATCTCTCAATCATACAGCAGTAGATCCACTCGAATCACAAAGAATCGAACACTAGATCAACAGGAACAACTGCACAGTCTCTCAAATACATTACACCGATATTCACTCAGAATATCCCCACAAAGGAACCAAAATATTACACAATATAATCAAATCAGAGATTTGATTTACAGAAGAAAGGTATGCAAAAAAACGCAGCCAAAGAGAAAGCAAAGACAAAGTTGAAACCCTAGAATCATAACGTTTTGAGAGATATGACAAGTGAAAGGGCATAAAGCATAAGAACCATCCAGAAGCAGATATGACGGTCTTCATCTGTCCAAGTGCCACACATCCAGCAATAGGCTGAATTAAGAGAGTTGTCACTTAACCAAAGCATGACTTATCCAAATTTTGGAAGCAGCCAAATTGAACCCGGTTCAGTTCCAACATTCTCCACCTTGCTACCAAAATTTGGGCCATAGTGTAGTCCAGAACAAAATCACATATTCTTTTCAGCTCAAAAGTACCTGAATAGTCATCACAAAGATTCAACAGATAAAAGTTTCAAACAATTCAAAAACTTATTCAAATGAATCACTTTAGTTCCCATATCTGATGGGTTTACTTGAGTGGGGACTTTACCAATCTTTGTAATCCCTTTTGAAATAACATATCTTATAAAATGATATTTGATATCAATATGTTTTGTTCTATCATGAAACATAGGATTTTTCCTTAAATGTATGACACTTTGGTTGTCAGATAATAACAAAATATCATTCTCAGAAAAACCAAGTTCAGAAATCAATCAATTTAACCAAATTCCTTCTTTAACAGCATCTGTAGCAGCAATATATTCTACTTCAGAAAAAGATAAGGCTACAACCTTTTGTAGCTGAGATTTCCAACTCACAACAGTGCCACACAAAGTATAAAAATATGAGGAAGTAGATTTTCTATTATCATTATCACCAGCAAAATCAGAATCAGTATATCCCCTCAATATAACATCATTTTTATTAGATTTAAACATTAAACCCAGATTAGAAGTGCCTTTAAGATATCTAAATAACAATTTTAGGGCATTCCAATGTTCTTCTTCTGGTGCAAATCATCAAATACATCACAGAACCCACAGCATTAGCATAAGGTATTTTTGACATTCTAGCATATTTCTCTTCAGAGTTGGGACAGAATTCAGAAGAAAGTTTAAAATGGTTTGACAGAGGCAAAGTAACAGGTTTACACTCATACATATTAAACATTTTCAAAATATTAATCACATAATCATGTTGATTAAGAAATAACAAGTCCCTCTCTTTATTTCTCCAGATTTGCATGCCTAGAATTCTTCTAGCTGAGCCAAGGTCTTTCATATCAAATTCAGATTTCAGTTTCAAATCAAATTCAGATTTCAGTTTCAATTTGATATTATCAATTTCAGCTCTATCATAGCAGGCAAGAAGCATATCATCCACATAAAGTGCCAAATAAATAGAGTGTTCACCTCCATCACCTTTAAAATACAAACATGCATCAAATTGGCTTCTTTTAAAACCAAGTTTTAACACAAAGTTATCAAATCTCCTATACCATTGTCTAGGAGCCTGTTTTAAACCATATAGGGACCTTTTCAGCAAGCAAACAGTATTATCAGGATTACCAACTTCAAATCCAACAGGTTGTTTCATATAGATAATTTCATCTAAATCACCATATAGGAAAGCAGTTTTAACATCCAATTGCTCAAGTTCCCATTTAAAATGAGCAACTAAAGCAAACAAACATCTGATAGTAGAATATTTCACAACAGAGGAGAATATCTCAGTATAATCTATACCTTCTTTTTGGGTAAAACATTTTGCAACAAGTCTAGCTTTGTATCTGATGGTTTTACTATCCCATTCCCTCTGTTTATTTTGAAAATCCACTTGCAATCAATTAATTTATGCCTCTCAGGTCTTTCAACAAGTTCCCAAGTTTCGTTTTTCAAAAGTGAAGACATTTCATCTTCCATGGCAGCAATCCAATTTTTACTTTCCTTACATCTTATGGCATCATCATAGGAGTTTGGTTCATTTTCAAAATGTTCTTGAAAGGTAAAGAAAGAAACAAAATCATCGTTGTCAAATCTAGTAGATGGTCTGATTTGCCTCCTTTCCCTATCCCTTGTGAGCTGATACTCATCAGTAGAGAGAGCAGCAGAATCAGATTCAGGATTTTGATCAATTTCTTGATCAATATCAGTTTCAATTTGGGTATCAGTTCCTTCTACTAGAGGTACAGAATTTGCAGGTTCAGTATGAGGTGTCTCCACCTCAATTTGAACATCCTTTTCAGTCAAAGTCATATCTTTTCCTTCCTTCCAGACATGACATTAATGATTCATTAAAAACAACATCCTTTTTAACAATCACTTTATACCACTTCTCATATTTAACCCATAATCTATATCCTTTAACATGTTCATCATAGCCTAAGAAGACACATTTCAGAGATCTAGGTTCCAATTTCCCAACATTTTGATGAGCATAAGACACCCAAAAACTTTTAAATGAGAGTAATTCACAGAACCATCAGACCACACAGATCAGGCACATCAAAATCCAGAACTTTAGTAGGACTTCTATTAATCAAATATGCAATAGTTTTAATGGCTTCACCCCAAAACATTTTAGGCAAACCAGATCCAAGAAGCATGCATCTAACTTTATTAAGCAAAGTCCTATTCATTCTTTCAGCTACACAATTTTATTGAGGAGTATAAATAACGGTTCTATGTCTCATTATGCCACTGTGTTTACACAGGTTATCGAATTCATCATTACAAAATTTCAAACCATTGTCAGTCCTTAGAAATTTAATTTTATGTTCTGTCTGATTTTCAACTTGTGTTTTCCAGTTTTTAAAAACAGAGAAAGTCTCATCTTTAGTTTTAAGTAAGAAAATCCAAATTTTTCTAGAATAGTCATTAATGATCAACAAAAAATAATTAAAACTAGACAGAGTACAAACAGTAACAGGACCCCACAAATCAGCATGTAAGTATTCAAGAATCTGTTTAGATTTATGAATAGCAGTGGGAAAAGGTAATTTGACTTGTTTACCCATAATGTATTGTTCACAGGAACCAAAATCACCAAGATTTTGTTTTCCAAAAACTCATTTTGTTAGTAAAGAATTTAGGGCATTTTTCCCAATATGACCAAGTCTATAATGCCAAAGTTTAGCAAGAGTGAAATTGTCAGAAACAGTAGAAGCAGTTAAACCAAGCAAAGGTTTTGCCTTTAAGAAATAGAGATCATGTCTCTTAGGGGTACTTATGATTAAATCATTGCCCCTAAGAATTTTAATATGTCTTTGACCCATGTTTATGTTGAACTCCATATCATCTAACATACCTAATGACACCAAGTTTCTCTTTAAGTCGGGCATATACCTGGTTTCCTTTAGAAACAAAACCTTTCCATTTTCCAAAAGTGGTTTTGTAGTCCCTATACCTTTTACTTTGCAAGTATAGTTATTTCTCATAATAACTCACCCCCCAGCAACCTTTTTGAAATCCAGAAAATAATTTTTATTAGGGCACGTATGGAAAGTATAACCTGAATCTAAAATCCATTCATCATTCAATTGTTTTTCCATATTCACAAGGACCGGACCAAAATTGGACTTAGCCTTATTATAAACCAAGGCATTAGTCTCATCATCAGATTTGCCTTTCAAATCATTTTTCTTTTTGAAACAATCTTTTGCAAAATGACCCAATTTTCCATAGTAAAAGCATTTCTTCCCTTTAGACTTAGTTTTGGAATTATGCTTGTCATAAAATCTGTTTTTATTTTCTGAAAAAGGTTTGGGATGAAAATTTGATTTACCAAAAGGTTTCCCTTTCACAAGCAAACTGTCTCCAGTGTGGTTGTTACTTGAATCAGATTTCAATTCAAGGACTTTATTTCTCAAGGAATTTATTATAATATCAGTGGTAAGGTCTTCCCTACCATATTCCAAAGCTACCTTGATGTCCTTATATTTGTCACTTATGGAGTTTAACAGAACCATAGCTATTTGATCTTTTGAAAGTTTTTCATCACAGTTAGCCAAGTCTTGGGTAAGTTTTGTAAATATATTCAGGTTTTCTTCCAAATCAACAGAAGGATCCATTTTGAAAGAAAATAATTGTTTTAATAAGAAACACTTATTTGGAGTAGATTTGGTCACATACTGAGCATGCAGTTTTGTCCACAGTTCAGATGCAGTTTTGGTCTCACCAATACATCTTATAACATTTTCAGTTAAGTACAAGAAAATAGTACTCCAAGCAACTTCTTCAAGTTCAGATTTCTTTGCAGAAATCATATCAACATGCCAACTATTGTCTATGGCCTTCACACATTTCATTTGCATTAAAATAGCCCTCATTTTTTGACTCCATAGAGTAAAATCAATTTTTCCATCAAATTGACTGACTTCAAATTTTGCAGAGGCCATAGTTATTTAAAAACAGATAAAGCTTACAAAACCAAGGCCAAATAATGCAAGTGTACACAGTGCAGTAAGAGTTCAAGGGATGTGTCGATATGAAATTCACAGTAGTACACGTAGTAACAAACAGGAATCTCAAATTATCAGCCACAAACACAGAATAAACAGAGTCAAGGCAACAGAGATCACATAAACTATGTTTCACAGATTTCTCCAGCAAGATTCTCTAAGTTCACACCCGTACTTGATTAATCTCAGATTCCCAAGGTCTCACATGAGCCTTTGGACAAAGACTAAGATCAAGGGGGTTCAGTAGTACACGGTAAATAAAGGGAAAAGTCAGTAAACCCTAAGTCTTGAAAACAAATTAATCAAGAGTTTAGAAAGATCTCACCCAACGAGTTTTAAACTCGATATTTTGCAATTTTTGCTTAACATAAATTCCAAAAATTTGCAGCCTTATGGAATCAGCATTTCTGCTTCAAGATCCAAGTAACTTGCTCCCTTTTTCCAATGGCTCTGATAATACTGTTGGACCAGGACACACGATATTAGATCAAGAACAGAAAGTAAAAGTTTGTTTACTGAAAATAAAGTGCAAAATTAAAGAACACAATCGATATGTTTTTGACCTAAGCCCCGGAGGTTCGGTGACCACATCCAACACCTACATCCCCCCTTGAGCATCCAAGTTATGGATTATGTTCAATTCCACTATAAAGCCCAAATCGGCAACAAAGGTTACAAGAATGTTCAGAACAATCACAAAAAAAGTACAAGAACACTTATCTCTCAATCATACAACAGTAGATCCACTCGAATCACAAAGAATCGAACACTAGATCAACAGGAACAACTGCACAGTCTCTCAAATACATTACACCGATATTCACTCAGAATATCCCCACAAAGGAACCAAAATATTACACAATATAATCAAATCAGAGATTTAATTTACAGAAGAAATGTATTTAAAGAAACGCAGCCAGAGAAAGAGCAAAGACAAAGTTGAAACCCTAGAATCATAACGTTTCGAGAGATATACCAAGTGAAAGGGCATAAAGCATAACCATCCAGAAGCAGATTTGACGGTCTTCATCAGTCCAGGTGTCACACATCCAGCAATAGGCTGAATTAAAAGAGTTGTCATTTAACCAAAACACGACTTACCCAAATTTTGGAAGCAACCAAATTGAACCCGGTTCAATTCCAACATTCTCCACCTTGCTACCAAAATTTGGGCCATGGTGTAGTCCAGAACAAAATCACATATTCTTTCTATAACTTATTATCAACATAAAGTGTTGAAACATATCTGGAAAGAATAAACAGAGCGAATGGAGCAACCAATTCCAACTGCCTCTTTCTATAACTTATTATCAACATCTGTAAATAATCCATTTGAACATACCACAATAATTCGTCTGATCATGTCAGGTGGTTACGACTGGATCCGACCAAGGACCCTATACCAGTACACGCTAATCATTTGTTCCCCATAATTAACAATGGCAACTGAGTCACGCGTGATCCATCCATGTAACCATTCTTCACAATGTATAAACATATATTGAATTAATTCATGCATTTGTCAATACACATACACATACACATTTATAGAAAATATATATATATATATTCCAATTTTAAAGACAACCCACCCTCCATGGCTCGACCCTCAAGGCGGGTACCGATTCCCGAGGAATGACACGTTGTATATACTCTCTTGCATGTATCTCCTCTTGTAACATGTGATTTGAGGACCATCCCTCTAAGAATTAATCTACTTATGCAATGATGGTTGACAAAGTTTGTTGACAATATTAGATGTGGCAAAATCTGGACAATTGATTTAAAAATAGTTTTTGAAATTTTTTGAAATGGGTGAATGTGATGATGTCAAATCATGATTGTCAATAAACATTGTCAACTATCATTGTACATATAGCATGATTGATCCCTCTAATGGCATCAACCCCTATTATTTGGTGTACATGTTAACTCTCAAGTGTTCACATGATGTGTTGGCTCGCGTGCCAAGTCACTACTAAAAATTAGCTTTTTATCTACGGATAATTACCAATGGATTGCATGTGTTGGTAATCAGAAACGAATTATCCATTGATTTTAACAATGAAAATCACCAAAGTAATTTTCGTTTGTAAAAGTGGTAACTCTTTTCCAAAGAATGTTCAGTGCCTCATATTATTGTTTAATATGCTTACATTTACTAACAGCATTTTCATAGGTGATTTAATTCAACTTTTTTTTTCTAAGAAATGTGTCAACCTTTCAGCCACAGATTTTTCGTTGGTGAAAGAGTAGTTCATATTACCAACGGAATTGTCGTTGCTAATATTAATTAATTTTAATGATTAAAAAATTCAAACATTTTCCTACGAAATATCCATAGGTGAAGAATAATTAATTTCAAAAAAAAAAAAAATCCAGCCTCTTCACCAACGAAAATTCCATAGCTAAAGATTAATTCATATTATCTATGAAAAAATCGTTGATGATATTAATCAATTTTAATAATGCCAAACCAAATGAATTTTTATCACACATCGAAAGTTCATAACAAAATCTTTGGAGATGACCTCTATAAATTAGTGGTATAATAAGTGATTGAACAATTTTTTGGACCTTTCAATTCAATTAACTAAAAGTTTAAAAAAAATTATAATTATTAAACAATAATCAATAATCAATAAATATATTTTTTGCAACTCTTCACACCTCAATTATCATGGTAGACATATATCAACGAAAAATCGATTGGTAATGATTAAGATTTTTACCAATGGAATTTCCAGTGGTAAAAGGTTCACACTTTACCAACGGAAAATTCATTGGTAAAAAATTTACTCTTTACCTACGACGCTATCCGTTGGTAACTATTAGCGACCCTCAAATTAACAACGAAATTGTGGTTGCTAATTTTTCATTGGTAAAAAGTAATAGCAACAAATATCCTAATTTCAGGAACGAATAATCCGTGCCTGAAACCATGTTTTTTTTGTAGTGAGTCTTTTAAAAGGTGGCACTATTTGGTGGGTTCAAATCACATCGTCATTTATTTATTAAAAATATATATTCGCCCATTAAAATATAAATGAGCGAAAATTAAAAATAATGACAAGCATGTATGTGAATTGAAAATTGAAGTACCCTAGTGGGATACAGCCTGAAGGAAGGATCTCTATCTTTCTACTTGCCTACCAATAATTGAAGTTTAGAAAGACATAGTTTATTTCAGTTAAGGTGCCAATGATGGAGGGGGGCCTAACAGACCTAGTGGACTCCATCTTTCCACGTCCAAAAGAACTAAGGTTGTCAAAGAACTTGGAAGCATGTTAGTGTTCCTATTGCAAAATCCATGCGCTCTCCACATCAAACACTCTCTCCCCTTTTAAGTGGATTCCAACTCCTCATTCAACTATGTTTAGATTCCCCACACCTAGATAGTGGGTGGGTTTCCCTTTCACAGCCTAATCAAAAGAAAATTAAAGCTCATTATTCTATTTTTGAGTCTCCTTATAAATGGAACATATTTCTAAAAAGTAAAAAAAGAGAGAGAAAAAAGTAAAGTATACAGTATTTGATAGTTGGATTTATTAACCCGTAAAAAAACCTTCGAATCTAGGAAACCAATGAGTAGATTTGTAGTTATGTTTGGGAGCAATGGTTATGTATCCATTGATGGGGCTATAGTATTGTTAACATAAATACAATCTTAATGACTGTTTTCAATGTGGGTACCTCTCAAGAATATGTCTGCAGTTTAGATTGTTTAGTTCATGTCTTGCTAACCAAACATTGTCACAAGTTGTAGTAATACGCAATTCGAGCCTTTGCAATTTCTCATTCCTTTCGAGACTCTCATCCACAACTATTGTTAGAAAACAACAAGACCCTTTGTCCGGGCGTTCGATCAAACCCTGCTTTAATACGAGACCAAATTGGCTCTCCCAAGAACTTCGACTTTTGGCTTTGATACCACTTGTTAGAAAACAAACAAATTTGCAATAACCCGGTGATAGAATTTATACAACTTGTTATGAATATTAAAGTCAAGAAAATATGAGCCAGATAAAAAGATAACACAAGAACATAAGATTTAACGTGCCAAAATCCGGGAAAAATCCCGGCTATGGGCAAAGAAGTACAAAAGAATCTTGCAAGACTCTCAACCTATCTCAAAATATGGGAGTCTCTTTCCCTGTTCTGTTTTCTGCTTCCGGCGCTTAGCGTCATGACCTAACGCCCCATCCCGCCCCTAACACCTTCCAAAAGTGTTTTTCTTCATTCCAAAGTCCTTCCAATCAAAATTTCAATTCTTGATATCATTTGATCCCTTTTCAAATTGGACTTACAAACCAAAATTGTTTATGCCTCGTTTATCAATCAAACAATCCAAACCTAATCCAAATAGAAATTTGTGTCATATTCTAACAACTATCTATATTCTCAACTAAGTAATTTCATGAAACCCATTTTTATTTGAGAATTAGCTCCCTCTTTAATGGGTCTCATTTACAACGATGGTCATTCTTAGAAGGATGCTAATTCTTTGATACCGATTGGCACAAAGCATCTTATAAAAGGAGAGTGTCAAAGTGATTATAAGCCTACATGTCAAGCCTTAACTATGTGGCACACATTTCGAGTCGTTACATTCGAGAAAAAGAATCTAGTTAAATATAACACCGATGTCTGGCATTGATTTGTAATATGAACTAGCTCCAGGGTCTTTACTCAGTGTATAGGTTAAGATGGGAGGCTCCAGGGTCTTGCTTCAGAAGAGGGTGTCAGTGTAGTTATATTATGCGGGAAGGAGGCATCTCAATAATGTTACTTAGGGACGTGCTTGTTTGGAAAAATTTAAAATGCTGTTAAGTCAAAGTCAACCATTAATCTTAATTACATACTGCATAGGTTCCACAACTTTTCAATCGCAAATTTCATTAACTTTTATCAAAAATTACTAAAAATCTGATTTAAATCCTCGTCAAACAGTGTTCAAGATGTCAAAGTCAATAATTAATTTTAATACATATTTCATGGATTCACGACTTTATCAACTTTTCAACCACAAATTTGATGTCAAAGTCAATAATTAATTTTTACACGTAATTCATGAATTCATAACTTTTATCAGCTTTTCAAAAACACATTCCATCAACATTTATCAAAATATACCGAACTTTTATCGAAACCTTTGTAAAATAACCCCTATAAATATTCCTAACTAAGCTATAAATAAGCACTAGATTAACTTTTCAATCACAAATTTCATTAACTTTTATCAAAAACTACTAAAAATCTGATTTAAATCCTCGTCAAACAGTGGTCAAGATGTCAAAGTCAATAATTAATTTTAATACATATTTCATGGATTCACGACTTCATCAACTTTTCAACCACAAATTTGATGTCAAAGTCAATAATTAATTTTTACACGTAATTCATGAATTTATAACTTTTATCAGCTTTTCAACAACACATTCCATCAACATTTATCAAAATATACCAAACTTTTATCGAAACCTTTATAAAATAACCCCTATCAATATTCCTAGCTAAGCTATAAATAAGCACTAGATTAACTTTTGTTCATCATGCAACCCCACTAAGCTGTATGAGAATTAATTATTCAAATAGTTTTGTTTTCTTTTACATTTGTAAATAAAAATACTGTAACTGAGAATTATGGCATAGTTTCTCACAAAAACAGCCCTAACTTTAACAAAATTTATATAATTAAACTTGTTTCCTCTTTAATAATTAATATTTTAGATGAACTCAGTAGATTATCAGAGGACATTACCATCCATTTCTTAAATTTGCGAACGTATTAGAAATTTGATTAAAATTGAAGATAAAATTTAGACAAACGAGTCAATAATATATAAGTATATGTTGCTCCAATTATTGAAGTAGATACAAATGGATCATCAATCACCATAGGCAACAATCTTAACTGCCCATTTTAATTTTTTTATACATAAAGAACCAATAATGTGTATTTCCTTTTCAAAGCACGCCATTGCCAACTTGACAACCTAGCTAGACTATTGAATATGTTTTATTGCACAATATTGTCTAATCGAGTCCTACGTTGGAAGCATGCCCTCCCATGCAAGAAACATTCTAAATATAGCAGCACATGCTGTCTTAATTATATGCATTCTAACTCAATTATTCATATCAAATGTGAGATTAATCTGTATAAAAATTCCATATGGAACAAAGCTAACCATCTTTTCGGAAGTTGAATACCAATTTTATACCTTCTTTTTTGACTCAGCATGCAGTTAATCGAAAAGATAGATCATTCGATGTATATGTGTATATTCATGATGAAAATTATTAATAATGTAGAAAAAATAATAATTTTATATCCATGATCTTATCTCCATAGTATCTACAGTTGCAGAGGAGTCTGGCATTGACCGTTATACTTGAATTAAGAGAACCGGGCCAACCTTGTTCCTGGGAGAGCTTCATCGGTTTCTAATATATGATACAACTACAGTATTTTGTATGCATTATCATGGAAATGATTCATAAATGTATTTGCGTACTATCAGTTTGACTTTTCATCTTATTGCAGCCAATCTAAAAATACACATTGGATCACTTAAGGTTCCTCCTTGAACTAGTCGAAAGCATGTTTTTATCCGAATCAAACAAGATAGCACAAAAGGTCAACCCAAGACCGTACCCGCTCAAGTTGACCCATAGGAAGTGTCATCTGAAAATACAATCATAACACGATTGACAAGATATTCCTCATCGGATAACAACACTATTTATAACAACCAATCACAGAAAAGTAACGATACCATAATGTACATGGATATGAGCTAGGTATCACAATGACTTGTCGTCGTCGAACTTTCCAATCAATCAAATCTCTCCAAAAGGACAACAGCACACAAGCCTTATAAGTCACACTACTGTGTAGATTGACATGATTAGGATTGCGAACTCCAATTTGGTGGCCTATATAAACATATGATTGTCTTCTTTTAAAATAAAATTCTTTAATTCTTATACTCATTTTCAAACAAACATTCAAACAATAAAATATTTTGCACGTAAATTTAAAATGTTTTCCTAGTTTCTAACCACATATTCTAAAAAAATAATAATAATCACTATTCAAAACATCTTTTTTTTTTCTCAATAATAGCCATCAAACATGGGCTAAAGGGGTAGAAGCCATTAATGAGAAAGGTCGAGTTGTCAAGAGTCTTACTAAGCCCCTTTTTGACATCCTTGAAATTTGAAAAACATTGTTTTGAATAGTATATTTTGGAGAAGTTGTGATTAAAATGTAAGAAATTTTTTTTGATTTACATATAAAATATTTTATTGTGTAAATGTATTGTTGAAAATGAGTATGAAAAATAAATTAAAATAAAATAAATGATATCAAACGGGAGCTAAACTACTTGTAATATAATTCCAACAAAATTTTCCCTATTATATTCAAGTTCCAGCAAATATAACACAATTATTTTGGCAAAACTTATCTAAGGGTCCGTTTGATACCCTTAGTTTTCCAAGGAAAACATTTTCCATTTTCCCACTTTAATGGTGTTTGATAAACCAAATTTTGCATGAAAATCTTTTCTCACTTCTCCCTCACGCGTTGGCTTTTCCTCATTTTCATGGAATTCATTTTCTTTGGTTTTGGTAGGAATTCTGTTTTTCAGCTTCTTTTTTTTTCTTTTTTTTTTTCAATTGGAAAAAATTCTAGATACAATGGTAAAAAAATTTATCACTTCTATTGATAATTTTCATGTAAAACAAAGACAAACGAATGGTATTCAGTATGATAATTTTTTTATTCTTTATTTTTTCTTTTTTGGCAACTGGAACAAATTCTAGACCCAATGATTAAAAAAAATGTACTACTTTAATGGACAATTTTCATGAAAAATAAAGTCAAACGAACACCAAACTGTCAACATTTTTCAGGTGAAAAATTATACCAATCAAATACAATTAATTACAATTCTCAGTAAAATAATTTTTAATCAATTCAATTCCCTGTAAAACATTTTCTTTCCACCGATTTTTCACATTTGCAATCAACCGGATCCTTAGTTTCATCTAAAAGTACCATGTCATTTTTTATCATCTACGTACCCAATTTTGAGATATTCTACTTAGGGTCCGTTTGATTGCCAGGGTGGAAAATGGGTGGAAAGAAAATGTTTTACAGGGAATTGATATTGTGTTTGATTGGTATAATTTTTCATTGAAAATGTTGAAAGTTTGGTGTCCATTTGGCTTCGTTTTTTATGGAATTTGTCCATTAAAGTGATAATTTTTTCTACCATTGGGTCTAAAATTTGTTCCAATTGTAAAAAAAAAAAAAATTGAAAAAAAAAATTTATCATACCGAATATTATTCGTCTGACTTTGTTTTGCATGAAAGTTGTTAATAAAAGTGAAATTTTTTTTTTTTTACCATTGTATCTAGAATTTGTTCTTATTGCAAAAATTTAAAAAAAAAGTGGAAAATGTTTTCCCACCAAATAGATGGGAAAACAAAATCAAGTTTTTGTGCATCAAAAGATTGTACCTAAAAAAAGGTGGAAAACATTTTGTCAGGAAAATTTGTGCTATCAAATACCCTTAATTGGCTAAAGTTAGAAAATATTTTCCTTTTCCACCCATTTTCTAAGCTATCAAACGGACCCTTAAATATTTCGTCCAAATGTCTGAAGTTTTAAAGGAAACACATTGACTTTAATTATACTTCTATTTTAACATGTACTTTTTTATTAATGTGTAATACGTAACACTTGTCTGTGAATCGACCATGCATTTTGAACCATCCCCGTCTAAAAAACTAAACTATTAAGAGAAAGAACGCATATTTATGTTATCTCTTGAGCATAATGGAGTAGGGGATTACGTATCTACTTGTGTCTTCCATTTGTATTTGATGAATCTTGTATATGTATCGTAATCATATTTCATGTGTGCGCGCATATATATACACACACAAACATATTCATGCTTACACAAATTGTGAGTTCATGCATGCAAGAGATATTATTGAACTTAGAAC
This sequence comes from Fraxinus americana, assembly GCA_035079005.1. Lineage (NCBI taxonomy): Eukaryota > Viridiplantae > Streptophyta > Magnoliopsida > Lamiales > Oleaceae > Fraxinus > Fraxinus americana. The sequence goes on along the minus strand of CM068706.1, from coordinate 8,842,443 downwards.
TTAATGTGCAATTGGAAGAAGCAAGGTTTGTATCTTTGATGAACGAAGCCAGTTAAAATTGAAACCGTATAAATAAAATACTGATATAGGTGGTTGAGAGAGAGAGCTATGAAAGCTTCTATGCATTAGATAACCTTGTTAAGTTACAAATTTCTCCTTGTAATCTTTATTACAAAGGTTGTACAAGGACCCTGATGCCAAGAGAGAAGATTTTCTTCTCACCTCTTTTCTCCCCCATCATTTTCACTTTAAACATGAACATACATAATATTTCTTAATTATGGACCTAATAGGAAAATATATATATATATATATATATATATATTCTAAAATACGTCGATCTCAGTTTGGTAGAGACATTTTTTCTCTTCTAGTTGTCTTCTAGTTCGTCTTTGAAATCTCTTCCAGTCCACTAATCGACGCAAGAATGCCATCACCTACAACGTAATTATAAAATTACCATTAGATATTTGAATACTTAAGCCATAGTACATTTAAATGATGTTAGTGTAAGGATTTTTTTTTAATCAATTATGTGGGCTTATATGTGAATTATTGTGTATTAAATTAAAAGCTATTAATTTTGGTTAAACCCGTTTAAAGTGATCTAATAATGTTTCGGTATTTTGAGTTTAGAAGTATTTAGTTAAAGTGTGGGTCTTTATGTGTAGAAACCAGGTCTGTTCCTAATTTCATGATAGGTCAAATTAGATTAACATGTCGTTAGTACATATATACGGTTATGGTCTCCGGATCACACGGTGATTGTTCATTCTGTTCTGACTCCCATCATCAGAGACAAAAAGAGACAACGTGTTGATCTGGAAAAATAAAACCGCAGGATTCATTCATTGACCATGTCTGATTCAGGTACGCTTCCGCTTTGATTCATAATTTTTTGGTGATTCAACTTGAAAGATCATTATGACTGTAACCATTTTTTTTCCTTACAGTTAGTGCCAAGATTCTTAATTACCTCGGAAGGTTCCTGCAAAGAATAAGTTGCATTCGTGTCTTTTGGCATCTTTGAAACTAGAATTCCGAACCCTTGACCTCTTTCTCTTATAACCTGATTATAAGCAACCATAAGTTGATGAAATAGAAAAGGGAAAATTACGAAAAAGAACCAGAGTTTTGAATACCTTAAAGGCATCTTCATCTGTTCGATCATCTCCAATGTAAACAGGAAAAACATTGGTGCAATTTGCATATCCTATAGAGGAAGCATATCCATGTTAAGGATTATAACATAAAGTTGTTTAGAGCTTTTCAATGTTGACAGCCGACAGATTCCAAAAAATAAAAGAAAAAGTAAACTCACCAAGTGATTCTAATAGAAATTCAAGGGCTTTGCCTTTGTCCCATTTAATAGTAGGACGAATTTCTAAAACCTGCATTTTTTAACAAATATTTATATTATAGTAACATAAGTAACACTGAACAGCATGCAGATATTACAAGCTGAAAATAACAAATGAAGATTCCGCAGAGTGATATGTCAAACTCACACCTTTCTTCCTTGGGTTAATCGAAGCTTTGGATACTCCTTCAGTACTGTTCTAACTTGCTGTGCTAATTCACTCCATTTCTGTAATTTTATACAGTTTAAATTAATTACACAGTCCTTATTTTATAAAGATTCAGTAGGAAAAAAATATTAATACTTTTTAAAGAAGCCACTTAACCATATCAAGAAAAGTAAAACAAGGTCCCATATTATAATTAGGAACAGTGAATATTTTAAAGAGTAATAACTATGCTCTACCTTTTCATCAACACAGCGAAAATGCACTGAGCAGCAGAATTTGTTGTTCTCCACCTTAGCACCTGGAGTCGATTTTGTTACCTCCAAAAGTGTTTTGTAAACCTGTGTTTTCAATTTAAATTTTGTCAAAACGTTGGATTAACAACACTATTAACCCCATTACTTTCATTTTGAGAGGACAAAAACTGACCTCATCAACCATGGGAAGGAATTCGCTGGCTGGTTGGCAAAGAACAGATCGTGCACCCTGAGCGTTTCAAAAATTGTTAAGAAAAATTATTGGAGGTAAAAATGGAAGAAAAAAATGAGAAAAAGTACAAGGAAGGAAAGCTTGGGTGCGTTTAGTTTGCTATTTTCAATTTTCTGTTTTGCAAAATATTAAAAACGTATTTTGTATGATATTTTCGAAAATGCATTTTTGAAAATAAGAAAAAACTTATAACATAAAACTCAAAATGCAAACGCATTTTTGATGTTTTGGGTGTTTTCAGTGAAAAATCTGAAAACGTGAAAATAAAAAAATAAAAGATAAAAATAGTTCAAACTCTTAATGATACTTATTTACATAAAAATTCAAAAATATTTTTATTTCCTATATTTTGAATTTAATTTATTATTTATTTTTATTTTACTTTTGTAACGAAAAAAATATTGTAAGATTTACCAATTTAAAAAAAAAAAAAATATATATATATATATATATATATATATATATATATATATATATATATATATATTACTTGATAATATATCAATATAAATTATTTTATTTTTATTGAATAATCAAATTTTATGGAATAAAATTCCATAAAATAATTTTTCAATTTCTCAAACTAAATGTATTTTAAAAATTTTAGTTTTGAGAAATGATTTTTTAAAATGACAAATCAAATGCGATTTTAATAATCTTAAAATATATTCTCAAAATAAAAAATTGAAAATAAACTCAAAACTCAAAGTGGAAACTCAAACACAAACCAAACCGGCCCTTACTTTCTTGTATTTGGAACCTTTTGATGGGCCTTTTATGTCCATGCCATGGCTTCCGGCATAGTACAACTCAGCCAAACGAACAAAGCTATACACCTACGTAAACAACAAAAACATTCATTAGTCCACAACACACACACTAAAGGTGATGAACGAATAACGATAGAATTTAATTGTTGAAAGAATGTACCTTGTCTCTGCATCTCCCACTCACTATAGCCGTTGGAAAATATCTAGCTAGTTTTCTTACTGTCGCTCTCATCTGTATACACAAATACGTACAATTAAATTCTGAAGCTGTTTAAAATTTTGGGTGTATTTTTTGAAGGAAACTAACCGCATCAGACATGAAGGCTCTATCAGGGTCGTCCACTATGGGGGATAGTGTCCCATCATAATCTAAAAACATGACGATTTGCTTTCCTTTTGACGCATTTGTTATTTCCTCAAACATGTCGAGAGCGGATGGATGGTGCACCTGTTTCAACACAAATTTCCCACGTGGTTACTACACTCTACTCACACGTGTACATACGATTTATGAAACAGTTTTATATTTACATAATATATAAACTTACAATCCAAGAGTTTAAATCTTCAGAATGAGCTGAGGACTTGATATGAGAGGGGGAAGATGCTCTCATTGAGTCAACCCAACCGTTGATTCTTGAACCGCCATTGTTATCAAGATTCTGAAGTGGCTTCTTCTTTGAAATGGTAATAACACTTCCCCGCAGCTTTTTGGCCGCCCTCGTGAAGAGGGAGGAGTTGGAAACTGCCACCTTTATGGCCACATTTTTTTGGTTTGTCATCTTCTCTTCTTGCTTACGGTATTATTGAAGAACCAGAGGTGAAAAACAGAGAGCTGTGCGGAAAATTATCAAGAATCGTACTCAATTGACAATCTTTTGGATGCAGAGAGAATGAAGAAGCTCGAATTTAGTTAATCACAAAAACAAAGATTTGAAGAGGAGATGAGAGAGAGAGAGAATTGTGTGTGAGAAAGATATGGAGCAATTTGATTGCTTTATAGTTGAGACCAGACTGACAGGCAGACACCAACGGACGAGACATACTTCCGCGGGTATTGTGGGCCTACCTTTTAATATCTTCGATTGGGTTCCACGCCCCCCGTGTTGGTCGTTTTTGTCCGCAGTCAACAGCCACAACCATGGTGCCATCTGGGTACCTCGCCACATGGGGACCAGTTAACCTCCAGTGGTGTGTGCTCATGCCGACATATCACGGAATAGGACAAGAGGGGTGGGTATAGAATTTGATTTCCAAAAACAGATTAAATTCACAAAGGAAACTCTCCTTTGAAAATGGCAAAATGAAAAGTCCCCTTGTATTGTACGGGTCAGCAGCATATGCAAACCCAGCTGCTCTTCTTCCACCACAAAGTATTTTAGGTTAAAATTGTCTAGTTTTATGTGGGGGCCATATTATTTGGTCCCAGTCTAATGCTTTTTGCTACTAATGAAAACATCAAATGAGAAGAAACCATAATGTCAATAATATGAATTTAGTAGGAATTTAATTTGGATAATTTTCTGGTACACGAACACGTTAAGTGCTCATTAAGAAGGATTGCAAAGTACTAAAAATTAAACAAAATTAAAATCTTATACTTCGTTATGTAACGAATGACACAGTCCCGTTCTCCTGCCCGCGGCGGGCAGGCTTATAAAGCCCACTCGGAGAGAACCCAACGTGGGGTTCTCACATTTGGAGAGAACCCCACGTAGGGTTCTCCTGCCACATCAGCAGGAGAGCAGGATAAGCCTGTCCGCCGCGGGCAGGAGAACATTTTCGACGAATGACAATACTAATTCAAGTTGTGTTATTGTCATTGACCTGCTATTCAAACCAAAATTAGTTTTTGGTCATATCAAGTACCATATGTTAAACGTACTCTTAAATGAGTGTCAACGTATATATGCATTCTATTAGGGGTTAACACAGTTCGAATTGAACGATATGTAATAAATTTTCAAATCAGGGGTTAACACAGTTCGAATTGAACGGTATGTAATAAATTTTCAAATCAAACCATTTAAAATGGTTTGAAAAAAATTCAAACCACTTCAATTAATTAAACCAAACCAAACACTTTTTCAGTTTGTTTCGACTTAAAATCACGATTTCATAAATAAAAAAAAATAACATATAACAAACAAGTTGAATCATAAATATTAGTTTAAATTTTCACATTAGAACATAAATATTATCATCATTACAAATATAATTATGCCAGCATTTTAGAACACAACAAATATTACAAACCAAAATTCTACATTTCTAATCAATGCAATGCAACAACATGATAGAAACAGTTTAGTTTTAATCTCTTAGTCATACTAATTGGTACAATCATTTTTGCACTCAATGAACTCCAAAATAATTAAGAATTTGACGACTAGTAAGAAATGCAAACTCGGAAGTAATTGTAAATATTTGAATAGCTAACACATTTTTAACAATTTTGGAGATAATCTTGTACTTATATTTAATTTCCATCAAAGTAATATTTAGAAAGACTCATTGATCAAATCTTCATAACGGTCATTTAAGTAATCCACCAAATCATTATAACAATAAACAATAATATCTAGCAATTAACTTAAAATAATAATAATAAATTGAGTGACCTGATAAAAAAATTAAGAAGTAAATTAAGAAAAATTAATGTTCAGCTAAAAATTAAGGAAATTCAACCGAAATCAAAACAAAAAACACATTCTTAATAACTGTGATGAGTTATTGCCTAATTGAGTTGGTATAATATTAATTTTTTTTTAATTGGGGTATGTTTAATTTTACTTATGTTGAATAAAATTTAAATTAATTTATTTTCAATTTTTTTTGTTGAACGGTATAGCGGTTTGAAACGGTTTACAAAAATTGAAACATAAATCAAACAATTTTGAAGCGATTTGATTCGGTTCAAAATCAAAACATTGACAGATTCACATGAACCTTATTAACCAATGATTTTTAAAAAGTTGTTTCGGTTCTATAAGTGGCTATTCCTTGTTTTGAAGGAATATATATAGAACTATCACTAAACAAAGGACTTAAAGATCAATATCCTGACTTAAGACTCTTTTGACATGATTTTTGTTTCCTATAGAAAAGTTTTTGGAGGAAATTATCAAAAATTTTGTTTGAAAACTAATTTTTAAGTATGCTTCCTATTTCAAAGGCAATTTTAAAGAAAATCACATTGGATCAATTTCCTCCAAAAACTCTTTTAACTACCAGAAACGCTTTCATAAAATTAATCAAATAGGTCCAAAAGCAGCTTTTGAATCTCAAAAGCTACTTTTGATTCAAAAGCTATTCTAAACGGCCCTTTAATCATTTTGGCAATGCTCACTTCAATCAAGTCAATGTCTAACATCGTAAAAGGTCATTCAAACCTCGAGTAATAGTTGTACCTCAAGTAATGTGCACCGATGGTGATGCTTCTATCTCTATTGTTTTGTTCGGTTTTAATTTTTGCAACGATAAAAAATATGAAACAATATTCAATTTTCGTATAACTTTTATAACATATAACATAAATCAATGTTGGAATTGTATTTCGCGTTATTTTATATCTTCACTTTAGTCATTTAGTGCCCAATAAATTTGTTCACAGTTTGCTTCAAGTCATTAGCAAGAATGTTTTATACACGAAGAACTACTAGAGACAATAGAAAACAAGTGAAGAATTTTATATAAACGTAACACAAATTTTGATATTATATATACGAAAACAATCTCTTAAGTACTGATACTTATTTTATGCTAAGAATTGGGTGACACGGCACACTAACTACCAACAAATGTAATCAGTTTTGGAACTCCTATTATCTTCCGCCACATATTGTTGTGTGTCACGTCACCCGGTGTTTAGGAGATCAATCATATATATACACACACACTATTGTGACAAGACCCATCCATTAGTTAGTGGATCATCTAATTTTTAAGATATATCATAACTTATTCTTCAATTAACTAATGTGTTACGTCATTGTTACTTAATATAAGTTAAAGAATGATACTTAATACATCGTCATTTTTATGTATTACACAGATAGAGTATTTATTCTTTTGTGCTTGTATAGCTAACTCACAATTTTGTATTTATCTTAGGTTGAAATGTCTTCAAAATTTACTCTTTATTTATATCTAACAAAACTAACATCTTGTAATACATTTAATACATATTATTTGAAAATGTCTATAAAATTGATAGAATTACATTGTAAATGCTTTTGGCTGTTGATTCCAATAATAATTTAAATTTTTTATTTTTATTTTTCGAATCTTAACCTATATTTGGCTCATGTTTATAAATATTTAAATTATTTTTATATCCATAAATATTATTCATTTATCCACTACTCATTTCAAATTATTTATAAACAAAATCATTTATAAACATTTCTCAAACCTACTTTTAATATTAAAATAAATAATTACAATTACTTTTATCTAAACTAGTTTTTGCCCGTGCATTGCACGAGATTGGTTATTTTGTAGGCAATGTTAGGACGTTGAATGTGTTGAATTCTCCTTCATTCAATTATATTTACCCAAAGTATCATTCAAGCAAATCCATCTCTAATGGCTTCTCCCCCTCAAGTCTTACAAGGTTCAAATTGATTGGTGATATGTAGACATGGTATTAGGTGATTACTTCATATGCAGCTCAAGAGCAGTATAATACCTAAAACCTTTGGATATAATGAGGTTGAAAACGGTAAAAGCTGTTTCATTTACATTTTTCCTATTCTACTTTCTAAGAGTTTAAAGACTAAATATACCTCATGGATGGAAGATGAAATCATTTGCAAGGCAACTCAACAATAAATTTACTTTCCAACTCTCCTAGCCCTGTTTATGAATTATGATGAGTTGATGACAAGGATTTCTATTGGACGACTTACCAACTGCAAATATTTCCAATATTTGCATTCCATATTTACCTTCAATAACTTTGATTTGCATTCCATTTAGTATCAATTTGTATCCTTAATTTATGGAACTATTCTAAGTCCCGTTTGTATATAACTAATTTCCCCAGTAATGAAAAGCGTGTTTTCACCATCTTCCTTTTACCTTTTAACATGGTATCAGAGCTGTTAGAATCCTAGGGTATTTTTGTTTTTCTTTTTTCATTCTATCATGGTCGAAGAGAGCCCTATCCCTATGATTTCTAATGCTTCAAACAACAACACAAATAATGCCCAATCCAATTATGATGCCTCATCACCATATATCCTTCACGCCTCTGATAACCCAGGCACCATTTTAGTGACATGTCTTCTCAGAGAAGAGAATTATCCGACGCGGCGTCATGCAATGACCAACGCACTTCAGACGAAAAGCAAATTTAGTTTTGTAGATGGATCTATCAAACGTCCACCTTCTGGTTCACTAGAAGAATTTGAATGGATCAAGTACAATTCAATGGTAATTTCTTGGATTTTCAATTCCCTTCATCCTACCCTTCATGATAGTGTAGCATACTTCACGACGACACATGAGATATGGAATGATCTTGAAGAACGATTTTCACAAGGCAACGCTCCTCGCATTCATCAATTGAAAACCGAACTGATGAATACCTTACAACAGGGAATGACTGTTTCCGTGTATTACACCAAATTAGAAGGCATTTGGGATGAACTCAGAACCTACTCTCAGATTCCATCATGTACATGTGGCTCTGCAAAGGCTCTTGTTGCAGAAAAAGAGAAAGAAAAGGTGCATCGATTTCTAATGGGCTTGAATGACAAATATAATACGGTGCGCTCACAAGTCTTAAATACAGATCCATTGCCTTCTTTATCTCGTGCTTATGCATTTGTAGCACAAGAGGAGCGCCAACAGTTGCATGTCCCTTTATTCGCGATTGCATTAAATTCGGTTCACCATGAGCGCACAAAACACATCAAGATCGACTGTCACTTTATTCGCGATTGCATTAAATCTGGCTCCATCACTACGTTGCATGTCCCTTCTGATCTACAACCGGCCGACATCTTCACCAAAGCTCTAGGAAATAACCAGTTTCAATTCCTTGTTGGCAAGTTCGGCATTCGTAATCTCCATGCTCCAACTTGAGGGGGCATATTGGACGACTTACCAACTGCAAATATTGGATTCCATATTTACCTTCAATATCTTTGATTGGCATTCCATTTAGTATCAATCTGTATATAAACTGATTTCCCCAGTAATGAAAAGTGTGTTTTCACCATCTTCTTTTTACCTTTTAACAATTTCAGTGCATGTAGTAGACATTTCCACTCTAGTAGATTGTCAGTGCGCCCCTAAGCAGAATTCAATTGGATAGATTAAGCGAAAGAATCATAGGTCACATGACTTCCTAAATAGATTCATAGATGAGTTTGACGCAAACTTCTTCATGCTCATGAGTTAAGTAGCAATCTCGCCCAGAAGTGAAATATTATAAAACTTGACAAAGATCAACACACAAATTGGGAATACTGTATATAGTATTAGGGGTGGTCAAAACCCAAACCAAACTGATCAAACCGACCGAACCGACCCAAACCGACCGGTTTGGGTCGGTTTTTTTCCTTTTTTAGGTGGGTTTCGGGTTTTTGGTTGGGTAGTCGGGTCGGGTTGTGGGTTAGCAATCCAAACCCGACCCAAACCGACCCAACCCGACCCAATGGAATAAAAAAAAAAAGGGGAAAAGACGTTACTTAAACTGAAAAACAAAACCCTAAACAACAAATCTACAGACTACAACCCTTCACGCCAGCGCCTCCCATCTCCACTCTCCAGCCTTCAGTCCTTCACACCAATTGATTTCTCCAGCCAGTCGCCTCCAGCCTCCAGTCAATTGTTCCTAAATGCTGTATGCTTGTATCTTGTTATTTTCTTGATATACACTTTTCTAGTGAAAGAGCCACAGCATAGGTTGGCATACAAACGCGGGGCAACCGAGATTAAGCAACATCCATTCTTCGAGGGTGTGAATTGGGCTTTAATTCGTTGTGCAAGTCCGTCAGATGTGCCTAGACCAGTTGAGATCGAAAGAATTCCTGCCCTGACCGCATCGACCAGTCTAAAAGTTGCCCCTGCAACTATCCCAACCCAACAAGGTTCTGATAATTATCTTGAATTTGATTTCTTTTAACTAAACTGTTGTTTATGTTGGTCCAACAAGAACATGGAGTTTCTGAATATTATAGTCCATAGATATCTTAAATTGAAAAGAAAAATTTAGGGGTCTAACGTGGTAGCTAGTATTTAGCCTTTGATGCTGTATTTGCAAATGTTGAAATACTGTTTGTTGGTACCTATCCATAAATGTGAATTTGTTTGCTACCTATTTTTGCCATAGCCATGGAGAAGCATGTTTGGTAAAGCTTAAACTATAATAATTTAGGATGATTAAACACGTTTTTTATCTACTTTGTAGAACCTGCTACTTGAATTATACACAATTTTTTGTAGATGATATGCACTGCCAATTTCTTGAAATTCTTCAGAGTCTTTTGGATTCATATACATCAGCGCCATTCATGAACAAATGGCGAACTACGAACCGACCAACCCGACCCAACCCGACCGAACTTGATCGGGTTGGGTTGGGTTGGGTTTAAATACGTAATTGGGTTGGGTTGGGTTGATTTTTTTTCAAACTGAACACGTTGGGTTGGTTTTGGGTTGAGTAAAAACCCGACCCAACCCATGCCCACCCCTATATAGTATATATAGAATACTAAACAAACTTCAAGAATAAATAAACTGGATGATGTGTGGCAATAATCAGCAGATCAAGTTTACAACTCGAGAAGCTTTAAAGTGATTGGGAAAAAATCAAGTTGACATTTCAGTCCAATTATCGTGAACGATACCGAGACAATAGAAGTGGGAGAATTTTCTTTACCTGCAGATGCTTCATAAAGAGACAAGACAACGAACAGATTTTCAACAGGTGATATATTAAAACCAACGCAGGTGAATATGGTGAAAGGGTTCCATAAATACACAAGAACAGCAATGTCACCAGATGGCATAATCTCTAGAAACAATCGCAAAATAACTTCATCAATTTTCTTTACGTGCGGGCGTATCTCTGTGTCTCCACACAGAGACAAGAGCTTGTTTCCCTGTCTCCACAGAGACACACTCGTGTCTCCGTGGTGCGCGGAGACACTATTTTTTCATTCAAAGTCAACAATTGTCGGCTTGCATTTTTATTTTTATTTTTATGATCCACATATGAAACAGTGATATGTGAGAAGAAATCACAAATAAATAGTAATCCTCAAAATCTTTCTTTTAAGAGAGTAGAGATTATCTTCTTTTCACCTAGAATATATGACAGCCACTGAAATGACTTGGGCCCATTGTCAGTTATTATTCTAAAAATCTAACTGGGTTATTAGACTATAACCTAGTAGACAGTCATGTTCATAAATTTGGTTTGGAAAATAACTTAAATGTCTATAAATAAATTAGCCCCCGTTTTAAGGCCATTATAAATAAAATTTGAGAGAAAATGATGTTTAGTATAGTGATTTTTTTTGGAGAATGTGTGATTAAAAATAAAAAATATATATATTAAATTTACATATAAAATATTTTATTACGTTAATGTGATTAAAAGTAAGTGTAAGAAATAAAGAATTTTAATCTAAAGTCAAACGTGAGTTTAATCAATCCAATGCAAATTCGGTTAGGTGTTACTTTGTCAGTGAAAATGTCACGACAGAAAAGTGGGCGTGAGTGAGTCAGAAATAATGTGGTACATTTCGTTTCAACGTCATCTGCCCCTTCCCAACCAGATTCAGTGCTTGTTTGGTAGAGATTTTTGGGGGAAGAATTGATTTTGAATAATGATATGATGGGAAATGTGTAGTTGAAAAAGAAGAAAAAATTATTGATGTGATGGAAAATATTATTTTATTGAAAAATGTGTGGTTGAAAATGAGAATTGATTTGAAAATCAATTATCAAAATCAGAAACAAACAACCCCTCAATTCAGCCGTTTGCTTTTGCCCCCAACCCTTCAATTACTACGTATGCAAAATTGTCTACTACGTACATATTCATGTAGATTCCTAAGAATTGTCTACTACGTACATATTCATGTATAATTTCTTCATGATCATCTTTTAAATAACGTAGAATCTGAGCAACCATCACGTATTTATGAAATTTCAAGTGTTAGGGTTTATCGTGAAAAATAAATACGGTAAGCAATAACAAGTGTTGAATATAAAATATAAATGAATTAATTTTCTATCTGATACTTTAAATTTTAGATGTAGTAATTTAACCTACTAAAAACGATTTTGAACTTCGCCTGATCATGTTTCTTAGTTTGCATAGTATTTTATACTTCTTAAATTATATAAATATAGCCCAAACTCTTTTCCAACATGAGCTCATTCCAATTTACGAGCTAGAACCAACTTGTTAGAATTAGAGTGTGACTTGAATTCTATTTGGAATGCTATTAGAAATCTATTTGACAATTCTAGTTGAAATTTAATTTGAGAGTTCAATTGAAATTTTGGAATTTGTGTTGAAATTGAAAAGGTGAAGATATAGATCAGATAGAAATTTTCGGAGGTTTTTCACTAATTGGCCGCTAGCCTCTAGCTCGAGCAGTGATGTCAAATTGTTTACAGTGAGCTGTGACGTGTGTATCCGGCCCAGACCCTTTTTGTGTTTTTCGCACATTTTCAGCATTATTTTCTATCTATTACTCTTTTTTTAGGGTTTGAAACGCTCTATGTATATAGTTAGCTCTTCATTGTAAACACAAAATATTTGTAATTTTTCTCCATATTTTAGTGAATTCTCTTTTCCTCTGTCAATTATATCTTGTTCTTGTACATTTATGAAATTTACTTCATATTGTGTCATATATTTATGCTCATATTACAACCCAACTAATTTTTTATTTGTTTTTTTAAATTTCCTTACATTTACCTAAACCATGTAGAATGTGAACGGAAAGATTCTCGAAGGGGCCAGAGTGATAATAAAATCAGGAGAATAATCAAACAGAACCTTTGAAGTGATTTTGCATACCTAATTAATTATTCCCAAAATTAAACCGAACCTTTGAAAAGATTATGTATCCCAAATTAATTAAATTATCTCAATTATTTTTATTTATTTTTGTACAGCATATAAGTTATAAATAATAAGAAAATTTGAACTTCTCCTCGATACATTTATCTTTGAAAATAAGCGTTTTGGTATCTTACATAGTTATTTTAATGGTCAAAACTTCTTGCAAACTACTTGGTTTATAATAAAAAAAAGTAATTAATTAAAGTATAAAGAAACCTTTTGTTAATCCCAAAGTGATTCCGTTTTTCACGCCTAAATCATAGGTTTTACGCTAAATTATATAATTAGGGTTTGCCATTGCAATGCATTCCACATTTGTAGTATATATTATTATTTGTTACGAAAAGAAAGAAAAAGAGAAGAGAATAAGAGAAGTCAATAAATTTGTGTGTATTATAATGAGAATCAAAATCATATATTTATAGGGAAGGAATAGGGATACATATAGTAATTATATCTAAGGCTGTAGGGGTACAAGTGTCATTCACACTAAACCCTAATTTACTTTTCTTTTATTATTATTTTTCTTTTTTAAGGTGATTGCAGTGTTTGTCGTCGGTCCAATAAAATAATACACATACGAAAATGAAGAACCTGGGATTTTAGGTGTAACATACTATACATGACTCATTAAAAGCAAGGCGTAGGGTAGGGCTCACAAGTGTAACATATCAACGATATTGAATAATGTTATTGATCATTATAAGATAAAATAACGGTGATATAAGAATTTACGTGAAATAATGGGATATAATTGTTTAATATTTAGGAGAGCGGAGGGATTACACTGTCATATCCCACTATTTCATATAAATTGTCACATCACAAATGTTGTATTATTATGATAATAAATAGCATTATTTCGAAGATATTAGAAGGCACGCAGGCTGTTGGGCTTCATGCCCGACATCAAACGTGTGCTTTTCCATTCGATTACTCCGTTTTGCTTTTTTTCTAACTTAACTTACGTTAGTGAATGTGAATACATTTCACACGTGGCTTGTCTCTAGTGTGGGCCATCCCAAACCACATTGTTACTAACCAAGCACCTTCACTTTTTTGGTCGGCCGATTCTCTTCTGAAAAATTTTATAATACGAATAATCTTTGTTTTCTCCTTTCTGTTAGTCAAACTGCTTGAATTATCCCTCTTAAAATAGTTCGCTTTAGAGGTGATTCATTTAAACTTCAAATAACAGTCGAATTTAAACATTTTTGCTGTCAGAATGAGATATCATCTTGCTATGTACTTCGATGATAAAATCTTTGTTGGTTTACGATAATCAACAGATAAAGGATTATTGCGTTACATTTCTTTTAAAATAGTACTTCAAGATTGATTCAATTTCATTGTTAGAAAGAGTAAGTTGTAACCGTGATGATCGGTGAGTTAAGCCACCCTCTAATTGCCAATGAATGGTTCATAATTTGTTGATTAGAAGGTACTTTTGATCTCTTCATATGATAATTTGTTGATTAGAAGGGACTTTTGATCTCTTTATCACATGATATGATGATTAACCATTGCTAGGAATGAATATTGTTAGTGCAATGTATCAGGAAAAAAAAAACGCGATCAATTGATGAAATGACTAAACTGAGGTTCTTGTATTCTTATATTTTCTATAAATGACTATATGTACATAATAGCTATTAAAAGTTTATCGGTCGGAATTCCAAAAATATATAAATAAATATGTCGCTCCTTATCGTCAAAACATGAGTTGTGGAGGCTTTCGTCCTTGGATTGACTTAAAAGTTATTTCCGTCTAAAAATAAGGAGCAGCCTTGGTGTACAGGTAAGGGAACCCCTACCTAACACACACAAATAGGGGTGGGTGGGATGTGTATTTTTGTGGTGATTTTTTAATGACGAGGGACCCGCCTCATGTGAGAGGCTGGGCTCTGTCAGGCGCCTGTAACATGCCTGGCAGAGCAACATAATTCTAAAAATAATTAATTGAAATCATTACGTATTGCTCGTGAATTTTAATTATTGTTCTAATTACTCACTTTCTTGACACCTTCATCACTAGTCTTGTCTTGTTACCAGAAAATAACATTATAACACAGCTCAACATTCACGAGAAGTTTGACAAGTGCAAACTTTGCGACCAAGAAATTAAGAAGTCAAAAGTAATGACCCAAAAATAATTCTTTCCATTTTTTTGGTAAATTTACATTCCCAATCAAATTGGACCAAGCCTTTACAGCCCCTAAAATTTTGTGGACAGGAACAAAAAATTTGGTTACGCGTGGCGTGGAGTATATTTTTTGTTGGTCGGCCCACATTTTGAACGCGGTTAGAATCTGAATGGCCCACTTTTTAACTGGACAATGTGATGTTATTTCAGAGTCTTGTATGTAAGTCGGCCATTTTACTATAACACGTTTCGTATAGCTTTTAAAAAATAATAATAATAATAATTTATTATATAATTTTTGTAGTCAAAAATGATTTTAGAGGAAGCTAATTTCTTCAAAATATTTTTCTATAAAAAATAAAAGTAAAACATATACCAATTAATTATGACAATTTGAAGTCTAATCTAATAATCCATCATAATGATTATAGACTATGGTATTGATTGACAATTCGAGAGATGCAAATACTGTTTTCTTTCAGGCATTTTGGACTACTCTGTTGTGGAATTAATTATTTCTGATGAGACTATAGTGGGACCAATTTTTATAAGGATTAAACGGTATGTACAAAAAAATTTTGCCCGCCGTGTGGGGTCCACTGGAATAAAAAATGAAAAAAAATACCCACCCATGGCCCCTGCATTGTGTGTATCTTGTTTTCTTCTGTGAAACCATGCTTCTGTACATAAAGTGTGGTTCTTTTTATAACCGTATACTTTCCACAACACGAGTTTTTTTTTTGGTTAGGTTCTTAATTTTCCACGTTTAATTTTTTAACATTTTATTAATTTATAATAGTATTTAATGGTTATTCTTAATTGTAATTATATTTAGTATTGTGCATAATCAATAGAGCATTCGCTTTGCATGCAGAAGTTCGACAGTAGGCTTGATAGAGAGACTACATGGATCATATCTGGGCAGAGGACACTGACGCCGGTAGAAGCCCGGCAAAAAGATTCTGGTCGGTCTTCCAAGACCCATGGCCGAAACACTCCCTTCCCCAAACAGATCCCACACAGACAAAAACACCCTGAAACACGAAGCCCAAACCGCGAATCAAAAACATGGACAGCGACTGAATCAAACCGGCAATCAAATTGACGAACGGGACGGGCAGAACCTTTACCAATACAAAACTGTGGGATAATAATGGAGAATCAAATCAAACCGAAGGCCCGTGTTTACACGGTTTCCTTAAATCGAATTCGTCGCCTCACCGAAGTGCACGAAATTTTGATCGGTGTTCGATTTCCAGGATACAATCGGTTGTCGATTCCCGCTGCACTACGTTAACCGCCTACGAACTTGCTGTGTCTTTCTCTATCTCTCAAAGGATTCAGAAAGGAAAATTTTAGATCGGAAAGATGCCTATTGCTGGAAGCTTGTTGCTGTAGGTTTGTATTTCACTTGTTTTCCTTCCAAACGAGATATCCTCTATTTATAGAGGAAGATAGTGGTTATTAATTTCTGAAACTGATTTCCATAAATTCTGAAATTGAAGTGGAACGGATGATTCTAGGTTGAAACTGGTGAAGGAGGAAGGTTCAAACTGATTCCATAAATTCTGAAATTGAGGTTGAACTGATGAAACTGATTTCCAGGTTGAAAGAAACTGATTTTCATTCAATTTCCAACAACAAACACAAAGTCAAGAGGACAAACTAGGTCAATAAAAACCTAGAGAAAACCTTACCTTTGCAAGCAAAGGAAGGACAGGGAAGAACTAGCAAAAGAGAAAGGAAAAACAAGAAGCAAAGAAAATAACAAAAATTATAAAACTCATGGAGTCAATGTCTACGAGAAGAATTGTTTTCTTTTTTTAAAACACCACATTGAGTCGAATGTTTTAAAATTAGCTTTAAATAAATCAATGATCATTTTCTAGATTTATTTTATGAATCTAATTAATATTCAATTGCATAGCTTCTCAAGTTTAAAAAATCACAATTCGATTGCTATCTTTTTTAACTAAAATAATTGTTTATTTTTTCGTTTTGAAATGAATATGCTAAAGTACATTAGACTTTAATAGAATTTGAAAAAAAAATGATGAAATGTGTAATTGAAAAGTTGATAAACGTTGTTAGTTTCACGCATTGTTTAATTTAGTTATTGAATTTAACTTAATTTTTTATCGATTTTTTTAACTAAATCAAATAGGGTTTAGTAATTGAAAGACTCGTGTATTTGAATGTTCAAAAGTGAGATATTAATTCTCAAACCCATTAATTACACAATTTCAAAGTACGAACGGATTATGTTGAATTTCTTGTCCTTATAATTGATTCTCATAATGAGATCATTGACTATGAACTTACAAATAAAAAATATTTTTATACACACAATTCTATCCACTCAATTTATATGCAATCAGTCTACATGTACAGGAAAAATGTACAGAATTGATATAGAAGTTTGAAATCAACAACACAGATTCAAAGTTGAAAAAAAAAATACACACACAAATTCACAAGATGCTGCCAATAATTCTGTAATTAATCCCTATATTCAGGGAATAATTCATTTATATGTATATACCTCTCTTTAAATTATCATAAAAAAAATATTTTCTTAACTTTGGCATCGATGCCTCTTCATTATTTAAAATCACCTCAATCATCGAGACATCAACTCGAGCTAAAAAAATGAGCTGTCACTTATTTGAGGGTACCAATCCGAACCTCTAATTCATAACAATTAGGTTAAAATAATTTAATGATCAATAAAAAAAATATCTATATAGCAAAAAATGTGACAACTCATTAAGGATACCTTGAAACTTTCGGTTTGATGGTGGCCCTTAAGCGAGTGACATATGGTGTCCACTGCTCGACAAGGTGACTGGTTCTTCAACGAAACGGTGTCGTTCTATAAACTTTATTCAGTATGTTAAAGATGTAATTTTGCCAATAATTTTATTTCGGTGACTCTTAACTAATCACCCTATAGACTATAGTAGGATTCCTTGCCTTGAGCATTTATTCAGGTATTTCTTTGTTTTTACAATATTTTATTTATTTATTTTGAAATTCTCTGTGAATATTGTGTAGGTATCACTTTATGATTTTATGATCGAATCAAATAAAAAGAATTATTCTTTTTATATTGATAAAAGTAATAGAATATGCAGAAATAAAAAATTAAAGTAATTAAGAATATTCGAGGGAGAAAATAAAAGTAAAGCAACAATGTCATGATTTTATAAAGTTAAAATTTCATTTTGTTTTATTATTTCGTGAAGAGACATCATTTGAAGATAAGAATTTATTATTAATTGTTATTTCTGATAAGTAAAAAAATAAAATAAAAAAGAAATGAGAGAGTAAAAACTTTCTCTATCTTGAATAACATAAAAATATGTTATGTCAAATCGTAAAGTCGTGGACAAGTTTAAAAATACTTAACAACGAAGATATACTGTGTTATAAAGCTTACATGACATGTAGCATCTTAGGCAATTTTGGTTTTAAAAAGCTACGTCTTTTTCATATCGATATTCATATATTTATTGTCGAGTCATAAAGTTAGAATCTTTTAACGTAAAAGCTTATTCAGTGTCTCAATCTAAAAAAGGAGGATGAACCGCATCCTAACGGCCCCCCCACCTGCCCTGCCCTGCCCTGAGTCTTGGTGAAGGAGGTAAATCGCAAGTTATGCCTCCAAGGGTATAGGATAGAAGGCTGCTTGTACACTTGCACTTACCTAAGTGCCAAATCCATATTTTAGTTAACATCAGTTATTGTATCAATGAGACTAAATTTATTCTTAATTGAAGCAAATAGCCAAGAATATGTTCGGCTTGTAGGAATGGCATAAAAACTCATTCAACCCGAAATCCGTGGAGCACCGCCCAGAACGGGGCGGGGATTACCTACCTACTCGGGTAAACGGGGCGGGGATGTGGCGATGGTCATTGCCCCGAAACGAGTACAGGGCGGGTACGGGAATCATAGTCTCTGTCCCGCTACCCGTCACGTTTAAAGTTAATTTTAAATTTAAATTTTTTATCAAACAAAAATAATATATTTATCATATGTTTAAAGAGAACATAAGTTGTTTCTAACAAATTGGTAAAAAAGTAATAATATTTATTAAGTAAAGACATAAAAAAATAAAATAACAAATAAATGGGGAAGGGGACCTGCCCCTCCCCATCCCGTCTCGTCTCTTCCCACTTTAAACAGGTTTGGAGATGGGACATGGTAACAAAAATATTCAATGGAACGAGAGTGAGAATGATCTACCCGTTCCATTGCCATCCCTACGGCCTTGGTTCTTTTCATTGAGTTTAGCCCTTTAAACCCATTTTGGGAGAAATAGAAATTTTGGAATAGTGATTGATGTGAGAATGTGTGGTGGAAAAGTGATGAAAAGTTTTTGATTTGTGTGTAATATTATTTTATTAGGAGAATGTGTGGTTGAAATGAAGAATGAGAATGAGAAATAGAAAGAAAAATTAATGGGTGTCAAACGGGGGCTATGTTGGCTTCTCCACATATCTTATTTGAGCTTTTTCGTATAATCTCGTTTATTTACTTTTATATCAGACAAATTTTGAGCTTTATAATCTTTCAAGAGTAAAATATAAAGATAATCACTACAAGACATGGCATTAAGTGATTTGATTTTATCATTTTATAGTACATTATCTGCTACATAGAACGATAGATCATCTTTAAAGAAAATAAATAGCATTATTCTTCTTTTTGTTTGTAGTTGTGTCACTAGGGGAACATTTTTTTATTAATAAAATTAGGAAAAAGAAGTTACAAATGACATTTTCTACAAGTGTAAATATACAAAAGCTAATTGAGTAAATTTGGAGACATTTTAAAGAAAACTTACAGGTTCCACTCTTTAACAGTGGAAAGTAAAAAGAATAATGCTTCTTGTATATCACCCCTTACACAAGGGGTGACATAATGGCCAAGTGGCGCCCCTCCAATGAAGAGGCTCCACTTGGCCATTATGTCACCCCTTGTGTAAGGGGTGATGTACCCCTAGCAAGACCGAAGTAAAAATGTATACATTTTTCTTCTGTGAAAGTGTGTCCCAGTAGAGTTTGTTGTCACATCTTGATTACTCTCTCTAAATTTCCACTACTTTCCCCTTTTTATCTTAATTTTATTCAATTCTAAACTAAAAGGTAAGATTAATTTTTAGCTTGTAAAATTTTTAAATCAATACCAACTCCATTATGAAGTTCAAGTTAAATTGTTCGATATAGACTAGATTATATATTTATCAAATTCGATTTAAAAAGAACCAAATCAAGTTCAAATATTAATAAATTATTAGATTTGAGATAGAATATGACACTTTTTTTTTTTAGAATAAAGCTTCTTGTACATTCCATAAATGACAGTGTGAATGGCATTGTGTACAAATTCAAAAATGAATTGGCAGGGAAGGTATGTTTTGTTTTAAAACTGGCAACTTGTGCTGTGACACGTGGCACAATGTCAAATTTAATGTCAAAAAAAGTATATATGTAACATGATTGTTTTTTTTAATCACAGTTTTTTATTTCGATGTCGACTAGCCATTTCCAACAGAAACGGTTGATGATGTGAGTTATGGGGCCTTCCTACAAGGTTCCAAGTCGACATAATGGCCATCCACGTATGTGGGTGGTTGCCATCAACATCAGCATTAAAGACAAAAACTAGGTTTTTTAATCACTAATGCATACTTTAATCATGAAACAAAGATAATTACAAAATTAAGATCATGATCTTTTCCAAATGTTAAACGTCGAGCTACTAGATTTTTGTCTTTGATTGTTTATTTATAGAATTTATTCCTCTTTAGAAAACTAAAAGAGGATAGGAAAAAGTTGCGACACATCTAATGACGGATCTAAGAATTCAGGTGAGCACGAGCTGATCCGGTGAACATGGGAGGTCACTAGACGGAAGCTTAAGCAGTTGTCGAATGGTTGCCCGTTAAAATAAAAATCGACAAAGCCAGCAAGGAAGGTTTCAGGGAATCGCCAAATGCTGGCTTTACCCATGAACACGTCCACAAAACATTATATGCTTTGTGAGGAGGTAGTTCACTGTAAAATTCTGTGTAGGTGAAGGGTAAATTTTCACATCCAATGTAAAAATATAAAAAATGATTATGAAATTTTATGTCAAAACTTAAACAAACAATTTGACCTATGAATATCTATTTATTTCACTATTGATCATTTGATATGTTCAAATACAACGTAGTTTGCTTGTCGGCCCCAATATGGGTGTCCATGACAAAACACGACAATTTCCCCGGTTTATAATTGAGACGCTAATGGGCCCAACTTGCATAAAGGGCTTATTGTTTCATATTTGAGGAAATTACGCCATATATCCTTATTACTTGCATTATTCCAAACAAACTTGGCAATGTTATTAAGCTTCTGTTTGGTTTGAATTATAATCAAATAAAATTTAAAGTCAAAGTCAATAATTAATTTTAACCACATATTTTATAGGACTCATAACTTTTCAACCATACATTTCATTAACTTTTATCAAAATCTATTAAAAATATGATTTTAATCTCTATCAAGCAGGAGCTTAATATTTAGAATGTAGTATTTGTCCATCTTCTACTACCTCCACACCTTGACACCACCAGTGCTATCGGCCCCACCACCAATGTGTCACCATACCCACCAAGTAACACACCACCACCATGCATCAACTCTTCGATTGACCACACACTACAGCCGCACGCTATCTTCATCCCTCCTAACCACCCCATGGTCCCACCTCTACCCCGCCATCCATTGACCATAGTCACATCAACCAGTTATACCCGCAATCAAATATTTTAGCAAAGAATCTTGCCAACATCATGGTACGTGTGTATAATAAACATACGTGTGATTATCTAATGGATCTATCTATTAATATCATAAATTTTGTAGATGGTCTACATGGAAGGAGAATGCCCCGCAAATAGAGATGGCAATCCGCCCCTCCCCTCCCCTCGTCTCGTCTCGCCCCATGCCCTGCCCACCTTAGACGGGGCAGAGAGGGGCATGGGCCTGCCCCGTTTATATATATATTTTTTTTTCAAAAACTTCCAATTAACTATTTTTTGTTTTTAATTTGTAGTTAATTATTTTTTTTTATTCTTCATGGGGCGGGTTCGGGGGCGGAACGGGTTTTTTTCGCCCCATTCGAGGCGGGGCTACCCGCGAAGTTAACCCCTGAATTTCTTACAAAAATATTGGAAATTCAACCTCAACTTTAGTTAGTGATCCAACAATCAAATTGTCCTAAGATTGAGCAGCACAAGAGAATTTAGTAGATTGAAGACACTTTTCGTTCTTTAAAATACATATATCAATAAACTTTCATACTATTATTAATCCATAATATTCTAACCAGTCGTGCCAAAAAATAATTTATTTTTTTAAAGATTGAACTTCTAGTTCATTAAATATGCAACAAGGTGTAATCCATGAAATATACACTTAGCATAATTCAAATTGATAATGCACATAAATGTCAGTACCTTGATTGTACTCTACGGCAATCGTGGACACACTCGTAGAGAGGAAAAATAATATTTTATCCAAGGCTCTTTTAATTGTTATGAACAAAACTTATATTTTGAGCGAAATATATTTAATTTTAATATACTCAAAATAATTATATATTTAATTGCATATAGGATATTAATATTCTTTTAAAATACTAAAATATTGATAAGTTTTCCACATGAATATTAATACAATATTTTATCAACATATTGTTATTTATGAAGTTGGTTCTTCGGAAACAAAAAAAAAAACATTTTTTTCTAGAATATTAATTTGCATACTTAGTAAAACTGATACGTACAAAGTTGTTCTTCAAGAACAAACCTAGATATTAGATTTTGATGTATATGAAGCTATGCTTACTCAGAGCATTAATAAATTTTTTTTTCCCAAAAATATTGATACGCATAAAGTTGTTTTAGGGACCAACACAATACAACAATCTTATGTGCTTTGTCCCAGAGAAACAACTGAAAAATTTTCGAGAATATTAAGATAAAAACTTCAATTACGAATTCAACTTATAATTTTAGCAACTAAAAAGGGAACTCAAACAAGGCTTATGTAACACGATTGTATAAGAAACCAATCGACAAAATAGGATTTGTAGTAGAGAATATGTTATAGAGATCACAGTTGAAACGAGAGAAAGATTGCTTCCAATATTTAGTTTTTTTCTTTAAAATTGCATCATCCCCTTTTGTAATAGGTGGAAGCGACACGTGGCACCGTATTTTAGAGGCGGGACCAGCCTAGTCAAATCAAAATATATTTTCCTAGTTTCAGATGTGGGCTCCGAGGCCCTCACTATCATTCCGAGGCCACTGCTGTTAACGATGAGCCACGGTTCGGCAAACACACATCGTTCGAGGCTCCTTAGCAGCCATTGAAGACCCACATGCGAAGATTCACTTATGATGGAGATCTTTGGCAAATGATTGACGTGACTTTTATGTAAATTTATTTGTGTCCTGTCTTGTCAATGTAAGAGCATTTAATGTTTTGTAAAGTTAGGAGAGTCAACTTGAGTGTTAGGATTTGATGTCCTAGTCAAGGAGATGAGGCCACGTGTAGGCTGATCCAAAGGTCACCAATTGAGTTGTAACAGCTTATTTTAATTTCGTTCTTATCTTCATCCTATTGCCTTGGCTAGAGAAGATAAAAAAATAAAAAATAAAAAAAAGCCCATTATGGGCAGCCCACGAAACATTGGGCTTACTTAATTTGGAAATTGGAATCCATGTTTCCTTGCTTGATTATATAGGCAATATGCCCCAATGGATCAATTTAGATAGAAAAATGATATTAAATTATTTATGAAGTTGGGTTTTTAAACTCAATTACAATATTGCAATGATATGTAGAAGGGTTTTTTCATCCAAAAAATTTCAACACTGTTGGGTTACTTACAACTCTGAAAGATAAGATTGTGCCGGATTAATGGAGCAACTGAACGGTCGACGGGAAGGCCATTTTGCGCAATCAAGGTTGAGATTGGGAGGTAGCTGCCATAAACGATGGGACCATTTGCACCAAAAGCCTTCCACCATTTTCAGTCATTTTAATATTTTTCCTACATTTTTTTTTTCTATAAAGATCAATATTCAAATTAATATCTCAAAGAAATTAAGTTTCCACTGTTCAAAAAATATTTAATTCCCAAATTCCATGCAATGTTGTCAACGGGTTAACAAGAGAATATTAGTGACCAAAATGTTCTGTCATTAATTCCATCACTCATTTAATTTCCGTGTATGAAAAATTTTAATATGACAAAACGCAATAAATCTCTAATTCCACGCAATTCTATCAGTATCAGCGACGGTAGTTGTTCGTCGCATATTCCATTTTCTAGTAGTGTGAAGTGTTTAATTTTTTACCAATCAAAACGTGAAATATAACGTGAATTTTTTTTGCTATAAGTTTTTTATATTCTATCAAGATAGATAAATATTACGTAAGATCTATAAAGACCGCCAAAAAATTAAATAAAATTTATAATAAAAATCATGGAAATTACAATTACTAAAACAAATTGGTATTATCAGTTAAAAGAAAATCAAGGAAGTTGTATATTTATAGAACCTGTTCCTAAAAAATTAAAAATAATAACATTAATTATAATTAAAGAATTACCTAGAGAAATAAGAGAAAAAAATATTAGATAAATTAATAATAGGATCTATAACAAACAAATATATATACGAAAAGATTATTGCAGAATTTGAAAGAGAAGAAATTATGTTATATTGTAAAGAAGGTTATGAAATACAGGAATCATCATTAATTAACTAAATATGGAAAAAGCAAAAAATAAATAAGAAAGAATAAAAATCAATAAATTATCAAATAACAGATACATCAACGAGATCTTTGCTATTTCAGTTTCTTGCCCTCGCTGTTTCGTTTCTTAGAATTAAAATTATAGATCCTAAATAAAGAAAACTTTCTTTTTGTTAAAGTAAGAAAGAAATATCTTCCTTAATCCTTCAAGAATTTATGGGAAAAGTAGTTTAGAAATTCATTTCTATCTGAGAGGATTGGAATATGGATGATCTTATCCAAGATGGTAGTATTGATATATTTGAAAATTTGATACAAGATTCTAGCAGAAGGTTTTTGGCTTTCTCACAGAAATTGAGTGCTCAATGAGATAAAAGAACAAAAGATTAATGTATAAAAAATTCCTAAAAACAGAAGTAGAAATAAGTATAGAAAGAATTATAGAACAATTAGAAAAAGTCTATGGAGAAATTTCATTGATATTTTGGAAACCATACCATTTTAGAGCAAAGATAGAATTAATAAGTATAGAAAGAATTATAGAACAATTAGAAAAAGTATATTGAGAAAATCCATTAATATTTGGGAAACCATACCATCCTAGAGTAAAGATAGAATTAATAGAAAATGTAATTATAAGAATTAGACCAATGATGTATACTATTCATTTAGCAAAATTTTCCATCATATTTTCCTTAAAATATTTTAATATTTTTTGGGATGCATTTAATTGTTCTTGATATCCAATCTTATCAAATTCAATTTCTTTTTTTTATCTTTTTTACGATTATTTTAATATTATATGGTCCTCTTTTAGTTCTAGATTTTTTAAAATTTTTATTAGTCATTTTTTCTGATAAAATAATTCTTTTTAGGATTGAATTGTTCTTTTCTTAATATTGTAATGGCTTTAGTTATAAATTAAATATTTGGGAGTATTTTTGGTAGTTCCCTTCTTTTGAATGGTCAAAGGCTAGTATGAAGAAATAGCCTCCTTTTTAGGCTATTCTCATATATTTCCCATTCTAATGCGCCTAGACATTAGAAAACATTAGAACATCCAATATACTTAGAAAGATGAGAATCATAATGAACTCAACTAGAATTAATTGATTTGGATCACATTAGTTCTCATCTTTTACAGAACCAATCAATTTTTGAAGAATCTTAATCCAAACTAAAAAAAAAAAAGTTCGATTCGATTCGATTCACGAGGAATTCAGACCAAACGAGACGATACTGCAACCTGTTTATAAGGATTCTCCACTTATATGATCAAGCTCTAGTCGTATAGAATTAAGATAAACTGTCGGCACAATTTAGGTTACTTATAATTAAGTACTTTTTGTGAGATTTAACTTTTGTAGTGCTTTGCAGAATAAAAAATCAATCCAAGTTGGAGATTGATTGAAATTGAGATTCTTTGTTTGTGTCTACAAAAGCAGCAGTAGCCCACCTCATCAATGCGTGTAAAGCTAAATGATCAAGTTGGTTATTGCCCTTTTCTAACCTCCAAAGAATAACTTTTAGGTACCGTTTGATTGCAAATTTTTTCATGAAAAATGTTATATCTGAAGAAAACGAATTCCACTTTGACCGTTTGATTGCAACATGAAAAGGAAACCAAATTCCAAAGTACAACCACTTTAAGCTGTATCTTCTATGCTTTCATGGAAAACGAATTCATATGGATTTGGTGGATTTTTATTTTCCAACTAATATGGAATTAGAATTTATTTCCACATTTGCTTGTAAAACGGACCCTTAAGGTGCTGGATTTTTCTCGCACCCTCAAATTCAACACTTTTCTGGCAAGTAAACAACATATATGTATATATATATATATATATTCTTCCAAGGGAATAAATAAAGTGAAAAATCATCTATGAAGGGTTCTTGAAATGGGTTTTCAGTGTCACTTTCTTGTTCCTGTGTCAATTTGTTTTTTGCATGCTGAAGAAAAGGAATCAGAATTATTCAACTTTTGGCCTCCAAATTTTCTTCTCCCCTCATTTTTTTCAAAAGATAAGATAATGTCTTTTGTTTTCTGTGCCAACAGGAGGAGGTCATTCATTGCAACTTGCAGGTGGGCTCGAGTCATAAAAGTCCAATGAATCAGGCTGGTTATATAGAAAATTCTGGTAAAAATTAGAATGGGTTTGGAGGAGAATATTTCTGAAATTTGATTGATCAAATGGCAAATTGGAAGAACCTGTGCATAGGTTTTGGATTTAATCATTTGTAGCCATGAGCCAACGACCATACAAAAGTTTGCAACCATCGAAAAGACACGTAGGATTATTAGGAATAAAATTTGGCAATATTTATGTAAGAATGCAAAAAAACCTTGAAACGACGAATTTTGTAAATACCCTTTCATGTTTGAAAAGTTAAATGTTGAAATTATAAATTGATAAAAATAAATAGTGAACACGATAGCACTTGCCGATCTCTAGATATGTGTAGATAAAAGTGTTTATAGATATGAGCCCGTCATTATCTATTCAATAGATGTCTATATTTTACAATCTTAATCGAATATAAAATTATTGGAGATTTTCAGGAAAAAAAAAAAACTTGAAAATAATATGAAGTTTAGCCAGGGGCAGAGCTACACTTGGGGACCACCCAAAAAAATCTGATTTTTTTGGTTGAATAAATAAATAATAATAATCAAAAAGGTTCTTCTTTTATGCCTTATTGTGTACTTCTTAACATTTTATTGTTTTCACTGTTATTTGTGATTGGGAATTGGGGTTTACGCGCTTAATTCTCGTAGTAAAATATTAGAATATTAACTCTTGTTTGTCTTTCATTTTTTAAAAATTCATTTTTTTTACATACATTTTTCCAACTACACAGCCACATCATAAAATATTCTACACATAAATCAAAAATGTTTCCTTACTTTTTAACCGCAGATTTTCCAAAAATTCACTATTCAAAATAATTTTTTTAAATAGCCGCCAAACGGGGGCTTATTGTATGTGTCTGTTTTTTTTTCCTTGAATAAATATAGGGATCATAGGAGAAATCAGAGATTTTGTGAATATATTAATTAAAATAACTCGATTTTAGTCTCAACTGCTAATGATTTGCTAAGCGACAAATACACCCCTATCAACCCTGAAAAGCTGAAGGTTATCGTTGATTATCTCGAAGTAAGACATGATTTTATTTGATAAGACTTGTTGACTCCATTAAAGCTAAACATCTTGCCTAAAGTTATATGTCTTCCGTCAATTCAAAAATATAGATATAAACATTGAAATAAGTTTAAATTCTAGAACTTCCTCATTGAATTTTTAATCTACGTAAATTTGGTTCATTTCTCTAACTATTTGTTCAGAGAAAGTTTAGGGCTCAGATAGCGGTGATTAAGGGAATTGAAAATTCAATTTTCATCTCCGGTATGGTCTCTGTGCAATCTCCAATTAACTTCTTGAAATGTTTTAGTTGGCAGTTTTTTTAAAGGATTTAGTAATAGTACAAAGCGATTTTTTTATCTATTGAAAAAAATATATCTAACAAAATTGATAATGACATAATTATACGATGTTTTCAAAATATGAAAGCATGTCAGTATAGTTATATTATTTATAATTATTTTTACTATAAAATTTTTGCCCATAAAAAAATATATCTCGACTTTGCCTTTGATTTTAGCCGTGCATCGTTGAACGGCCACTATAACTATAATAGTCCTCAACTAGTAATTTTTTTTTTTCTCTAGGCAAGTTCCAACCTATAGAATTGACGTAGTGGAAGATTATAGGAAAGATGAACAATCTCACAAAGATGAGATAAAACTCACGAAAATTCTTATTCAATTCAATAATCCGCCTCAAAGGGCTTACAATACTTTAAATAGTAAAACTCTAGCAAAATTTGGAAAATAAATAATAAAAATAAAAAAAATGATATTTTTCCATAAATGGAAAAATTCGAGATTTTGACTTAAATGGAAACTCCTAATATTCAGGATCGTCCTCCAACAAACGGAATCCAAATCTGAATTTTATTGAATGAGATATTATCAAAATAAAAATTACCATAAACGACAAAAACGCTTAATCGAGAGCCTAAACGATGGAATTTGCCCGAAATCCGATGTACGTCATGACCAAAAGCGATGAGTTGTGATCCTGGCCCGTTTCCAATCAAATTAGACTATTAATTCGTCAAGAACGGACAAACTCGAAATTATCATGAAATCATTATTTTGTCTTGTGATCCCACTTCATCATAAATTCTAACTCCTTATGCACTTCATCATTCTCCCCAGGGTGAGAAAAATTCGCCCTCGAATTCGATGGGGAAGAAGCCTCATCATCATCAAAATTATCACCACGAAATGGCACCAGATGCTTGACATTAAACACGTCGGATGTGCGAATATGACCGGCAGCTTTAAACAATAAGCATTTGGATTAATCTTCTCAATGACCTTCAATGGACCAATCTTCTTGGCAGTAAGCTTGTTATATTCATGAGCAGTGATACGATCCAAGTCAACACCGCCCAAACAAAGTCACCTACCTCAAATTCAACATGTCGACGTTTAAGATCCGTATCATGTTTATATTTAGTAACAACAGCCTGAAACTGATCATGAGCCTGTGAGTGAATCTGCTGCAACTATTGAACGAAGTCCTCGGCCTTACCATGCATTTTAATAGTAGTAGAAACTGGGACCAAGTCAAGGGGACCACGAGGAACAAGACCATACACCACTTGAAATGGACTAAAACCTGTACTCCGATTGACAGCATGATTTTGAGCAAATTCTGCCTGACACAACTTCTGATCCCAAGACTTGATGTGATAACCAACCAAACAACGTAGTAAATCACCCAAGGAGCGATTAACAACCTCTGTATGTCCATCCGTCTGAAGGTGATATGCACTGCTGAAGTCCAACTTTGTAATGATCGAACACCACAAACTGCGCCAGAAGTGACTGAGGAAGCGAGTATCTCGATCAGACACAATAGATGTAGGCAGTCCATGCAGACGATAGACCTCATGAAAGTACAGTAAAGCCACATTGACAGCATCCGTAGTTTTCTTGCAGGGGATGAAGTGAACCATCTTGGAGAACTGATCAACCACTACAAAGATAGAGTCAAAACCACACTGAGTCCTGGAAAGCCCCACAACGAAATCCATGCTAATGTCTGTCCAAGGTTGGGTTGGGATAGGCAGAGGTATATACAAATCAGCATTTGTCGCCTTGCCTTTGGCCAAATGATAAATCCGACAACACTCCACAAACTTACCGACATTCTTGCGCAATGATGGCCAAAATTAAAAAGCAGCAACAGGCTGCAATGTTCTGTAACGACCTACGTGGCCCTCATTGTGCAATTCTTGAACAATCTTCAACCTCAAACTGCCCTCTGGAATACATAAATGGTTGCCATGAAAAAGTAAACCATCAACCCATGCAAACTCCGACTATATACCTTCCTCCAACTTCCGAATAACATGGGAGAAATATAGATCAATAGTTTATAAGTCACAAAGACCATCAAAATTGGGAATCTCCACTTGTATTTCTGTCGGGAGAGTTTGGCGCCTACTCAATGCATCTGCCACCTTGTCAAGGGCACCTGCTTTGTGTTTAATCACAAAAGTAAACTACTGCAAGTAAGCAATCCAAGAGGCATGTCTAGCAGATACCTTATCTTGAGTACCAAGGTGCTTGAGGGCATCATGATCAATATACAAAATGAACTCCTTCTGGAACAGATAGTGATGCCAATGTCGAACTGCCTGGACTATTGCATAGAACTCCACATCATAAGTACTGTACCGAGACTTCGGACCAGAAAGCTTCTCACTGAAGTATGCAACGAGGTGGTTGTTTTGACTCAACACACCATCAATACCCACCTTCGAAGCATCATAATGCTGCTCAAACAGCTGGGTAAAGTCAGGCAACACCAAAACTGGAGCAGTAGTCAACTTCTACTTAACCAACTGAAGAGATGACTCTGCCTCAGGGAGTCCACTGAAAATTTCCATCCTTCATACAATCTGTAACAGGTGCCATGATACTGCTAAAATGTGGTATAAACTTTCGATAAAATGAAGCAAGGCCATGGAAGCTGCTAACATCTGTAACAGTTTTAGGTTGTGGCCACTAGCTTATTGCCTCTACCTTGGATGTGTCAACTGCTAACCCTTCCTTTGACACCACATAACCCAGGAATACAAAACGATCAGTCAAGAACGAACACTTTTTCACTGCAGCATAAAAGTGATCCCTGCGAAGAACTGAAAGAACTTCCCGAAAGGTGTTGGACATGATCATCATCTTTAGCACTATAAATCATAATATCAACAAAGTAGACGACAACAAATTTACCGATGAATGGACGAAGAGCCTGATTCATGACCCACATAAACGTACTAGGTGCATTTGCGAGGCCAAAATGCATGACTAATCACTCGTACAACCCTTCTCTCGTCTTAAATGTTGTCTTCCACTCATCTCCAGGTCTGATCCGAATCTGATGGTACCCACTCTTCAAGTCAAGCTTACTGAAGATGCAGCACCAGTAAGCTGGTTTAACAGATCATTCAGGCGAGGAATAGGAAAACAGTAACGCACCGTAATCTTATTGATCGCCCTACTATCCACGCACATGCGCCACGTCCCATTCTTCTTCGATGTAAGGAGAGCAGGAACAACACAAGGACTAAGACTCTCCCTGATGTGCCCTTTTGCCAGAAGCTCCTTCACTTGTCTGCACAACTCTTCATGTTCAATGGGACTCATCCTGTAATGCGTCCGGTTAGGTAGAGAAGCATCAGGCACCAAGTCAATCTGATGTTGAATATCCCGCAGCGGTGGCAACCCATCTGGAAGCTCTCCTGGAAAGACCTCATGAAACTCCTTGAGCAATGGCTGAACCCTTTAAGGGACCTCCTGCTCGCTATCAACTGACTTTCCCATCGGCACATACACGACCCCAGACTCCTCAATCTATGTTTCAAACTTCGCTCTGGTCAGTAAATTGGCAATGTCCCCAACTGTTTTTACTGAACCCATATCCGGTAGTAACACAATCTTCTTACCCCCAAACAAAAAGCTGTACGTGTTGGTATACGCATCATGCAGCGAATGGAGGTCAAACTGCCACGGTCTCCCTAACAGCAAGTGGCACGCATCCATCTCTACTACATCCCATAATACCTGATCTTTGTAGGTAGGCCCAATGGAGAAACTGATTCGAGCACGCTGAGACACCTCTACATCGTTACCCCTCTTCAGCCAAGTTAATTTACACGATTTGAGATTCTTCTCAGTCTGCAAACCCAGCTTCTTAAAGACCTCTTCAGCCACCACATTTCCGCAACTACCAGAATCAATAACAAATCTACAGATCTTTCCCCCAACAGTACACATTAACTGAAAGATATTATTACGCAACCAGTCAGTGTTATTCTCTAGGGGAGTCAGAAAACTCGGCATCACCACCAACGCTTGACCCACATCACCAACTACAAACTCTTCCTCCTCTGCGACTTCCTCGGTGTCTTCATTGTCAAATACAGGTGGACCTTCATAATCTTCATACCTCTCATCAACAAAGAGTCCCCTGCGCGGATTCTTGGGACATTCAGATTGTCTATGACCTGTACCACCACATACAAAACAATGAATACCACCTCCGAATGCGCTGGTTGTTGAACAGGATTAGGTCTAGGAGGGTCAGGTTGGGTAGGATTACCAGGACATGTCATCTGCTGCTGTGAATTATTGGAAGAACTGCCTGCAATAAAAAGAGCTATATTTCTCCTGGACTGCTATTTCTCTATCTGTAATGCCCTCTGATATACCTCAGAAACTGTCACAGGATCAAACATATTTAGCGTGTCTTGTATTTGGGAACGAAGACCACCCACATATCATGACACCAACTGCTCCTCCGTCTCCATAACCTCATTCCTCGTAATCAACATATAAAATTTCGTGGTATAGTCACTAATCGTTTTTACGACTTAACGCATATTCTGCAGTTGCTGGTACATGGTCCGAACATAGTTGTAGGGCAGAAACTGCTTCTTCATATGCTTCTTCAATTTATCCCATGATACAAACTTGGACTTCCCTAACCTGGATCTTGTCACTTTAGTCTGCTGCGACCACGTCGCTGCTCGTCCACGAAACCTCGTCGCAACGAGAGGCACACACTTATCAGCAGGAACCTCCTTAAATTCCAAGATCTCCTCCACTGCAGTCACCTAATCCAAGAACTCTTCTGGACTTAATCCATCATTAAACTCAGGAATATCAACCTTGAATCCTGATTCCCAACACCTTTTTTCATCTTGACCAGCCTCCTCCGTCGGACGGCAGATCTATTGGATGCTCAGGTTGTGCAAACGGATTCTCATCATCAGAATCCTCAACCGACGAGGCTACCGCACATGATGCTGTGGCATGAGTGCAGCGAATTGCTGTGTCAGCAACTCCACTTGTTGACGCAACTGTGCGATTTCATCACGTCTATGTACCTCTTCTACGGGGATTTCACGACCTTCTGGATGTCTCCTTGACGACATGGTGAAAGAACGACTTTGGCTCTGATACCAACTCACGTAGCAGAAGATTATAGGATAGATGAACAACCTCACAAAAATGAGATAAAACTCACGAAAATTTTTATTCAATTCAATAATCCACCTCAAAGGGCATACAATGCTTTAAATAGTAAAACCCTATCAAAATTTGGAAAATAAATAATAAAAATAAAAAAAATGATATGTTTTCATAAATGGAAAAATTCGAGATTTTGACTTAAATGGAAACTCCTAATATTCAGAATCGTCCTCCAACAAACGGAATCTAAATCCGAATGTTATTGAATGAGATATTACCAAAATAAAAATTACCATAAACAACAAAAACGCTTAATCGAGAGCCTAAACGATGAAATTTGCCCAAAATTCGACGTACGTCATGGCCAAAGACGATGAGTTGTGATCATGGCCCGTTTCCAATCAAATTAGACTATTAATTCACAAAGAACGGACAAACTCGAAATTATCATGAAATCATTATTTTGCCTTACGATCGCACTTCATCATAAATTCTAACTCCTTATACACTTCATCAAGAATACATGTTAAAATCGGTGTTGATAAATATTTTCGTCGAAATAGATAATAATACCTCCAATGATAATACAAATGGAACTCAAAAAATATATGTAAAACACAAAACAAAGATGGAAAATAATGAAGAAGACTTGAATTACATATAATGCAATCCTAAAATCTTTATTTGCGCCCTATCGATAATGAGAATGCTAAAGGATCAACACACAAATAGTTTTAGCGGATTTCAAGTCAAGAAATCGGGTTGCAATTAGCACTATTGAAACTAGGAAAAAAGGAACAAAAAGAATATGAAAATAATTTGAAGTATAATTTGGGAGAATTTTGGGATGATAATTTCAAAGTATAAAAATGAGAATTGGTGTATTTAATCCATGAATTTTATTCATATTTATAGAATTCTTTAATACATTTTCGTATGGGTGCCAACTTTTCACAAAAAGATAGAAATTGAGGTTGAAAAGGGGTCAAAACTGTCCAAAAACTGTCCAACTATTTTTCTATTTTTAATCTCTTTTCAACCACATTTGGTCAATTTCTCATTTACCAATATTTGAACAACACAATTATATAACAATCGGGAGGCTCTTTCCTTGCAATTATAAAGGGCTAAAGTTCTGCTAAAATTTCTGTTTCAAAAATAGACGCGACAACGAAGATAAGCTTACCTTTGGTAAGGAAACAGCTAAAATCAACAATTTCGAGAATTTTTAGGAGACTCTAGATACAAGTTATTCTATATTTTAAAGAATCAATCGAGAAACTCTGATATTATTTTATAATATTCTACTATTTATATTATCCAATTTCAATCTGATTGATCATTGACATATTTAAAAAATATTCTAAATAATATATTAATAGAAATCAACAAATATTTCTTGTAAAAAAACAAAATGAAAGAGTTTCGTTAAAGAATCAATCAAGAAACTCTGATATTATTTTATAATATTCTACTATTTATATTATCCAAATTCAATCTGATTGATCATTGACATATTTAAAAAATATTCTAAATAATCTATTAATAGAAATCAACAAATATTTCTTGTAAAAAAAACAAAATGAAAGTCTCTTTTGAAGTCCATAACAATTGCTCAATAATAAAAGAGGTTAGGCCGTTGGGGTGCTGAAACAACCAATAGGTTTTCCTTGAGGAAGCAACAATAGAATTTTAAGTTTTTGAATTCAATGATCCAACCAATGAAGTCCACATGATGTAATTATGATGATAAGAGAATAGAATCTTGCTCGGTGGGTAAAATAAAATATTTCCACATTTGACGTGACAAATAAAACCGTCATTATTGACATTTTTTTATTTAATAATTGTCAATAATGACGGTTTGATTTACTGACTCGGCATATCCACATCCTGCAATGTTGTGTGTACAAAATTGAGTTACAAAATTGTTGGACAAAATGAGCGTGACAAGATCTAGGCTAACCCAATTTTGTACACGTAACATTGCTCTATCCTCATCAGTTGTGGCCACAATACGCGTGAGCAGAAAATCACCCCTGTCGATAAATAAAAAAGTGAAAGTACTCAAAACAACGAAGATTGATTTAACATTTGAGAAATTTATACGGTTAATAATTCATGAGAAGTTCATACGGTATATATTTCCAGTTTCCAGTATTATGATTTCTTGTTGAGAAGCAAGGCGTCATAAATATATAACAACATAATTCATACTGCTAATAAACACAAAGTACACTTGAGTTACAAATTCCAGAAACAGAGAATCTTCCTCGGCCTAGCATGGAAAAAAACACCAGCACGGACCAAATCGAAGAGATTATGTACTCGTCGCTACATATATAAACATAAACACCAGGGCCTCTGCACATGTCAAAAAAACCATTGCAGAGGTTCCAAAATAAACCTGGATTACAACATGAAGTTCCTAGAAATAAACCAAAGTACTTAAAACATATGGTATACTATTATAGCGCTGTCCAATCTATCTCCGCGGAAGGATATTTCTGCAACATGAAATCGAATTCTTCCAAAGAAGGCTCTGAGATATCCAGAAAGGTAATATCAGATGCGGGCGAAGCCGATCCCTCATCAGATGGGGAAGGTGACGATGAGGCCTCCACCTTGATGTTATCCTTTGATGTCGGGTTCCTAAATCCTCCATTCAATGAATTTTCCATCTTCATAACACTTCTTCGTGTTGAAATTCCTGACTTCGCATCAGATTTAAGACAGGGCCTTTCTAAATTCCCCTGTTTCTGCGAATTAGCCAAGCTTAGACATATGGCTTGAAGCTTGGCGTCAACAGAGGAATGCAGGGGCTTGAAGTCACTGAATTCATGGCATAACTGATGCCTAAGGTTGGGAAAATTGAGCCTTGCAAACTCTCCTCTTAGCTTATAAGCAGCCTTATCATACGCTAGAGCCGCTTCCTCAGCTGTGTCGAAAGTCCCAAGCCAAAGCCTAGTTCTGTTCTTTGGAAGTCTAATCTCGGCCACCCATTTTCCCCAATGCCTCTGCCTCACTCCCCGGTAAAGCTTTGTGGGCTTGGGGGCAGTTCCAGCATGCTTCATTGGGACAGGTTTTGGACCAAGAGAGCTTGAGAATTGGTTCTGCTTATGCTGCAAATGGCTAAGAGCGTAATTCATTTGCTGATTTTGCAATTGCTGCTGCTGGAGTTGGAACTGTGCCTGGATTTGAAGGATCTGAGATGGGGTGAGGAGATTTAGCCCAATAGTACTATCAGTTTGCTCATATCCAAAACTCGAAAACCCTGGATAAAATTCTTGGGTTTTTGATGGGATTGAGCCAAATCCAGGGTACATATTGGATTCAGAAGAAAGAGACGAGTCAAAAGGGTAGTCATTAGAAGACGGAGAAGGAGAAGAACGAGGAGGAGGGGGAGGAGGAGGTGAAGAAGAAGAAGAAGAGGTACTTGAAGAAGCACTCTTCATAAATGGTAAAAGTGCTTGCATAAGCTCTTCCCTGAAAGGATCTGAAGAAAAAACACTGCTGCTAACACTGAATATATCTATAGCTGCTGCCATGATTTCTTATCAAGAAAACACAGAATTCAAATAAACAGGTCTCAAATAAACAACCCTTTAATACCCTTAAAACTATATTCTGAAATCAAGAGAAAATAAACCAACCTGAGGGATTAAAAAAAACAGACCCTCTTAGTTGTTCTGAGTAACAAAAAGTAAGAAAATTATACTAAAAAGTGATCTCTATTCTGAATCACCTGTGGCTTTCAAAAAAGGCCATTCTGGGGTTTGCTTGTTTTCTGCTACGAATTTTTTCCAGTTCAAGTCCAAATTCAAGAAAATCAAACCCTGAAATTTTTATAAAATTTTGAAAGACAGACGATGACAGAAAGGGATCCAAGAAGCGGGGATTAACACGGGGGAAATAAGAAAATTAGAAGAGAAATGAAAATACACACTCACTATTTTTTGTTGCCTCGTTTGATTTTTCACTCTTGGGTATTGGTAGAAGCAATCTGTATGCGCATATAAAGGCCTAGGCCATGGCTCCCTCTCCCCCTGCCCCTCCCCCGTCTCCACGAATCATGCTACATGTACAATATTAATTGATAATATTGATTGACAAGATATCATCGTATTCATTCATTTTAAAAAATTATTTTCTATATCATATGCTAGGATTTTGACAACGGGTGATAGTCAACCAATATGGTACACGTAATTTTATTCCTCTCTCAACCCATTTTTTCTCCGAATAATTCTTAGTGTACATCATTTTTGGTACATAGGGGAGGGTGTGGACATTCTTATGTACAAAAAATTATGTACACTTAACATGTCACTTTTCTTCGATTTGTGGAAGTATATACTATGTCCAGTGGTATTTTGACACGTGTATATCTGACTGGCATCTGTGCGTGGTTTTGTTCAGCTACAAGACGTGGCATCTAGTCATTGGAAAAAGACTTTTGTTGACTTGTAATAGGCAGTCGACTTTTGGTAATGTTCTTTCTACGCCAGGGTTGCCACCTTGGAGTGATAAAATCACAATTAAGGGGACCGTGTTTTCATAACCACGTCCAATCTGGACCCTTCGATCTTTATCATCAGCACCCAAAATTCTGTGGACGTAAATTCACCCGTATTAATTAAACCACGAGGTTAACAAGTTAAAAAAAGTTTTTAATTCATTTTGTAAAATATTTTATTACTTAAATATATAGTTGAAAATGAGTATGAGAATTAAAGAGTTTTAAAATAATAATTGGCTAAAATAAAATTATTGTAAAAATTAATTTAATTACTAACATAAAAATAAAACTTATCTTAGTAAATTTAATTTGTCGACTAAACTTTTGTCGAAGAATAAAGTAATAAAAGAAAATAAACTTATCTTGTTAAATTTAAATTCGTAAAAAGGTTTCGTGCCGATGATATTCTTTGAATTTTCTTCAAAAATCTTGTGTAAATTATAAAAAATGAAATATAGAATAAAATTTAATTTCGAATTGTGAGAACTATGTAACTAATTTAAATAATATTAAAAAAAATACGAGGAGACTAAAAACATAGATTGTGACGAATGTGATTATGATGTTGTTGTCGTGCCACACCGGATTCCATTTTCCTATTAATTAAGATCAAACTTATCCATACCAACTCCCCGTCTAATTCAATATTATATTTGCTGCCTTATCTGATTACTCATCAATTAACTTAATTTATATTAATTGACGATTACCTACAAAGACAAATGAGGTGGGACCCTGACACCTCCATTTTACCATGTCATTCACCAACAATGTTCATTTTCTTAACATAAATATTTGGAATATTTTCACTTTTTGTCCTCAATCTTTGAAGAATATAATAAAACTATCCTCGATCTTTTTTTTAAACAGAATCCATCCCCGTCATTTCAATTACATAGCAAAATTTGCCGTTCCACTGCCTTTTGATCATTAAATAATGGATTTGCTCTTCTTCTTTATAAATAAACATCGGATAAAGAAATAAAACGATAAAACAAGAAAAAAATTCCAAATGGAATCCCATAAATTTTCAGAAAAATAAATCAGTCTTAAAATAATTAAAGGCATATTAGCACATAAAAAAAAATCATTTTTCCCAACCAATTTACTCACCTCACCTCACCTCACCCCACTTTCGTCGAAACATCACCTCTACAAATGTAATGATTTCGATGGCGGCATCATTACCATCAACAACACCTTAGAAAAATTAATTCAGAAAAAAATAACTAGATAAAAATCAACGGCATAGATCGCAGAACACCAACAGCAATGATTGCATTTGTTAAGATAGCGTTTGACCATTGGTAAAAGTGAATTAGGATGAGAGACAGTAATATTTGGGTGAGTTTGATTGACAATAAGTTTTAAAAAAACATGTACTAAACGTGGGCTTAATGTCTTGTGCCGTTTAAATCAATTATCTTTCTAATTATTAGATTTGAACGGATAATAGAAGCAATTTTAAATATGAATTGATATATAAATGCAATAATAATAATTTTTTATTTTGAAGAATTAACGCAAAACACGAATTAAAGTACATATTTTTATCTATATATTTCATGGAACTTACAATTAATATTCGGTATATATTCCGTAAGAAGCCCACAGGGCAAATCTCCAAGTGGTAAAAGGGGAAGGTGGAAAAACTTCAGTTTTGCTTGAAACCGCTGAGTCAAGGGTTTGAATCCTAAAATATGGATTTGACCCTTGGGTAAATGTAAGTATACAAGCAGTCTTCCACCCTATACCCTTGGAGACATAACCTGCAATATACCTCATTTACCAAGGTCCAGAGAAGGGCATGTGGGGGCCGTCAAGGATGCAGCTCATCCTTTTTATATATCCCGTAAGAATCCTTATTTTTAAACATGAACTAAGTTTAAAATACAAATTTAATTTTTAGTTTTTTCGTGGAGTCAAATTTAAAGCGGAGAAGGTTAGGTTAACAACTCAATTAGTGGGGAAGTGATGAGTAGGGGAAGAAAAATTCTGAGCAAGACAATCTGTCGTGAATTGCGGCGCCAGTGGGTTTGGACAGAAGAAAAGGACAGATGAATATTAAAATTCTTCATTTAATCACTGATTAATTGATTATGTTAATTTAACTCAGTATCTTATATAAATCTTTTTAACCTCGTATTTGA
The DNA here is from genome assembly GCA_035079005.1 of Fraxinus americana. Taxonomy (NCBI): domain Eukaryota; kingdom Viridiplantae; phylum Streptophyta; class Magnoliopsida; order Lamiales; family Oleaceae; genus Fraxinus; species Fraxinus americana. The sequence continues at coordinate 8,802,321 of CM068706.1, read as the reverse complement.
TTCAATTGAAAAAATAAATTAATATTTAATTTTAATTACATATATTATGAAAATCGCAACTTTCAACAACACATTTCATCAACTTTTATTAAATTAAAATTTTGATTTTTTTATCTAAATCAGACATACGACATAAAATTCCACATTCAACTATATTTACGTTGTTGTAAATATGAATAATCAAACAACATCACCGATGTTATTTTCATTTTCAGGTTCAAACAATTTTGCGCTGTAAGAATATATATAGTTTCAAAATTTAAATCTAGGCCTTCCAAGCACGTAAACATCAGTTGGTCGTTCTACTACAGAAGTGTGGAAATTTGTAGAGAAAGTACACAACTTATGTTCTCTCAAGCAAATTGGTCCCTCTCATTTCAGAAATTAAATCCTTCACCTTTCACATTTGTTTTATTAGTAATATCAATGAACGGTTTCCCACTAGAGGGTTGAGTGAGGTGGGTGAAGGGTCGTAACCAGGAAGATTAGAGGGGTGTGTAAGAAATCAAGCGAATTCAGTTAAGTTAAGCAACAGAAAAGTTATATAAAGATAGGGGAACATTCACGTGATGGGTTATGTCGAAAAGTTAAAAACATCTTACGTCAAAAGTTATTCTAACAAGCTCGATATGGAAGCGAGAATTCACCGCTACAATTCTCCCATTTATACTTTAGCAAAATGTTTCAATAATTTGAGTGGCAATCCCATAAATAATCAAGTAGCATGTTAAGGCTGTCTATTTCAATAATTGAACTTGAATATGAAGAGCAGCCTTGGCCCTCGCTTGGGATAAGAAAGTCAAAGGTTGCGTCGAATTTAAGCGACGATACGGCTCCACTTGAGGTGTAATTTTGTCCCCATTTTGACATTATTACTTAGAAGCCACGCAAAGTAGGCCAGCCGTTATTCTCTGGGATTTTCTTTTTGTCTTTCGTGGGATTATGAGAGGATTTTTTTGGATTCAGTTCACATTTTGGGAATGAATAAAGTTGTTCATCATAGTGAAGGATTCAAAAAATCTGAACAAGTATGAACGAATCAAAATGAGCATGGGTGGCCACTAGATGGCCGCTCGAGATGTTACGATCGTCCAATAAAAAAAAAAACATAGAATTAGCAATAACGGCAGCAGAGGCTCGTTCGGTGCTCGCAGACAATACATAATAAAAAAAATCACTGAGTTAGCAACAACGGCGGCAAAGACTCATCCGGTGCTGACTCCGCTCATATTTATCATCTACTCATATTGAGTTAATATTTTTAAATGAAATAACAAGCTCAATCAACAAATTTTTTGTGTACTATCATACATTTTTTCTCAGTGCCCAAGGTTTATTTAATTTATGTTTGAGACCCTTTTCAATTTTTCAACATTTTCAATCACACATTCTTCAATAAAATAATATTACGATTAAATCGAAAAAAAAATTCATTTTTAATCACACTCTCTCCAAAAATCACTATTTAAAAAATACATTTTTTTTTCTCTCAAAACGAGGCTCAAACAATGGCTAGTCAAGTAGCAAACATAGCAACTTCACTTATCATATTGAATTTCTATCATCTCGTATAATGTTTATACCAAGAGCATGGTATGAATATAAATCTTAACATTCGTTTGGGAGAGTTTTTTTAGTGACTTTTTTTAAAAATGTGTGATTAAAAAGTAGGAAAAAGTGCAGATGACATAGAATTATGGTTAAAAGGACCTGGAAAAAAAAATTCAAATATTATTTCTGAGTACAAAATTATGCTATGTGAGATGAATTATGCTACATGTATAAAGTTGAGTTACAAAGTTGATTGACAAAATAACATTTACACCAATCATTTTAAAAACATATTTTAAAATCATTTAAAATTAACGATCTGAATTTTGTCAACACACTTTGTAATCCAAATTTTGTAACAAATAGCTTTATTGATGTGAGGTAAGCTTGCAATCATTGTGATTCTCCCACTTACAAATTTATGAGTACAAAATTATGGCATATTTTTCTTGCACAACTAAACTCAAAAATTGGAAATTGTAGATAAAATCGTCAATGAATGTTTTCGAGAATAGTAAGAAAAGATAATGATTAATGAAATTTTATTGGTGATTGCCAAAGTTAAACCATTGTTGATAAGACAAACTTTTTCCAATAATAATAAATTATAATATTAATATTTTTCTTAATTTCTCAATTCCATCATACACAAAAGTAAAATATCATCTAAATCAGCTTATTACTCATTCGCGATACCGTACACTTACGGAAAATCAAATGAACGATCATTTATCAACTCCAATAAATTTTGTCGGCTTTAAGGTGAGTCTTCCTCTTCTAACATTTTTTCCAAATATTAAAGCCAAATATTTGGAAATTTAAACTATCATTTTTTTCCTTTTTCACAAAATACTACTTTGATATAAATGGTGAAAGACCAAGTCAGAATCAAACGAGGATTGTAAGAATAAACTCACTCATTATCTCTGTGTAGAAAATGTTTACAATTATTTTTCTAAAAATCATTAAATAAATTAATAAAAACATAGAAAATACGGTCAAACATATGTCCACCTAAATACGGGACATAAACCAAATTTTCTTTGAAAAGTAAAAGTAAAATATTAGAAAATCGATTTTAATTTGATTCAAGATACCATGTATATGTATGTTTATACGACCTCCACCAAGGAAAAGGAAAAATTAAGTGTCAAATAACTACGAATTTTTTAATTAAAAAACGATTAGGATAAACCACATTGGAATAAGATAATAAAATTTGGTTTCTTAGGTCATTTTCAGTGCTACACCAAATCTTGTACCAAACTAAAATTCATCTCCAACCATTACACCAAAAGTTACACCAAATGAACAGTGTTTAATCATTTTCGTATCTTTTTTTATTCTTAGTAATTTATTTATTGTAAATATTATTTATTTTCTTACTTTAGAAATACATAAAATTTAGTAATTATTATTTTCAACATTTAAATTTAATTTTAAATGCAAATAATAATAATCATTATTATTATTTTATTATTATTATTATTATTATTATTATTATTATTATTATTATACAATGCAAATAACATAATTACCCTCCAACAATTCTTTTGACAAAATGAAAAAAGGGCAAATTGGACTTTGTATCATTTTGGTGTTTTGGTGCAAAATGAATATAGTGCAACACTATTCATTTTTGCACCAAAACACCAAAATGGTGCAAAATTTGGTGTCACATTTGAGCACTTTTGCACAAAATTTTGGTGCATTTTGGTGTTTTGGTGTCTCAATTGGAGTGCTGTTTCTCCTTCATGTGTAGAGGCAATTGATCGTCAAGATTAGACTTTTTAGTTCTATAATTCCACTGCTCACCACGTAATCTAGTTGACTTTTAGCAACCCCTTTAAATTTTAAACAATCCCGGCACAAACTTGAGCTATGGAATAGGGTAGTTGTGGGTGATGCAACAACGAGGGGTGTCCAAAAGTCCCGAACCGAATCGAATCGAGATGTTCTTCATAAGTTAAATACCCGAACGGGTACCCGAATCGAGAACCAATTGGTTTGGATCGGGTCTAAACCAAGAATCGAAAAATCGAAATTAAATAATTTTTTATATTGAATTAATTAAATTATTTTATTTTTTCTAAACAAATTAGCAAATTAATTAAATAAATCAGATTATTTCATAATTTTAATTTGTAAAAGTCACGAATGAAATGTCATTAATTGTATTTATGTAGTATTGCTGTAAATATTAAAAAATTTAATTATGGCATGGAACCAAACGGAACCAAATAGAACCGAACCCGAATGGTTTCATAATTATATTTGGACCCGACGGTTCCATTTATTAAATACCCGAAAGTTTTGAGTCGGTTTGATTCTCTTTAGAACCGAACCGAATCGACCCACGGACAGCCCTAGCAACAACCTCCACGCTAGTTATATAAAATATATAAAAAAGGTTGAACCTCAACCTTGAGGGCACCGCCCCGCCCCTCCACTCCAGCATTGTGGAGAAGGTAAATCGCGGGATGTGCCTCAATAGGTTAGGGTACAAGAGCTGTCATACTGGTGCCCACAAAAAATTCAATTTTATACATTGTAATATGTAGGAATCAAACCCTCACATTGCGGCTGCCATCTCAACTGAAACTACCTCACTCCTACCCTTTGCATCACTGAACTATGCCCCGGGAGCAGTTATATAAAATATATAGAGTCAACGAATGGTGATTGTTGACCCTAAAATAGTTTTTCTGTAGAGCGAGAGTTCTCCATAAATTCAGTCAAAACCCTTTCATCAACTATGAGCAATTTATGGTTTCAAAAAAAATAAAAATAAATTATAAGCAATTTAGCACCACCAATGAAGAAAAAATTAGTCGGAACTCTCTGAGTCTGAGCAAGTAGGTCTTCAGTTTATTTCATAATTCTTCAATAAATAATGGATTAATTACACAATAATAGAATATTTGAGGGTTCAATTTGAAAATTCATTCGGGTTAATTAAAAAGTATTAGCTAATAAAGTGTGACTTCAATTATGTTGTTGTACAGTACATAATTTTTTATGCGTACGTAATTTTTTAGAACAATTTACAGTTAATAAGTTAAAATATCCATAATTTACATTCTATTTAGGGGGTGTTTGATTCTTATTTTTCTCAAAATATATTTTTCTCTCTTCTTTTCAGGCACATTCTTCATTAAATAATATTACACGCAAATTAAAAAAATTTCTTTCTTTTTTAATCACATATTATCTATCAATCTACTATTACAAAATACATTCTTCGAAGATAAATGGGGCTCAAACACCCCTTTAACTTCTTTAAAATTGTAATTTACAATGTATGTTATTGCTAGCATGTTATTCTCCAAGGGGCCCCTAAACAAAATTACGAAATCCGATTACAAACGAAAAGATGAGGTTAAAAATCCTTGCCTTCTCCCATAATGATTGTGTCTAAATTTTCCTGGGTTTTTCTTTATCTATTACTTTTGGCTAATTGGTGAATAATCCTTAACCTTTAGTGATTGTCTCGTAACTTCTCATTTTGACATCAAACCCTTCAAGATACAACCCTGCTGTTAATTTATGTTAAATTCTCCGTTAAACTGTCTTGAGAAGTGATTACGCCCAAAGAATAACATGGTAGTTGTAGCACAACTTTTTGGTGTCGTATCCATAGGGAGATGGAAGAATATTTAAAGGATCAAAAAAGCTGAATTGCTCTCTCAAATATGTAATAAAATTTAATGTTGAAACGTGAAATTAAAATCAATAATTCGAAGCGGTGAAACGTCGGAATTCTCTTAATTGGATTTGATCAATCATATCAATTATTCATTTTTATAACACAATTAGAGGTTTTCATCCCGTCACTCTAATCGGAAGATATATCGTGAAAATCAATTTAATTTACAAATGTAATTTTAGAATTTAGACTTAAGACATATTCGCACAATTTTATTAGAACAAGATCAAAGATCGACCATATACATCAAGCATAAGGCAGTAATCAATCCGCCAATAAAGTGAAATTGAGATTAAAATTCAACAACTAGTTTAATCTAACGATAGAAGAAGCATGACTGGATCTATGAAAAATATAATAATTGTTAAACCAATCTCAACAATAAATAATTGAAATTGAAACTCAATAAATAGTTTGATTGAACAATGGAAAAAGTATGACTGAATCCATGAAAAGTCTTGTAAATATTAAACCGATTTCAATATAAATTCAACAGAATGAAAATCTAAATTCTAGCATTGTTTGACAATGAAAAGATCAAATTAAATGAATAAAAGACATGAATCACCAATTTCAATCGAGTTCCTTCGTAGCTTCACCAAGGATTTTAGTTCTCCATGAGTTTCTTGAGCTAAAGAGGAGAAGAATGATGTATGGGAGCCTCCTCCATACGTATTCTGTTATTAAATATTTGTAAGAGTCAGAAATTAGATGAAAATTATGTCCAAATTGATTTCTAAAAGAGTTCTAATCGAATAAGGAAAGTTCCTTTCGCGCCTGGATTTTTTGTCACTGCACAGCAGTCAGTAATTTAGTTATAATTTTTTCTTTTGATATCCGATTTAGATGATTCAAAATGCATTAGAAAAATAACTCGAAGAGCTGAAACTTTGTTAGAAATAGCTCTTTTCCAAATCGGACTTTTACTATGCCAAAAATGGGTCTTAATTTTTCGGCTAAAAATCTGGAATATATCTTGTGCGAATTGGAAATTGATTTTGATAATATTCAATTCCTTTTTGACTTCTAATTGCTTCCAATTGACCCTTAGCACTCTCGAACCTTCATCGCGAGCCCCGACATAATTTTTGAGTATTTGCACTTTAGTCCCTGAACTTTCACTTTATTCAATTTTGGTCATTTTTTACTTGTTTCTCTTTATTTCCGATACATTCATCACTTGTCCTGCAAAATACGAATTGCATAGAATTAAGCTATATTCCAGCATATTAATCAACAATTGCTCATGTTTTGACAGTAAAATAAGTATGTAAAAAGTACTTATCAAGAAGACTAAAATAAATAAAACATCCAAGAACTCCTAATTTTTGCTTAAGGCTACATGGAAAATGGAATTAGGACAAGAAGCCAGTTTATCTGAAAGTTTGCAATGGAGTGTAGATGTGAAATAGAAATTGAGATGAAGACTTCGTGGACATAAGCTAACCCGGGAGATGGTTTGTTCCTCTAATGTATAAAGGATCCAGCATAGTTGTGTATGTTCTCTCTTTTGGGCATTGTAATGGTGCTAAATATAACTTATGTAGGCTCAGTTTGGGTGTACGCTAGGATCAAACTCTGTTCTGTACAATGAACACTTGAGTGACCTTTGATGTAATTATTTTTTTCCTGCAATGTCATTAAAATTGTAAAATGCTCTTGGTGGTGTTTTTAAGTTGTTGGATTGTGATGCCATTTGTGACATTTGCATTTCAACCTTTGGGGCAATGATGAATTGGGGTTGGCCCATTGCTGGAATAATCTTGCCATTGCCCAATAACTCATTGAAACCGGCCTAAGAAACCAGCCCACTTATCTTGCCACTTGTGTTGCTCTAGGTCGTTGATTCCATGGCTGTTTTTAATGGATATATATACCAGCTGGGTTCGTCTATCTGGGAAGGATTTGTTCATTTCAGTTTTTTCTTGTGTTTGGGAAGCTTCTGGTGTTTCCTATTCTTCGTGATTTCGCTTTGCTCTTCTCGTTTCTTTGTGATTCTTTGTGTATGATTAAAACCTTTGGTTTTAATCTTCAATCTTAGTGATTGTTGCCTCTGTGGTTCTTCGAGAGAGAAAGTATTTCAGGGTTGATTGTGGCTGTGTGTCTTCGGTCTATTGAATAGCTATAGTGGAAGTAGATTAGGGGGTTTTTGGTGTTTTCTTGTTGCTGTTTCAATGTACAAACGGGTACAATGTATTCTGAGCCCTATGTTGAATAAAGGATCGATTTCTTGATGTGGTTTTATGATTCCGTTTGAGGTTCTTGGCTTTACAAGTGGTATCAGAGTGTTAGTAAAGTGTTCTTGAGTCCTCGATTGATGGTTCTATCACTGGAAAATCAATTTCTAGATGATACCCTAAGATCGATCTAAAATCGCAGAAACCCTAACCCTATTTTTTTTTTATGTTATTTCTTTTCTGATTTGGCCACTAACTATTCTCTGTTTTATGTCTCTTGTGAGGACCTTGTTCTTGGTGAACGAATTGGAGGATTGGACTGCCAGCTTGGTGCTCTGCAGAATCTCCAATCCCTTCTTCTTAGTGCTGGTTCTTCGAACCAGCTTGGTGACACCCCCTTAACTCCCTATGTTCTTTTTTTCTTGATTGTGTTAATTCTGCATCTTGAATATTGTCATTCTCTGTCGATTTCCCCTATAAATTGTGTTCTCTGGTGTTAAGATTGAGCCTTGACCTGAGGTCTTGAGCCTCATGGAATCCTTGTGAATCCTAATACATGTAGTTCTGTTTTTGGATCATAATCAGTTTGATATACAGTGGCATTATTCTTTGTGAATCCCTGTGAATGGTAGCCTGTTTAATCTCATTGTTAATCTTCTGTTTTGATTCACTGAGTCTATTAAACTACTTATCTTCACTGTTAATTTGTTGTTCTCTGGTTGATAGTCTATTTTTCAGTTTGATGTTTTTCATTCCTGTTTTGTTTACACTATGATTTGTGTGACTTTTAAATTGGTTGTTTGAAATATCTGATTACTGTTTTTCTGTGGAACTACGACCTCAAAATTCTTTGTGTTAATTAAAAACTTCAAATAATAATGGCAACATTTGAACTTGGAGTTTTTAATGGAAAATGGGATTTCCCCATTTGGCAGCAAAAAATGAGAAGGGTCTTAGTTCAACAGTAAGTTTCTAAGGTTATAACTGGTGAATTTCCTGCTACTATGACTGATGATCAAAAACTTGAATCTGATGAACATGCTTATACTTCTATAATTCTTCATTTGTCTGATCAAGTGTTGAGGAAAGTTGGTAAACTTGATAATGCTAAGGCTTTGTGGGAAAAGTTAGAAGAGCAATACATGTCTAAGAGTCTACCTAATAAACTCTTCATTTTAGAGAGGTTCTTTAGCTTTAAGATTGATATGTCTAAAGACTTAGATAATAATCTTGATACTTTTAATAAATTAGTTCAAGATATCGCTAATATTGGGGAGAAGGTGTCTGATGAATATAAAGCTGTTATCTTGTTGAATGTTATACCTGATGTGTATAAAGATGTTACGTCTGCTATTAAGTATGGTAGAGATACTTTAACTCCCGACATAGTGATCAATTCTTTGAGAAGTAAAGAATTAGAGGTTAAGGTTGATAGAACCGGGAAGGATTTTGAGAGTTTGTCTGTGAGAGGTAGACCAATAGCTAGGCAAGTTAGTGGTCAGAGTTATCAAGGGAGCAATCATAACAATTCTAAGAAGAAGGTGAAATGGGGACCTAGATTTAAGTCTAGAAGTGGAATTAGGAAGTGTTATGGGTGTGGGAAAACAGGATATTTTATAAAGAACTGTTATAAGAAGAAGAATGAACAGAAAGAGAAGAGAGTAGATAAAGGGAATGTTGTTGAACCCCTAGATGAGAGGACTGTTGATGTGTATGTGGTGACAGAACCCATTTTCGATTTGAATACTGTCAATTATGTGGATGACAGTGGTCAGGATAGTGAGTGGATTATGGATTCAGGGTATACATTCCATATGACCTCTAGAAGACCTTGGTTAGAGAACTTTAAAGATCTTGATGGTGGAGAGGTGGTATGGGTAACAATGTAGCCTGTAGCATTAAAGGAATTGGTAGTGTGACTTTGAACTTTGATAATGGATATACCTTTACTTTAGAATATACCTTTACTTTAGAAAGAGTAAGGTATATTCCCGATTTGAATAGGAACTTGATTTCTATGGGTAATCTAGATGACATAGGCCTGTAAGGCCGGATTGGTAATGGTTCTTTGCAAATAATTAAGGGTTTCTTAGTTATTTTCAAAGGTACCAAGAGGAATGGTATATATGTCACTAGAGCCAATGTTGTTCGGAGTCACATTGCTGAGTTCTCTAGTGCTGAGATTGATGCTACCCTGAAGTGGCATAATAGGCTAGCTCATATGAGTGAAAAGGGGTTGCACGTTTTGAATAAGAGAGGGGCATTTGGTAAGGATGTGATTTCTAAGGTTCCATTTTGTGAGCACTGTACTTTAGGAAAACAACATAGGCTTCATTTTAATACTGGTCAACATAGGACTGCATATATTCTTGAGTCTATTCATTCTGACCTATGGGACCCATCATCTACTACCACTCAAGGTGGCAACAAATATTGTTTATCACTTATTGATGATTTTTCAAGAAAAGTTTGGATTTACCTTTTAAAACAAAAATCAGATACTTTTGCAAAGTTTAAAAATTGGAAAACTTTAATTGAAAATCAAATGGATAAAAAGATCAAAGTTTTAAGAACAGACAATGGCCTGGAGTTTTGTAATACTGAATTTGATCAACTCTGTAGAGATGATAGGATCCTCAGACACAAAACTGTACCTTATACTCCTCAGCAAAATGGAGTTGCTGAAAGAATGAATAAGATTATATTAGATAAGGTTAGATGCATGATGATTAGTTCGGGGGTGGGTTCCTAAAGTTCTTTGGGTGAGGCTGTGATGACAGTGGTGTATATTGTAAATAGAACTCCCTCTAGTGTTTTAGATAGTAAGACACCTGAAGAGGTATGGTTAGGGAGATTGTCTGATTATACTATTTTGAGGACCTTTGGATGTTCTGCTTATTACCAAAGTATAGGTAAGTTGGAGCCTAGATCTCAGAAATGTGTTTTCATGGGGTATCCTGAGGGAGTGAAAGGATACAGATTTTGGGCAAGAGATGAGAAGGGTTTTAAGATGATAACCAGTAGAAATGTGACCTTTAATGAAGCTGATATGCCTTGTTTGAGTAAGAGAGTCTCTAGTGATGATCCTAAGAGTGATGAGGATGGGGAGACTAAAATGCAAGTGAGAGTAGGTAACTCTCCTGGACTTTTTGAGGAGGAACAAGTTGAGATTGAAGGTGGTGAACATGACTTAGTAGGTGATGTAGTTGATCCTCTAGGTGATTATCAACTTGCTCGTGATAGAGTTAGGAGAGAGATCAAGGAACCTGCTAAGATAGGTGATTATCATTCCTTTGCTGTTTTGTCATATCAAGACTTAGTTTTCAAAGAGCTTAAATCTTATGAAGAGGCTTTGAGCTGTCAACAATCTAAAGAGTGGCTAGGTGCTATGGAAAAAGAGATGAAGTCTCTTGTGAAGAATGATACATGGAAATTAGTTCCTAAACCTAAGGACAAGTCTTTGGTAGGCTGTAAGTGGGTTTATAGTATTAATGAGGGTAGTTTTTCTAAAGAGCCTCTTAGATTTAAAGCTAGACTTGTTGCAAAGGGATTTACACAGAAACCTGGTATTGATTGTAATGAAATTTTCTCTCCTGTTGTGAAATATACTACTATAAGAGTCATGCTTACTTTAGTTGCTCAATATGATTTAGAGCTTGAACAAATGGATGTTAAAACTACTTTCTTGCATGGTGACCTGGATGAAATGATTTATATGGTGCAACCTCAAGGTTTTATTGATTCAAAAAACCTAATAATGTTTGTTTGCTTAATAGATCTTTGTATGGTTCGAAACAATCACCTAAGCAATGGTATATTAGATTTGACAATTATGTATCCTCTATTGGCTTTGTGCGAAGTACCTTTGATTATTGTCTTTGTTTTAAAAGAAATGATAAGAATGATGTGATTGTTTTATTGTCTTTGTTTTAAAAGAAATGATAAGAATGATGTGATTGTTTACTTACTTTTGTATGTTGATGATATGCTATTGGTTGGACATAAAATGAGTGATATAAATAACATCAAAAAGGCTTTAAGTATTGAATTTGAAATGAAAGACTGGGCATACTAGGAGAATTTTAGGGATGGATATTAAAAGAGATAGATCACAACAATCTCTTCTTTTAACCCAATCTGACTATGTGAAAAAAGTGTTATCTAAATTTGATTCTAAGCCTGTTACTTTTCCTCTTGCTTGTCATTTTAAATTGAGTAAAGAGCAATGTCCACATGATGAGTCTGATATTAAATACATGCAAAAGGTACCTTATGCTAATGCGGTTGGATCAGTTATGTATACTATGGTATGTACTAGACCGGATGTTGCACATGTGCTATTAGCATTTTGAGTAGATTTATGGAAAACCCAGGTCCAAAATATTGAACCGCTTTAAAATGGCTTTTAAGATACTTAAAAGGTTCTGCAGATTTAGGATTGCATTTTAAATTTTGTAAAGATGGAGTTGTGTTGAAAGGGTATGTAGATTCTGATTATGCTAGTAATAAGGACAATAGAAAATCAACAACTGCATATGTGTTTACTTTGTGTGGTGCTTGCATTAGTTGGAAGTCTCAATTGCAGTCTATTGTTGTCTTATCTACTACTGAAACTGAGTATGTAGCTGCTACTGAAGCTATAAAAAGAGTCTTAGTGGCTTAAAGACTTGTTATGTGAACTAAATGAATTGCATGATCCTGTTGTAGTTTATTGTGATGGTCAGAGTGCCATTCATTTATGTAAAAATCCTGTTTTTCATAATATGACTAAACATATAGATATTAGGATATATTTCATTAGAGATATAGTTCATAAATAATCTATTTTACTTGAGAAAATACCTACACAATTTAATCTCGCGAATATGGGAACAAAGGTACTTCCTCTTTCCAAGCTTAAATCTTGCTTACAAATTTTAAGAATTGATTCTGAGTGAATTTTGTGTTTTCTACAAGTGTGATCCTTCTTGATGTTGGTGTTTATAAAACTAATGTGTTTGGTTGTTTATAACATTGGCATCAAGGGGGAGATTTGTTGGATTGTGATGTCATTTATGACATTTGCATTTCAACCTTTGGGGCAATGATGAATTGGGCTTGGCCCATTGCTGGAATAATCTTGCCATTGCCCAATAACTCATTGAAACTAGCCCAAGAAACCAACCCACTTATCTTGCCACTTGTGTTGCTCTAGGCCGTTGATTCCATGGCTGATCAATAGCTGATTCTAATGGATATATATACCAGCTGAACCGTCTATCTGGGAAAGATTTGGTCATTTCGAATTTCTCTTCTGTGTTTGGGAAGCTTCTGGTGTTTCCTGTTCTTCGTGATTTCGCTTTTCTCTTCTCGTTTCTTTGTGATTCTTTGTGTATGATTAAAACCTTTGGTTTTAATCTTCAATCTTAGTGATTGTTGCCTCTGTGGTTCTTCAAGAAAGAAAGTATTTCAGGGTTGATTATGGCTGTGTGTCTTTGATCTATTGAGTAGCTATAGTGGAAGTAGATTAGGGGGTTTTTGGTGGTTTCTTAACTCCCCTGGACTTGTTGAGGAGGAACAAGTTGAGATTGAAGGTGGTGAACGATTGTTGGGAGCAAACAAGAAGTCCCACATCGGTTGGGAGAAGAAAAGAAATCCACCATATAACCCAAGTAGGCTACTTCACCCATTACCAATTGGTTTTGGGTTGGAACCTCACTTGGGTTTGGTGGTGTGGGCTTGGGCTTGGTCAATTTGCTCATTATTTTCCCTACAACTAGTATCAGAGCCTAGGGTCGAAGGAACGTAGTAAAAAGCGTGGTGGCGATCGGGCTAAAAATCATTCGCGTTTGAGGTGCTTTGTGTCGAAAGTCTTCCTAACATTGGTGGTCAGGCGACGGGTCCCGTTTGGTCTAGGGCGACAGTAATAACGACGGTACAAGATGATTAGCGAATGGATTATCGTTTGAGAGGAGGCCACAATGATGTGGTCCTTCGTTTGAGGAGAGGATTGTTGGGAGCAAATAAGAAGTCCCACATCGGTTGGGAGAAGAAAAGAAATCTACCATAGAACCCAAGTGGGCTACTCCACCCATTGCCAATTGGTTTTGGGTTGGAACCTCACTTGGGTTTGCTGGTGTGGGTTTGGGTTCGGTCAATTTGCTCATTATTTTCCCTACATAAGTTATAGTAGATGGCATTTTCAAACAGGCATACACTAGCTAGTTTACTTGGTCAATTCCAGCAACAAAAAACTGCATATAAATAAGTCGTAGTTTTATGCATGACCAAGCATATATGTGCCGCAAAAACAACCGACCTAGCAATAACATCTTCCCCTAAGATGAGGCAACATCACCCCTCTTGTTGCAACAAATGGAACTGCCCCTCTTGCTTGCATTCTCTGCAGCCTCCATCTCTTGAAAATCCCCCACCGTGGTCGACCAGGTTGCTCTCGACCATTACATGAACCCTCTTGAACATCTTGGTACAAATTCAGGAGCTGGTCCTTCCATATTGAAGACTGCATTGGAGTTCTAGCTTGCCCCAGGTAAAGGTATGAACTGGAACTCTGGTGTTGGAGGTAGTACGTGGCTTGTGGGGTTAGACTCTGCTCTATGAGTGTTAAAATTAACAACTAAGTGGCTCACACCGTCATCACAGAATTAGTTGCATCAGTTAGCCACCACTCACACTCTCTCTCTTGTTGCTGGACCACCTTGTGTTATTCCTTAATTCTTGGATCACCATTGATCTCTTTCTTCACTTGTACAGCTGAGATCAAAGATCCAGAACATTCCTTATCTGTATAAATTTCCTTTCATTCTCATTGTAAAATATATACAAAGTTTATCAATATATTCTCTCCATAAACTTTTACTTGGTATCAGAGCAACCAATGGCAAACGCCAACAGTGCTGGAACCAACAGTCCTCAAGCCCAGTCGACTTCAGTTGGTAACACAGTGGTACCTCCAATGCTGGGAGGTAATCATCTAACTCCATTTGGTATGAACCTCACTCAAACTCCCTCCATCAAACTCGACAGAGATAATTATCTCCTGTGGAAGAATATGATCTTACCCATTATCAGAGGACACAATCTGGAGGGTTACTTACTGGGAACTAAGGTGTGTCCCTCAGAATTTATCAGCACTCAAGTCACAGGAGAATCAGGGATTAGTGTAGAGATGACATCTAATCCAGAATTCAATCAATGGAAATCTATAGATCAGCTACTTATAGGATGGATCTATGCAACAATGACCACGAAACAACGCTGCGAGTAATGGGATCGAAAGCTCTCATCAATGGAGTTCAATCAATGGCGACTATGGCATTCAGAACAAATCGAGAATCACTTTTCTCAAAGGTGAACTGCAGAAAACCAGGAAAGATAACCTAAGTATTGATCAGTACTTGAGCAAAGTAAAACTCCTTGCCAGTAATCTAGAGGTTCTTTGGAAAGCCATACCTCTTCTGACTTGGTGACTCGAGTGGCGGTTTAGATGAAGATTACACGCCCATAGTTGTTCAGATCAACAGCAAGGATTCTATATCTTGGGAAGAACTTCAATCCACGCTCATGACTTATGAGAGTAGACTTGATCATATTAGTGCCATGAAAAGTGAAATGGCAGGTATCACGAGCGTTCATCGACAAACTTTACTCGAGAGGGCTTGAATCGATGATACGCAGAAACTATAACTACTTCAATGGTGGAAGATCATACACAGGTAACTATAGAGGTGGAAGAAGAGAAAGTAGAAACAGAGGCAGATCAAACTTCAATCATCTGTGGAAATATTGGACATAAGGCAAATATCTGTAATTACAGATATGATGAGAACTACAACGGATCCATTGCACCACATCAGAACAACTTCAGAAATCATACTCCTTCAGCCTTTGTTGCTTCACCAGAAACACTGAATGATCCAGTGTGGTTTGCTGATACAGGGGCCAGCAACCATGTCACCTCAAATGTTGAAAACCTCAGTCAAGCTAGTAAGTATTCTGGTAAGGAGAGAACCAAGATGTCAACCATGACTGATAAACATTTGCTCTTAGATAAAATGCTGCATGTTCCTGAAATAAAGAAAAACCTTATAAGTGTTTCACAACTCACCTCTGATAATCATGTTTTTATGGAATTTCACTCTGACTACTGTTGTGTTAAGGACAAATCAACGAGGAAAATGATGCTGCACGGAAGGCTTAAAGAAGGGTTGTATCAGCTAGAACCTCCAGACATATATCCTGCTTCTCAGTCAGAGTCTCCAAATTTTCTATCTCAGAATAACACTTGCAATTACGTATTGTTACATTTTGAGTCCAATAAAGTCAAGAGTCATCAGTCACTAAATTCCCTAATCAATTTCTGGCACAGGAGACTTAGACACCCATCTAGTCAGGTGTTGTTCCAAGTACTCAGAGGTTGTAATCAAAATTTAAACTCAAATCCTTTTGCGATGCCTGCCAGTATGGAAAGTCACATCTACTGCC
Source organism: Fraxinus americana (assembly GCA_035079005.1). Taxonomy (NCBI): domain Eukaryota; kingdom Viridiplantae; phylum Streptophyta; class Magnoliopsida; order Lamiales; family Oleaceae; genus Fraxinus; species Fraxinus americana. Next base: position 8,786,403 of record CM068706.1, on the reverse strand, counting down.
CTTCAACACATCTAATTCACATGCTAAAGCACCTCTAGAACTCATCTACACAGATGTATGGGGACAATCACCCATTCTCTCTAACTCTGGCTTCAAATATTACATCGCCTTCGTTGATGACTTTAGTAGATATACCTGGATATATCCAATGAAAAACAAATCAGATTCCTTGAAATCTTCATCCAGTTTCAAAAACTTGTTGAAAATAAGTTTGATAAAAGAATTAAAATTCTCCAATCCGATTGGGGAGGAGAATATAGAAGCTTTGCTAATCATCTTTCTCATTTAGGGATTGAATTCAGACATCCCTGTCCACATACTTCAGCTCAAAATGGAAGGGTTGAAAGAAAACACCGTTACATTGTTGAAACTGGTCTTACCTTACTTGCTCAAGCCAAAATGCCACTTAGATATTGGTGGGAAGCCTTCCAAACTGCTACATTCCTCATCAATAGAATGCCCTCACATGTTCTTCAAACTAAATGTCCTTATCAGATCCTTCACAACAAAGAAGCTGACTATAATTCACTCAAAACTTTTGGATGCTCATGTTTTCCCTGTCTAAGACCTTATCAAAGACACAAATTCAGTTTCCATTCAGTCAATTGTGTTTTTCTGGGCTACAGCTCATCTCACAAAGGCTATAAATGCCTCAGTCCTACTGGAAAAATATACATATCTAGACATGTTACCTTCAATGAGTCTGAATTTCCATTTGAGTCAAACTTCCTTGCAAAAGATAGATCAAAGTCTCCAGAACAAACTGTGATAACCTACTCTCAGTTACCATCTCCATACCTCACTCATTTTACAGAAAACAATTCAGCTGATACCACTACTTCTGAAGCTATACCATCAGCAGAGTTACCTCATGATGAGTTCAACATTGCAATTGAAAGAGAGATATCCAACAATCAATCTGAATCTGAACAAAATAATGGATCAACTGATATTGAAAGTGGTGAAGTAAGATATCAAACTATCCGTGAAACAGAGGTTCCATCAGAACACAGTAATGAAAGAAGGAAAACTGAACATTCCATGGTAACAAGAGCAAAGGCTGGTATTTTTAAACCTAAAGCCCTTTCTGGTCAGATTGTTGCAAGTAAACCGAGTACGGTTGAACCTGAAAATCCATCTGAAGCACGGAAAGATGGCGGAAGAAAGCCATGATTGAGAGTACAATGCCTTACGATCGAGAAACAAAACATGGAGAGTGCATACCTTAAATCTTCATCCTACAACATAGTAGGAAATAAATGGGTTTTCAAGTGAAACAAAATTCGATGGTTCATTCTAAAGGTTCGAAGGCAAGGTTAGTTGCAAAAGGTTTCCTGACCTCAAGTCGACTTATGAAACATCCGGTCAGTCTTGAAGGCATCAACTTTGAAAGTCATACTCGCTCTTGCGTATCGAGGGATTGGAAAATAAGACGGTGTGGACATCAACAATGCATTTCTCAATGGTGAATTGGAGGAAAATGTCTATATGTACCCGGCGAGAATGTTTCATTGACAAAGCAAAAGCAGATCACATGTCACAGCAAGCTTGAAAAAGCCTTGTATGGACTCGAAGCACGAGGGCTGGTATGACAAGGTGAAAAAGCACCTTAATTGATTGGAAGTTCAACCCGATCAAAGGCAGATCCCTCTTCTTCTTATGACCAAAGGATATAATCTTCATACTTGTCTCGTGGATGATATGATAATCGCGGCAACAATTGTCACAGTACGAACTTCATAAGTGAACTTCACAGGGACATTTGCTCTCAAAGATATGGGAAAGCTCCACTACTTTCTAGGGATAGAAGTTCCACGAGGCGTAGATCGAGGAATTCATCTAGCACGATCACGGTATATATCGATTACTAAGAGATTTGATCTTCAAAACATCAAACCATGTCCTACTCCAAGTGCAGTTGGAAAAACCATGTCCAAGACGAGGCGAACCACTTGAAAAATCCATCAATCTACGAAGTGCGGTTGGAGGTCTCAATACTGTCCACATACCAGGCGAGACATAACATTTTTGTCAACAAACTTCGATCGGTTCTTACGAGAACCAACATCGGTCAGCGGCAAGCCATGAAGAGAGTATTAAGATACCTAAAAGGCACAATCAACGAAGGATTGTGGATCAAAAGAGGTGATAATCTAGTGATAGCGGTTATTCGGATCTTGTCGGGCATCATGCCACGATGATAGAAGATCGGTGGCGGTATATTGTATCTACTTAGGAGATAGCTTAGTATCTTGTTCAACTAAGAATCAACACGATGTTGCAAGATCAACACGCAGGCGAATATAGAGCTCTTGCCTCTGCGAGCGTACGAAATAGCATGGATACTGATCTTTGTTTAAAGAACTCAAGATGCGATCAACCTCGGCTGATCATTTGGTGTGATAACCTCGTATTTGGAGCACTTAGCGGACTAATCTGTTTTCCATGCTAGAACGAAACACATAGAATTAGATGTTCACTTCATAAGGGATAAAGTTCTTGCAAGGGAACTGGAAGTTAGATATATTCCCACTGCAGACCAGATAGCTGACTTGATGACTAAAGGTCTTTCTCACTCAAGATTCGCATATCTAAAGGACAAGCTTGGAGTGTCAATTCCCCCATCCAGCTTGAGGGTGGATGTTAAAAATAACAACTAAGTGCCTCACACGGTCATCACAGAATCAGTTGCATCAGTTAGCCACCACTTACTCTCTCTCTTGTTGCTGGACCACCTTGTGTTATTCCTTAATTCTTGGATCACCATTGATCTCTTTCTTCACTTGTACAGCTGAGATCAAAGATCCAGAACATTCCTTACCTGTATAAATTTCCTTTCATTCTCATTGTAATTATATACACAAAGTTTATCAATATATTCTCTCCATAAACTTTTACTATGAGGAACAAGCTTTTCCTGCGAATGAAGGTCAATGGTCTATCTTTAAACACAGATTAAGCTATAATTCATCCAAATCAATAATAAATACTCCAGTTTAATGGCCTACAAAATGCACACAACTATGTGCTTTCTGGTTTACAGGCAATTCACAAATTGCCGGAATACCTGAGCTTCCAAGTGAAGAATATTGCAAGGGAACTCGTAAATGGTTTTGAAATCCTAAGATCATGTAACACGGGCTCCAATAGGAATGCTGGCTGCAGAAGAAGCTTATTCGCAGTATACCCAATATGCCGGATTCTAAAATTAGAAACCACGCCGAACAGATTCATTTATGTAACACAAACATTAGATAATTTTGGAGTAAAAAGGAGGGACGTCGTGATATGGAGATTTTCTTCCATAAGCAAAGTGATTCATATGAATATTGTCAGTTAAAGATGAACATTTGATTCTTGTGGCAAAATTGTTCTCTGAGACACGGAGGTAAATAAAGAAGGATGCATGCTTTCAATTTAATTGTTATACAGCAATAAACTCTGGCATTCCTTGTAAGATTATGCCCATCAGGGTTACTAGATGCAAGAGCAAATTTGCAATGTTGATTCTAAATAAGCTTCATCTTAAAAGCATCTGCCTTTTTCTTTTGCAATGTTTCTAATATAGATAAGCTATTCGGCAGATCTCACGTCTCTCAGTTGGACTTGTTTAAGTACATTTCGAGCAGTGAACGTGGGAACATGATTCAAGAGGAAACAAAATTCATTTCTGTCGGTAAATAGCACTGTCTATACTAATTACAGAATCAAATTCCAAGCAAGATAGCACTAGCCAAAGGGGAGTACGTAATGGAGGAGATGGAAGAAAGGGTTTTGTAAATTATTCTAGACGACGCTGTTTCATCTTCTCTATAATGGGGGGAGATTCATATTTCTGTCATCAGTTGTAGGACAGTAAAGAGAGAGAACTTAACATAGTGGGCTCGCAAAGAACCTTTGGGATAAGAGAACAAGAGTGGCGAAGTCAGGTATGCCATTGCCTTTCGAAAAATAAATTTTGTTGCGCTATCAGATAAGGAAATAGAAATAGAAAAAACTCTCCAAAGTTCTGAATTTACAAATATCTACTTCGACAATCAACTTAATATTAATATGAAACTGCAGCTCATTTCAAATGCTAAAGGATCTTGGTGGTGCTCTGTAATTGTCATATGCATTCCGAGCTGCTTCACATTTCTGTTGAATATCGTCGCACATTTTCACTGAAGCCTCGGAGAACTTAGTCAGCCAGTCAAGAACCTTAGTCAAACTTGTTTGTATGCAGCTTAAATTTGATGCTCGATCATCACTTTGCCCATCAACTTTGCTCTCTGATTCTTCATTGTTTTGCAGAACCTCTGTGGTTTCCTTTTTTTGTGAGTCTTCTGGCTGGTGTCTAACTGAATGTAGCAGATCAGATAGAAAAGCTTTGATTGCATCACTAACTTCTTCGGATGGCAAATATTTGATACCGGCTGACCAGTCCCGACAGAGGACAAATATAGGTGGGGCCAGAACTCGGCGAGGGGAGAATGCTCTTCGGCCTTTCTGTCGCTCGCGTGGTTGCAAAATGCAGTTTTGTAGCCAGCTGTTGAGTGCTTCCACATAAGATGTATAGCTGTTGATCCAATCTGCAAAACTCAGACCAAAATACTCTACCTCATCCAGCAGCTGATTTATAATCTGCCTTTGTGTTTCCCCATGAACAGTTCCAACGGAAGTTTTTGCATGATAAGCTAACGAGATGGTTATATACTGGTTATGATGGCATTCGAGCATGGCTTTCCACATCCGGGCCAATCTACACAAAATTCAGTAGACTTGCACAGGATTAAGCATTGACACTAGATAGTGTTTGGTATGAAGTACTTGATAAGTTTATATAAAGCAATACTATAGAAAAGATTTTAACTTTTTTCCTTCGTTAATATTATCCAGTACTATCCAATCCCCCTTACTAAACATGGGTTCAAGAGAAAAAGAAAGTTGGTAACAATACCAGACCTCTTTAGGGTTTTACGAAATAGAAATTTTTCTCACCCTTGAATAAGTTCCATAATTTGAGGGAGCAACTCTTCATCCCGCATTTTCTCTATTCGCTTTGATATTGAATCAACAGCATGAATTGCCACTCTAATTCGTGAATGCAGATCTTTCACCACTGCCCGAGTTTTGTCAATTATTTGAGGATTAAGATCCTTCGCAAATTGGTGTCGAAGCTGGTCACACTTGCGATCATATTCCTTCCGGATAGACTCACTGGCCTAAATAGGCCAAAGAAACAGACTGAAATTAGTTGACATTATACTGTAGAACAAAAAGGGTAACACATCACTAGGGCTACTAGCAATCAGCAATATGCATTCTTTCACATTGAGGATGCAAAATTCTTCGTATCAAGTTCATACCTAAAACTATGGCCAATTTAGTCGGTAGGTGTAATTGTATGACCCTGTACTCCTAAAGAAAAGGAGATATGGAGATGAATGCCTGTACCGTAGATCAAGGCTGAGCTGGTGATCAAGTAAATTCATTGTGGCTTAAAAATGGAAACATCAAGGCAGCCAATAGCCCCTAGTAGCACCCAAGAAGTAGAAACCTTGATAATGACCAACAACAAAAAAGCCTTAACCCCTATAACTTGCACATGAATCATTTTCCCTGGCTCCATTGATCCATCACAATTCAGCTGAAAGCTCCACGAAGTAAAATGTTTTGCCAGCAAATCGAATTATGGTACTTACAATTCTTCTAACACATTCTGCTAGGAATGTATCCATAGGGAGTTTCTTTGGGTATGCACAAAACATTCCTCAACAGCCATTGTTCCTCTAATTTATTCATAATTGGTGCCATCTTAGATAATAGCATTATTTGAGTGATCCATTCCATTTTATTCTGAATTTGCCAGCTTATTTGTGATTTCCCATTTGGTTGGCAAACCAGTTTGAAAATGCTTTATGATTTAGGTAGTCAACTCCAGTATATTGGCAACATTACGACCATACATTTTACAACTGCCACAACAATCGTGATTCTTTTTCACATTTGAAATTCTGTAGTGTCAATCTTAAAAATAGATCTCTAAAATCTCGAAAATGTTTTCACAACTTACAGTGTAAGTTTATCCATCAAATTTTAATTAGGCGAAATGAAACCTACCCCCTGCCCCCAGACATAAAACAAGAGCTAAATTGATTACACCCTCCTGATTTTGATCTGGGAACCAGAATGGTCAATATTCAAGGTAACTCTGAAAGTAAGTCCCCCTTACATGAAAGTTTGTGAACAATTAATGTAAATACAAAGGCTGACCTAGGCATTAAAACTTGACATGAAGTGATATTCTACATGTTGCATTTGACCTCTTTAATCTTAGTTCAATTTATAAACCTAACAACCTAAGGACATGCACCACTGTTATTTTTCATGCCATTTCATTGTCATTGTCATCAGATTTGAAATATTCTATGGCTTGGATCTTTAGTATTGTCTTATTTGTTAACTGTGTCTACTATATTAAGCAGAATACTATCACCCATTTTTACAGAATTGGAGAGAAACCTCAAATGAGGAAGAAAGGGTGGAAAGTAAGACCCTATATTTCCAAGTGTCTGCTGATATTTTCATGATTCTCTATAAGTTAGTGATGATACTGATACAAACACTCATCCCTCTCTGTTGATCTCCTTCATCACCAAACTCTCCACAGCATGTCGACACAAACCAAATATAGAAAAGCACGTGCATTTAATTTCACTGTTGCAACAATTTATATCAAGTACCTTCACTTCATCGTATAGCTTTCTCTCCCACGCATAAAGCCTCTCCAGTGTGGAAGAGTGACTTCCAGAAATCATGCAGAACTCTTCAATAAAATCACTCCCACTGTCATCATTGTCGTCCTTTGCGGTAAGAGGATTCCTAGATGAGGATGACCGTGATGATGTTGTCCTTTTCCAAGTTATAACCTTGGTCACATGTTCCAATCCTGCACATTTTCGATGTATGAAAATTTGACAGAAATGAAGGCTTATGATGTTAAGTTTCAACTTCACAGAGCAATTCTCAACACTTAAGTAACTCACGTGAAGATCAGTGGCCTATCTATAAATTCCTGTTAGTTTTCCATATTCCGGATAAAAGAAAGTCGAGTAGAAGAAATGTTGTTGCAAAACTGATAATACCCAAACTTTTACAGAACATGTATGAACAAATGCATAAAATTAAATCTTGATCAAGATAAAAATTAGAAGTACTGCATCTCATTGAGACAAAACAGCTAAGTGGTAAATAGAATTTAATTGTAAAAATCTAAATCAAACCCTCCTAAAATGCTCAAGCTAATGAGAACCAATGAAATTATTAAATAATTGTCTATGGTGCTAGGGTACAAGCTGGTACATACCATCAGGGACATTTGTACCTCTTCGTTGGCAACAAGCAGCTCGAAAAGAGGCTAAATAAACAGAAGATGATGAATTACCTGCAAATAATGCCATTAGGGTTCCAAAACAGCACACCAGAACTTATAGTTGACAAGGTACAAATACATTTCAATAAACAAAGGAAAATATCAAAATTCCCAATACAAAAGTGAATTATGGGCTTTCTTGATGTCATCAAGAAATTATTACCTTTTGCCTCATATCCAATACTGATTTTGCTGGACTCAAGCATCCTTGACACCACTTTCCCTGATTCAGAGGCTCTAAAGAACCGGTTGTCAATATCCTTTATGCTAGAGAGAAAATCTTTAGCTCTATGTGTTATATACTCCGAAGGATCTTCTATTTCAGCAGTTATATCTTTCTCTAGTGCAGATTTTTTCATCTTCAAATTATACTGTTCTAATGGAACCTTCCCTGCCACATTTCCCGCTGATCCATTTCCTTTTATCTCATTGTTTAAATCTTTCACTTCACCATCGACTCTTTGATGACCACTGCTTTCATTCTTTTCACGTGTGGCTGAATTTGAATTGCTCACAACCAATTTATTATGTCCATTTCTTGGAGTCTCCGACTTTGGCGTCATAGGCCCTTCCTGAATCCCACTGGTGTTAACGAAATCAACACCATTCTCACCAAAATTCCCATACATTCTCACATCATCAAAGTTCAATTTCAAGCCATTCTGCCCCACAAATCTAAAGCTCTCATTCTCATCAGCATTCTCAAAAAAATCCCAAGACGATCCCAACTCAGGAGGCGGAGGCGGAGGCGGAGGCGGAGGTGGAGGTGGAGGCATTGAAAATTCACCCTCCTCTACATACATATTCCTAGGAGGTGGACTCACTCTAACAGTCAAAGAACTAGCTCCACCTGACCTCATGTAACTAATTCTAGCTGTAGGTGGTGATAAAGGGCTCCCATTGAGCACTGGAGAATCTATAGCGCCACCAATATGTGATGGGGAGTGCGAAAGATATGAAGAATGTGATGGGGTTTTATCATTTTCAGTGGCTGAAGTTGATAGAGAGGACTCTATCAAGACTTCAGCCTCAGCACATCTTCTCAGAGCAATGCCTATGTTTCTTAGAGACTGAACATATGAAACATGCGCAGCTGCTAAACCGTACCTTGAATCAATGGCTTGCTTGATGAATCTTTTCCTTTCTTTACACAGCCTCAAAGCATCACTCCTCTCGGATTTTGAATTTGTTGCGCCCATTTCACACTCAAATTAAGAAACTCACTTCATAAAATTAACCACTGTTGCGTTCATGAACTTAGCTGCATTCGCAATTCCTCACCATATAAATAATATTTTATTTCCCTAAAACCTCTGAAAACCCTGTTCATGAAATCATACCCCTTTTCTATTTTACAATCAAAAGCTAACGGCACATAATTCAGAATTTTTTTTAAAAAAACCCTATTTTCTTTAATAATAATTAACTCTCTCAAAATCAATGCAAACCCAAAATCAGAAAAAGAGGGCAAAAACCCTTATCACACGAGAGAAAATGCAGAAAATCCACTGCCACTGCACTGCAGATTCAACACAAAGAAAAACAGATGAAAATGTCAACACACTCTTTTTATTAACAGGTTTTATTTCGAATCAGAAGAGTAAAGGACCCTGCTCTGTTTTTTTCAGGAAAAATGCAAAGAGAATTCAGAAAAATGCAAAAACATATGAGTAGTTGAGGAAGTCATAAATAAATCTTCGCCTCTTTAAAATGAAAACCCGAATCGATTGGAAATTTTGGGTTTACAGTCAACCCATGCACAATTCTTGTCCTTTGTTTAGAGTCGAAAAGCAGAATTTTTTTAGCGCAAAAAGTGTAAGAATGGGGCAATGCTGTAATGATAAACAAAAAAAGAAAAATGCTTACAGTTGATTCAAAGAGCATCGGAATGTGCGTGAATGATGCTCCACATTCATTCCTGTTCTAATTTCTTTAATCACAGAGAAAAGAAAGCACACCACTCACCATTTTCTTGCCCATAATTTTTATCTATTTGATCTGATAATTACCAGCAATGGATTAAAAGAAAATAATTTTTTTTTTTTTATAAGCAGTAACAATTCATGAGAAATGTAAAGATGACCGAAATGCCCTTAGGTTTTCCAAAATGATCCTTGGGTAACGGCTCCTTGTGGAGGCTGGGTTTTGCAAAGTCAATTATTGTTAATTGTTTATTCGGTTATCGAGTTCTAAAGCATGTTTGGCTAAACAAAAAAGTAATGTTATTCATTCTCAGTAGGATGAAAACACAGTCTATGTGACTTTAAATGATAAGTTAAATGAAACGTGAAATTAAATGACTTATTTAATTTCACATATCATTTAATGTTACATTAACGTCACATAGTCTGTGTTTTTATCCCCAACAGGGATGAGTAGCATTACTCAAAAAGAGTAATGTTATTCATTCTCAGTGGGGATGAAAACACAATTTATGTGGTTTTAAATGATAGGTTAAATGAAATGTGAAATTAAATTACTTATTTAATTTCACTTATCATTTAATTCTACATTAATGCCATCTAAACTATTTTTTTTTTGGGTAATGCTACATGTACACACACTTTTACACAATCTTTTACACATCTCTCACATGGAGGGGGGTCCACGATTATTTTATTATGTGTGGGCCCCCTTCCATGTGAGAGAGGTGTAAAAGATTGTTTAAAAAATTGTGTACACTTAGCATTATTCATTTTTTTATCTCAATGAGAATGAATATCATTACTTTTTTAAAAATAGCAAAAGAAATCGTTGGGTTTAAAGACTTGTGAGAGCATTCTGGAGTTCAATTTTGAAACAATAAAAATTAATTAATGCATAACCCTTACTTTTTGATTGATGGGATTTGAAATTGTCGCATGTAGGAGAAAGCCAAATCATTCTCACGAGACTTCTGTTACTGCATAACCCAGTAAGCACGTATTCAACATAAAATAATTATGGTAAACTATGTCTTTCAAAAATGTCGAGTTAGAGTTAAATATCATAACAAAGTTGGAGAATAGGATCTAGCGTATTCGTAACATCTTAAGTAAATGAATAATTTTATTTATCATTATAATGATTAAACATCGATAATGTGACAATCTGTGTAAAATAATATGATTGAATAATCCAATTTTTATGAAAGAGGGGAGCGAAGAGAAAAATGTAAAGGATAATGGGTTACTATATCATCGATAATGTTCCATCGTTATGATAATAAATAGCATTATTCTAAGTAAATGATTCGGAATAAAAGAATGAAACTAGTGTAGACCTTGTTAGTTTTACATGAAGATTTCAGTCCTAGTCCAATTATCAAAATTGTAGCATTCATAGAAAGAAAAAGAAAGAAAACAAGAAAAAAGAAGGACGAAGGCCGAAAATTACTAAAGATCCAATATGTTGATTCTTGTCTCTAAAAACCTCAAAATTTTCATAGATCCATTGAACATTAAACCAATACTCAAGTTTATTCATATTTTATTTGGGACTCGTTTACACTTTTTTTTTTTTTTTTAAAAAAAGTAATTTCTAATTTTCTAATAATTCATTTGGAGCTCGTTTGCATTTTTTTAGAAAAAAAAAATTAAGTTTTAATTTTTTAATAATTTATTTGGGACTCGTTACACTTTTCAAAAAAAAAATTGGGACTATAGCTGATATTAATTCTTTATCTTTTTTATTTAAATATGAGGGTATATTTATCATTTCACAGCTCTTTATTGAGAAATTTGATGAAAATGGATATAAATAATGATTTGTGCAATCGCATGTGTAATTAGGGGTGAAAATATATAAAAAAAAAAAAAGTAATGTAAGGACATTTTTTACAATAATAGTGAAATGTATGAATATTATGTGTTAATTACTCTTTTAATAATTTATTTGGTACTCATTTACGTTTTTAAAAAAATTGGGACTATGGTTGCCATTAATTTTTTCTTTTTATTTTTTTTAAAAAGAGTGGTATATTCGTCATTTTACAATTTTTAATTGAGAAAATGGATGAAAATATCATTTTGCGCAATAAAATGTGAAAATATGGGTGAAAATACCAAAAACATGAAAGGTATGAACGTTTTCAACAATAATAATTAAAGGTGTGGATGTTACGTGCTAATTACCCTTTAATTAATTGTAATTCAAATTTTACATGAAAAAATAATATTCTTTAAGCTTACTTCAAGTTTTAGCATTTTTAAATAATAAAGACTCGCCACAACCTAGTGCAACTTTTAATTGATTAACAAGAAACATTATTATAAATCACAACCTTATAGCATAATAATAAAATTGTTAGAATTTGGCTTTGATCCGAAATCTTTGTTGAAAATAATTAGGAATTCTAAATAAAGTGAGATAAATTCTAATTGAAATGCTATTGTGGAATCACATTCAAGTTTATTTGACAAATTTTAGTTAAAATTTTATTTGGAAGCCCTATTGAGAGTTAGAATTTGTGTTATATCTTAACATGTTGAAATTATAGAACGGAAGGTCTTCTCGCCACATTTTTACTAGTTTGAGGCTACCGGGCGATGAGCGCCAACAATAGAGAAGCTAGCGCCCACTGGTACTAGTCTATATCACTCGAGCGTCAGGGCGTCATTGCCCTAGCATTAGCCACCTGCTCGAGCAACAATGTTTCAGGCTCAAGCCCCTTTTTACGTTTTGACGAGTTTTATTGCATTCTATTTCAACTACAACTCTACCATTAGGGTTTGGACGTTCCCTATATACAGTTGACTCTTCATTATGATTTAGGAGAAGTAGAAATATTGTAAACACAAAATCTTTGTATTCTTTCTCCATATTATAATAAAATCTCATTTACTTTACAAATTATTATTTTCTTGTAATCAATTAATCTATATTGTGGTTACGATATCTTATTTTCTCCAACAATTTGGTATTGGATTAATTCGATATCATCTTTGTTTCACAACAAAAACAACGATGATTCGTTACATTGTATTTAAATTCATGACATATCTTTTGTGTACAATTTTATGTAGCTTATTGATAGTCAAGTATATTAAGAGTTTGAAACCAGTCTTCTAAAAAATGTCGACCATTTAATAAAGCAATTCAACCAATTTAAAACAAAAATTGGCAATCAAATCTAAAATTAATATTTTCAAACAAGTCATCGTTTTATAGGGGTATGTTGAGGATATAGTTTTTACAATGCTTAGATATAAAAACAATGCGGATCTACAATCAAGCAATTGGGGTTTGAAAATTATATATTTAATTATCCAAATTAGACGACTCTGAATTAATGTCAAATAAATTTTTATTTAAGTTGATATTAGAGTCAGCAGAAATTAATGAAATATAATTATTGAATCAATTTTAAGTATTCATCTATGACTAGTTATTTTTAAGTTCGCCATTTTTCATTTCAAAATGTGCATCATATACTGGCCACGAGTTCTTCAAAATGATACCAAGAATCTATTATGACAATCGTGAAATGTAGCCAGTACAAGTCAAAGTGGTAACATGCACCAATTAAATTTATTAAACCCATTTCATGTAATTATTTGCAACTTCCATCTTTTAACTATTCTATAAATTGAAAGGCGATAGGGGTATCCAAAAGTCCCGAATCGGATCGAACCGAATCGAATCGAGCGGTTCTTCATAAATTAAATACCCGAACGGATACCCGAATCGAGAACCGATGGGTTTGGGTCGGGTTTCGGGTCTAGACCAAGAACCGAAAAATCGAATAAGAACCGAAACTAAATAATTTTTTTATTTTTTATATTGAATTAATTAAATTATTTTATTTTTTTCTAAACAAATTAGTAAATTAATTAAATAAATCAGATTATTTCATAATTTTAATTTTAAAGCCCAAATCATTTTTAAAACTCATTAGCCTATTTTAATTTGAAACAAATGAATATATTTTATTTAGTGTTGCTGTAATATTAATATCTACTTTTTGGTATTTATATGCATTGAATTAATCTTATTTAACGACTACTTATTTATATGTTTTTGAATTGGGTTATGTTAATTTGTAAAAGTTACGAGTAAAATGTCATTACTTGTATTTATGTAGTGCTGCTGTAAATATTAAAAAATTTAATTATGGTACGGAACCGAACAGAACCGAACCGAACGGAACCGAACCCGAACGGTTCCATAATTATATTTGGACCCGACGGGTCCATTTATTAAATACCCGAAAGTTTTGGGTCGGTTCGAATCTCTTCAGAATCGAACCGAACCTACCCACGGACAGCCCTAAAAGGCAATTTACAAAGTATGTCGTACATAATTTTTTAAAAAAAATCTTTTATAGTCCTAAATCAACCGGCAAACTAACTAGGTGGAATAGGTTAGCTGCAAATAATTTTTAAAAAAAATTGGATGTTGGGTGGACTTGGAGCTGACATTGACCCCTGGAGATTAAAATCAGTTTTTTTAATAGATTCTAATAAAAGTTAATGAAATGTATGGTTGAAAAGTTGTAAGATCCAGAAAATATGTAATTAAAATTATATATTGACTTTGACTTAGATTAAAATCTAGATTTTAATTCCTATCAAACTGGGGATAAATGACTTGAGCTACTTTTCATAATAATATTTTAAGTAGATGCCAACTTAGGATTTGTTTGATACAACTCTTATGAGTAGAACTTCTAGCAGTAGAAATTTTGATTTTGACATTAGAGTTTTCATTATAAGTTGTTGGCTGTTTAATTGTTAATTGAAGAAGTGTTATGAATATTAAATTAATTATTTGGTTTCATAATTATAAAAATACTTATGTATAAACTTTATATTTATTTAATTGGATTACAAGTTTAAAAAGTTTTTTTTTTTTGGATAATTGCAGCAAAAGTCTCAAACCTTTAAAATATTAGCAAAATTTTCCCAAACATTTGATTTGTTACAACCATCACCCCTAACCTTTTCAAATGTTCAGATGAAGCCCTTTTAGACCATTTTTATACATAATTCTATCGGTTGACCAAAAATTTAATTTTGACCACATTTTTAATATTTTGAAAATGGGCAAAAGAATAACTTTCTATTTATCACATTAAATAATTAAATAAAAAAATAAGCAAAAAAAAAAAAAAAAAAACAGACACATACACATACACATACACGCAATGGTCTTCTTTCTCTCAACCCTCATCCACCCCCACCTCAAACCCAAAATCAACACTAACCACCTCCACCTCCACCTTAAACCCAAATGGCCTCATTAGAAGAACAAAACATTACCCGATTAATCTTTATTTTGACCCAAATCCCCTTATTTCAAACCTTGTGACCTCCATTTTTATACCATTTTCCGAGAATTCCACTCTACCTTTCGGATGTCATTCTTGGAATTTGCTTCTTTTTTATTCAGAGTTCCAGCTTCTTGTTTAGCTCAAACTAGTGAGATTTTGGAGACAAGAAAAACAAATTCTTGAAATGAAGACTCTGCAATTTTTTGCCCGGTTTTTCTTAGATTGATTCTTGTTACTATTGTTTCAAATTCATTGCAGTGCTGCTGCAACTCTTCTTGAAAATGACAAGCAGGCATTGTTGGATTTTGCTGAAAAGCTTCCTCATATGAGGACTTTGAACTGTATTGAGCATGTTTCCAGTGTGCAAGAACTGGACTGGTGTTGTGTGTAGTGAAGGTGGCTCAAGGGTAATTTCACTAAGATTGCCTGGTGTTGGTTTTCATGGACCTGTTCCATGTTGGGAATTTACTTAATCATGCACAGCGGAAATAAAACAATTTTCAATTCCCAAACGAAGATCTGCAATGTGTTTAGATAGAAACTGTGATGAGAATGATACATTTGATGAATTCCACAAACTCTTTTGCTTTTTCTTGAACTCCAATGATCACGATCTGTAATCCAAGCTGTCCAATTGTCCAGCCTCCCATAGTGATCTACACAGAGAACAAGAATGAAGGGGCTAGGGTTTTCTTTTCTTGTGCTAGCAAGAATAATGAAAATTCCATACTACTTTCAAACCCTAGTAGCCTATTAATATAAGTTCAAATGGGTTCGACCCATCTGTTAAACTTAACCCGGTCCAATATTCAATTAATCAAATTAATTAAATCTGGTCCATGAATTAATTAATCCAATTAATTAATTCGGGTCTATTAATAAACAACCCAATTAATTAATTATCCAACTTTGTCAATTAATTAATTGATAAATCTCATTCTTCTGATTCTCTTTTGTGTGTGACCCATTAGGTTCCCGATCATGATGTCTAACGACGTGAATCATTATTTTGATCTAATCAAAATCGATAAATTAAAATGCCCCTTTTAACTTATCACTAATTTACTTTCTTTGTCCTAGATTGACATCTAACAATGTGTCAGGGCAATACATGTGACGAAAAATATCACGTAGTATGACAAAACCAAACTTGTTCGTTTATCGTGAAACTATAATCCTTTCGTCAATATGATCCGATCAATTATGAGATATGGATATGTGTCAATCTCAATTATCGATCATATCTTTTATCCCACTGTTAAGTCAATGTACGTCGAAAACTCTTTTCCGACTTATGAGTTCACCTTGGCCAAGGACTTCATTATCAACTTAACTGGATAAAATGTAGATCATAATCTCTTACTATCTAAGAGTGACGAATCCTCTATTGGTCATTCATAACCTTCATATGATTCTTGACATACCCGAACGATGTTGTATTAGCGACCCTTGGCAGAGCAACATCCAACACCACCAAAGTATGACTGTCCTCATATAAGGTACCATGATGACCTCAAGTCAAAGGACCAATTCCACTATCGAACGTTAGAGATTAACCACTAACACTCAGATAGTTATCCATGTAGAATCTCTCAGCGGGTCTCCAATGTTTTGTTCTATAACAAAACATCCACGTGTTCATTCAAGTGTCACCACACTTTAATTTGTGAGATCGGCTACTTACTTCATAAGTAAGAATGCCATACGCGATAGTCTATCCGTAATAACGATATTCGTATCTCGTTATTACTTCGACCACAGACGATTTAAGATTCATCATATGTAATTTGTATCTCACAATCACAACTCCTTGTGATTAACAAATCACCAAGACTTGAATCTACGGATTCTATTATTTAATTTATTAGAATAGTAATTCAATTAAATAATAGATATTGCCATACATATGCATTGATTATATATATATTCAAAGTGTTTATGTCCAAAGTTGATTGGACCTAGGGCATAACACTTACATACCAGAGAATACATTGAGCCGCTTATCAACATTGCATATCTTAAGCCTCAGATCCAATCATATTAATAAGAGTTTTCCTTTGGATTTTGGTAACTTTAAAAACCTTTCTTATCTTTATTTTCGGCACAATAATTTTAGAGTAATGCTATTTAGTCCCATTAAGATTACAACATCAGTTTAGGTGGCGTTAATGTGGCATTAAATGATAGGTGAAATAAAATAAGTTATTTAATTTCATCTCTCACTTAGCCTATCATTTAGAGTCACATAGACTAGGGTTACAATCACATTGGGGATGAATAACATTATTCATAATTTTAAGGGTCCTTTGCCTTTAGATTTCTCAACGTGGAAGAACTTGACTGTTGCTAATTGGTCTAATAATGGAGGTCACAAAGTTTGATATAAAGGGATTGGAGGTGGAGGTGGAGGTGGAGGTGGTTGTCGTGGATTTTGGGTTTGAGGTGGGGGTGGGTGAGGGTTGAGAGGAAGGAGACGATTGTGTGTGTTTTTTTATTTTTTATTTCTTGTTTATTTATTTAATGTGATAAATGAAAATTTACTTTTTTGATCCTTTTTAAAATACTAGTCACAGTTAAACGTGCGTTACACATTATTTTGAAATACTTTATAAACATTGTAAAATTTATATTTGAAAATCAGTAAATATAAAAAATAGTTAAAAAAAACTGTTTATGTGAAATTAACTTTTTATTTATTTATTTACGGGTATGATAATAATTAACATTAATTTATATATATCCTACTATAATTCAATCAATTAATTCTTTAAATTCATGCATGAACACTTTCTATATTTTGGTGGCTATTTAATTATTTTAGAAATACTACAATTCAATTATTTATGTATGTACATGTATACTAATTAACGTTTATTTATGAATATATAAAATATAATATTAAGTCATCAAGTTTATGTACACATGTTTTGGGAGCTATTAAACTATTTTAGGAGTAAATAAATTATTCAAGTTCATGAACACTCATTTATTTTCAAGAATTCATTTTATTATAAATTATTTTAGAGTATATAAATTATTAAAGATCATATAATTTGAGAGTTATTCAATTATTATAGGAGTAGATAAATTATTCAAGTTCATGCACACTCGTTTAATTTCAATATTATTCATTTAGTTTATGATATAACGCCATTTGTTTAAAGAGTTAATTTTAAAAATGGTCACTGAAGTTATAGCAAAATTACAAAATGGTCATTGAAGTTCGAAACTTGCATAAACGGTCACTCAACTTTCAGTCACTTTTAAAAATGGTCACTGAGCAAAATTAAGGGACTTCTTTGGTTACTGAGCTATCCTACTCGAGTTTAAGATATATTTAAAATGTGGTGATACACCTTATTGTAAATTTTTCCTATTTTGTTATTTTTCAAGACTTCTTTAAATACTAGTTTTTGCCCGTGCATCTGAGTTATTTTGAAGGTAACGTTAGTATGTTAAATATGTTAAATTATCGTAAATTACATCTTGAATGTTAGATATGGGCAATTTAAATTATCCCAGTAAATTTGCAATTGATGTAAAATAAATTTTATTTGGAGGTGAAAGTTATCTTGTTGAGTCAGGTCTAATTTTCAAGAAATGTTGGGTGTTGTTTAATTTAACATTGTGTGTCTGAATGTAACTATCAATTTGACCACTATTTTATGTATTTTAGTAATGTAGACAAGCTATAAAAAAAATGTAGCTCACGAAATCTTGCAGTAA
Source organism: Fraxinus americana (assembly GCA_035079005.1). Taxonomy (NCBI): domain Eukaryota; kingdom Viridiplantae; phylum Streptophyta; class Magnoliopsida; order Lamiales; family Oleaceae; genus Fraxinus; species Fraxinus americana. The sequence goes on along the minus strand of CM068706.1, from coordinate 8,768,014 downwards.
AAAGAAGAAAATAAGTTAATTTGACGATTTGGAAGGGAAAACAGCAAATTTTGGCCTTAAAAACTACTCGCACCCAGCCAAACTGGTGGTCCCGACGTGCGCGCCGAAGAGAGATTTTCGAACTGGGGTTATGAACGCGATTCCGATAACCGTAACCAAAATTATGGTCGAAATACTAAAATACGTTTAAATATTTTGTCAATTTAAGTTATTTTCTTCTTTTTACCTCAAAATTTCGTTCATTCCATAATTATGTCTTTTATTTTGGTATGATTATTGAGTTTTTGTTATTTTTTATAAAATTCCGATAATAATGTTTTTATTTCAGCTGCATTTTTTATATCTTTTATAACATCTTTAGTTGTCTATATTACCAAAATAAATAAGATAGTGGTCAAGTGCGTAGTGACATTCAGACACACATTGTTAAATTAAATAACACTCAACCTGTGTTAAAAATTAAACTTGACTCAACAAAATAAAAGTAACTTCAGTAGTATTTGACAAATTTACTTGTATTAAATTACTCAGAATGAAAGAAAAAATGTCCAACTTAAATTTGCCCCTTCTACATTTACAATGTATAATAATCATCTATTATATTTCGGAGAAAGAAAAAAATTCTTGAACAAGATGAAAAGCAATGAAGCAACATCCAATGAGAATCTTCTGTGAAAATATTAACTATCTAACAGAATTGAAGCCTCATTGAGAAAGCAATGTTCATCAATAAGCTTGTCACTTGTTGCAAAATTAATTGGCTCAGACGTCATTTTTATGATCCCGTTGTAAGCAATCATAGCAAGTTAACGTCATCGAGATATAATGCGAAGTATAAGTGTAACAACACAAGTAAAGTTTCAACATTTTATGAGCAATCTTGTAATAAAAAGGAATGTTATATAACAACACAAGTGAAGTTTGAATAAAATTAAGTTATATAATCATTTTTAAGTGTTACATAAATCCGTAACCTCGTGGGGGTTCGGGGGCAACTCCCTCGACGGGGATCGACTTGTCCGGTCAGATCGCGAGGGTCGAGGGGACAGCGCCCCTCGTGGGGGCTCGGGGACAACGCCCTCAAAAGGAATTTTAATTTTCGTATATGTGTTGAAGAGTTTATCTGTTGGAAATAAAAATTTTTTAACAAATACCAAAAACAATAAAAGTAGGAAAAAAATAATATTTTTAATGGCCGTGTTTTAAAAAAAAAAATACTGCTCCGCATTGCTCCGTAGTCTGCACAGCACGGAGCATTGCTCCGAATGCTCCGTGCTACACTATTCGAAGTTTTTTTTTAGCAAACTTACAATTTTTTTTAAACCAATTTCAGTATGTAGCATAGCATAAATTGCAATTTATTAAATATAAAACTATAAACATCCAAACTAAACCAATAAAAATTTTTAGGGCTACCATTATATTTTTTGCTATTTCTGGTGTCTTGTTGGTTTAACAAATTTTATCTACAACAAAAGTAAAAACACATACTCAAGTTTAATCTCATCATTTATCTTTAATTTCATATTTTTTATTTATATTTTCAACTTGAATTAACCAAATACACATATTATGCTCAAAGTTAACCCATATATTTCATTTAGAAAATCACAGTAACATCCAAAATTTACACTTCGGATTGAGTTATCAGTAATCAGCTTTATCTTACCTGATGGTGGAGCAAACACAAATTTTCCAACAAGAATGTTGATTCTATCCTTCTCCATCTTCTCTTCTTTTCTTTTTCCCAAACTTTTCGTTTGTTGCCTATTCTCGGTGACGAAGAGAAAGATTTCTTTTTTTTTTTTGTATATAAATGCAAAGAATAAGAAAAATGCAACAACCGCCTTTCACCGAAAATACAGCCACCACCTTTCACCGCCTACATTTTTAACCAAATTTTTATAATTTGATTCTCCCCCCAACGTTTTGTTTCTTATGAATTTCAAAAGTATCAGTAAACGGATGGATTCCCACCGCCTTTCATCGAAAAAATACAACCATCGCCTTTCACCGCCTACATTTTTGACCAAATCTTTATAATTTGATTTATAATTTGATTCCCACCACGTTTTGTCTCTTATGAAGGGATAAAATGGAAAGATGAAATACGACCCGAAGGAACAGGAAACGGAGGGATTCCCGCTTTTAATATAAGAGGGATATAATATATAACTTCCCATAAAAGCCAGTTAGAAATTTCATAGAGAAATCTAAAATTTGGGCTTCTCTAAAATAACCTTCTAAGCTTTATTATTATTATTTTTTTTTTCAAAAAGTTGACAATTAACAGTGCCACGCAAGAAAAATACAAATGATCATTTTGAAATATTTAACAACCTTTAGTGACTGTTATTGAAATTAATCCGTTCCTATTTTGTCGGTTTGGTGCTAGAAAGCTCGATTCAGTAAACTATTATGCAATCTTTCTAGGACGACCGTTTCTATGCTAACCCATTTGGACCATTTGGAAAAAAGTCATTGATATATTCTGCACTTGATAGTTGATACCAAATGATACTAAAAATGGAGGAAGGCTCCTTTGGAGTTAGGAGTATAAAAGGTGCACAGACCCTGGTCAACTTGGGCATATCCCGCGGTTAACCTCCACCCATCACTGAGGGACCGGGGATGGGTGGTCCATGACATAGTCTGGTGTAAGTTAGGATACCTGGATATCAAAAAAAAAAAAAGATGGATATAAGAAATTGAAAATTTTCAAGTAATGCAGTACTACTATTTGTTTTTTCATCCAAATTAGGTGACAAAAACTCTAGAGTTGGTTTTTAATGAAAACCCCACCATCTTAACACATACTTCAAAGAAATAAGAGACTCATTAAATATAAGATATTCTCAATTTTAAAGAGTCAACTAGTTACGGCACCGAGCCGAGCCAATTCATGAGCCTAAGCTCGTGGCTCGTAAAAAAAGTATCGAGTTTTTTGGGCTTGAGTTGAGACCGAGCTTGGCTTGTCCCCAAAAACAGGGCTTGGCTAGGGCATTGGCTCGAGTCGAGTCGGGTCACGATTTTTTTTTTACTCAATAGAAAAAATGGATTGTTAATTTACAAACTACAAAATAAATTATGTAACTTGTTGAAATTTACAAACTAATTAGTCAATAATTTACAAATTTAAAAAAATTAATTACTCAAGTAGTTTAAAGAGCAAATAATAACCTTCCTTCTTTTTCGAGCTTGGGATTGGCTATTGAACGTAGATGGAGTTAAAATTATAAAAGAATAAAATATTACGCGTATAATTTTATTTTATTTTAAAGTGAAGTAAAAAAATTATGGAAGTAAATCAAGAAACTAAAACTTACAATATTAAGATCCTATGCTTGGATATGTTGTTACTCATCGACTATTATACTGTCACTTGATTTTGAATACATAATTCTCCACATTCCCATCCTTCAAGCAAAAAAATTATTTTGAATTAGGTATTTAAAAAAAAAATTCTAAAGTTGAAAACATCTCCAAAAGACGTTCTGAAAATTGAACAACTCTAAGAAATTTTTAAATTTGGTGATGGAAATGGACGAGTGGCAAATTTTCTTACTAGTGTATACTAGCAATAAATGTTGTATTTTGGTTAGTGAGGCTCATGGGCTGGCTCGGGCCAAATCTCATTTTTGAGCCTTGATCCGAGTTTTGGCTATTGCAAATGAGCCAGGAGTGGGCTCGGCTTGGCTCGGACTTTTTTCGAGTCAAGCCACGAACCACTCGAACCCGAACTCATTTGCCACCACTAGTCAATCATTGAATTTCCAAATTAAGAGAGCTTGATAGTCCAAGAATAACTAACTAAGAGAAAGATGAATTGATTTTTAAAACTTTTTCAAAAAATTAATCTAAATTTAACCAAATAAAGATTAAATATATTAATTCAAATAATAAGCGCAAACATAAAAGCAATAAGTAAAAGAAAAGAAATGTTGCAAACAATATAATTGTGGAGGTTCGATCCAAAACAATGATCTACGTCCTCTGTTACCCAGCTCTCCAACACGAGCAAGACCTTTTCACTATATCGATTGACTTAGTGTGCAATCCAACCATTTACAACGCTTTTGTTGACTTACAAATAAGGAGCATCGATCCTTATACAATATTGAGCTTTACGGGACCTCAATATGACCCATACTATTGAGTTTAACGGACCTCAATATAACCTACACGGTGATTTACAATAAGGAGCTCCGATCTTTATACTATTGAACTTTCATTGAACCTCAACACGGTCCACAAATTTGGAATAAATGATTTTACAATGAAAACTCTCTTAGGCCCTGTTTGGTACACATTATTTTTTTCATTCTCATTCTTCTACTCATTTTCAACCACACATTCTTCAATAAAATAATATTTTTCATCACATCAATAACTTTTCCTTCATTTTTAACCACACATTTTCCATCAATCTACTATTCAATAATACATTCTTTCAAAAGAATGTGTACCAAACACACTCTTAATAAATGATACAAATGAATTAAATACTAAAATGGGCTAACACTTCAATAAATAGTAATAAATGATAATTCAAGTGTTAAATGAAAAACTTTTGATGTATATGATAATTAGAAATTTGATTCAACCAATTAAAATTTTTTAATGAGAAGATGAAGAATAATAAATTCAATGTAAGTAAAAAAAATCTTCTCAAAATATATATCTCTTTTAATGAATGATTATAATAAATTAAATAATAAGAAAGAGATGAGAAATTTTGATGAACACGATGATTTTACAAGTTTGATTTAATCAATCAAAGTTTTTAATATAAAGAAGTAGAAGAAATACATACATTTTGATACTCTTGAAATTTTTTTAATAAATGCAAGAAGTAGAAGTCTTTATAGAGTTCAAAACGTCAAAAAATCTGAGACCTCGGATGACTATCCGGTCCACCACCTCTTGTCCGGATGACTAATATAGTCGTTTATACATAAAAATCAGATGTCAAAACGATCAAATTTTGGACTGTTGAAAAAACTTCCGATCGACCGCCTATTCCGACCGGTGTACTGCCGGCAGTTTGGTCCTTTTACGTTTTGACCCCGTTTGTTTCAATTTGAAGGTTTTGAAAGACATGGACTTTTGAAAAATATTTTTTAACTAATTTTTCAAGATAAAAGATGTTTTTCATCATTTTTATATTTGATCAAATTATTGCATTATAGTGACTTTCGATGCACAAAATTGTTTTTAATGCATAGAAAGATTTTGAGTTTAAGCATTCATTACCAAATATCAAAGTGTTGTACCTTTCCACTTTATTTAAGAAATCAAGTTTTTGATCTTACTCTGAACTTTGGCTCTTAAATTTTTGAATGTGTGATTTCGATCTTAACCTCCTTAATGAGTCCAATTTGTGATAATAGTTTCTTTATCTTTTGACGACCAACGATCAATTTTCCATCATATACCTTGAAAAACTATAATTACTTTAATTCAACTTGTTAGAAAATAAGATTAACTTGTTTGTTATAATCAAAACTTTAAGGTTATAATCAACCACAGTTCAACAAAGCTAAACTCACTCTTTATAATTAAATGTATTCAAAGTATTTCAATTTTCAATGAAAAAATAATATAATAATTTGGAGGAAAACTAGTGAAAATAAAGAGACAAGGAAAAATAAAAAATATTTTTTTTTAAATAGTAAAATTAAATGTACTTAAAAAATTTTACTTTTTAAATTTATAGACGCTCTCTAAATTTTAAAAAATACACTTTAAAAATAAAGAGTATCTTGAAAATGCTCTTACTACGCGTTTACAACTTATGAGGATGTTTTTGAAATGTGTGGGACTCATGAAAGATATGGTTAATATTGATTGTTTGATTTAGATTTAGATTAATTAATTGGTGGGGTCCACACTAATGTGAATGTGTTGTAAGTATTGTAACCCACTAATGATTGTACCAATAGCTTTTTTGTTATTTTCTTCATAAATGAAGGTCGAGCTTTATGTTCAGCTTCTAAAATTGTATATTTCTTTTTCCCACCTAATTATTAATAAGTATTCTGCTCATAAATCGTTTGAATAAAAAAAAAAAATCCTTTAAAGTCATTTAACACATAGCGAAACATGATGTCAACTCCTGCAACTAATTCCTCAAATTCAACACAAGCCCACGTACTCACAGATCATCCTGTCTTTTGTGGTCTCACGTATATACGTATATACAAAATCATCTTTCCATCTCGTAAATTGTTCACTGTCCCCTAGCTGGATTACGGATTTTCCTCTTAAGGGAATGAATCCACGTTGAATAAAGAAGGAAATATAAATCAATTTATAAGGGTTAGGCCTACTCCTTTTAGCCTCTGTTTGGTATTCATTCTTTTTTTCATTCTCATTCTTCTACTAATTTTCAACCACACATTCATCAATAAAATAATATTTTCCATCACATCAATAACTTTTCCTTCATTTTCAACCACAAAAAAGATGTGATTTGACACAAAGAATGCATTTTTTTCTAGAATAATGGTTACCAAACGGTGCCTTAACAAGACTGACATTTTAAGATAGAATTCAAGATCTTAACATGGTATCAGAGCCCATTAATTTTCAATGAGTAATTCGATCCGATTAAGATTCAAAAAAATGGGCACACAAATTTCAAGATTGATCTGCTCAAACGAGCCACCATCTTGCGAGGCATGTTAAGGGAAAGAATCTCACATCGATTAAAAATGAAAACATAGACCAATTTATAGGAATTTGGATTACTCCTCTTAATAAGGTTAACATTGTAAGATGAAATCCAAAATCTTAACACTTATGTACTTTTATATATTTTCCAATATATATTCTCTGCTATACACATAAAAGTTGATACATACACAAAAGATTACATATTGCACACACATTATTAAGAAGAATGGTGAAGTTTCATGGTGAAATTGAACCCCCTAGTCCTAGTAGTTCTATTGATCAGTCAGATGAAGAAGAAGAAGAAGAAGAAGAAATTAGCTACAATGATCTCAAGAAACGCATGTGGAAGGACCGGATACGTCTGGAAAAGATCATGGCGCAGAGAGAAAGATTGGAGCCAGAATCAAAGCCCAATCAAGAACAGTTAAGAAAGAAAATAATGTCTAGAGCCCAGCACGAAATTCTCAAGTACATGGTGAGGATTATGGAGGTTTGTAATGCACAAGGCTTTGTTTATGGGATTATACCGGAGAAGGGGAAGCCGGTCACTGGCTCATCGGATAGTTTAAAGGAGTGGTGGAAAGAAAAAGTGTCGTTTGATAAACATGCTCCGGTAGCCATTGCTGAATTCTTGCACAAGATTGTAAAGCAAGGCAATTTGGATCCAATTTCTTACGTGCATCTACTTCAAGAATTGCGAGATACTACTTTAGGTTCAATTCTTTCTGCCCTAATGCAATACTGTGTCCCTCCACAAAGGAGGTTCCCTTTGGAAATAGGGTTATCTCCCCCTTGGTGGCCTAAAGGAAATGAAGTTTGGTGGGGGGATCAAGGGGTGGTAGCACAAGAACAAGGTGTACCACCTTATAAAAAGCCTCATGACCTTAAAAAGGCTTGGAAAGTGAGTGTTTTGGCGGCAATTATTAAGCACATGTATCCCAATATGGATAGATTGAGAAGGCTAGTGAATCAGTCCAAATCCTTACAACATAAGATGACAGTTACGGAAACTACAACTTGGTCCAGAGTTGTTAATCAAGAAGAAGCCCTTTTGAAACTTACTGAGAAAGCACTTAAAATCTCACCCTCCAAAGAAGAAGAAGAAAACAAAGAGATTGCAGAATTGTTAGATGGGAGCAATCAAAAAAGGAAGTTCGAGTCCGAAAGTGAGGAGCCAGCGGCTACTCTATATGCTTGCCAAAACTCAGAATGCCCACAGAGTGAATTGGAGTTTGGTTCGGAATACAAGAAATCCAGGACTGATCATGAGGCTACGTGTAGTTACAGTAAAGATGATTTATTTGCTGTAATTAATCAAGAAATTGTTGATGAGAATCAAGAAGGGGTAATTACAAGGCAGGAGGCTAGCCTAAATGACTGGATTAATATGTTGTTGGAGAAGGGAAATGCTAATTTGGATGAGCAGAGTAATGAATTTGTTGGAGAGACGATTTCTAGTGCAATTGGAAATTATGGAAATTACTGGGGAGAAAATATTATTGAACAGTTTCATTTGGATCCTACCTATGGCAATGTGGATTTGGAGCAGATTTTACATGAAGAAGGTGCAATCTCTATTTGGGATTTAGCATATCAGAAAACTGAAGATTAATGGTGGCGTAAATAATATCTCGCTCTTACAGTTTCCTGCTTCTTCTGAGTTGTTTGAAGATGGGAATAAAGCTCAAAGTCGTGGAATTTTTGCACGACATCCATCTCCTTTTTCGTTTCTTTCAGATCTTTTGGTTTTCTTTATTGTATGCTGATTTAGTTTTAATTATCTCTTTGGCTACCTTTGTCTTGTTTTATAGTTTCTTTTAGCCCCTCTTTAGTTAGGATTAAGTAAAACTTGCAGAAATCAACGCCAAAACAGTTAACCACTGACGAGTTCGAATGTTCACGTTCTTCTAAATTAATGTATAAAATACTGTCATCTCACAGTGATATCAAACTTGATGTCAAACTTGATATACATGTAGCAAGATTGTACAAAATTTACAACTACTATTCACGATATCAACAACAGATTTTCAAGTATCCATCATAATATCCACTAAAGATCTACAGAGAATAACCACAGAAAAACTAAAAGAAAAGGCCAGAAGTTGTGCACACACTAATATGTTTGTAAAATAAGGGCTAAGCCCTCATAAAAGAGACAGCCCAAAAGTCCTCTATGACTCTATCTAGCAGCCATTAATCAGACATGTTACGGGACTGTGTCAGACCCTCCACCTCGACACCACGTGTCAGTGGAGATGGCCCACACACCCGACACTTGGGCCGAGGTGAGGGACGAGCGGCTGTGCATGCCAAAGTGATTACGTAAGGAACGGACTGAATAGACGCTAGCGAACGAACCAGATTCATCCGCCAACACATCGCAGATGCAAAGGCCCGTACTCCACTTCTAGAACGCTGCAACGCCTCACTTGCCTCGCATCGTCTCATCAAAGATCTCTTGTACAAAGATCCTTCCAAAGTCAAGTCATTGACTGATGGGACACGTGTCATGACTCAAACGGTCAAATCAGCTGCTCTTGTCAGAAACATTCAATGCTGGCTAGCCTATGGGTGGACAAAATGACACTTAGGATGGGACGAGTTCTCGAGATCTAGCAACACGTGTCTCCTCATCCAACGGCTCTCCTCTTCCCATCCTTGGTATAAATACTCACTCCTTGTGTCTGAAGAAGGATTGAAATCCAATACACTACTACACTAAACTTGAGTATTATCTTCTCCCCCATATTGTTGGCATTTTTTATTATCATTACACGTTCAATCACTTCCCGGCGAGTATTCTAACCGCGGGCGAACCCCCTTTAGTTGAAACTTCAAACTGACTTGACCGTTGGAGTGCTTGTGGTCGCTCCCAACCCCTCCGGGAAAGGCCACAAGCGATTGACGATGTGCCACGTGTGCAGGGATGAGCTGACTTGAAGACCTTGTTCTGTTAGCCACGTGTCGGAGCCATTTTTCGAGGTCAACAAGACACATTTAAGGTCCCGACGAAGCTTTCTATCCAATCAAAACGTCATTCCTCAAACTCGTTTTTATCTAATTTTGATCAATGATCAATAAGTGGCCCACTTTAACAGTTAACAAGATCAGGTACGAGTTAGAGTGTGTTTGGGACACATTCTTTTAGTAAATTGATGGAGAATGTGTGGTTAAAAATGACGGAAAAGTTATTGATGTGATGAAAAATATTATTTTATTGAAGAATGTGTGGTTGAAAATGAGTAGAAGAATGAAAATGAAAAAAATAATGTGTACCAAACAGGACCTAATAAATCAAGTTCTTGAATGTAAGCCGTTTTAACTCTTGAACTCTCAAATTTCTACATAACATTGTTTGAGAAGAAATTCGGAGAACGAGTTACAAATGAACTTGATACCAGTTGGTTAAGAATTTTTGTTTTCATGACCGAAATCTACGGGTAAAGGATTAGTATCTTCCCAAAGCAAAACAATATCAAAAGAAGAAAAAGAACCACTCAAATGCTCGAGTTAAAGCTTGTTAAAGTTTCATTATAATTTCCTTATAATTTGAAGTTAAAATCAAAACATTAATTTTAATCATATATTCACAACTATTACCCATTTGTTATTTATACATTGCGTGAGACTCGATACTCCTCTTCGTTATAAATTTTCCCAAGTATGCTTATTTGAAACTATTCCATATAATTGTTTACATGTGTCAACCTAATATTCTCAAGATTAGTCAAGTTATTTTGCTTGACTATGTTTTCATTGCTTTGGACAAACTGGATTCAAATTCTACAAATGACTCTTATCTTAGGGTTTTGTTATTTGTACACCGAGGTTCACACCTCCATGTACATCCCCCCTAACAATACGAGGGCCCACACCCAATAAAAAAATCTTGAGCTCCCCCTATTGTGAGGAGGGATGTATACCGAAGTGTCCAAGTAGCAAAACATGTCATCTTAATAGAAATGCTTGTGCTGACACCCTTACGAGTTTTGTTTATGCTTCCTCCCAATTCCTATCCTAAATGAATTGGCCACATAGATGTGCTTATTGTTAAAGAAGAACATAATTCGATTTGGACGATTTAGGACAAATTTTTAAATCAACCCACTTTAAATGGTTTGAAATTTTGTCAAACCAAATTACTTCACTTTCTAAATCTAACTAAACCAAATAACACAACTTTCTTTTGTTTGGACCGAATTAAAATCATGATTTAGGAAACAATGAAAATATATCGAACAAGTTAAGCCCTCTATTTGGTGAGGATTAAAATCATATTTTTGACAAATTTTGTTAAAAGTTGATGAAATTTGTGGCTGAAAAATTTGAATCCCATGAAATATGTTGTTAAAATTAATTGTTGACTTTGATAAAAATCTAGATTTTAATTTTTATCAAACACATGCTAAATCATAAATATTAGTCTAAAATATCATGTTTAAATATAAACATTAGTATTATAAAAATATTACAAACCAAAATTCTACACTTCTAATTATAACAATGTAATAACATAATAAAACAATTTAATTATAACATCTTAGTCAATATTAATTAGCGCAATATTTTCAATGGTAACACGTGAATCATTCGTTGCATAAAGATAAGAAAATAATGAATATATTCATCAATTATAATTAAATGATAAAATAAATAAATAAAATCAAATACGATAATATATTCTAAACTTTATCTAAACCATCAAATGTTTCTATCGCTGATAGAAATTGGGTAAACTGACTTGCAAATTGAGCCAAAATTGAAGAAATTGTTAGTAACATGATAAAAAATGATGTGAATTTAAACTTAAATCTAGATTTAATTGTTTATGAAATTGTGATGGACGATGAATGAATATGGTTTAGTATTTCAGCCAATTCGAGTTTGCACTCTTAAGAATAAGTAATTCTGTAATTGTCTAAGTTGGTATTGAGTTTAATTGAGTTGGGTCTAGTAGTGATCTTTCTTTTTCATTGGGATATATGTATTTGACACCCATTATTTTGAAGAATGAGTTTTTGAATAGTGATTGATGTAAAGAATGTGTGGTTAAAAAGTAAGAAGAATTTTTGGGTTTATGTGTAATATTATTTTATTTGAAGAATGTGTGGTTAGAAATGAGTACTGTAGAAAAATGAGAATGAGAATGAGATAAAAAATGGGTGTCAAACATGGGCTTAGTTATAATTGTTTAGAATAAAATCTAAATTAATTTATTTTTAGATTTGTTTCAAAACCGTTTGAAATGGTTTACAAAAATTGAAATATAAACCAAACCCCTTCAAAGCGATTTGATTTGATTCAAAATCAAAACGTTGAAAGATTCACATGAACCCAAATTGGCGATTTCGAATTGATTAATTTTGTAATTTGACGATTTCGTTGTTCAAGACTACTTGTAATAGTCTCATCCCCCAGTGTTCTTTTTATTTAATTTACATATCATGTAAACGTGTAGTTATTTCTAAAGTTTAGAGCCTGTTTGGTATGGATTTTGATTTTCTACAGTAAATCAATTCTCATTTTCAACCACACATTTTTCAATAAAATAATATTTTCCATCACATCAATAATATTTTCTTCTTTTTCAACCACACATTTCCCATCATATCACTGTTCAAAAATCAATTTTTCCCCCAAAAATCCCTACCAAACAGGCTCTTAAACTTGTGACTGAAAATCAGTGAAAAACACTACAAAATAAAAAATCAAAGGAAAACATAATCACGAATAGGAATGAGGAAAGCTTGAGCTATTTCAATAATCAATTTTGCTATATGTACATTAAAATTTGATAGTTTGGCTGACATTGTCTGATGTGACAGATATAATAATCAATGATTTTTAACAATATTTATTCGAATGTCAGCTAAATTTCTTATACATGGGATAAAGTCAAACTTAATGTACAAAAAATATACAAGTAGCCGTTTGACCCTCATTATTTGAGATTATAATTTTTGAAATATTATTTTTTATGGAGAATATGTGGTTAACAAGGAGATAAAGAAAAACGGATTATAATTTTAATGGGAGGCAAACATGGCTAATTCTTCAATTATTTGTCACATTGAAGGAATATATTCCCGTGCTTTAGAATCAGAACTCGGAAAGAGTAAAGGCCAGTTTGAGCCCCATTTTTAGTATAGAATGTATTGTAATAGTAAATTGATAGAAAATATGTTGTTAAAAATGAAAGAAATTTTTTTGAGTTGCATGTAATATTATTTAATTGAAAATGTGTAGTTGAAAAAAAAAGAGAAAATGTATTTTAAAAAATGGGATCAAACAAGGGCTACATGTACTAGCTATTTGGAGAATGGAAAATAGTTAACATTTTTACTTGTCCCTGTTTGAGCTCTATTAAAAATAAAATTTGAAATTGTGATTTTTGAAAAATATGTGGTTAAAAAAAAAATTGGGTTTATAATATTGATTTTTTAAAGAATGTGTGATTAAAAAGTAGGAATAAATTTTGATTTTACGAGCAAAATATTTTATTGTATAAATGTGTAGTTGAAATGAGTTTAAAAGATAAATGAATTTTGATTTAACGGATATCAAATAGTTTTATTGTTAAGTTGTGGAGTCTAGCCCATGTTTGGTTCGAATTAAAATTTGATTTTAATTTAAATCAAAGTTAAACAATCAATATTAACCACATTTTTTATGGGTCCCACAACTTTTCAACCTCATATTTCAAAAACTTCCATCACAATCTACTAAAAATCAAATTTAATTCCCACCAAACACCCTCTTAATTAATATGGCTGTAAAAAACTAATATGCAGATTGATCTTGGTGGTTGGAAGGGGGCAAGAAGCCCCATCCCCAAACCAAAATTCACACTTGTAATTTTGATTCTATCCTAATTTGTCTTATAAATATGGAGTCGTCATTAAAATTTTGTATAATCATCAAAAGAGAGAGAGAAGTTAGAGTTAAAAAGAGTGCGAGTTTTCTCTTATAAATTTTTTTCATCATAGGTAATTACTGTGACGGCGGAAGATAACGTAGTTTCACATTGATGTAAGAATTTTTATAAATCTTGTGTATTCTTGTTTGTCTGTTTCTTTCTACAATTTTTGCTCTTGATTATATAGAACTAGGTGTCTCTAATTCTCAACATTTATAACATAAATTGAAATGAAAGATGTAATGTGAAATGCTAAAAAATATTTTTTTCGAAACCATGTAGATATATGCTTTTCACATAATAACTTCCGGAGAAATCTTACGAACAAGTGTTGGTGATTTCATGTCAAAATCACCATCTTTGTTACACTAAACGTCTTGTCATAGTTAATCACGTACTGCTGTGAGAAAGCACGAGCAATCGCACCCAATACTCTCCATCAAAAGCTTCTCCAATAGCGGATTGAGACCTTGGTCAATCAATGTGCCCTTCCCGTCCTTACATTTATCATAAGTTAAATTATCCTCATGTATCAACTTCTCAATATAGCTTTGGAGAAAATGAGAAAAAAAGAAATAAGATAATTTCTATTCCTCCAACTAATAACTATTTAAGTGAGAATAAGTGACACATTGATGCATGTTTCCTTGAAATATTTTGTCCTTATTCGGTGGCAATTTTGTTTGAATTTTTTAAAAAAAATTTACAAGTAAATTATTTTATTGTGTTAATATGTGATTAAAAATAAATATGTAAGAGAGAGAGAGAGAGAGAGAGAGAGAGAGAGAGAGAGAGAGAGAGAGAGAGAGAGAGAGAGAGAGAGAGAGAGAGAGAGATTTTTAAAACAAACGGGCTTCGACAGAGAAGTGCATTTTTCTGATATGCCAGAATCTCACTAGGTAATTCTGTCACTATCAATTGGGAAAAGAAGCACCACTAATAGAAGTCATAATGAATAATTAAGAAAGGTAAATTAAAGCTTAAAGCAAAGGTAAAACAATAGAAAGGATCCAAAGAGTATCATTAGCAAAGGGACAATAATAAAAGGCTAAGTCAAATTGTGGGATCAAAACTATTAGTTCGTATTGAACATGATTGGCAATTCAAAATTTCAAATAAATTGTATTGAATACTAAATTATCTAGGATTGGCAATGGGTTGAACCGATATTGACTCGATCCTTAGATATCAAAGCTCAACTTGTGTCCATAAATTAGGCTCGACTTGGTTCTTTGGTTAGTAGGATTCATGGACCCCAGTCGAGATATCCACGAGACCACACATTTTGAAGAAATTAATAAATAGGCAGACTTGTGGGTTCGTAAAAAAAATTAAGTTTGGCTCAACTCGACACAACACATAACTCATCTCAATATTAGTTCGAGCTATTTATGAGTCAAGTCCGGATGAACCAAACTTGCGAGCAGCTCGACCCATTTGACATTCGTGAATTTACCATAATTTCAACCATATTCTTTTATAGACCAATAATTAAAAATCGAGCTACTTCATCTAAATGTCAATGTATGTATTGGTTGTTGAGCTAATTTAAACCTGAATGATTTGCAATAATACAATTTCTGAATCATTATATATATGCAAACTTTTACAGATATGAATAATTGGGAATCATTAGTTTTATGACCAACCAAAATTTCACCCATTACAATTGCTACCAGTCCACACGGCTACGTCCATAGGTTAAATGAAATTTCACCAAAATTCAATGTCAAAATTAATAGTAGTTCAAAGTTAGATTTTGTCCTTGTAATACTACAACTCAATACTACGACTCAGTCATTGACTCGTAAAAAAAAGAAAAACATCTTCGAGATATATTTTAACAACAAATGAAATCGAGTCTTTGAATATTAAGGTCCTGTTTGGGAGGAATTAATTTTTTCTACAGTAAATCAATTCTCATTTTCAACCATATATTTTTCAATAAAATAATATTTTTCATCACATCAATAATTTTTTCTTTTTTTTCAACCACACATTTCCCATCATATCACTATTCAAAATCAATTCTTCCTCCAAAAATCTCTCCCAAACAAGCTCTAATATTGATAAGAAATCTTTCTCGTAATTTTTTTTTTTTTGAGTTTTTTGTTTCTTGTAACTTTAGTGTGTTTGATTGACTTTATTTTCTATACAAAATGTCATTTTTTTCATTCAAATTCCTACTTTTTGGGTGTTTGATTGATAAAACTTTCATGGAAAATATTTTTCAACTTTGGCCATGTGATCATATTTTTCTCAAAAATAAGGAAAATTAAGGAAATATGATTTTTATTTTTCAGGTAATTTACTTTCTCTCTTTCTCATCTACCCACCAGTAAAAATTGAATAAGTATAATATTTTTTTAGTAGAAAACTAAATCAATAAAACACGTATAATTAATAATTTTCATACAAATAAGTTCTAAACAATTAAATGGTCTAGAATTTATTTTCTTTCTATGCAAATTCTCTGTTAGCAATCAAAAGCAATTTATTTTCTTTCCATACAAATTCTCTGTTAGCAATCAAATGCATCCTAGATTGAAGTTTCGATGATAATTTATTGATGAAACTACCAAAGGTCTTGCCGTGTTCGTTTTGAAGAATTAAGCAATCGGTTGTAAATTTTGTATTATTGTTTTGAATATGACATGACCTCGCAGGTGAAAAATTAATGAAGGACATGGCCTTAATTGTGAAAGGGACCAAATATGCACAGTAAAGTGTTGACATAAACATACAAAAGTAAAAGGGTTATTGGCGCAAAACGTCCCTACCTATGACGGGTTGTGTGGAAAACGTCCCTACGTTTGATTTTTTGGTGCAGAACGTCCCTACCTATGCATTTTCTTGCGCAAAACGTCATTTTCCCTAATTTTTAACTTAAAATGACATATATACCCTCCAATTGAAATAAAAGGAAAAGGAAAAGGAAAAAAAAATAAAGAATAAATTACAATTTGCTCCTAAACTTTTTTAAAATGTAAATCAGTCCAAACTTATGAATACATTTACAATTAAAACATTGAATAATAAAAAAAAAGTAAAAATTAAATTTAAAAAAAAAAAACTAAAAACCCACACAGCAAACACACTCTCTCTTCTCAGCCAACAATAGTGCTCGCTCTGTGCCGGCACCACCGCCACCGTCAGCAAACAACGGTGCCAGCACCGACACCACCATCTCACCGCAGTCCGTATGCA
The DNA here is from genome assembly GCA_035079005.1 of Fraxinus americana. NCBI lineage: Eukaryota > Viridiplantae > Streptophyta > Magnoliopsida > Lamiales > Oleaceae > Fraxinus > Fraxinus americana. The sequence goes on along the minus strand of CM068706.1, from coordinate 8,751,213 downwards.
ATTTACCCATCCACCACTACCACATTTCCCTAAATTCGCAAAATCAATAGAAAATCCCCCTCTCCCTCCCAATTTTGCAGTAATTAGGGGAGATTTCTCCCTCAAAATCCAACCAAAATCCTCAATTGGACACCGCATCAAACGTCATCGCTGGATTCTCCGGCCTCGATTGCCCCACATCCATTCCCAAAACCAACACTTCCAACACAAGCTCACTCACGATTTCAAACCTCACTCACTGCACGCCCAAGAAGACGATGCCGGCGCCGTACTCAGCGATTTTGAGGAACATGGGCATGGCGAAATCGAAGTGGGTTCTCGGAAATGGATGGTGATGTCGACGAAGGAAGGTGGGTATAGACAGTGCTTTCTTGCCGAATCTTCAATCGACTTTGAGCTCTGTAAATATCAATAGCTAGAAATTTTGGGTGTCATATCTTCTTCTTCTTATGGAAAATGATTAAATTGAATTGATGTTTTCAGTCAACTTTTTATCTTGTTTATGTAAATCGAAAAACTTTTTCGCAAAATTGAATTCAAACAGAACATAAATGGATCCAAGGTGTAAGTTTTGTATTATAATGAAGAAAATTAAACTTTTTCCTGGCTATTATATCCTTCTCCAGGCTGCACATCACTTGCTCTGGGATGCTTCGCCGATTGATTTACGGGAGCAAGCACATCGCTTGCTCTAGGATGCTCTTGATTATATTGTCTCTGTTGAAGCTAATGCTTTCTTTCCTGGTTTTGATAATGATGGTAGTGGATGGCCAGATTTTTCTCTGTTGAGGATTTTGGTTGGATTTTAAGATGGTGGTGGCGGTGGTGCCGGTGCCGGCACCGTTGTTGGCTGATGGTGGCGGTGGTGCCGGCACAAAGCCGACACTATTGTTGGCTGAGAAGAGAGAGAATGTGTACTGTGTGGGTTTTTAGTTTTTTTTTTAATTTAATTTTTACTTTTTTTTTATTATTCAATGTTTTAATTACAAATGTATTCATAAGTTTTGGACTGATTTACATTTTAAAAAAGTTTAGGAGCAAATTATAATTTATTCTTTATTTTTTTTCCTTTTCGTTTTCCTTTTATTTCAATTGGAGGGTATATAGGTCATTTTAAGTTAAAAATTAGGGAAAATGACGTTTTGCGCAAGAAAATGCATAGGTAGGGACGTTCTGCACCAAAAAATCAAATGTAGGGACATTTTCCACACAACCCGTCATAGGTAGGGACGTTTTGCGCCAATAACCCAAAGTAAAATCCCATTAATTGGTGAGCAGATCTTTTCGTGTCCTAAGATTCTGCAGACCTAAAGACTATAGCGATGGAATGAACAGTGCCTTGAAGTAATTTTATTGCAAAAAGATCTGCCTTTTACTTTTCCTCACCTCACTAGCAAATTTATCCAAATTAAAATTCTAAAATCAAGTCCGTGTGACCTTGACCTTACACGCACACGCTTCATATATATAAACATATCATAAGAAAGGGGTAATGGGTTTTCACTTTGAGCTGTAGAAAGAGAAACAAGAGAGAGAATCTTAGCCATGGAGGTTTCTGTGAGGAACTGTAAAAAATTAAGCCCAGAAAGAGGTAGAGTGTGTGTTCATCCAAGAATGATCCGACCCAAATTCAAGAAAGTTCAAGTTGTTTATTATCTATCAAGAAATGGGCACCTGGAGCACCCACATTACGTTGAAGTAACCCATTTAGCCCATCAACACCTTCGCTTGAAAGGTAACAATTTTTCATTTTTTCCCCTCTTCTCTTTGTAAATTCCAACATCCCATCTCATAACATAGCCAATGAAAAATCTAACATTTGATCTATTAACTATGTGCAACACTTTAATCAGATGTTATGGACCGGCTTACTGGCCTCAGAGGTAACGGCATGCCTTCACTCTATTCCTGGTCTTGCAAAAGGTATGTTACTGCTTCGCCCTTCGAATGCATTATTATCTTCGATCCGTCCACTTCTATTAGTTTAGTCGAGTTCATTTTGTATAACACGGGGTTTTATTATCATCGTAAAAAAGAGAGATGTTAGAGATGATTGCGATTTCTCTTAAAGCCTTTTTTATTATAAGAATGGAAGATGGCGTATTCTCACTATGAGACAAAGTTTTATAGATCTTGTGTCTTTATTTCTTTGTGCAATAAAATTATGGTTTTTAATTCTCTTAACACTTTGTAATTTGGATGTTATGATAACAATTAAGGTGGTTTTAACACTTGATTAATTACTTGTGTGTGTTTTAGGAGCTACAAGAATGGCTATGTATGGAATGACTTGTCAGAGAATGACATCGTTTATCCATCAGAAGGAGCTGAGTATGTACTCAAAGGTTCAGAACTAATTGAGGGTTGCACTGGTCAGTACTTTTCACTGTTGTACCTAAATGTAATGAGCTAATTTTAACTTACTTAAAAATGTCTATGCATAATTAGATAATTGTAATTTGGATCCATGTACTTAGAGAAACTGCAGCACCTTCAACTTGGAAATGTTCAACAATTTCAACCGGTTCAGGACCTGAACTTCCAGCCAAAACGCAAATCTATTGCTCTAAAACGATACCCTGAGCCCGAGGAAGTTGTGTACAACCAGTACCATGTGAACAAAGAAGAAGATATTAATGCAGAAGACGAGGAAGAAGAAGACTACGAGGAGAAAATGAGCTACACAAACTCGAACACGCCCCAGTCTAAATGCTCTAGAGGAGTATCTACAGATGAAATTTATGAGTTACAACAAGAAACACAAAAAACTGTTACCACTGAATTAAAGATTGGTAGAAATTCATTTTCATCCCAACAAATTCAATCAAGTAAATTTTTGGACAAGGGTAATGAGGGAAACAATGAAACTTCAAAGAGGTTTGAAGATGGGGATCCTGTTGCGAATGAGCCATTATTGAGTAGAAATTCTATGCTATTCAATTTAATTGCATGTGGGGGCTCAACCTCATTCAGAAAAACTGCTCCATCACCCATTGCGAAACAGCCACCGGAAAATGTGGTGGCTAGGAAGAGTACTTGCGGTGGCAACCTGCATAAAGGAGTGGTGTGCAAGGCTGTGAAAGTGGCATTGGAGGACAATGAAATGATCGGCTGTATGTCGGAGAACCCACGTTTCTGGAATTTGCAATCTGAGGAGAAAGATTACTTCAGTGGGAGCATTGTCGAGTCCATGATTACAGAGGAAAGAGTGGAGGGTCAGCCTTATTTCAAGAAATCATCTTCCTTCAATGAAGAAAGGTGAATAACCACTGCTACTCTCAATTACATCTTGATCAAGAAAAGTTAGAAATAAGTTACTTATTTCAAACTTTTATCAATAAAAAAAAGTTATTTACTTTAAAACTTCGAAACATTTCCATGGATCAGGTGCAAAAAGGTAGGACTTGGAGTAGGAGCAGGAGCAGCAGCAGCAGCAGTGGAAGAAGTGAAAAAAGAGAATTCAGTGAAAGGAAAATGTATTCCAAGGAAGAAATCATCCAGCAAACATTCCAAGAAGTAACCAACGACTCAACACTCAACGGAGTTATTAAGAGTTAATGTCAATTTTATTAAAACTGATCCACTTTTTGCAATATTTGAGTAGCAAAAAAACTTGGTAAATGTCGAAAACGTCGTGTGTGGAGAGAATGCAGTCTGATTTTAGATGCTTGTGAGTTGTTTCAATAATAGCTAAAATGAAACTATTGTGGTTGATTATATGTGATGATAATTATAATTCATTCATCCTCCAATAACTTGAATACCGTGGAAATTAAAGAACAGTGTCCTAAATCCTAAAATATGTAAGGACAAAAAAGGTGAAATACTTGTTTCTTCGTGTAAGACTTGGAAGTATTTTGTGTTTAGGAGCTCTATATCATTATTTTCCTAATTTTCGTTGCTTCGATTTTGGCCTTGTTTGATTAATATGGCATGATGCTGCTATGTATGATTAAATTTTAGAGGAAATTAGGCAGGGTACTATAATAGTTTTTTTTTTTTTTAAATAAAACATCTGGCAATTACAAAATAATTTTAATATAGAGGTATCACTTAAAATGAACCCTTATATAAACTCGCAAACCCTCTCGCTTCCTCCCTCCCCCTTCCTTCATCCCTCCCTCCCTAAGAGTTAACCCCTTCCCTTTCCTCTCTCCTCTCTCATTTCGTTTCCTTTCTCCCTTCCCTAGTCTCTCTTCAAGATGTTGAAGATCGTGGTCCTTTCAGTGGACTAGGAGTTGCAGATCCTGTACGAGTTGCTCATACTACTGTCAAAGTTTATCTTTGTTGTTGCCATCAACTGTGTTATTACTGGTGATGCTTCGCTTCCTCTACCTTATGAGCTTCTATTGCAATTGTCACCATTGCAATCTACCTTTGTAGTTTGGTATCTATTCAAACAGGAGGTGTGGATAGTGGTGGTGACGGAGACAATGACGACTACATGGATACAAAGGCGACATCTCTGATTTTTTAGATTTGATATGAAAAATTTTGTAGATGAGTTGTTGATGGTGGTGGTGATGAGATGGCGGTTATGGTGGTGACGTAGTTTTAAAAGAAAATGCGTGTTGTAATAGTATTAAAGCATAGTGTAATATCAAAGAAATTAATTATATTGTAACATGGGGTAATATAGATTGTAAGGGCATCTTCAATGATTTGTACCATTTGGGTGTTAAAAAAAAAACCAATTTGGTGCAATTTTCACACCAATATGACGTTCTCTCTCCACTAGTTACACCAAATTAATAGTATTTTCTCTCTCTCTTTATTATTCATTTCTCAACAATTAATTTATTTTAAAAATTATTTTGATTACAAAAATTATTAAATAAAAAATTATATTTAATGAACTAAAATATTTTATTTAAATCATTAGATACTAAAATGATAAAAATAAAAAAAAAAGATATAGTTCGCATTACAATTTGTTGTAATACTAGTTTAACACCCGTGCAATGCACGGGTTGTGTAATTTTTAAGGTAATATTAACGGTTTGAACGTTAAGAGTAGATGGAAAATTGTATTATAAAATTTCATCACACATTTGTATAAAAGAAATAATGTTTTATAGAAATATAAGGGCAATCAAAAATTTGAATAAAGGAATAGCAATAAATACTGTATAGGAATTGCCTCCAATTGCGAAATTCAAATTTACAAGAGGGGAACAATGCATGTTTCAACGTGGAATACAACAATTTATTTGAAAATGAGACTTTCGTTGGGTTTTTCGTTTATTAAACTAACATAAAAATAAAGCAAATGCTCCCAATAGAAAAAGAAGTTGCCATAATAGGAAGAGAAAAAATTTCAGTACACAGGGCATCATCTTTACAAACATGTAAGTGTGTATAGATACAATATTTGGTCCAAGGGAAAAGAAAAGAAAAGCAAAAAGAAGTTCCAAGATTACGAGTTTATCTTACATATTTTGAACTATTTCTATCCATGTTATGTCTATTAACATTGTAATCATTCCCTCAGCCTATCACTGTCGAATCTTATAAGTTAAGTCATCTAATACATGTTTATTATACTATAAAGATTGGTCCGGTACAAATGCAATGGGCCTGATAGCTTGCACCATTTTCTTGAGGAGGCGCCATACTTCATTTTCCTTCCGTTTCTAGAGTTCTACCACGTGAACTCCACCATGAGTAAATCCTAATGCAAACTAATTAAGCTTGGAGGGATGATCAGCAATGACAATTGGATAAACCTTTGAGCTGCAATGAATAAATAAGGCACCATTAGATTGGAAAGGAATAATATAAATAAAGTAATTGGAACACAATATTGAATAGTACTTATGGTATAGTAAAAATGTGTCTAACTTCTTTTTCTTCATTAACTCTATCCACTACCATCTAGTTGAGCATCTGAAACATGTTAAAAGTAGTTACAATAATATGACAGAGATGTGGAAAAGTAGCAAATTATAGAGTTTGCGTTTGTAGTCGAAGGAAACTACGAGACATAACATTACCTTTTGTTTTAAAAGTTTACTGATTCAGTTCAAAAAATGTTCTTAATAATTACATTGACCCGAGTAATAAAAACATCTCTTTGAAAAATTTTCCATTCTCTCTCGTAAGCCATCAACAAAATAAATAAATAAAAAATGATAGAACTATCTAATAATTCAAATTCTTTAATGTAAATTCATACCTTTCATTAGTTACGCAAGTTAAGGTTTTGCTTATCATGTTTTTCAGTTCCTTGTCGTATCTTAGTCCGAGCATAATCATAAATGACAAAATTCTGCATTAACATATATGGAAGAAAAATCGAAAAAGAGAAATGTAATGTCCGAATCAAGTATTAGCGGACTCCGAATTTAAGACATGATATATTTTATAATAATTGAGAAATTTATTTGAACAATATTTAATATGCGTTTATCTAGCTAAAGTTAAAAATGATGAATGAAAGTATATCTAAATTGATCAAGAAAGAGTAAAACCTTTGTCGAGTATATAGCACCGAAGAAACAGATTCAATTTAATCTCAGAAGATGTCAAATGTCAAAAATAGTCATGAAGATTGTAGTTCTACGGATGTATGAATGAAAGAATTTCCTTGTACACAATATTCTTAGTACATGTGTTGTGTAAAGTGTCAGTGTTTGATGGTTTAAGTAAAACTTTTATAGATGTGCTTGTTTTTGCTCTTGATAATGACAGAAAACTGATTCTGGAAGATATAAACCAACGAAATCAAGTGTTTGACCCTGTGCTTTGTTTATTGTCATTGCAAAACATGGTCTAATTGGAAATTGAGTTCTTTTAAATGGAATTGAGTTTCGATCACTTTTTAGAGGTATAAAAGGGATCCTCGGTAAGAAAACATGCTTTCCACAATATTCGCCAGTAGTGATTTCAGCAAGAATTACGTTCTTTTCAAATTTTCGACAAGTAAGACGTGTCCCATTGCATAACCCTTCAGAAGGATTGATATTTCGTAATAACATTACAGGACAATTTACTTTGAGCTTTAATTCATGTGGTGGAATACCATTTGAGGTCAAACTATTCAAGAAATCTTATTGTAGGATTTGTTACGATTTGTCAATTGATTCATCAAAACTATAATATGTGTAAAATTCACCAGGAATATCTTCAAGCAAAATTTTGTTAATACGATCAACACATTCGTTTGTAGGCGTAAGAATAACTCGATGTGCCATAAGATGTAAATTATCAAAGATATGATTCTATGTTTGGAAAAACATGATGTATTAGATTTTTTAAAGATGTAATTTCATCCTCAAATGGTAAAATTATATTGTTTGGAAGCTTAATGCATTTACAAGTATGTTCTTGCTCTGTTCCATTTCCAATTTCAAGCAAGTATTTGCAAAATTTGGGATCTAACTTTGCCCTCATATTCTCAACTAATGGTAGATGTAAATATAAAGGCCAAAGATCAGAGAATACTAAGGTAGCTCTCATTATGTCTTCTTTTTTTCCTTTTTGTTCGAATGTAATAACTTGTCGAAAATCGCCTCCGAAAACCACCACTTTACCGCCAAAAGGCAAATTACAATCTGTAATATCTCTTAACATCTTATCTACAGCTTCAATGGCACAACGATTTACCATAGTTGCTTCATCCCAAATTATTAATCTAGACATTTTAAATAAAGTCCCTAAAGGCGATTGCTTGCTAACATTACAACTAATTTCACCAATTGTTTCCAAAGGAATTTTAAATCTTGAATGAGTTGTTCTACCTCCAGGTAATAGAGATGCAGATACTCCAGAAGATGCAGTTGCCAAAGCAATTAAATTTTGAGATCTCACACCAGCTATGAGTGCTTTATAAAAAAGTTTTACCTGTCCCACCTGGACCGTCGATAAAGAAAGCACCACTTGATTCTGACTTTACTCTTTCCATAATTGTATCATACGCGGACTGTTGTTTGTCATTTAAGGTTGCTGTATCATCATGGGCACAATGAACATTCAAATTAGTTGTCTCTTCTACAATCATTCTTCTTAACCTTTCATTCTCATCTATATTTATATTGAATGATACTATTTCATAGTCGTTTATGTTTTTACCCGATGATTCTAAAACAGAGTTGAGATCCTCTAAAGCACGTACTTCAGCAACTTCCACGGGTATATTTTCATGTACATAATCATCAATCATATAAGTCTTGAATTTATCCCACAACAACTTTGGATGATTAGGATTGCAAAGCATAAGGAGTGTAGCAAAAAGACGTCTTAAAGAATATGACATTTCGTAAACAATAGCTTCTGACAAACATTCTTCACAATGGTTATCTCCACTTAATAGACCATGTAGCAATGCAGCTTCTCGATAAGTTGTAGTCGTCACCCCATTTGAAGTTCTTAAAGATTGAAATGATGTTGGTCCTCGAATATGATTAAGAAGAACGCGAAGAAAATAACGTTCTCCTTCAGAAGGATTTGCTGTGACAATTCGTTCTATAACAACTTGTTTCTTTCTTGGAGTCCAAATCTTTGTATTTGTATTCCAAACAAAATTTGTAGGGAAATCCCGATATAACAATGTTCGAGCAAACTCATTTACTTCATTGATTCGGAAAAATTCTGTCAACATTGTTCTCCGCATATTTTCATTGTCAACAACAGTAGATAAATCATCATTCCCATTGTATGTTACTTGTTGATGGTCTTCAATATGAAGCTGTAAAGAATAAACAGTAGGACAAATTTCTGCCAAATGGAAAGAAAAAATCCTCCACATAGCTTCAGGTGGAGATATCCATCTAGCAGATTGGTAAGCTGAGATTTCGTCAATTTCTTTCTCTGTTTCATTTGTGTCAATTAAGAAATTAATACGATCATGTCCTTTGTATACATATTTGTATAAATATTTTATGACTTTGTGAGAAGAACATACTTCAACATTAATGTGACAGTCAAATTTTGCACTTAAATAAGGATTATATGGTATGACCCATTGATTGTTTAAGATTTGACCTCTAACTTTAGCAAATGCCATTATTACGACGTTTATACAACGGGTATGAGTCATGACCAAATATAGTAGTGTTACAATAATCTCGAGGATATTTATTTTTACAACCTCCATTTGCCTCCATACATACATTCTTTGGATTTAGATTTCCACAAGGACCATGCATATTGTGTTTAACAATAACAGAATGAAGATGAGAGCATTTATTTTTGTCAGGAATTTCACAGGACACTATCTTATCAACGTCCGCAGCACAAGAAATTTTGTGGCCACAGTTGAAAATTAACAATAGATGTGCATGAGGAAGTCCTCTTTTTTGAAATTCAATCACATATATATGTGCAATAACAAGGCCTAAGACATTTTTTTTGTATAAATCATTTTTTAACTCTTCTAATTTTGCTCTGAATACTCGTACAATTAGATCGGGTCGATTTTGAACTTCGTCATTATGTCTTAGTTGTTGTCTAATCTCTGGCCAATTTGGATTACATGTTATTGTTAAAAATATATCTGATTTTCCATAACGTTGTACAATAGCCATTGCATCCATATATCTCCTTAACATATCTCTAGGCCCACATGTAAAGGATTGTGGTAAAACGAATTTTCTTCCAATTTTGTACCCTCTTGTTTCTCCATTTTCAACACTGTCTACAATGCCTTGATAAAGTTCAGCACGAATTTGTTTTTGATTATTACGAAAATAGTCTAATCTAGTAGTTTCAATTTTAACATACATATCTACAACATATTGTTGAAATAGTCTACCACTATGAAGCAATATAGACTTACTGGAGGCACGATTTGTAACTTGTACGAATAGTATTCTCGGCAAGAAACCTGAGACCGTTTCTTAGTTCCATTAAGTACTGTATGATAGAAAACCAATTTTAGTATTCATTTATAACATTTATATTGAAAATGTTAGGAAATATACTAAAAGGAATATTCGCAAACCTTGATTTTCTTTTTCGATAATTTGAGATGCATAATTAATTGTGGTAGGAAAAGCATCAAAATTGGGCAAATCTCGAGACTGACTTTTGCATCTATCAATACCTTCATGCCACCCAGATTCCCCATATGGAAAAAGTAAAGGATATTGCAAAGGATCATAACAACCATAATAATAATGAACCTTATGTGAATCACGGTAATGCCCGTATATAGTAATATCACGAATGTGAGCATTTGCATTTCCATCATCTTCAATCCATACGCAGCCTACTTGAGACGACGTGGGAGTATTAAAAACTCTTTGATCAAGTCCTGGGTCACATCTTATATGTATTTGGTAGTTATGTAAGTTAGTTATATCACTTAAAGATCTAAAAAATCTACTATATGGATTTATTTCAAGAATTTCAATTAAAGTCATTAAAGTAGATTCAATAAAGTTTTCTACGAAATTTTCATACGATTTTCAAGTTCATTTTACGTATCATAAAAATATAACCGCATATAATAAGGCGTATTATTCTTTGGTATAAGTTGATTTACATAATGATATACTTGCCCCTGAACTCTAAATGTGTATATACCTCTATATGTTTTAAACAGTTCTTTATCATATTTGACACCAAATGAAGTGAATGCAAAATGGTTATTATATCCCCTTGCAATTTTTTTAAATTCCATACATTTAGGTTCTGTAGAAGTAAACAAATTGAATAGTTCAGTTGGTGAATCACACATATAAAGCTTAACTTTTCCGTCCGAGCAACAAAAACTTTTACTTTCTTTATAAAATTTTTGTGCACCACAATGTTCACAATAAGTACACGTTGGTAATACATATGAAGTAATTGGTACATTCAATAAGGTAGAACTTTCTTGTAATTTCAAATTGGAAATATTGGCAATTGCTTCATTTGAAGTAGTAGTTTCAAAATGATGATGTATTGTAGATGTATACACATTGGCGACATCTAAATTAGCATTCTCAGTTAACATAGGGTTAACTATCCTTTTGCGTTGATCAATGCACCCAGTTCTAACTCGATTTCGCCGATCCTTATGTCTTTGATTTTGTTGTTGGCGAACGAAGGTATTGTAGGACTCATTTGTACTTTGGAAAATAGTTTCAAGGTTATGAAGATTAGGCTCTCCATCGGCGAGACATTTTTGAATTATCTATAAAAGAAAATAAGATAAATTATGAAATAGTTTGGAGTATAAATTAAACAATATATGAACTAAATGAGAGGAAAAAGTTTAAAAAAAACTAATGAATTAACATGTTATTTAACATAAAAGGGAAATAAAGGCGCGTAGGCGTTTTAAGGAAGTGGAAAAAGTTAATAAATTAAATATGTTATTTAACAGAAAAGGAAAAAAAAGGCGCAGAGACACAATGCGGAAAACGTGTATACGAAATTTGGGAAAAAACGGTCCGGAGCAACATTAAAGTCGTGGAATAAAATTGATGGATAAAAGTCCTAAAACTATAGTATACCATTAATAAAATGCATACATTTAAAGTTATAAAGTAATGAAATTGTAAAATTTAATGCAATAGTAATAAACATTGAAGTCGCTGCCTCAAATATTTGATGAAATGAAATGCTAGAAAATTATAAACATTTTTTTTATACTATTATATCTACAAGTAGACTAATTGAATATTATTAAATGAAGCTAAATTTCTAGAAGAGAAGAAATTCTTACATTTTCACTTAAGCAAAACGAAGAGGGAAAAATTCGAGAGATGAATAGCAGTCAGACCCTGCACAATGTTAACAAATGGAAATTAGATTATTAAAGTAAAAATATGTAAAAAGATTTGGACACAATATTATAAAGTGTACTACTGTAGTTAATCACAACCACCAGAAAATACAATTAGAAATAAACTTGTTATATGTAATGCGAAATAACACAAATGAAAAGTCAAAAGCAGGGCCTCTCATGGGGATTCAGGGGAAACGCCCCCGACGGGGATCGACCTGCGGGCAACGCCCCCAACGGGGATCGACCTGACCGGGCAGAATCAATATTGTAAAAAAAAACGTAAAAAAATATTAAAAAAACAAAATTTCGAACTCCCCGTGCGCGCACGGGGAGTTCGACTCTCCCCGTGCGCGCACGGGGAGTTCAATACTCCCCGTGCGCGCACGGGGAGTATTGTGTGTTTTTTATTGACTAATTTCTGTACCCATCATCCAAAATATGATACCAAAATCATCCAACAACATATAGGTAGGGAATTCAGATATTGACGATGCTGCTTCAACAATATTTCAGTAGTAATATAAACATTTAAGGCACTAACTCAAATATTTACGAAATCAAATCGAAAGAAAAATAAGACAAAGAATGCATAGCCAGAAACTACAATTAATGAACTGACTTTATGAAAATTTAAAATTTGCAGGACTTCTTGCACTTTGGTTATCAATAAAGAATTAGTGTCATCCTATTTCCTTCATTTCTTTTTACATTGCAACTTACAAACGTCTTTGTTACATAACCCCATATATCACATAACTATAATCACTAATTTTCATTAAGAAAACTGAACATTGATTGCAGTAATATCCCAATTAACATAGGTAAAAGAGTAATTCTACTTACTTCGATGCACGGGCATTTACACCGGAGTTTTTTTCCCGAGAAGGTAGAGCGGAGATCTTCTTCTTGGCGCGACGGACCTCAAGATGGTTAGTCTAGAACTAAATCAACTACAGACCAGTAATCGAGAAATTTTTTTTTTTTGGTTAAATCTTTTCTTTGAGAAAGAGGAAACTGTGTAGAAAATGTATTTGCATGCATGTATATATAGGGCAGAAAATGTAAGTCGGCAACTTTATTTTTTTTTTGGATTTTGTGTGTTTTTTATTGACTAATAATATGTTAGTCGGTCATAAAATATCAACAGAAAATACGGCGGGAAATGTAAGTCGGCTACAAATGAACGTAAGTCGGTTAAGAAATTCGGCCACAAATGATAACCTGAAACCAGTCTAAGTCGGTTTGCAGGTTGCAAACAATTATAAGTGTTTTTAAAATTATTTTTAATTTATACAGGATGCATTTATGTTGCCATAAAACGGCAATTTCCACTTAATTTTATTTCACATCTTAACACATTGACTTCATTCATATATAGTATATAGTAGAAGGCGGTGAGAGATGAAACGTGTTTGAGACGGCTGATAAGTTACTGTAGCAAATCCAGTTCGAAGGAAAGTAGTGTGAAAAGGAGGGTGCGAGAATGAACAGTGATTTGCTATCCCCTCTTTTAATATAGTAGTGATAAAATGAAGGGCAAAAAGGAAATAATGAATTACCCCAAATTGCTGTTGTGATTTGGAGTGTCATTGGCGTAAAATTTTATACGAATTTTACACCAATTTGATGTATCATTGGATATGCCCCAAGTTATTGTAACTTATGCACGTTAAACATTAGAAAATTGATAAATGGTGTGTTTGAGCCGCATTATTTTGGAAGAATGTATTTTGAAATAGTAGATTGCTGGAAAATGTGTGGTTGAAAAAAAAGGAATAATTATTGATGTGATTAAAAATATTATTTTATTGAAAAATATGTTGTTGAAAATGAGTAAAAGAATGAGAATTGAAATTTTAATATAGTTCAAACAGGGGAAAAATGCACAAAATTGATAAAAGGCCGAGCCTCTGGCCATTGGAGCCGAATCGGTACAGACATAACAATTATAAGAACCTCATCTATATATCAAAAGTTCATCGACAAAAACGTAAAGACGATGAATTATTAACATATAACTGTTTATTTGGAAATTGAAAGGATATAACAATTTTATCATTTCTCATAAACAAAAAAGTATAATGAGAAAATGAATATTTCTCACATATTCACACTTTTTATATGTTATATATATTGGACGTAGATTATACTTACATTTTGATTTAAACTATCCATCCTTGTAAAAGACCATTGCTCCTAGAAAATGTTCCGCAAAGCATTTTTTATACGGACAGTTATTGCCAACGTCCCAAAATTTTCAAACTTTAATCTTAACGTTTGACTTGTCGCACTCACAGTTTCAAATTTTTCATTTTCGTGCAGCAAAAGGATCAGTTAGTTGACTAAAAAAATTATTTTAACCATATTATTATTAACTATTTCAATAAAGGTGAAATAGTTACGTTATATATTCTGTTAAAAAAAAAAAGAGCCTAACTGAAAGCTTCTTCCCAACACCACACCCCCAAAACCAAACCAAAAAAACCACCCAACACCGACCGGTCGGCCATATTCACCACCCACCCAACCATAGCTGTAGATTATCTTCTCATTGAGCATCAAAATCCCATATACGACATCATTATCTTTCCCTTTTTCAATCATCATCGGACAAATAAATAACATTGTTAGGTACACCCAACACACTTTATCTCATGAATGAAGCTCAAATTGTTCCGAAAAGTCAGAAGTCAAACTGACACGAGGTAAAGGCGAAAAAGAATGCAGCACCTGTACACGAGGCCGATTATCCATGTCCATACGCATCTCCCATGTGGGTTGAGAAATAATAGGAGCCAGATTATTGGTGTTGGTGGTGGCGTGTGGTGGCCGTGGGTTTTGATTTAGTAGTGTTAAGAAACAAAAAAGATATCACAATTCCTCTAATACCACTCATTATGAAATAAACAAGATATTAGAATTGTTTTGATATCACTTGTTGTGAAATCAACCACCGAATTGAGATGTTAAAGTTATATAATACAATAATGAAATATTAGATCAAGTAAAAGAATAATAAAGACAATAAATATGGCAGATGAATTAAGAAATTTTATTGATTCAAGAATAATGGAGAAAACATAAAATTACAATATATTTTATACTTTTAGTAATTTATTTTCTCACACTTGTAAAATTATGTAGAAGAGCCTAATACTTATAGGGGGCGTCCAAACCCTCTTAGTAGAGTTGTTGATAAAGTAGGATGTTAAAAAATCGAGTCCAAAACGAAAAATGAGAAAAAACGCGAAAAATCGGAATGTGCAAGGTGGGCGCCTCGACGCCATATCGGGGCACCCAGGGGTCGGGTGTTCTACCCGGGTTTTTTTTTTATCATATTATTTTTTCCATCACAAACTCTTTTTCAAGTTCAATATCAAATTTTCAACTCCAAATTGGCTTTCAAAATAGAATTTCAATTTGACATAGGACTCCAATAACATTCTAAACTTGAATTCCCCTTGACGTGCACTTCAATTCGATTCTTTAATACTTCAAATAAAGAATTCGGGTCACACCCACATTCTAACAATCTACACCTTGACACGAATTCCACCAAAGAATGAACTGACTTCTTCGATATAACCAAAAAATTAATTTATCCAACAAAACACAATACTCTACCATTTCCAATGAATCTAGTACCACTCTTGTAGAATTATCTCAGATTCCAATGAATCTAGCACCACTCTTTTACTGAAAGCCCCTTGCTAGATTGAACACATTCTACTCCACTCAAAGCATGCTTAACAAAATCAGCATCCACATACCTTGTTTTACTGAGTCAGTCTATAGCAACTGAATACAATGGCACCGTAGGTGATGGTGGCAAAGCGATATTATTCATATCTCCCAAACTCCACTGAGCAGTATTTTTCAAATCCGACATTTTACGAACTCCTAAAGGTATTGTACCAAACTGAATATCCACCACGGTATTGAACCTGTTCTGATTGACTATTCTAAATTCTGCACGATCCTACAAGATGTATAACTGAGACATTTTCATGTCCTTCCAATACAACTTGGGCACCCATACAAACCTTCAAATCTCCACCTCCACCAAAGAACTCATATCATTTTGAATCAAGGATAAACAACGTGACGAGATTCTTCTTCAAATTCGGAATATGTCGAACGTGGCCAGGTGTTCTAATTGTTCCATCCAAAAGTTTCAATATGACCGTACCAAATCCAACAACCCGATAAGGTGCGTTGTTTCCCATAACCACAACACCTTTGAAAACAATTTCATATGCAGTAAACAAGTCCTTATTAGGACACGTATGAAACACACATACTGAATCAAGAATTCAATCCTCCTTTAATTTAGATTCGAGGTCAGACATAGCTAAGAGATCTTCATCAATGTTCTCTGCGAGGTCTGTTTTGCCTGAAGTATCTGATTGCTTCCCATATTGACTTGCAGCCAATTTTTCTTAATTCTGCAATTTGTAGCAATCCTTCTTCATGTGCCCTTTCTTCTTGCAGTAGTTACAAATTTGATTACTGAATTTAGACTTCGATTTGTCCCTTCTAGAACCATCATGATTAAACATGCCTTTTCTATCTCTAGCTTCAGAAACCAGATGCTTCATCTTCTCTTTTCAATATAAAGTATCATACACCCCCTCTACAATAAAAGTATCACGACTATACAAGATCATGTCTCTAAATGAAGAAAACGAAGCGGGCAACGAACACAATATGATCAAGGTCAAATCTTCATCATCATACTCTACTTCCAAAATTTCCAAATCAGTGACGATCTCTTTAAATACAATAATGTTATCTTCCAATGATCCTCCTTCAGCTATTCAACGAAAGTATAAACGCTGCTTGAGATTCCACTTGTCTATCAGACTTTTAGTCATGCACAATTGTTCAAATTTCAACTATAGAGCAGCTGCTGAAACCTCCTGAAGAAAAGTATTTGATAGATGAAAATGAATGTGAGAAACTACCTTCTTATCCTCCGTAATTTCTCCTCTACGGTCAAAGTAGCGAGCATCTTGTCAATTCCCAACAACGCATCATCCAAATTCAGTTGAGTGAGTACTACACGCATTTTAACATGTCATAGCGAAAATTTAGTGTTCTGATTCAAAAGTGGAATGTCATACTTCATGAAAGCTATCACGACCAAAAACTTCGAACAAATCAAACTCTACGCTCTTGCGGAACTGCTGAATCTGGGGCTCTGATACCACTTGTTAAGAAACAAACATGATGCCAGAATCGCTCTGATACAACTTGTTATGAAATAAACAAGATACCAGAATAGCTCTGATACCACTTGTCAACCACCAGATTGAGATGTTGAAGTTAATAAAGACAAGAAATGTGGCAGATGAATTGAAAGATTTTATTGATTTATAAATAATAAGAAGAGAGAAAATTACAATGAATCCTATAATTCTAGTTATTTTTTCTCACACTAATGAAATTATATAGAAAAACCTAATATTTATAGGGAACATGTAGGGGACGTCCAAACCCCCTTAGTAGAGTTGTTGATGAAGTAGAATTTCAAAAAATCGAGTTCAAAACAAAAAAGGAGAGAAAAACGCGGAAAATCGAAACATGAAAGGTGGGCGCCTAGCGCCGGGTGATCTGCCCGGGAATTTTTTTTTCAAATTGTTTTTTCCGTCTCAAACTCTTCTTCAAGTCCAATACCAAATTTTCAACTCCCAATGAGCTTCCGAAATAGAATTTCAACTTAACATAGGACTCCAATAACATTTCAAACTTGAATTCTCCTTGACGTGTACTTCAATTAGAATTCTTCAATACTTATGTCGAGGTGAGGTTTTTGGTTTTGGTTGTTAGTTTTAGGTGAGAAGGCAGTTGGGCGATTTGAGGTAGTAGTGGTGGAGAGTGAGGCGTCAAGTTGGTAGGTGGCGCCGCATGGCCAGCTGATTGGTGGTGGGTGGCTTTGCTAATTTGGTTTTGGAGGAGGGGAAGAAGCTTTCAGTTTTTCCTTTTGTCTTTTTTATTTAATTATTGTAATTATTTATATGTAAATAACTAAAATAGTTAATAATGTGAGTGCACGAATCAAATGTTTGGAAAAAAACTGCAAAAATTGAAAGATTGTAATTATGCATTTTTTGTATGTGAAAAATCATCTCTTCCGTTCCCCTAAGGGACACAAATAACATGCTTCTATTTTTAAAAAAACTTGGTGTTAATAACACGGGGCAAATACAAAAATCGTGTTCGTCGATTCTTGAGTGATTGAGTTATTGTTTCAATATAAATAAAAAAATTTCATTTTAAAGAAAATAAAACTTCAGTATACTTTAAATAAAACAAAAATATTTTAAAGACACGTAAATTCATTGACCTCACAAACTGCAAGTTAGATATAATTAGTATATTTAATCAAATTGCTATGTGCGAGTGGAAATAAGTTCAAGAATAAGCAAATCTCAAAAAAATTAATTCTGGAATCTCGGTCCCAAGATTTTTTTAATTATTGGATTTGTGGTTTAGTTAATCGAATATGGATAGCAGAACTACACTTGAAGTATGACTAATTCTAAATTCCAAAACACGATTCGAATTGTTACAAGCTTTAAATCACAATTTCTTGGTCTACAAATTTTCCGGTTCTCTTAGCTTCAAATCCTCCAAGTCTTCTTTTGTATTCTTCCAAGTTATGACAGCATGTGTAAGTGAAGCGAATGGGCACTAAGAAAAACCAATTCGATTCCAAGAGGACAAGAATTTATTGACTAGAATAAAAAAAAAAAACAATTTTTTTTTTCTCTAATACCCTGTTTGATTGCAAACTTTTCCATGAAAAATGTCACATTCAAGGAAAACAAATTCTACTTTAACCTTTTGATTACAACATGGAAATAGAAACTGAATTCCAAAATATAACAACTTTAAGCTATATTTTCTTTGTTTTCATATAAAACACATTCTTATGGGTTTGTTGAATTTTTATTTTTCAACTAATATGAAATTTGAATTCATTTCCACTTTTACCTATCAAACGGACCCTAAATGTTGAAATCGTCCAAGGCTCTTTTGTGTGGAACCCGGCCACCCATAGACCCAGGGACGGATGGAGAGCCCCCCCTCCTCCCTCCCCCAACTAATTTTTTTTAAGTTAGAAACAAAAAAATCTAAAAAAAAAAAAATCATGTTTAATTTTTTTTTTTTACGTATTAGTCCGGCCTGTAATTCAGTCCTTGGTCCGTCCCTGCATAGACCCAAATAACCATGGTACATGTATAATCATGATTGCCAATCATGAGTTGTGGGAATCTACATCATTCATTTTAGAAACTATTTCTTAAATTAACAAAATTGATCTTGACAACACATGGATTATCAATAAAGTTGTTAACAAAGATTGTATAAATAGTTTTATTTATACCCAAATAGGTCTAGTGTCGCACTTCCTTGTCCTGATCTTTATAGAAAATTTAGGATGTGTTTGAGTCACATTATTTTGGAAGAATATATTCTGAAATAGTAGATTGATGAAGAATATATTATTGAAAAAGAAAGAAAAGTTATGGATTTTTAATGAAAAATATTATTTTATTGAAGAATGTGTGGTTGAAAATAAGTAGAAAAATGAGAATAAAAATTTTAATGTGACTCAAATAGTAGCTTAGTTTGATCTTTTTGAACTTCTATTACTCGTGCGTACTTTTATTAACCCTAAACCACTATTATTAAGGATTTTCAAAAAAAGGTTGTGGGTTAATTTTCCCTATTTCGACCCGTGCAACCATCCATTACAGTCCAAAAGACCTTTTTCTTCACATACATCACGTTAGCCACAAAAATATAAATAAATAATGCCTTTATTTCCTCTCACAAGCTCAAAAACAAATAATGAACTTTAAGCAGGTTACTTAGATCTTGAATTTAAGGTGTCACGAACAATGCACATAAAAAGGTTTCTCGTGTTTGATAATAGTAAAGCTTTTTATTTTGGTAATTTAAATGTAAACCCTATTATTAATATACTTGTGACAACTTTTAATATCTTATTCTTATATGCTCCAATAGTTTTTCTTGTACAAATAAATAAATTCATATGGTAATTAACACATAACGTCCGCACTTTTCATTGTTGTTGTGGAAAATGTTCATACATTTTATTTTTTGACATTTTTACTCTTATTTCCACATTTCATTGGACAAAAGGTCATTTTCACCCATTTTCTCAATTAAAAATTATGAAATGATGAATATACATTTCTCTTTAAATAGAACAAAAAGAAAAAGAAAAAAAAATTAATTGCAACCACAACCCCAAATTTTTTTATAAAGTGCAATAAGTTACAAATAAATTATTAAAATAGTAATTAGCACACAATGTCCCTACATTTCACTATTATTGCAAAAAATGTCTCTACCTTTTTTTTTTGCATTTTCACCCTTAATTACACATTTAATTGTGCAAATCATCATTCCTATCTATTTTCATTCAATTCTCATAAAAAGCTGTGAAATGACGAATATACCCCCCTCTTTAAATAAAAACTAAGAATTAATTGTAACCATAGTCCAAATTTTTTAAAAAAGTGCAAACAAGTCCACAATAAATTATTTAAAAAAATTATTTTTCTAAAAAAAGTGTAAACGAGTCTCGATTAAATTTATTTAAAAATTTTAAAAATTAAAAAGTGCAAACAAGTCCCAAAAATTATTAAAGAATTAGAAATTAAAAATATTTTTTTATTATTTAAATAGGAGAGTATATTTGTCATTTCACAACTTTTTATTGAGAAATTAGACGAAAATGAATAGAAATGATTATTTGAGCAATAAAATGTGTAATTGAGGGTGAAAATATAAAATAAAAATAAAAGGTGTGGAATTTTTTGCTATAATAGGAAAATGTATGGAAATTATGTTCTAATTACCCTTTAATAATTTATTTGTGATTTATTTGGGCCTTTTTTTTAAAAAAAAATTGGGATTGAGATAGCAATTAGTTTTTTTTCATTTTCTTTTTATTTTATTTAAAGAGAAGTGTACATTCGCCATTTCATAATTTTGAATTGAGAAAATAGAAGAAAATCACCTTTTGCGCAATAAAATGTGAAAATAAGGGTGAAAATGTCAAAAAATGAAAGGTATAGACATTTTCCTCAATAACAATGAAAAATGAGGACGTTATGTGTTAATTACCCTAAATTCATGTATACAATGCACGGATTTATTGATGTATCATTCAATTTAAAATGTGTACAATTGCCTTTTTTTTTTTTTAGAGAGCTGCTATTTGTACCGGGGGGCACAATTGTGGGCACAATTGTGAGAGGGCCGGTCAGGGGGGTTGTATACCCCCCGGGCCCACAATTGTGAGGGGGCCGGTCAGGGGGGGTTGTATACCCCCGGTACAAGAAGAATAATTCTTTTTTTAAATGTTTATGATATTAAAACATCTTTTTTCATTTAATTTCATGATTTGTCTTTCTTCTTCTGTGAACTCTTTGTTCAAACGATGGGAAAATATGGAGCTCTATTTTATCTTCTTCGTCTTCAGTGTCCAATTATTCTTGTGTTTATTTTTAAATTTAATACGCTCCACATGACGATCTCTATGACACCTAATTGAGTGACACAGGTTGTGTCAAGTTCCTTGTCTTCACGATGAGGGAGGGTGACTATGAAACTCGGTGTTAACGAACGCTACTTATTCAACTATCTACCCTCGTACATATGACATGATTGATGTATACAAATATACAACATATCTTTGTTGAGCTATCGTTCATGCATTACACTTCCTAATGGTCGTAATTTATGATCGTCCATTGAGTCGGGATGGTCGAGTTTGAACATATCCTTTATATGTTAAGAAATTAATATAAATTTATGATTATTCTTAATAAGGTTAAATTGTATATTTAATCCATTAAAATATGAGAAACATTAAAAAAAATTATTTTTTCATTTTAAACATAAACGATGACTAATCTGAAAAATTTCTTGTTAATTAATTATAAAGCATCATTAGTTGCAAAAAGTGGATCCCCCGTGATTCGCTGCTCTTGGATCTTGCCTGGGCTGGTCTTAAATTTTGCCCCAATTTGGCGATTTCTCGTCCACCAAGTTAGGTTTTGCACATGCACAAATTAAAGTTGATGTATTAGTAAATATTAAAATTTACCTCTGGCCAATAAATTATGTGTTGTTATCTTCGTGTTTCAATTTTTAGTTTTGGATTTTGAATTCATTTTGAATTTTGTGTTTCGAGTGTCCATTTTAAAATTGTTGAAAACGCGTTCTTTTTGTAATTTTGAAAAATTATTTTCAAAAAATTTTTTTTTTTTTATTTGATTTTAACTGAAAACAACCAAAAAGTTTTTTTAGCGTTTTCCGCTTTCTTTGTAAATTTTAAACTCCTTTTTGGAAATTCGTTTATGAAAATAGACAAGTAAACGTGTTTTATTTTCGAAAACTAAAAACTGAAAGTGACTTGAAAACAACAAAGATAACATGCCCTTTAACTTTTCTTCCCCCCACCCCATATTTTTCTCATTTATTAATTGAGAGGAAAAAAATTAAAATATTACATATTTTACTGTTCAACATGAACTAATATAAGCCCTAGTTTGATCCAATTGCTTAAATTTTTTTTTTTTTTCAAATTTATTTTCAACCATACATTTCATAAATTCACGACTTCTATAAAATTTTTAACTACAAATTTCAGAAATTTTATCAAAATCTATTTTTGAACAAAATCAAACATGGGCTTATATATTTTTAATAATGTTGTTATAATTTATAATTATCATTAAAATTTACTACGAGATCTTTAACTATGTAATGTTTTATAGCATTAAAATTAAGGATAAATCTATATGTACATAATTATTGTACATAATAGATTACATAGGTTAATGTGGAAGAAATCCGGCCGTGGATGTGAAGTGTGAAAAAGTAAAAAATTGTAGACTATCGATAGATGCTCGCCACATGTCAATTATATAATGTATTATGTAAATAATTATGTACTTGTAGGATGATCCTAAAATTAAAGGGTAACAAAAGTAAAGTTCTAGTTTAATTATAAAATGATTAAAGAAGAAGGAACGTGTAATCGAATTCCCTACGTCGCGAGCTTTAAGGCGGGAACTTAGGGGGAAAGAAATAATTGAAGATTTGTCGGGTCCAGTTAATTATTAAAAATGAAAAGCATCATTACAAGTCATTAATCTAAATTTAGCTTGTTAAACAAGGAAAAAGAGGAAGATTTGAACTTCAGTGGCGGACATTGAACGGGAGGCTTTGAGTGATGAGTTGTTTTTTTATACGTAAAGAGGATAGAATGTGAAGCTTATTGAGAGTGCCTCAGTTGGCATATCGACAATTGAGGACATACTTTCGATTTATGTCAAATACGACGGTTTCTTCGTGATATTTGTGAACTAGTGCAATATGTGAGCAATGCTTTGTGTCATTTTGTTAGGGCTGGACAAAAGTCCCGAATCGAATCGAGCGGTTCTTCATAAATTAAATACCCGAACGGATATTTGAATCGAGAATCGATGGATTTGGTTCGGTTCTCGGTTCTAGGCTAAGAACCGAAGAACCGAACTTAAATAATTTTTTATATGAAATTAATTAAATAATTTTAATTTTTTCTAAACAAATTAGCAAATTTAAATAATTTTCTACTTTTGGGTATTTGTATACATTGAATTAATTTTATTGGACAACTTGTTATTTATATGTTTTTAAATTGAGTTACGTTAATTTGTAATAGTTACGAATGAACATGTTATTAGTTATATTTATGTGGTGTTGTTGTAAATATTAAAAAATTTAATTATGGTACGAAATCGAATCGAACGGAATCGAATCTGAACGATTCTATAATTATATTTGGACCCGACGATTCCATTTATTAAATACCCGAAAATTTTGAATCGATTCGATTCTGTAGAGAATCGAATCGAATCGAACCATGTCTAACCTCACATTTTGTTCCCTCTTAGGAAATAGAATGGCTCATGAACTGGTCTCATTTGATTTTTCACATCAAATTTTTTTTCGTTCATGAACTGGTCTCATTTGATTTTTTACATTTTGTTCACCACTTTTTTCGTTCGTATGTTTTGACCTATATGAATTATTTGAAAGGTGCTACTTTACATTAAAAATATAATAATTAAATCTCACTCTTGAAAATTTGATATTAATTACTTAACCATCATTTGAGAAGAATTTATATAAATAAATATAAAAATAAATGATAGATAAACGTATAGTACTAATAAATTTATTAGAATATGTGACTAAAATGAATTTTGATTATTTATAAATAATTTATAAATTTTACAAAGCCAATTGTGTTTTGAGTTTTGGTTGTTAAGTTTACAGATAGATTACTAGTCACCGTTCGAATCCCTTTAGGGCAATTAATGTGAGTATTCAATCGTAAACCCCAAGATTCGTGAGATTAGTCGAGATGCACACAAATTAGTTCGAACATCCACGATTATATAAAAAAAAAGTTTATGGATAGATTACCAAAAATAAATTTGAAGTTAACTCTTGCTAATTCCAAATGCACAGATCTCCGCGTAAGGAAGGAGAAACAGATGGATCCCACCGACCGAAATTAATGAAGGAGATTGCCGCAAGACGCGGTTTTACTTTACTTTATTCTACTCCATGATGCCACCCACCCCATGTGACTCTTTGCCGTGTGCCAGCCCATCCACACCCCCTATATACGGACACACTGCTCCACCGACGCTTAAGGCTTCATTTATACCACTTTCCCTTTCCCTCTTCTCCAGTTCTTGGAGCCCAAATTTCATAACACATAACAAGGAAAAAAATGGCTAAATTGCTACTGTTGTTTGCTCTCTGTGTGCTCCCAGCAATTGCTACTGCTCGCTTTGCGGGCAACCCATTTCTTGTAACGGGTAAAGTATACTGTGACACTTGCCGCTGCGGCTTTGAGACCACTGCCTCCAAGTACCTCCCTGGTAACCACACCAACTCTCTCTCTATCACACGCGCACAAAAACTAATTTTTGAATTATGCTTGAAGTATTTTTTATATCTAGCTTTCTCGTGTGTAGTTGGTCAGATCTAGTCAATGTGGTGTTGATCTAGTTAGTTTGTTAAAGAAATTTTCATTGGATCTATTAAAATATAATCTTGTACGGTTTTGAGGAGAATTTGCTGTAACTTTAGTTATAATTGGGGTAGAAGAAGTAACCATGGGGGCTGGGTAGTTCTTGAAATGCTTATGTTTGTTGGGAGGAAAACACTATTCTCTCTTCTCGTGTTAACTTAATTAGTCGACTATAAACCGCAGATTTAGTCCTAAGCCCCTGTTTGTTTCACATTATTAGAAGAATTTTTACCATTGCAAAATGGATCAACCGCAATCTTTGACTAACTTGTCTCATAATGTGACCCACTTTTTTGAAAAAAAGGGGCAAAAATCTCATTTTCATGTGCAAAATAATGTGAAGTCCTGTTTGTTTTACATTATTTTAACATCAAAATAAATTTTTGAACCATTTTTTTTAAAAATGTGGGTTATACTACGAGACAAAGTGGTCAAAAATTGCGGCTGATACCCCTAAGCAACGGTCAAAATTCTCCTTGAAATGCCAAACAAACTGAGTGTAAATAGAAATAAATGGCATACAACAACATTGTCTCGTATTCTTACCGATACTATACAAATCCAACAAGAAACTGGAAAGATCTTGGCATCAGTGAGTTAATATTCGGATGCACAGAATCACTTCCTGGATCTTGAAGTCGACTGTACATATTTGACGATCTGCGTTATTTCAAAAATCTTAAACCAAATGAATAGTTTTTAAGATATTGCCATTCTATGGCGATCCACTACAGCAGATAAACATCCAAAGTCACCATTTGCTTGCTTAAATACAGGTTGACCATAAACATCTCTCTCAATTAGATTTAAGAGTCTAGAAGTAGTTTGTCTATGATTTTCCATATCAGAATTATTATATTGAAAAGAAGTGCAAATTTATTCTTAATTTCTAATTATCAAATTTGTAACTTGATTATAATTTAAAAATTAATGTTAAATAAAAATAATAATAGCGCCTGTGTGGCAACATTTTTAATCAAGATTTTAAGCAATTTTTTTACCGTTGGCAACCATGGGCCCATTTTGTACCTTTTTAGGTGAGAATTTATTGAGAAGGAAGTCAAAGAAAGGCAGCAATGGTCCCATTTTGCATTGGCAACGGTCAGAAAATTGATTAAAATCTTGTAAAAGGAAAATGATACTTGTACACTCCGGATTGTACACCTACCTCATATGGAGGGGTCCCGCGCACAATAAATTATGATTTATTGTGCGCGGGCTCCCTTCATATGAGGGGGTGTAAAATCGGGTGTGCACCCTTAAGTACGTGTAGCATTTCTCCTTGTAAAAATGGTTCTTAGACGGGCATAAATAAATTCTAATCAATTAATTCTAAAAGGATATAAAAGGAACAACAATTTGTTGTATTAGAAAATGGAGAATAATGAATTATACCAAATTTGGTGTAAATGAATAGTGTTATATCAAATTTCATTACACCAAATATGGTGTACCATTGGATTGATTTTTACAACATCAAATTTGGTGTACCATTGGAGATGGTCTTATAGCATCTCCAATGATACATCAAATTGGTGCAAAACCACCAATTTAATGTAAAAATTCATTCCAATGGCATACCAAATTTCATATAATTTTTACAACAAAATTGGTGCAATTTTCTTACCAATTTGTTGTAACATCTCCAATGGTTATATCTAATAAATAATATTTTCTATAATTTCTTACTATTTATTTCGCAACAATTAATTTATTTTAAATTTATAACTTTAGTTTACTTTTTAAAGGTATTTCTGTTGTTCTAGTGTTAATTTATTCTTATTTTCTAATTATCAAAATTGTAACTTGCGAAAAATCACTTAAGCATAACAAAACCATCATCATATCTATCCAACCTTGCGAAAAATCACTTAAGTGCCTTGATCTTGGCTGATTTTGGTAAGGTCTTCCATGTGGTTGACCAAGAGTATGTTTGGCTTGGCTTAAAAGCCAGAATAATGGTTTTTTTTGGTAGTATGAAGAGTCAAATTTTTTGAAAAAAGATGGTGAGAAGCTGTTTTCACTTGGCTTTTAAGCAAGGCTGAACATGCTCTCAAGACCTCATTCATTTTTTTTTTTTGCCTTTACGAAGAATAGGCTTTTTGTTACTTTTAAAAGTTATAAAGGGATGTTCTAGTCATTTATCTTGGCTATTGACTCGAGAGCCTTCTCTCCATCTTTTGGGTGGTAGGATTGGAGGTCAAATAAAAAAAATTAGTAGGAAGACCGAAAAATTACAAAAATAGAGGCTACTATGCTGCTTTCAATAAACTGCAATATCTTTGCAATCCCTGGTGCTACTGAGTTTTAAGTTTGGACAGTAGGTTGGGACACATTGTTCTTCAATCTGTTCGGTGTAGATGAAGATCCAAGCTCTGTTGTGAGTACTGTTCTTACTAACAATGTCTTGATTTGGTGAGATGTTTCCTATTTTCTCGATAAAGTTGTGTTGTTTGCCAAAAAATTTCTTCTTGAGGTTGTTTCTATTGCTGTCCTAATTTCTGCTAGTTGAATCTTTGTATTGCAATTATTGATTGATAGTGGAGTATGGTCCTGCGGTTTTTTATCCTCTCCTACTGTATACATAATTCTAATCATCATTATTGTATGATGCCCGTACTTGCCAGGTTCTCTTGTTAAAATTGTATGCAAAGACAGGGACACTTCACGAGTTACATATGAGGTTGAGGGTGTGACCGACTCAACTGGAACTTACAATATCCTGGTACAGAGTGACCGTGGAGATGATGCATGTGATGCAGTTTTGGTCAAGAGTTCAGATCCAGAATGCAGCAATCCTAACTCAGGCAGGGACAAAGCCAGAGTCATCCTCACCCGCAACAATGGTATGGTTTCAGACACTCGTTTTGCCAATGCTATGGGATTCTCCCAGAATGTGCCTTTGGCTAGCTGCCCCCAGATCCTCCAGAAATACCAGGAAGCTGAGGATTGAAATAATTGATTGTCGACTTCTGCGTTTTACATAGAATCTGATATGTTATAATGCCTTATTGATAGTATATTCGAGTTATTGTTTCTGAACGATGCTGTTATGTGTTTTTCGCTTTTTTTTTGTAATTTATTCGAGACATTGTTATTTTTGTCACTTAATTGTGGCTTACAAAGTTAGATTGTTAAAAGAGATACTTTGTGCTGAAAAATGCTTGTAACGTGTTGTTTTGATACCAATAATTATACGTAGAAGCTAAGTTTATAAAGAAACATCTTCAGAAAAATTTTCTACACAAGCAAAAATTCTGCCAAATGGACCCTTTGTATAGAACTAATTCAACAATAAACAAAAGCTACCATAATAAATATATAAGACAACAGAGACACCACGAAAGTCGGTGCAGGATATTTTTGTACTAATTTAGTAGAAGAAAAAAGGCAAAGGAAAGATGAATCATGTCATGCCTTCATAATCTTCACTTGTACTCCAAAATCATGTTATTTTCTGGAGCCAATCCAACACAAGCCAATACAGACATTAATCAAAGAACGTATATTCTTCAGAATCTTGTTAGGGGTACACTTTGGTTTACCCAATCCCACTCCCTCCCTCACATGAGGGTCAGGTCCCACGCATTTGAGGGAGGAGGTGGGGTCGAGTAAATCAAAGTGTAAATATCATAATTCTATTCTTTAATCTTGTCCAGTTCAATATATCATGCATGTCTTATACATATCCCTCGGTTCATGTGATGTATTCCCCATCCAAACTGGTGCATCCTAGCACATCTTGTGTTTTCAAGTACAAAAGATTAAATGAATTCAAAAAGTAGCGTGTACCATTTCTTTGTGACAATGGACCACATTTTCTGATCAGTAATACGACCAATAATGAATTCATTCATGGTAAAAAGGTCGCATTTTAATTTTTTGCTTCCCGTGACCCATCCAACTGAAATAACACTCTCAATATCTGACTGTTAACTAAATCCGATCAATTTAAAAAGTTTATGCATTATATTGAGTGGAATAACACTATTAAGTGACGTCTAATCCAATTTATCAAAGATGCACTTAAACATCTAAAAATTCAGACCAAGGGCGAATAATGTGACATAATTTTGCGCCTTTTAAGGTTAATTTGATGAGCCATCCTTGTATTACAATGGTCCTCACATAACCAAATATATTGGGTAATGAAGGAGTTATTTTTTAGGATTAAACTAATTATACACACAAAGTGTATACTTTGATTGACACACTTCTATGTATAAAAAAAAATTGATAATTAATTGAAAAAAGCGTTGTCAAGATCAATGTACCAAAATCTGCTAACTCACATGTGTGTAACTTAATGTATCAACATTTATATACATATAGCATGGTTCGAATTTTTATTAGGGTATATGCCGTACCATAAATAAAATCAATCATGTTATATGTACATTATTCTTTATATTAAGTTTGAAACTCTTCCATATGGTATCTATTAAAGTCATTGATTTCTACAACACCCTATCATATCACTGTCCAAATTTTGACACACATGAAAAATATCAAGAATGATGTAAACAATAATATACATATATGTCAGGAAATTGATTCCTTGAAGATTCCTTAGTTATTGCAAAAGCTAAGGAATACAATCAGTTGCAAATAGGAGCCTCAGTTACAGCTTTTCTGGTGGAATCTTCAACAACTTGGAGCCTTTGTTGTTGGTAGTTAATAACCGAAATGGAGCCTCCTTTAGGCCTATAAATAGGAGCTTTAGGTAGTGTAAAAGAGAGAGCTCGAAAATGTATGAATGAAGGGAGCTCGAGATAGAAAGGGGTGCTCTGGTAGAAGAGGAACTCTGGTAAAGAAGAGGCTTTCAAGAGAGAAAGAGGGATAGAAAGTGAGATTGTATAAGAATGGTAGAATTCTTATAAATCTGGGAAAAATTCTTTCTTGTATGATTTCAAGTGTGTAAATTATGTTTTAACTTTGGTAATAAAGTGTTGGAAGAGGATTTCTTCCTGTTTATATTCTTTTTTCCCTGCTGGTTTATCTCAGTCTTCTGTTGGTTATTTTCACCTGTTTCTGCTGTCAATTTTCTTGCAATTGCTGGTGCATTTTCTTCTTTGTAATTCTGCTGATTGAATGAAGTCATTAAATCCCAACAATATAACTTAATTCAAATAATATATCAACATCATTAATTTCCAAAGGAACCACTCAAATCAAAGGGAGAAACCGCAAACTAGGGATGTAAAAAAAAAATCATGAAACCACAAACCGAACCTAACCCGTTGGTTTGAGTTCTCGTGGACCTACGATTTTTTCCTCCCAAACTAAACCAAATCGTTTCAAAATGGAATGGTTTAGGTTTTGATTTTAAAAAATCGTACAAAATTGAACCGAACCTTTTTTTAAACTGTATCATTTCACTATATTATTTCCTTGGCTTAAACTGTGTTATTTCTTGTGCTGGTAGTGCGATCACAAAAGGAACAAGAAAAGGCAAATACAATCTCAACCTACTGGAATAACTCTTTAAGTGAAAATATGCAATGACAATTAAAAGCTGAATAGTAAGCAAAACTGACGTTGATTTTGGATATGAATTATTGTTGAAGGCATTAATTCCAGAAAAACACTCCTTCATATTTGCATTCTTTTGAATCTTTGATCTTTTAACTGCTGCATTTGCTTGCCCCACAGGTGAATCTTTGGGACTAAATTCTTAATTTTATGATGGAGATAATCAAGAAAACAAATGAAAGAATGAATTTTGAACTCCTTTGAGGATAGCATTTAGATTTAAATATCCAGATTAATGAATTTATATTAGTTCGTACATATATAGTGTACAACAGGTGATTGACTATATAATAATGTTCCATTCCTAAATTAAGGGTCAATTACTAATTAGAATGACTAAATGGGGTTGTAGATGAATATATAGTCATAAGCGGATTTGTATACATCGATCTGATGGGGATTTTACACATTGAATAATGGCGAGGAAGAAATTCTCATGTGAATTCATACAGTTCCTAAGCCGTTGTCTTCCTTTTACTACCATTTTTTTTGCCTTTTTGTTTGTATTTCGAATTTCAAACAAATATAAATGTAATATAACATAATTAGTTCTCGATTAAATTTGTATGTTAACTTATTTTAAATATATTACTATGAAATTGATAAATCGCAGATTAAAACTGAATCAAATGGCAAATAATTGTTTGATTTGGTTTGGTTTGAAAAATAAAATAATATAGTTTGGTTTGGTCTAACAAAAATTTCAAATCATATGAAATGATTTGAGGAAAATATGGCGCAAATCGTCTAAACTGAATCGTATTCACCCCTAACTCAAACATTTCACATTGATTGCAGCAGTAGGACACATAGATGGAATTCGTATATTTAATCGTCAGTTGACCAAAAGCCAACAATCTAACCAAAATTTGATCAATTTTAAAAAGGTAAAATGATAACTTTATATAATTGTTTGCCCTGTTTGATGGAAATTATTAGGGAAAAAATAATATTTTTAATAGTGAATTTTTGGAAATGTGTGGTTAAAAAGTAGGAAGAATTTTAGACTTACATGCAAAATATTTTATTATGTGAATATATAATTGAAAATGAATATATAGAAAAAAGAGTTGAAATAATTGTTATAAAAAATAGGGGCTATATAAAATAATTAAATCAAAAATAAAAAATCCATCTTCTTCTTCCCTAAACTCACACCCCATCCACCCACCCTCGACTCCCAAAAGTAGGTCGGCCCTGGCACTGACCCTGACCCAAGTTAAACTAGGCCACATAGCCTTTGGTCACAAGACTTCAAGAGGGAAAAATTCATATTTAAAATTTTATCTATAATTCATTTCAAAATTAAGAAATAAGGTTTAAAATTTAAAAAATCATATATTATTAAATTCTATTTATGAAATTAATAATTAAAAAATATTTTATTAATTAAATATATTAATGTCACAAATCTATATAATTTGATCACAAATTATCGAATTAATTGGTTACAAATATTTCTAGGTCACAGATTGAAAAATATGGGTCACAAATTATTCTCGGCCACTGATTAAAAATTTTACATGTCACAATTTATTCATCGATCACAAAATTACAAATTTTATAAATTAGACTTATTTAACGATCACAAATTATCAAATAAATCGGACACAACTTAGCGCTTGTTTGGGATGGATTTTTAGGGGAAGAATTGATTTTGAATAGTGATATGAAGGGAAATGTGTAGTTGAAGAAGAAGAAAAAATTATTGATGTGATGAAAAATATTATTTTATTGAAAAATGTGTGTTAGAAAATGAGAATTGATTTACTATAGAATTTTGAGAATCCCTCCCAAATAGGGCCTTAGTAAATTGTGAGTCACAATCACATTTTTTAGGTCACATATTATTTATTGATTACAAATTAACCAACTTATTGGTCACAAACACTCACCATTCCCAACTCCACCCCACCACCACCAGCGATTTAGTTACACCACCGCCTTCTGCCTCCTCCTCATCCACCACCACCATTCACTATCTCATTCACCGTCGATCCAACAAAACCGACCTCCACCGCGACCACTAGATCCACCACCATCTCCACCAACAAAAACCATAGCCAAAAACATGTAAACCACCGCCACCACCATTCACTATGCGTGGCGTGGCTTCTCTACGCAGCGACATCATCATCGCTACGGGTGGCATTACAGCAGAGAAGCCTCGTCGATGACGGTGTATGGCCTCATGTAGTGCTGCTCAGACGTCCAGGCATTTGGCGGTGATGACGAGGTAGAGAGAAGAAGATGTAAAGTAGAGTAGAGTGTAGAGAATGTATTGAGTAGGAGGAAGGAAATGAATATTAGGGTTTTGGTATGTAATAAATTGAATTTTATAATATTATTATTTAATATTAAAATATTGTATTATCATCTAATTTTTGTATATATAAGCTATAATTCTGATTTTTGAAATGCAATTTTTAAATAGAGATGGCAATTTTCCCCGCCCCGCCCCCGTGGGGCCCCGCCCCGAATGGGGCAAAAAAACCCGCCCCGAACGGGTTGGTGGGGCTGGGGCGGGCGAGGTTTGCCGCCCCGTCTCGGGTCGCGGGGCGGGGCGGGACGGAGATGCCCCGTCCCCGTGAAGAATTAAAAAAAAAAAAATTTGTTTTGGACATTATTTGTTTTGAACATTTTTTTTTTTGTTTCAAGTGCTTGCTTTGAATATTGATATAGTTAGTTTGAACATTATTTGTTTTGGATTTTAAAATTTTGAATTTGTATTTTAAATAAAAATAAAAATAAAAAAAACAAATGGGGCAGGAAACGGGGCAAGTCCTCGCCCCGTACCTGCCCCAAGCCCCGCCCCGCCCCGTCTAAGGCGGGGTGGGGCGCGGGGCGGGGAGGGGGAGAGGCGTGGTGGGGCGGGGTGGGGTGAGGGTGCCCCACCCCATTGCCATCACTATTTTTAAAACTAGGGCTCATGTAATTTTTACTTCAAGGGGCCTCACTAAAGAGAAAAAAAATAAGGGGAAAATTAGGCTGTGTACCCTACTAAAATAAGTATTTTGATTAATACCTTTTAATCTAATTAAACATTTTGATCAAGTAATAATTACGTCCTAACTAAGACTCCAAACCTGCTAAAGTATATGCTAGTCAAATTTCAAATTCCAAATGCTCTCCCTTCTCTCTAGAATCACCCAAGAATGAACCAAACTTCCGGCAGCTCCCGGCCGGAAAAACCACCGGAATTGGATACCGGTCGACAGCCCCTAACATCCCCTTCAACTACCAACAAATATCATCCAATTCCATCAAGTATTTCAGCCGGAATTAATGCTCAAAGTTCACTGCCCAACAATCTGAAAACGGCCGAAAACCCCACCTCCGGCCACACCCATGGTTGCGGAACCCTACTGGCCTCTTCCCCACATCCAGACGAGATTATACATGGTGGCAATTCATCCATATCATCTCTCAAACAGGCTGAATTTAATTCTGAAAACTGCGCAGTCCCGAAGCTCGCGATTCCGCTAGCGAAGAACTCGATTTCTGGAACCGTCCGGTGCACCCATGGAGGCGGACCACTTGGGATAGGTTCGCCTTCACCTGGCACTCCTAGCCCATGTATGGGTCAACACCAATTTTACCCACAACGGCACGAATTTGATCCAGAAATGCAGGAGGGAAAATTACACGAATTTGATGATTTCAAAGATATCTTCATCGAGATCATCACAGCCAAGTAAAGCACGAGGGGAAGAAACATAGCCATTTTTTTTATTTTTTTCCTGTAATTACCTGTTATACGTGGAGCAAAAAGTCGAACAATAGGTAGCTAAAGAAAGCCATGGCAGTTTCTCTAATAACAATGTCCCCTGAAGCTTCGTAGGATCATGAACTGATTTAAGCTTGAAGTCGAGTTACACGCTTGCAGGACAAGACTTTTTGAGTGTTTGCTGAAGGAGATGAACCCAAGAGTAGCATGGAGTGCCCTTTTTTTTGGCGCCTTGTAACCATGCAACTGATTGAGGAAATCGTGCTTGTTGATTTAAGGTTTTTGTCGTAGGCTCTTATGCCTAGAAGCTGTTTCGGTCCAGATGGATTGTCTGGCATCTGATGCTTCCTTTTGTTTTCTGAGTAGTTCCCATATCAGCATCAAAATGGATTTGATGCATTGTTTATTTTAGAATATGAGCATTTATACATTGTGATTTCTAGTAAATCAACATTTGTAGAATGGTTTTGGTAATCAAGATTTTTGAAGAGAGAAGCACTTATTTTTGTTTTCTAGCAATTTTGATTGAATTTTGGTTGGAAATTAGAAAGAGAACTGGGGGTTGGGTGAGAAGAAGAGTTGTGAATGAATGGTTTGTCACTTTTCGATTGGTGTTTTGTCACTTTTTCGAACGTTTTGTCACTTTTTTTAAATTCATGTCACTTTTTAGTGTTTGTCATTTTTTTAACTTTTGTCACTTTTTAGAACGTTTTGTCACTTTTTTTAAATTCATGTCACTTTTTAGAACGTTTTGTCACTTTTTTTTTTAACTTTTGTCACTTTTTTTTAACGTTTTGTCACTTTTCGATTGGTGTTTGTTTCACTTTTTTGAGTTTGCATCACTTTTTAAGAGTATGTCACTTTTCTTTTTTTTTTTGTCACTTTTTTTTAGTTTTGTCACTTTTTTTTGAGTTTGTGTCACTTTTTTTAAAAAGGTAAAAAAGTGACAATTTTTATAAAAAAAGTGACATTATGTCACTTTTTCATTTTACACAGTATTTTTTACTTCCTAAAAATCTTTCATATGATTTTTCAAAACATCCCTAATTTTAAGGGTATTTTTGTAAGTACCCCAAAAATAAAAATAAAAATAGGCCCAAAACTTGCCACAGTCCATAACCCATTAAATCCTTGAAAATGTAACAAGTTCACCTTCTGCTTTGAGGAACCCGTGAAATCTCTCTCTCATAATCTTCACCAAAAAATTATAAATTCCCACGTACAATTGTTGCATCGACTACTATGTTCAAACAAAATTCTTGATTCTGTTGAAGGCTTCGAAAAATCTCAGAAAATTGAGCCAACATAAGATTTTATACAATTGTTTTTTTTTTTTTTAAATAGTTTATGTGTTTGATTTTTTTTTTTTTAATTTTTGATTTCATAGCCCAAATTAGAGCTAAGAGGGGAATTGTAATTTCTCTAAGGCATAAACATGGTCATTATGGTGCCTTTATTTTCTGAAATCTTTATTAATGAATTGCTTGTGTTCTTCGAAGGTTTTACAACAAAGTTGATTATTTGAAACAAAACTTCTTGTTTCTTTGAATGAAGGGAAACTGAGTAGGGCTCCCTTTTCAGTAGTGGACCCAAAAGTACAAGTCCAAGGCCCATGTGTAAAGGCCCATCCCACAATCAACATTTAATACTCAAACGTGTGTGTACCTATTCCTTTTTAATAGGGGAACAATATATAAATAAGGTATTTAAGTATCACCATTTCAAAATTAAGGTTTGAAGTTTTAAATTTCAAAAATCAGGTTTTTATTAAAATTTATTTATAATTTAATTATGAAATAATAATTATTAAATTAATTTATTATTAATATTTAATTCTACTATAAAATAATTAATCCACCACACCTCCACCACCCCCACAACTCCGGAGATATTCCGGTGACCTTTTCGGTCACCACTCTTCTCCGATGACCTTTCCGACAATTGATCCGATTCCGACGAATATGTTAAGGTCACAGATCTGTACAATTTGGTCACAATTTAAAAATTTTTAGGTCACAATTCAAAATTTTCATAGGTCACAATTTGTTCATCGGTCACAACTTAAAAATTTGAAAGTCACAATTTTTCATTGGTCACAAATTACAAAATTTGTAAGTCACAATACTTATTTACGGTCACAAATATCCCATTAATTGAATATATATATATATTATATTTTAGGTCACAATTTATCAAATTATTAGTCACAAATTAATAATTTCTAGGTCACAAAGCATTTATTGGTCATCGTTCATCTACTTCATTGGTCACATATTGTTTACCAATCACAACCTAACCAAATTCTTGGACACAAACAACCTAATCATTTGTGACCACCACTTCGCCACGACTACCACCGCCAACCAGATCACGGCGGTGCAACAAACTGACCACCAAAGCAAAACTCACCCAATCACTGGACTAGATCGCAACTGCACCCCACACTCCATCGTCACTGCACTCCACTGCACCCCTGTCACAACACCACCACAACCGTCGACACAGTAACAACAAACCAAAAAAATCACCATAGCAGCTAGACCCATCGCCGCTGCCGCCAACACCAAGATCTAGCCCCCACCAATAGCTCACTGCTAACAGCCACAGAAGAACCACCACGCCCACCACCATGCACCAACAGACGCACCACCACGCCTCATAGACCACGCCCACCACAGACCACAGATCACAGATCGATACTAATCACAAACCACCACCTGCGCCACCATTTGCACAACACCATAAAACCCAATAAAAATCACCCCAAAACATCGGCTAAACAGCGGATCGAAATAGGAAGAAGACAAACGGTGGGCTAAACAGCGGATCGAAATAAAAATCACCCCAAAACATCGGCTAAACCCAATAAAAATCACCCCAAAATCACCATACAGTGCAGTGCTCGTCCCTGCAGCGTTAAACCTGAGCATCGCTACAGTGTTGCTCCGCTAATTGCTCGTGTCGTTAAACCCAGATCTTGGTGCTGCTTCACATCGGAGCGTCGTTGTGGCTGTGCTCAGATTGTCGCCTTGCTTCCTCACAATGTTGTTGCACCGGCATGAGAGAGTGAAGAGAGAGAGAGAGAGAGAGAGAGAGAGAGAGAGAGAGAGAGAGAGAGGTGCTGTTGCTGGCGAGAAAGTGAATAGAGAGAGAGAAAGGCGATGTTCTGTTGTTGCTGGGAATAGAGAGAGACTAGGGTTTATAATAATATTATTATTAATAAAATATTAATTTATAATAATTAAATGAAAACCTGATTTCTGTATTATTAAACTTGATTCTTGATTTATGAAAATGAAAATTTAAAACCCATTCTAACTGTAATTTCCTCTTTGAATAATGCTATTTATCGTATGATAGAATATCCGTTGACGTGACAATCTGTGTGAAATAATGAGATAGAACAATTCAATTTTTATAAAAGAGGGAGGGAGGGAGAGAGAGAATGTGAAGTATAATGAGTTGTCACATCATCTATTTTCTATTATCATAATGATAAATAACATTACTTATTTCTTTTGAACCTAGTACCATGTCATGTTATTTACAAGATCTGAAATTATTGTCAATAAATTGCTTATGTATGCGGTGGTTAAGGTTGATCATTATAATTAATATAAAATGTTGATATCAAGTTCTGTTTGGTGTAATCAAAGCCTTGATTGATTATGAATTATAATTGCTAGATTTGAATATTAAAGCTTGTGCATTGATAACATAATTCTTTTAGGGTTGTGAACATAAAATTTTCATAAAATGAAAATAAATTAATTGCCTAAAACTTATTTGTATGAAAATTATTAATTAAACGTGTTTGATTGATTTAGGTTTCAACATAAAAAATATTATACATGTTCATTTTTTATTTGTGGGTAGATGAGAGACAGAAATAGAGAGTAAATTACCTGAAAAATAAAAATCACCCCCCCCCCCCCCCAAAGAAAATATTTTCTTATTTTTAAGAAAAATATGATCACGTGACCAAAAGTAGGAACATATTTTCTTGTTGAAAGCACAAAAGTAAAAAATTAGATGGAAAATCACATTTTCCATATAAAATATTGGCAATCAAACGAAATGTAGTTATTTCTTAAAGTGTCATTTGCTCATTGGGTTTTTTCTCAACCGTTGGTGTAGTTATGAGAGGTTTTATTTTAGTATTCTATCTTTTGAACTGTATAAAGTCTTCGTTTTAATATAAAAATATTATTTATTTAAATATTTAAGTATTATCACGCTTGTTAAAAAAAAATAAAATTAAGGATCTTATAATAATTAATCGCATAGGTTTCAAAATTCTTGGGATCGGCCAAAACCGAACGCAGTGACCGGAGCCACCTCCCACCTCCATCACCAACCCCCCCACCTTCTACTGCCACCAACTTTGAAGAAAATTTCTATCTGGTAATAAGATTTAGGAAGAATTAATGGCTTCTGTAGCTATGGTTGTACAAGTGTTTTTTTTTATTTTTATTTATTAATTTTAGTCGAAGCGATTGATTTCTTGTGAGTGATGGATAGTGAATTTGGGCATCTGTTATGGATTGCATATCTAGAAATGCCGAAAAATATTGCTCTTTCTTGGTAAAGGGAGAGTTTTTGGCTATTCAAATGCCTAAAAATATTGAATGGGTTGTCACTCTTAGGTACTTTTACACACATATTAACGAACAAGCAAGAGATTCTAAGACTAGTCTTTGCTTGGTCATAACCTCCTCAAGTCTCACTCCCACCACCAAAAGCTACCACCTTCTCTGGTGTGTCATCTTGATCTTTAAAATGGTTCGAAATATTTATATGAAAAGATAGGAAACGTAACAAAATGCCAAGCGTCGATTTCAAAGCGATGTAGCGGTATGATAAAAAAGGCTAATGAAATCAGTGGCTTTCACAAGATTGAAGATGTACTTCATCGTTATATCTATCTGTCAACCGATAAGAAATTAAAATATATTTATCTTTCTTCAATCCCAAAAATTTCTTAACAATATATTTAATTTAATTATTATATATACTTCACTCGTCCTTATATATAATTTGTTTTTTTTCTTTTTTTCGTTCTTGGCCTATTCCATGAGGAATATTTATGATGTAGTCATGTAACAGAAACTTCTTATGAGAGATTTAAATTGAATTCTAGTATCAATTTGACAAGTCTCTCACAAGACAGAGGTTATTAGAGTTGGACATGGATTGTGTTGGATTGGTTTTGAGTCCAACCCAAATGCAACATAAAATGTTCGGTTTGACAATAATTCAAATTGAAACCAACCCATTCACGGTTGAAACCCAACACAATCCAAACCGACTAAACTTGGGTTGGTTTGGATTGCGTTGATTGGTTTGGACTTGAGTCCAATTCAAGTTGGACCCAATTATTCTTTTGTTGGACAATTTTTTTTATGGGCCCAATGGTTGTGACTTTTTTCGTTGAATTTGAACAATATTTTTAAAGTTTGATACCATTTCAATTTGGACCAATTTTATTTACATTAAAAATAGAGATTTGAAAGGCCTTAAGTCGATTGAAGTTTGATCAATGGTCAGTGGGGTTAAGTTTCATTCCAATAAAATAAAATAAATTAAAAATATTGTAAAGTATGTTAAATGGATTATACCATGATCAAATTAAATACATATTAAATCAATCCAAATACACGTTGAATACCTGCATATTATACCTATTGAATAAAATGAATTCAACCTAAATACTAAAAATGTAAATTTCTTCCTTCAATCTAAGTGTTTAATCAAAAATCACGTCAAAAAATCGAGTCGATAAGTCAATGCACGAGCTGCAATGAGATGCAGAAGAGAGTGAGGCAGAAGAGAATTTCGATCATTAGGTTTTAGATTTTTGGTTTTAAATACTAATTTTCTTTTTAATATTTTTTAGCATATTGAGTTAGGGTTGTGTTTGATTGGGTTTTAATAGATAACCTGTAACCCAAACTAATTCGACCTAAAATTTGATATCCTAACCTGAACCCAACCCAATTGAACTAAAACCCAACCCAACCTGGTTGGTTTGATTTGGGTTGGGTTGATTGGTTTGATTGGTTCGAATTGATTTTTGTCTAGTCCTAGAGGTTATAGGTTCAAATTCTAAGGGATGCGATAAAAAGTCGTGAAGGGTAAAATATACACTCTTCCAAAGTAGACAGTTGTATGATATAACAATTTGGGCAAGGGACTCGTATCGTTATAATACTAAAGGCTGCAATCACTTCACATTTGGTTAAAAGCAACAGGAAAATTAAATACAAAAAAGATGATGCTTATAGATTTAGAGGATATTGTTCATGGGTGTTGTATGCTATCAAGGATAAGACAAGTTTTGAGATCAAAGCATTTATAAAAAAAAGTATACTTGTGCTATGGTGTATAAGAACTTCAGAGCGAGCTCAACTTATTTGACATATAGATATTTATCTGACTAGATAGCTGAACCAAACTTGCTTAGTTTAAATGCCCAGTTGGTTTTGTTAATCATATGTAGTTTTGTTGTATGTTTTAGCGTTTTCGATGGTGTTTATTTGTTATGTCTGAGTTGTTGTGTATCAATAGGCTGCATACCCAAGAAGACGGACATAGTTTGCCAAATACATATATAGGTAGGGACGTTCTGCCCAATAAATGTCAAAAGGATGTTATACGCCAAACATATTAATAGGTAGGGATGTTTAACACAAGATTAATTGTAAGTTAAAATGGGGATGAAGCAATGAACAACTCCAGTTCATCGACCACATGTTTAGTGTCTATTCACCATTGAAATTTGATGGGTAATTTAGCAACATTACAGCAACATTTTGGATTCCACTTCTGCACATTTTAGTTGCCACTGTTCTTCTCATGGTGAAATACGAAGTGTTTTATGTCATTATATATATATAAAATAATTATAGATTAAATATTTAATATTACTATTACCATTAGTTAGGGAAGAACTTATTTTAGGCAGGAAGAAAATGGAAAAATTGGGGGAGGATGAGAATACGTTTTCCTTTGGACAATAGTAGTGTTCACGCGTTCACTTAACGTAGCAATTGATTGAAATCGACGGAAATGATGTTTTGCGCAATAAAATATGTAATTAAGATGAAAATGTCAAAATTTTGAAGGTGGGGGACATTTTTCACAATAAAAGTGAAAGGTAGGAACGTTTTGTGCTAATTTCCCTACTTTGAGTTTCTTAATTTTAAAGACTTAACTCTCCTCGGAGTAAGGCTTTTATAATTTCATATTAATATGTTTGCGTGCAAAATTATAATTGTCTATATTTCAATATGAGAACAGAATTATTTTTTTTAAAAAATAAAATACAATAAAATCAAAAAACTAAACCTCAAATTTCATGTCAAACCAGAATCTGGAACAGCAAATAAACAAGAGAGGTCTAGAGCTACAAATCTTGGAAGCTGATCTGAGGTAACTTAATTTAATTAAGGTTCAGATATTTTTTCTTCCATGCACTAAAATACAAATTTTCATTTATATATTGTAGCGTCGTTCAGGAATTATGAACAAGGTTTGGAGCAAGAACCTTCACTGCAACAACTATCTTGGTGTGAGAGAAACTTGCAACATTCTATGGAAAGAGTCATGGCTAGAAAAGTAATTATTATTGCTCAATTAACTTTATTCTCGTCCTCAAAAACTTAATTATATGTTCTTGTCTAAGACCATCGTTCACAAATAATGCTACTTATGTTGACCCCAAAAAATGTACCAATGACATTGCTAACAAATCACAAGACTACTCACGTCCAAGCAAACTGAGTTCCGGCA
This sequence comes from Fraxinus americana, assembly GCA_035079005.1. Lineage (NCBI taxonomy): Eukaryota > Viridiplantae > Streptophyta > Magnoliopsida > Lamiales > Oleaceae > Fraxinus > Fraxinus americana. Next base: position 8,709,318 of record CM068706.1, on the reverse strand, counting down.
CACTTGGACAAACCGTTGGTGGCACGTGACATTCTCCGACGGTCAAGTCAACTAGAAGAATGATTTAGGGTGTGTCATAGTTTTGAACGTGAGCTTCCAATTAATATATATAGCAAGAATATAGCTTTAATAGTCTAGACTTGCATTAGTCTTGAATGACACTAAGTGTGAGTTTTTATACTTGAGCAAGATAAACGAGGCCCTTCGGATGATAGGGCACGTGACCTTATCAGATTGATTGACCTTTCTCGTTGTACACATCAATCAATCAAGGTAAATTTGTTGAGAAAGAAACCAGAGTTTTTACTGCTGGATTTAATTGAAAGAATTGATAAAAATAATAGATTACAAACAATGATTTCCTTATATACACAATGAGCAACAGAATATTCTACCATAACAACCTATAGCCAGCTGGCTTAACTAATATATTCCATCAAGGACAATCAGCCGTGTGGATAGCCAAGAATCATGCTGTGCACTCCACTGAGAATTGGTTATATTGTTGGCCTGTTAGTAGTGCAAACTTTAACACCCCCTCTCAAGGTGGAGTGTATCTCTAACACTCCAAGCTTGTCTCTTAGAAACATGAACCTGGAGTGAGCAAGAGGTTTGGTTAATAAATCAGCTGTCTGATCAGAGGATGGTACATAGCTGATTTCCAATTCACCTTTCAACACTTTATCTCTTACAAAATGAACGTCAAGCTCTATGTGCTTTGTTCGAGCGTGGTATACTGGATTTGAGGCTAGTGCACTTGCACTTAAGTTATCGCACCAGATTTTGGGAGTTGTCACCTGTGGTAAATGCAGTTCATTTAACAAGGATTGGATCCATGTAATCTCAGACGCACTGTGGGCTAGTGCACGATACTCTGCTTCAGTGCTAGACCTTGCAACCACTTGTTGTTTCTTAGAGCACCAGGAGACTAAGTTGTCGCCAAGATACACACAGTAACCTGCTGTTGACCGTCTATCATCTGGGCATGATGCCCAGTCTGAATATGCAAAGGAGGTGATGTTGAGATTATCATTTTTGCAGATTGCTAGACCATGATTCAGTGTTCCTTTCAGATATCTAAAAACCCTTTTTAGAGCTTTCCAGTGAGCATCAGTTGGGGTTTGAAGGAATTGACTCAGTCGATTCACTGAGAAAGCAATATCAGGCCTTGTGTGTGTCAAGTATTGGAGGCCACCAATAGCACTCCTGTACAGCAGTGGTTCCTTCATTGCCTGACCATCAGTCTTGGAGATTAATTTCCCTGCTGCCATTGGAGTTACACTTGGTTTGATGCTTTCATAACCGAATTTCTTCAGCAAACTCATGGCATATCTTGTTTGAGTTAAGTATAATCCTGTAGTGTCTCTGTGAACTTCCATTCCCAGAAATTGATTGAGATTTCCCATGTCCTTAAGTGCAAAGCAGGCATTTAGATTGTCGATAATTTCTTGCAATTTCTCATAGCTGCTTCCTGTAACAATTATATCATCTACGTAGATGAGAATGAAGAGCATGACTCCATCATCAGCGAGAAAGAATAAAGAGTTGTCAGCTACAGATTGTTTGAAGTTCCACTTCAGCAGGGTACTTTTCAGCTTCTCATGCCATGCCCTTGGGGCTTGTTTTAGGCCATACAGTGCCTTCTCCAATTTACATACGAAGTCAGGATTTTTCTTGTCAACAAAACCATGTGGCTGATCCATGTGAACTGTTTCATTTAGTCCTCCATTTAAGAATGCAGTATTTACATCTACTTGCCTGATGTGCCAATCTTTTGAGACAGCGAGAGTTAGGATAATTTTCAGAGTCGATGCTTTGATGACAGGACTGAAAGTCTCACCGTAATCAACTCCTGGTGTTTGGAGAAACCCTTTAGCTACTAATCTTGCCTTGTGTCTTTGGATTCTTCCTTCAGAGTCATGCTTAAGCCTGAACACCCACTTGTTTCCAATGACTTTCATCCCAGATTCATGAGGCACAAGTTTCCATGTTTGATTCTTCATTAGGGCATTGTATTCGTCCTCCATTGCTCTCCTCCATTTATTATTTTGCAAAGCTTCTGCAGCCGTTAGTGGTTCAGAATCATCTTGTGTTTGACTGACATAAACCTTAGGTTTAAAGATTCCTGCCTTACTTCTAGTGATCATATGATGGCCATCAACCCTTGTTGTATTTTGATTCTCAACTCTATGATCATAATGAGTTTCAACTTCTCCTTGACTGACATCTAAAGTGTGCTGATCAAGATTTTCTTGATCATGATACTCATTCTGAGGCAGTGCTACATCACTGGAATTATATGGTGTTTCAGTTTCAAATTGATGAGCTGATTCTGCACTAGATGAGCCGAGTGCAATATCTACGAGTTACATCAGCTGTAGTCAAATGCTCTGTATTATTTCTGAATTCATGTTGGTATGGGAGAAAACTGACACTTGTTTGAGTGTTGTGTGACTGAGAGGTTTTGTTTAAGAAACCAGACTTAAAGGGAAAGTTAGACTCATTAAAAACAACATGCCTGGAGACGTAGACCCTGCCACTAGGACTTAGGCACTTAAAACCTTTGTGGGAATCACCATAGCCAAGAAACACATTTCTTTGTGAATGAAAACTGAGTTTGTGTCTTTGGTAAGGTCTGAGATAGGGATAGCAAGCGCACCCGAATGTTTTGAGTGTCGTATAATCAAAATCTTTTCCATAAAGGACTTGAAAGGGTGATTTGTGATTGAGTACAGGGGTCGGCAATCTGTTAATGAGGAAGGCTGCCGATTTAAAGGATTCCCACCAGTAGTATAAGGGCATTTGAGCTTGTGCTAATAGAGTCAAACCGGTTTCAGTAATATGTCTATGCTTCCCTCTCCGCCTCTGCAGACCGATGTGTAAGGACATGAATGTCTGAGTTCTATCCCAGCTACAGAGGCAATTTGTTTAAAGTTTCTGAATTCCCCCCCATAGTCAGATTGAAGAGCTTTAATCTTCTTTTCAAACTGGTTTTCTACTAAATTTTTAAATTGGATAAAGGTACTTAATGCTTCAGATTTATGTTTCATGGGATAGATCCACGTGAACCGGCTATAATCATCCACAAAGATAATATAGAACCTAAACCTTATGTGGATTTCAGAGGTGCAGGCCCCCAGACGTCTGTGTGAATTAATTCTAACGGATTTGAGGCATGAGATGAGGAAATTTTGAAAGGCAATGCATGGGATTTTCCCATTTGACAAGATTCACAGAAACTTGAAATTTCATTAACTTTGATATGCTCATTACAAGATTTCAAGACTTGACTCAGGACGCGACTTGAAGGATGGCCTAGTCTCCTATGCCAAACTTCAGACTCAGACTCAGGTGGCTTGATAATTTTTTATGACTCTTCACAACTGGAACTTACAGCAAGGCAGTTGGGATTATTCTGGTAGGCTGACTCTTTGACAGAAAACTTTGAATTGGAATTTGACAGCATCAGTTGATATAGCCCATCTTTAAGCACTCCCTGCACCAGTGTCTTCTTGGTTTCCAGGTCCTTTACAAGACAATATTCAGAGTAAAATTCCATGAATAAATTGTTATCTCTTGTAAACTGAGAAACACTGATTAAATTCTTTCTAATTTCTGGAACATAAAGTAGTTTATTTAGAGCAAGGTTTCTATCATTCGATGAAGAGATAACTCCTCTTCCAATATGTGAGATTTGCAGGCATTTTCCATTTCCAACAAGTAATTTCTCCTTACCTTCAAATTTCTGGATATTTGATAGGTTACCTTTGTCTAGGGTGACATGATTACTTGCCCCGGTATCTGCAAACCATGCTGACTCTTCAAAGGTCTTTGGTGTGGCTACATATGCTGCAGGGGTTGAACTGAAGTTCTGCTGATTTTGGTTGAAGTTCTGTTGGTTTTGGTTAACAGGTCTACCTCCCATGAATCTATCATCATACCTATTGAAGCACCAGTTTGCTGTGTGATTCATCATTCCACATATTTGACAGGGTCCCTTGCTTTCACTTGGTCTTCCTGCTCTGCCTCTACCTCTTGGTTTTCCTCTGAAATTCATGAACCTGCCAGTATTGGTTCCTCTAGGAAACCTGCTGCCTCCTGAATTTGTTCTTTGAGTTAGTTGCACACTTGATTGTGCAACATTAAGAGAGGTAAAGTTACTCCTGACCTGATTGAGGTAGTCCAGCCTACTCTCAAAGGTCATTAACACAGAAGAAAGTTCATGCCATGATATACTCTCTCTGCTGTTTATCTGAACGACGATTGGGGTATATTCTTCATCTAAACCTGACAGTACCTGGGTGACAAGATCACCATGCTCCACTGGTTTTCCAGCTATCTCGAGATTGTCTGATAGTTGTTTGATAGTGAACAGGTATTGATCCATGGTCATTGAACCTTTCCTAGTTCTCTGCAACTCTCCTGTGAGGAAAACAATTCTTGACTTGTTGAGTATGCCATAGCTTTCCTCAACTGCTGTCCATAGCCTGCTTGAGCTGACACATCCCATGACTCTCATTGCAATTTCTGGAGTCATTGATGAGTATAACCAACCCATGAGCAGCTGATCAGTGGAGATCCACTTGCTGTACTCAGGGTTTTGAGCCATTTCTACAGCCTCTCCTCCATTGACGGTTGTCTGTGTGGTTATGAACTCCTGTGGGCATTGCTTTGTTCCAAGCAAGTAGCCTTCAAGATTATGCCCCCTTATAATTGGCATAATCATGTTCTTCCATAACAGGAAGTTGTTTCTGTCAAGTTTAACTGCAGGTGTTTGTGTAAGGTTCATTCCAAATGGTGAGGCTTGAATGATCCCAGCTTGAATGGTTGGTATTGATTCAGGAGTGGTCTGATCACTTGCATCGGTGTTAGCCATTTTTCGGCTCTGATACCAAGAAAGAAACCAGAGTTTTTACTGCTGGATTTAATTGAAAGAATTGATAAAAATAATAGATTACAAACAATGATTTCCTTATATACACAATGAGCAACAGAATATTCTACCATAACAACCTATAGCCAGCTGGCTTAACTAATATATTCCATCAAGGACAATCAGCCGTGTGGATAGCCAAGAATCATGCTGTGCACTCCACTGAGAATTGGTTATATTGTTGGCCTGTTAGTAGTGCAAACTTTAACATGTTGTCATTAACGTCTGTCTAATTTTGTTTTACAAGGTTAGTTACTCCACAAAATGGTATCAGAGCTTGGTTGGCTCTTTTGGATTGCAAGTGAATGACTGAATTGTTGGAGGCAATGATCATGTGTTTGGCAGCTGGTGTTCGAGGTGTTTTCATAGTGAAATTGGTCTGCCTTTGCTGATTTTGCAAATAGGAAATAAAATCCTAAAATTAATTCGTATCTTTGATTTTGTACGGACTGACAGATTGGTCCGCTCAAAAAATGGCCGATTCGTTTTAATTTTCCGCAATAACAGGTCATCGTATGGGTGGCCATTAGGTTTGAGAATTAATGGAATAATAATTACCTATTGCTAGAATATAAAAATATTTGTTGATTAATTGTGATATAATCGTGTTTGGTTATTTGACTGTTGTGTTTCCTATTTTTGTCGCATTGATTATTTCGTTAGAATTATCACATAGACCATACCTGCTCGACTATGCTCTTGATCCGATATCACGAATCTCACGAAATCATGAAAATTTAGAACGGCGTATATTACAACCTTTAGAACATATTTTGTGTGACTATTCTCTTGAAGGTTGTGTTGTGTTTCTTATTTGTTAAGATGTCTATGCATCATTTTTACTGGAGTGTCTTTAATGGTAAATGTAACTTTCTAATTGACCACAAAAAAACTGAAAGGCATTTTGTACAACAAAAAGTATCAAAAGCCTTTGATAACTCTTTTTCTGCTACTATGAACGAGGAATAAAAAAAAGAATGCAATAAACTTGCATATATCTTTGTTTTTTGGTACAACAAAAGTGTCAAAATTCATTGATAAATCTTTTCTGTTACTGTGAATGAGGAATAGAAAAAGGAATACGATGAATTTGCATATACCTCTATTATCTTGCATTTATCTGACTCTGTTTTGCCGTAAGTGGGTAAACATTATTCTACTGAAAAACTTTGGAAAAAGCTTGAAACTTTACTCACACAATCCACTTCTAATAAATTTTTCTTACTTGAAAGTTTTTTTTAGTTATAAAATTGATCTCTCAAAAGAATTGGATGACAATCTTTATAACAATAGGCATATTATGGACGAAAAAGATACTATTTTGAATGACTCCGATTAAGGTTTAGCTTTTAAAATTAAAAAAAATTTGACAAGTTTTTATGATTCTACAAATATTTTGTCTGACGTTTATTATCCCACTAGTTGTTTGGTCCTTAAACATTTTTATATAATTGTTAGGGCTTTTCATAGATATAAAAATGACCCCAATTTTAGTTCAATTATATATTCCATTGAATTAAAGTTTAGAAAATATTGGAAAGACTTGCCTATATTATTTCCGTTAGCATGTATCATGGACCCCCAATATAATTTATCGGGTACTAAATTTGTAATTGGTCAAATTTCAAGAACTTTAACTTTTAATGTACCTATCACTTATAGAAATTTGGAACAAATTTTATTTGAAATGTATGAATTATATGCTGAACGAATGTGTACACATACTAATCAAGTACCCTCCGTCTCGACACCTACTTCTCCCACTGATATAGCAGATGATGACGTTGAAGTTTTAAATTTATTCGAAGGCATTAACTCATATATAGATGATTCAACTGCAACTGCATGTGGTTCCTCTAGCACCAGTAGTAGTTTGTCTTTCACCGCATGTACTCAAACGTCGAGCGCAAGTCAAAATGCGTTGCATGCTGAATTAATTGATTACTTTAATCATAATATGTCTAATAACAACACAATTAAGAAAAGTTCAGAAGAAGTAATTGAATTCTGGCGAAGGTATGAACGCCAATGGCCAGTGGTTGATACGATTGCGAAAGATCTACCAACACCTCCGATTAGCACTATAGTTTCGGAGTCTTCTTTTAATGCAGGTAAAAGGGTTCTCTCTGAGGTTAGGAGTCGACTGAAAGAAGATATTTTGGAAGCATTAATGTGCGTGAATGACTAGAAAGATGCTCATTTTCGACTGCAAGATAAATATGTTGAAATTGCATGTCGTCAAGTAAGTGATATTTAATTTGACCATATTCATCAAATTTTTTTTTAAAAATACTTTTATAATTTTTTCAAAAAGTTGTACACGTAACAAGTTGTTTGTGTACAATTTTTAACTCCGCCACTCGAAAACGAAATTGAAGTAGTCGGTCTCAAACTCGAATAAATGAGGATGGTTTTTTTTTCTTTTTTAATTTTAAAAAAGAAAATGTATATTTAAAAAAATGTTTAGAAAATGTATATCTTTTTTTTAAAGGTTTAGAAAAGATATAGTAAAAAAAAAATATATATATATCCTAGCTAAAGCTAAAGCTCAACAAGCTCGGCTCGTTACAAAATGAGCACGAGCCGAGATCGTGGGTATATCGGCTCGGCCCATTGCCACCACTACATACATGTGATTCAACAATTATCCAAAGTTATTAATGGGCTTATCTTAGTGGAAAAACTTATTGTATAGGGAAAATTGTCAAGGGATAGTTACAGGGGCTGATATGGCAGCTCCTGATTGGTGTCTTGTCGATTTTTCTTTTTTCAACTTCCAATGAAAAACTATCTTGTGTCTATCTGTATAAAAACCTAGCAAATTTCCATGGCAACATAGCACGATTGAACAAAGGACAACACCTTTATGCAACGTTTGCTTTTAGCTTTCAAACGAGGGTAATGCTATTTAATATCAATAATGCTACAACAAGAGTCTAGTTAAATATTAAATAATACACCTAATCAAATGTGTCCCTATTTTTCATTTAATCGGACGTCTGGTTGAATATTAAATAATACACCTAATCAAATGGGTCCCTGTTTTTCATTTAATTGTACGTATCATTTAATGATATCTAAACTCTTATTGAAGCACCGTTGTACAAAATAAAATCAACAATTTCTTCCAATCTTTTGCAACGCATAATATTAGAGTAATGTTATTCATAATACTATGGTAATCGCTCAATATAAATAGCATTATTCAAAATATCACCGTTAACAAAAGACGCTTTGTCATAAACATCATCTTAATGACTTTCTATCCTTCAACCCCCACGATATGCTGGCCCAGATTTGCAAAATTACAAATGTCAAAGTCTTGTTTGGCTTGTATTACTTTGGGTTGATACTGGATTTTGAATTAAATAATTTTTTAAAGAACGAATTTGTACTATTCTAATTTCTTTAATCTCTAATATTAAAGATATAAACAAAAGAGATTTTGTTATTCAATGACTAAATGATTAAGATTAGAATAAAATAGGGTCGCTGATTTTTAATTGAACATAAATAACAGAGATCAATTACAACATTTCAACGTATATCCGTTTAATAATTCATCGATACAAATACATGAATCCTACAAATATAATTTTTAAAAAAATTATGTCTTCGATGTATTGGAATTAACGAGATATTTCTGAAAATACTCATGAATTTAGAAAATCAAATAATTTGTTGATTCATCTAATTATCCAAATTTTATTAGAAAACAATTTTTTTTTTTTTAATTTCTATAATTTACTATGTATTATGGTCATATCAACTTATTTATTAGCATTTTTTTTCATTTTTATTATTCGTTCTAAGAATTCTAATATAATAATATCCAACTGTCCCAAACAAGGTCTTTTTGTTAGGTAGATAATTTAAAGTAAGAGGCATATGGCAACGAATTAAGCTAAATGAACATAATGCTTGACATAGAGGTTGACCGACCTCTCACATTGCATGTGGGTCCCGACCTGAATTAAATAATGCCGACCTCCCTCATATGTGTGTGTTGTGTCATCCCCTATGTCAAGCATTATGTTTGTGTAGCAAAACTCTATGGCAACTGTGTAATGACGTGAATTCTAACACTGCCATTGGATATTCGGATGCCTATAAATAACTAATGGGTTGTGACTCTTAGGCTTTGTACACTTAAGCAAGAAATTCTAAGACCATCTTTGCTTGGTTACAACCCATTTGAGTCCTCCCTCCCCCACCACTCCCACCACCCAAAAGCCACCACCATCTCCCGTGTATCACCTCAAGTTTTTTAAAATGGTTCGAAATATACATATGGAAAAGATAGAAGACACAACAAAACGTCATGTTTCATTTTCTAGACGATGTAGCTGTTTGATAAGAAAGGCTAACGAAATCGCAGATTGTTGTGAAGTAGATGTTGCATTTCTTTCATTCTGTCCTTCTAGCCGTATTTGCAAGTACTCCAGCCAAAGGAGGTGGGTTTTTCTCTTTATTTTTGAATTTTATAAGATATGTTGTCATAGAAATAGACATGAAATAATATCAAATACCATGTTCTGCATTCAAATAAGATTTTTTTTTTTTTATACTAAGCTTTTCCCTTTTGGTGGCCTTCACAGGATTGAAAATACGCTTCATCGTTATGTCAATGTGTCAGCAGATAAAAGATTAAAGTATGTATCTTTCTTCATTCACAAAAGTTTCTCAACTATATATTCAATTTAATTATTATATATACTTCACTCAATCTGATATATAATTTTTTTTTTTTTTATGTTCTTGACCTATTTCATGGGGAATATTTATTACGCAGTCACATAACAAATGTTCAGGTACCTAATTAGATAGAGCAATTTTCTACTTGGATTTTTAGAATAAAAAGCGAAAAAAAATAAAAAAAAATCTTTATATCATTGATTGATAAATAAAATAATATATTACAACTAAATTTGTGAGATGAATCTTCTACATGAAGGAAAAAATGGAAAAGTTGAAGCAGATCGACCACATTAAGGGAGACAGCAGCAAGTTACACTTCCTTGAAAAACAGTCTCTCTCTCTCTCTCTCTCTCTCTCTCTCTCTCTTTTATGTGCATCTGTTAGTTTATCTGTCATATATTTTGACTTTTTTCTTCTTGAATGAAATTTTGATATAAATAACATGTAATTATTATGATTTTTTATTTGATCTGATTGCCAAGCTTGTAGGAGTTTGTGAGGAAAAAAAATAAAAAGTGAGACGCTAATTTAAGGGAAAAAAGAGATATCTATAATGTTCTAAAGTTTCATGAATTTTTTTTAGATTTTAGCCCTAATAGTGTCCGTATATTTTTCATTTACTCAAAATAGGGAGGATGTTATCCCTTTTTCGTTTGATGTTTAATGTACTATGATGTTCTCATAAATAGTTCGTGTCACGTGTCAAGAAGACGGCATGAACAAGATTTTTGTCTAATTTTGTCGTATACGACAATAAGTAACTTTATAGAGTAAATATCACCGTATTTATCACACAATCTTACCAAAATTTTTAAACTACATAGGATATTATTCGCCAATCATTGTTATCCCCACTTTATAGTTGCAATAATTAATTCCATGTTTATTTACGAGAACTCTTAAATTATTGTATTTCTTAAATTATTGTATTTCAAGTGCAGCTTAGAGTTTGTTCGGAAGAAAATTTTCCAAGTAAAAAATGATTTTTTTGAAAAATGTATGATTAAAAAATAAGAAATAAAGAAACTAATATCTGCCGATTATTTGACATATTTGTGCTTAGCACTTAATCTCTATATTAAATACAAATGTAAGTGCCAGCTAAAATGCATTGATGATATTAACTAGTTATTTTTATTTATTTATTTTGTTTACCCCCTTAGTTTTCGCTCTTAATTATACCTGAAAAAACAAATATCTTCATTTATTGAAGAAAAACTAGTGGTTAGAAATTAATAGTTTTTTCCATTTATAAAGAGAGAGAGAGAGAGAGAGAGAGGAATTAATAAACTTTGTTGTGTAGTCATCCACAAATAAATGTGCAAAAATTCTTATTATTTGTATTAGTACTTTATATTTACTTTGTGACCTAAATGGATTGATGCTTGAGTTTGTTTTAGCATAATGTTAACTACTATTGTTTCTAACTTCACCAATTTGATCTTGATGAATCTCTATATCTACGACTTTATCCGGTTTCTGATCATGGCATATTGTGACTTCAGAGTTGAGGTACGTATTTTATAATCACTTAGGACCTGTTTTCATGCCATTTTCAGTTTTCGAAAACATTGAAAACACGTTTATTTACCTATTTTCATAAACGAATTCCCAATAATGAGTTTACCTATTTTCAGAAGTGAATTTCCAAAAACGAATTTAAAATTTACAAAGAAAAAGGAAAACGCCAAAAAATTCGTTTGGTTTTTTTCAGTTAAAACCAAGCCAAAACTTCATTTTTTTTAATTTCTGTAAAAAAAATTTGAAATGAGAAAAAGAACGCATTTTCAGCAATCTCAAAATGGACACTCAAAACACAAATTGTAAAATGAAATCAAAAACTCAAAACTGAAATACGAAGAGAATAGCTCTTTAGTTTTTGCATAGTAATGATTTGTTTAAATTAAACTTCAAATATCATGTCAAACCAGAATTTGGAACTGCAAATAAAGACGAGAGGTCTACAGCTACAAATCTTGGAAGCTGATCTCGGGTAACTTAATTTAATTAAGATTCAGATTAATGTTCTTCCATGAATTATTATATTGTGGTGTGGTTCAGGAATTATGAACAAGACCCGGAGAAAGAACCTTCACTGCAACAAGTGTCTTGGTGTGAGAGAAACCTGCAACGCTCTCTGGAAAAAGTCATGGGTAGAAAAGTAATTATTCTTGCTTAATTAGATTTTCTCTTTGTTCCCAAAAAAAACAAAAAAAAAACTTAATTATAGGTTCTTGTCTAAGATCATCATTCGCAAATAATGCTACTTGTTTATGTCAGAATGCACTGTTAGGATTGTCTTCATCCAATGAGCAACCGATATTTCAGGTATATACAATGTGTAAACGTAAAACTGGGTTAGAACTGTATTTGGTGTGAAATATGTGAAGTCATATATATTTGTGATAATTATGTATTTCAGAATCTCGATCTGATGGATCAAATGGAGATTCAGAACCAAGGTGGAATGCCGTTAACTTCTAATGATCTTACTTCAGCAATGCAAAACCCTTCTTCCAGTCAGATTCTAAGACAACTTGATCCTTGGACCAGTCCATACAGGTAAGTCTTTTGTAGATTGTGTTGAAAGTTACACTATAATATGGAACAATGAAAAGGTTGATCCACTGACATGCTCGTAATATCTTCCTTTTCTTCCTTTTTCCTCCTCGTGACTCATCCTATTTGTTTTTCTTTTAATCAGAAATCACAATCCTTATATTCTTGTTCTTGAGGTCAAATTTGAATCTATCTTTATTAACTATTAATGCTAATGCAATAGTCCTTTACGATGATGGTAGATACGACATGATATACAGAAGTTTAAGAAGTTAAACACTGATTTTGGTGTGTGCAATTCTCTACAGCGCACAAGTTCGTGAGAACATGCTTCAAAAGTTACTTGATGAAGAAAAATTTGAACCGGAATATAATCCGGGGCCATCAAACATATACAATTTTCCTATGGCTGGTTCTTCACCATTATTTGGATCAGGTACTGCATTGACTCCAGAAGCTCACATCCCACCTGCAGCCTGCATTCTACAACAGGTACTAATTTTCCAAATATCTTGAAAAATTTCGACAACTTGTAAATGTACTATGTTAGCCAAAAATCTGCAAATCACTGCAGTAATCATCAATGGCCAATCAATCCCTACTCAACTTCCCTGATAAAAACATTGATTCTTGGAAGAATTTGTTTGTCGTATATATACATCAAAGAGAGTTTTATCATATAAATATGTTAATAAATATGCAATTTTATTTATTTATTTTTGGCTTTGGTTAAACGAAATGAGACCTAACTAATGCACCATATGGACATAAAATATCTGTACAGGAGGCTTCCTCAGATGGAAACCACAAGTTGGTCCAGAATCCATCCAACTTCTTGCCTCCAAGGTAGAAATTACATATCATACATTTACTATGTATTTCGCCCTGTTAGGCAAATTGTTGTCAAACGACCTCCCCCGGGCGATGATGAATTACGTTGTATTAATTCAGTCGGCATAGTCCAAATGACTGAAAGTTAATCGAACACCACAATTGGTAAACCGACCCTAAACCGACTCAAAACTTGGATGGCCCACCTATGTTTCTACTTGGGCCTTTAGCTTGCTTATTGGGCCTAACCTAATTCTATATGTATCCTAACCCGTTTTATTCTTGCCTTGTGTGAGAGACTTGTGCCTTGAGAGAGAAATTGAGACCTTGCTGTGTGCTCTTCATCCCTTTTCTTCTCCTTTGCCTTTGTGGCTAGATTGTGGTTACAATACTCTCTTCACCATTAGACAAAACCTGTGTGGGCAGTAGAAACTGTGGAGCAACCGTTTGTGAGAGGTTGGGGTTTTGGTTTTAGATTGTGGTGTTTCGATTGGAGGATTCTGAGCCCGATTAAAAGCTGTTAAACGGTGTTTTAACTTCACATTTGGTATCGAGCTGGTTGGTGGTGTATTGGGCTTCAAAATCCAGTAAAAACGCAGCAGAAATCGACCAGAAGCGGTTGAAAAATCGGACAGATTTTGGTGCGAAAATCGGACTGCAATCTCGATTTCCGGCCATTCCAGGGAGGAGTTTGGACAAACGGAGACCGGATTTGGAACGTGCGAGTGGAGGCGCCGCTGGAGGTTCTCGCGTGTGGCCGGCGGCGCGTGGCGTGGCGGCGCGCGTGGGCACTCCGGCGGCGGCGCGTGGCGGCGCGTGGGGCATTTCCGGCGACGGTGTCTTCGTGCGCTTTGTTCCTTTTGATTTTGTGAACGCATCGATATATTTATTTTAGTGTTTCGATTTTGTAGAAAATATTGGACGATTTTGCCCTTTCGGTGATCGTCTGATTCGAGGTCAGAATCGCGCAACACATTTATGAAGTACTTTAGGCCATAAATTGCGGCCTAAAGCAAGAATCGCAACTCTCGAAAATTACGGACTCGGACAAGTCCGCTGCAGTAAATTGATCCTCTTTTAATTTCAGCACTAGCGCGTCATCGTGTGGGGTGACAATAGGATTGGGGTTACCGTGTGGGGTAACCATTGCTTGTGCTAGAAATTAGGAATTAACTGTTTTTTCGTTTACTAAGTGTTTTTTGCTCTTTTGGTTAATTTCAAAGATATTATCGTTTGTGATATATTGTGGGTGAAGCTTGTTTGTTGATTATCCTCCCGTTGCATTGATAAGTCCCTAGAATACCTAGATATTACCCGTCCGGAAATTTCTAAACGGTGTATACTTGCGAACCTAGGTCTACTTTGTGTGGCTTAATTGTGTCTTTGTGTTTCTTGTTTGAAAATGACTACGCACAATTTTGATTTGGGAACTTTTTTGGAAAAGGTGATTTTTCTATTTGGCAACGAGAAAATGCGAGGTATTTTGGTTCAACAAAAGGTTTCGAAAGCCATTGATGGCAATTTTCCCGCCGATTTTTCAAAAGAACAAAAAGAAGAAGGCTGATGAGCTTGCTTACACCTCTATTATTTTACACTTGTCTCGACGCAGCTTTGAGAAAAGTGGGTAAACCGAAAACCACTAAAGAACTTTGGCAAAAATTGGAAGATTTGTATTTGCTTAAATCTACTCCCAACAAGCTCTACTTACTCGAGCGTTTTTTCGGTTTTTTAAAATGGATTCCTCAAAAGAACTTGATGACAATTTAGATGTGTTTAACAAACTTGTACAAGATATTGTTAATCGTGGAGAGTCGGTGCTGAAACATACAAAGCTATTATCTCTTGAATGCTATACCTGATATTTATCGTGAAGTGAAAAATGCTATTAAGTATGGTAGGGACACCTTGACACCTGAAATTGTCGTTGACTCTCTTAGAAGTAAAGAGATGGAGATGAGGGCTGAAAAACATGATAGGAAGAGCGGTGAGATTCACATGATGAGGGGTAGAACTCAGTTTAGGCAAAACAGTCATAATGGTTACCAAAGTAGTGGCGAGTCTAGTAGTAATGGATATAGAAGAAAAAGCAGGGGTAAGCCTAGATCCAAATCTAAGACTAAGGAAAGAAAATGCTATGGCTGTGGGAACACGGGGCATTTTATAAAAGATTGCTATAAAGAGAAAAATAAGCAAAAGGGTCGAGATAGAGACGAGGTGAATGTGTTGTCGTCTCGACTGGTAATTGTGATGGTGAAATCTATATGATTACCAATTCGTTGTTTCTTCACGAATTAAACTCAACCGCAAATTCTCGTTTTCATGAGTGGATTCTTGATTCGGTGCATCTTTTCATGTGACATCACATAAAGATTGGTTTGAAAATTTGTATGAATCAAATGATGGGCATGTTGTGTTGTGTGACAATTCTGCTTACAATGTTGTTGGCATGGGTGATATTACGTTGAAGTTTGATACTGGTTTTGTGTATACTTTAAAGGACGTTAAATATATCCCCGAATTGTCTAGAAACTTAATTTCGGTAGGAAGACTTGAGAAATGCGATTTCACTTGGTAAAATTGGAAATGGGATTTTGAAATTGATTAAAGGCGCACTCGTTTCTATTAAGGGTATTAGGAAAAATGATATTTATATAACCACTGGGAAGTGATGAGAGGTTTAGACTCCTCTATATCTTCAAGTACGATCATACACACAAATGGCACAATAGACTTGCACATGTGGGTATTAAGGGGATTAAGCTTCTTAATGAAAAAGGTGCTTTTGGAAATGACGTGTGTGTCGATTTGTCTTTCGTGACCATTGTGTGCTTGGCAAACACCATAAAACTACT
This sequence comes from Fraxinus americana, assembly GCA_035079005.1. Lineage (NCBI taxonomy): Eukaryota > Viridiplantae > Streptophyta > Magnoliopsida > Lamiales > Oleaceae > Fraxinus > Fraxinus americana. The sequence goes on along the minus strand of CM068706.1, from coordinate 8,693,445 downwards.
TTCTCCACAAGTGTTCATAATACTAGAACCATGCTTGAATATGTGCATTCGGACTTGTGGGGTCCATCTAGCACTCCCACCGCAGGTGGGAATAGGTATTTCTTGTCTATTATTGATGACTATACTAGGAAAGTGTGGGTTTACCTTTTGAAAGAGAAATCCGACACTTTCGATAAATTTAATAATTGGAAAAGACAAGTTGAAAACCAAATCTGGTAAGAAGATCAAGTTTTTGAGAAGCGATAATGGTCTAGAGTTTTGTAACACTGATTTTGATAATATGTGCAAGGAAAGTGGAATAACAAGGCATAAAACGGTTCCTTACACTCCCCAACAAAATGGGGTAGCGGAAAGGATGAATAGAACCATACTTGATAAAGTGCGTTGCATGATGTTAAGTTACGGAGTCCCGAAGTCATTTTGGGGCGATGTTATATTTGCTTGTTATTTGATTAATTTGACTCCATCTGCCGCATTGAATGGTGATACTCCGCATGAAAAATGGTTTGGTAAACTTAGTGATTACTCCATGCTTAGAACTTTTGGCCGCCTTTTTTCTCATCAGAGTGAGGGAAAGCTTGAACCTAGAGCTAGGAAATGTGTTTTTCTAGGTTACCCCGAAGGTGTCAAGGGGTATAGGTTGTGGGATAGGAGCCAGAAAGGAGTTAAAATCATTGTGAGTAGAGATGTTACATTCAATGAGAGCGAAATGCCATGTTTGAAAGTGAATACGAACCCGTAAGTGAGGAAATACAAGGTGAAGAGAGTAGTCAGCTGAAGGTGGAGTTAGGGAAACCTAGCACATTCATCCCTGTTACACAGAGTGAGGTGGAGACTCAGGAACAACAACCTGATGTCGAGAATGGAGATGAAGTAGTAGTAGAAGAATACCCTGAAGAAGAGAATCCTCTAGCGGACTATAACTTGGCTAGGGATAGAGAGAGGAGACAGACTAGAGCGCCGGTGAGATTCGGTTATGAATCCGAGTTAGCTTTTGCTCATGCGAGTTATGAGGAGTTAGCTGATAGGGAACCGAAGACCTTTGAAGAGGCAATGAAGAGTGAACAATCTGAAGAGTGGCTTAAGGCAATGAGAGATGAGATGAGTTCTTTAGAGACGAATCAAACTTGGAAATTAGTACCTAAACCTAAAAATAAATCTACTGTTGACTGTAAGTGGGTTTTTAAGGTTAAGGAGGGTACTAGTGCTTCTGAACCCTTAAGGTTTAAGGCTAGGTTAGTGGCAAAGGGATACACTCAGAAAGAGGGGGTTGATTACAATGAGATTTTTTCACCAGTTGTTAAGTACACTACCATTAGGGTCATACTTGCATTGGTTGCACATTTTGACTGGGAACTTGAACAACTTGATGTAAAACCGCTTTTTACATGGTGAACTTGATGAGCAAATATTTATGAATCAACCAAGGGGTTTTGAAGACAAACTAAAACCTGATTATGTGTGTTTCTTGAAAAGATCGTTATATGGCCTAAAACAATCACCTAGACAGTGGTATAAAAGATTTGATTCTTTTGTGCTATCTATAGGGTTTCATCGTAGCAAGTTTGATCACTGCCTTTACTTCCAACATAATGATGCTAGTAATGATTTTTTGTTCTTACTACTTTATGTGGATGATATGCTCTTAGTTGGTTCATCGCCTAAATGGATAAGTGATATAAAAACAAGTTTGAATGGTGAATTTGACATGAAAGATCTAGGAAAGGCTAAAAGAATCCTAGGTATGGAAATTGAAAGAGATAGGTCAAATTCTATCTTGTTTTTACATCAATCCTCGTATATTTCAAAAGTGTTGAAGAAATTTGGAATGTATGATTGCAAATCATACATTACCTGTAGCTAGTCACTTTGTATTATCTAAAGATCAAGCTCCATGCAATGAAAAGGAAATAGAATACATGAGCAGAATTCCGTACTCAAATGTGATTGGTTCTGTTATGTACTTGATGGTTTGCACTAGACCTGATTTAGCTTTTTGTGAGCACGCTTAGTAGATATATGTCTAATCCTGGTCCTGAGCACTGGGAAGCCTTAAAATGGATGTTAAGGTATTTAAAGGGTACATGTAATGTAGGTCTAAAGTTTGGTGTTAATAACGATGGTGTTAAACTGAAAGGATATGTTGATGCAGACTATGCTGGGGATAGGGATAACAGGGAAATCCACTCTTTGCCTATGTGTTTACCTTGTCTAACTCTTGTGTTAGTTGGAAATCACAGATTACAACACATAGTTGCACTATCCACGACAGAATCTGAATACATTGCTACTACTGAGGCTATTAAGGAAGCTTTATGGCTTAGAGGCCTTTTACATGAACTGTGTGTTCTAAATGATTATGTGGTAGTATATTCAGATAGTCAGTCTTCTATACATTTATGTAAGAATCCTGTTTTTCACGAACGCACCAAACACATTGATGTTAGACTACATTTCATTAGAGATATTGTGTCTCAAGAAGTGGTAAGGCTTGAGAAAATTCACACACAATATAATCCCTCGGACATGGGTACTAAGGTGCTACCTTTAGTGAAGTTTAGAAGTTGCAAAGATCTTCTAAACATCGGTGGAGGTAAATGATTTCCAATTTTATTGGTTCTCCTTTTCTGGATTATTACTAATGCGTAATAACTTTCTTTGCAGGTCCTTTGACACCAAGGTGGAGGTTTGTTAGGCAAATTGTTGTCAACGACCTCCCCCGGGCGATGATGAATTACGTTGTATTAATTCGATCGGCATAGTCCAAATGACTGAAAGTTAATCGAACACCACAATTGGTAAACCGACCCTAAACCGACTCAAAACTTGGATGGCCCACCTATGTTTCTACTTGGGCCTTTAGCTTGCTTATTGGGCCTAACCTAATTCTATATGTATCCTAACCCGTTTTATTCTTGCCTTGTGTGAGAGACTTGTGCCTTGAGAGAGAAATTGAGACCTTGCTGTGTGCTCTTCATCCCTTTTCTTCTCCTTTGCCTTTGTGGCTAGATTGTGGTTACAATACTCTCTTCACCATTAGACAAAACCTGTGTGGGCAGTAGAAACTGTGGAGCAACCGTTTGTGAGAGGTTGGGGTTTTGGTTTTAGATTGTGGTGTTTCGATTGGAGGATTCTGAGCCCGATTAAAAGCTGTTAAACGGTGTTTTAACTTCACACGCCCCCATCAACTCTTTGCCTTTTCTTTTCTTTTTTTTTTTTTTCTATTTTCGACTTACAAAAGAACAATTACAAATTAACTTGTTGCTAGATTCACATCAACAACAGTAATCAATACTAGTGATGCTGGCAAAACTGTGGCGATGCCTCAATCTCAGTATTACCACACAGAAACTGAATTCGAGTATGCAGCTTTAAAATTAAGAAATTTCACCAGCATGCAGGGAGAAGAAATAGGCCAGATGCTGCCTAATATGGATTTTAGTATTAACTCTAGCAAAGGAAGCAGTAGCAAAGGAAATGGAAATAAAGTTAATATTGATGGAATTGGAATTGGCAACAGCAATGTAGACAATAACAAGGAAGATAAATCACAAGCTTCATATATAGTCCTTCCTCCCGAGGAAGTAGGCCAAGATGAACTGTTTGGTAACCTTCCAACAGATCAGGTGAGTTAAAAAGATTGTTATTATTTACTAATCTGTCATTAGTTTCACTTGAAAATGGGAAAAAATTAATAAGATTGTCTTCTTACAAAATAAAGTTGAGTTACTAGTTTCTTGTCATCGACAGGATACTGTGGCTGACATCTGGCCTTCGAAGACTCAAAAGAACGGTTTATGGGAATGGGAAGACTTGCCTTGGGATGAGAGTTTTAGTGTAGCTCATGATTTTAATAATAATTAACGTTATATCGAGTAAGGATGCTAAAATATGGAGCTTGGTTTGCAATGTTGAGCTTCTCTTGATTAAGCTTTGCTCTAGTTTGAAACATAAATAGCAAAAAATTTCTAACTTTTCATAAATATGGATTCTATGTATTGACAATTCTTACTAAAATTTTTATCTATTCTTGTTAAGGCAAGGACATTATGTATTGCAATTTATCTACATGTGATTTTCAGAATATCTCCTGTATTTATACCATAGCTTTTGGCATATATTTGTTCATTACTTAAAAAATTAATGTACCATAATGTGACTGTTGGAAGATGATAAGATAGCATAAAGTAAAACATTTCTCGGTAACTTAGAATAGTTACCAGTGAAACCGTAAGATTTAATGTTAATCCTCTCCGAAGATGCTCACAATTCACTCTCTAGATTGCAGATATAGAAAGAAACAACACGTGGGAGTTATATGATCTTCCAAAAGGGCAAAGGACCAAAGGAGTCTACTAGACAAAGTCACAAAGTTGAAAGAGAATGGCAAAATTAACAAGGCATGCTTAGTGGCTAAAAGATATAAACAAGAATTTTGACATCATCTAAAAAGAAGTTTTAGCTCATATTGCCACACACGGTACAATCAGATTGGTTATTGCATTGACAACACAACACTTATGACCTATATTCAAGTTGGACGTAAAATCAACGTTCTTACATGGAGACTTGAAAAGGCAAATATACATTGATCAATCTTCTAATCGTGAAACTTGGATAAGAGCATAAAGCATATGGGTACTTACAAAAATACCCATAATTTTGGGGTGATTTTGAAAAATCATTATAAACATGGACAAAAATATAAATACTAGAATTTCAACAATTAAAACTGTAAGATATACGGTGTAAACATTTGATAGCAAAAAGAGGTGAAATTGAAATTATAAACTTGAAAGTGACATTCTCCTTTTCTAACAAGGTCGCAATGTATCTCATTTGAATTAATTAAATAAATGCATACGTTTGTGTTTGTGTTTGTGAGGTTTAAATATGAATATGAATTCAAACGTTTACATTAAAAGGTGACACGATGTAATACTTTATTTGTGTTTTTGTGTATGAGTTAAAGTGTTAAAACTTGAAAATGATATTTTACACTTTTATTCAAAAATGTTGCAGTCTATCTCATTTGAATTTTTTTTATCAATTAAATGGATGAATATTTGTGTGTCTGTGAAAATTTAAATATAAATATGAATTCAAACCTTACCTTACATTAAAAAGTGACACAATGTAATACTTTATTTGTATCGTTGCATATGAATTAGCCCCTGTTTGACATCCATTCTCTTTCTCATTTTTTTTTTTCATTTCAACCACACATTATATCAATAAAATAATATTGCACATAAACCCAAAAATTTTTCTTATTTTTTAACCACACACTCTTCCCATCAATCACTATTCCAAAATTTATTCTTCTCCAAAATGGGTGTCAAACACATAATGTGGTGGAATTTAAAGTGACTTACTATGTCACTTTTTTTTTAAAGTATCATACTATTTTATTTGTATTCTTTTTTCAAATATGGATTAAATTAACGTTTTCATCTATTACTAAAACAAATCGAAACAAGATAATGAATATAAAAGTAATAAAATAATTGGAATCGTTGTTCCAATAGAATGCACATACCAACAACCTCTGTTAATAAGTAAACGTTAAGAAGCTAAATTTTGATACTATTAAAAATAGACTAAGTTGTCATTGTTATCATTGTGCAATTTTATCAACAAAACAGCTGGTGTATCCTTATATTTGCATATAAATTACATTTGACAAACAATTTTATTAAGTTCAAAGGACATGTCACCTTCTTTAAGGAGTGACTGATATAACTTTTTCATAAAAGTAATATGTTATGTCCATTTTAACCAATATTCACATGGTTATGACAATTTTGTAAAGAGAAAGAAAATACTATTAAACGAAAAGTGACAGAAGTTTTAAAAAAAAAGTTACAAAACTCGAAAAAGTAACAAAATCAATTTGTGGGCTTCCGTGATTTTTGGTGTAATTCAAACGGGATTTTCCATAATACTGTCTTATTTTCCTTAATGTTATAGCATATGCATGCTCGTCATTGTAGATTTTTACTATAACGAAAAATAAAAAAATAAAACACCTCTCTTATTTAAAAAAGGCACCATCGTCAAACCTTAATTCAATAAAATATTAGGTGGTTCAAATATGGTATGTCTTATAGCCTTTTTTAACATGCGACTTTCCCCCAAGACACCATGCGGTGGTTTCCAAAAGAGGAAGACTATACCAATATTTAAAAGATCAAATTATAACTAAATTTGCAAGGAATAATTCGATTTCACAATCTTATTTCTTATTTTCCTTTCCTTTTGTTAAAATAAAACATCAACCAGAAAAGACATAATAAGTTTGAGAAATTATATGAGATGAAGGTAATTTGATAATATATTATTTTATGGTTTATTTTAGTGATATAATAAAACAAAATAAATTTTGAAAATGTCGTCTTATCACAAAAGTTGAATTATTAGTGTGATTAATAAAAAAATATTTTATATCTTCAACACCTATACATAATAATGTAAAATTTAAAAAATTAATTAATTTCAAATTAATCGATAAATGATAAAGGAGCAAGGACTCATCAACATCTTTGGCCACGCTATGTAATTTATTTACAAGTATATTGTAGATGCCTGAATCTACAATCGATTTGAAAGGTGGGCACCGATGATATTTATAATCGAAATGATGAAATAGTGGTGGTGTCGGAATTGTTGGATGATACGATTGTGAGTGGTGGAAGATAAAAGTGATGGCAATAGCGATAAGATATCTTGGTTGGATGAATATTGAGGAAGCTATAGAGACTCGATAATCAATTGTTCACCCATGGAATGGTCAAATTGCCCTCCTATTTATAGAAGGACCTACGAAGGTGTTTGTTCTGCAAATCGTGGAGCACTTAGCCAGATAAACTGATTAATCATGGTGGTAGTTTCACACTCCTGAAAGGCTTGGTCAACTTTGGATAAAGTCAGCATAACCATTTGAAGGAGTGATCCCTTTGTCACACATGATAAGACTTGGTCTTATTCTTGGCTAGCGGTGGCAAAAAAGCTCGGAGGCTCGGACGGCTCGGGCTTGGCTCGGGCTCGAACTCGGTGGAACCGAGCCCAGGCTCGGGCCGAGCCCCACTTTGGGGAGTCGGCTCGAGCCCAGGCCGGCCCGTGGCCCGAGCGAGCCTCCTATAAAAAAAATATATAAAAATTTTTGGAAGGCAGCTTGCTGCTGCCCGTAGGTAGCAAGAGCTGCTGCAGGCAGCAGCCCTGCAGGAACAAGCTGCCTTTGTAGGCGGCTATTTTTAGCTGCCTGCAAAGGCAGCTAGGAAAAAAAAATCAAAAAAATCGAGCCGACTCCCCTGCTAAAGCTCGGACCGAGCCTCATTTTTTTTGGACAGGCTCGGCTCGGCTTGAGCTTTTTTTTTTCGGCTCGGCTCGTTGACATCACTGTTCTTGTCTCACGACTCCTAGAAAAGATGGAAATAGTTGATTGAGTTGCTTATTGAGATGCTTATCTTTTAGACTCCACATGGTATCATATGATAGGTAGGATGCAAAGCAAGTCCGATAAGTCATAGGTGGGTCAAGGATGAGCATAATTTGCACACATAAGTTTGGGCCGGGGAACGCACAATATACATGGATTGGGTTGAGAGTCCAATGGACAATTTGGACCTCCACATAAATAAGTACTGAATTTTTATTGATCGAATTTAAAATAGGGAAAACTCATAAATAAGGTGTTTAGTTTACACCAATTCAAAAATCATGTTTATAGTTTGAAAATTCAAAAATCAGGTTTTTTTTTTCCTAATATAATATAATATAATAAACCCACCCCCCACATGCACCACCCCTACCGCTCCGGGGACTATTCCGGCGACCATTCCGACCACCACTCTTCTCCGGCGACCATTCCGGCGACTGCTCCGATTCCGACGACTATTCAGGCGATCATTCCGGTCACAGATTTATAATTGAATTAGTCACATATTTTTTTCAGTCACAAATACTAATTTTTATACGTCACAGATTATTTAATAGTCACAGTTCAAAAATTTTATAGGTCACATTTAATTCGTTGGTCACAGATTTCAAAATTAGTCGGTCACATATCAAAATTTATTGGTCACACGGTCACAGATTTTCAAATTAGTTGGTCACAGATTTTTTACGGTCACAGATTATATAATTTTTAGGTCACAGATAAAAAAATGGTAAATTTCATTGGTCACATATTTTCAAATTTGTTGGTCACAGATTATTTTTCAGTCACACATTGTCAAATTTTTAGGTCACAATTAAATACTTGGTCACAGATAACCAAATATTTAGTCACATACCACTAGCACTATTTCAGCCACCATCACCACACAAAACGCTGCCACCACCAACAACCACCAAACAAAGCACGGCCACCACCCCAACCGCCGATCCACCACCACAGACGCCACCACACAAAACACATCATATCCCATCAGATCCCCCGCCGAGAAAACCACCGCAAAATCACAACCAACAATAACACCAAAATCACCACCACCGAGAAAACCACACACACAGATCCACCAGCAGCGTCGCGACGCCACACCCAGTTCAAATAGTAGCCCGTCTCCTACAAAAAAAAGGACAAACACAGTTAACCGCCGCCTCAACATCTCCAACCCTCCTCCACCACCAACCAGCAGTCAACCCAACAATTGCAACAGCCACCAACCCTAAATCCCAATTGAAGCAGCCGCAACCCACCACAAATCCCACCCTCGCCCAAATCGCCGACCACCGGTCACACCCAAACCTAAAATCGCCACCAACTGTAACTCCACTTCTTCCCCATCCCAATACAACCACAACCACCCACAAATCGCCCCGCCTGCAACTCCGCTGCCGCCTACCAGAAGAAATGCCGAGCAAAACAAAAAACACGAGTGAGCTGTAATTCGGCGAATAAGCCGCAACGCGCACACCCACGGCGGCGTCGCGGCCGCGCGCGCCGCCGTAGGGAAGGAGGGGGGAGGAGGGAGGAGGAGTGCGACGCTGCTGCCGTAGGGAAGGAGGGAGGGGAGGAGGAGGAGGAGGAGGAGGGAGAGAGACGGCCGGTGGTGGTGGAGAAGGCGGGCGGTGAGAGAGGGGAGAGAAATGGTGAGAGACGAGAGTTGATTTAGGGTTCTTATTTAAAATAAATTTGGTGGGGGTAGTTTAAAATGATAAAAACCTGATTTTTGATTAAATAAAGTCTAAACCTGATTTTTAGAAAGTAATCTTTAAACAACTGATTTTTTATAATTTCCCTTTAAAATAAATAAGTTAGCTCTTTTTTGTGGGGTGGCCGGGGAAGGGGATGACAAATATAACACCTCTTGATTTATTTACCTGTTGCATAGACACCCTTGTCTATCTCATTTTCAAAAACAATGGTTAAATTGACACCTCATTTTAATTACGTTAAAAGTTCGTATAAATATTAAATGGGCCATGCTAGTTGTACAACCGAGGTTGACAACCACTCACATAGAAAGGGTCCACTTTTTTCTTTTTGAATTTTTTAAACATACAGATCCCACACACATGTGAGAGATTGTCAACCGAGGTTGTCAACCTCGGTTGTACAACTAGAATTTTCCATATTAAATACCCATTATTTGACTATTACACGGACACCCTCTATCTTTTTAAAATAGGTGACTATATTAACACTATTTAAATTGCATTAAAAGTATCTAATATTTACCTATTACCATATTTATATCTTCAATTTTTTACATTACGTTCTTATTGCGCAACTTTTATTAATTAGTAAATCCTGCTCTCGATAATAGTATTTAGGGGTGGGCAAAACCCGTCCGAACCCGCCAAAACAGTCCAACCCGACCTGTTTGAGTTGATTTTTTTGTTGTTTTTACACAGGTTGTGTGTGTTTATTGTAGGCGGGTTGGGTTGAGTCGGGTTATGGGTTAACTCATAAAAATCGAATAAACCCGTCCAACTCAATCCGACTATAGTTATGAACTTTACAAGTGTTATGATATTGTTTGGAAACTTTTAGAATAATATTATAAGATTTGGATAGAATGCATTTTATGAAAAAAAAAAAAAAGTTGAGAGTTTAATTGTGATAACAAGGTTAGGTACCTGTACTATTATTAAAATATAGTGGCGTAAAAAAGATATATTTGCCCCTCGTAGTTTTAAATAAGCAAAAAATAAAATAATGAAATTTCGACTAATTATTTACTTTTTATTTTAAAGCATGCTAATATAATATTTAAACAGAAAATTATCAAAAGGAATACTTGATAATTAATAAAGGTTGAAGATAATAATGCCTTGAAAAAGTTGAGGACATAAATGTGATAATAAATAATGTTAGGGCCTTTAATACAATTAAGATATGATGCATTTTTATGAAACCGTGATGTGAATAGAACTACCCTTTCAAAAATTTTAGAAACTTTCCAGAGAAAAAAAATAATAATTACACATTTCCTATTTTACTGATTATTTTAGATTTGAGACAATCTTTTGGGTGGTTATATCCACACCACATTTTTTTTATAAATACACATTTTAATTATATTAAAAGTCATTAACTTTTATTTATTATCACACATACTCTTTAACTTTTTCTTCATCACATTCTTATTTTTAACATTTCATTGATCAGAAAATCTTATTCTTAATCATGATTTTCATCCAAAAATATTGTTAATGTGCTTTAAAATGATGGTCTAATATTTAATTACATCTTTGAATTACTAAAAAATAGAATGGATAAATGAGCCTCTCTATATTATTTTAAAGAAAATTCCGAAGAGAAACCATAATCAGGAACAATTTATGTTAATATAAAAATAATTAGAATGCGATGAAAAAAAGTTTAAAATATAAATGTTAATGTGTAAAGGTTCTGAATCTTTCATGCGATTAAAATGTAGTCTAATTATTAAAAATTGTGGGGTGAATATATTTAGCCAAATCTTTTTTTTCTCATGTTTCTTGTTTTAATTTAGACGAGCATAAAAAATGAAGAATATAGAAAATATTTTACTCCATGGATTACATGACCTTTGACAGGAGATGGCTGTTTCAATTCGTGTCAAAGTTTCCCTATAATTTACGTACTGCAAGAGTTAAAAACGAAAACCAAATCCAAAAATAAAATTTTATTTTATTCATGTTCAACCATAGAAATCCTATCAATTGCTAGCTGTGAAATGATAACAGATGAAAAGAGTTTGTGCATTTTTTGACAATGCCACCAATCTCCTCTTTAATATCGTCCTCTGTCATTGGTCTAAGCAATGAAAAGAGAGATATCTTTTCAAACAATTCATTATCTTTTACAACGACCATTGGATTCTCACAAGACATTTCAATACCTCAACATCTGTGAATTCCTCGATAAATGAATGGTACCTAGCTTTAATTAATAGGAATGGGAAAATTACTTCCCAGCATATAAAATTTGTCCTACCCATTCTGGGCATTTAAATTTTCAATCCATCTGTCTTTCCGGGACTAAAGTACTAAACCCTAAACCAACTTAGAACATTGGCTACAGGTTTGTGATCTCTACTACAATTTTCCTAAAAGAGAGAGGATCATTTTTATTACTTTTACTTGTAGAAACACCAGTTGTCGCAAATCATTGTACTGTGATGCTTGAAATCACTAAGCCTGGTTCTGAGAATATAGAGCCACCTTTTCCAGTTTGAACCCATTAGGCAGATACAATACAAAGGCAGCACATGATGAAATCCAATGCAAATAGCCATAATTTAATGGACCCACCCTATTTTTACTAGAATTGCTGTAATACCCCAGACCAAGAAAGTTTAAGAGATTTGATAGGTACTACTCATACCAACAAGGTGCACCTTTTTTTCCGGAAGTCCATCGTTGGAAACTCCACAGTTAAGCGTGCTTGACTTGGAGCAATTCTATGATGGGTGACCCCCTGGGAAGTTTTCTCGGGGAGCGTGCGAGTGAGGACAAAGCATGCTGAAAAGACCCATGTTGGTACAGTGGGGACAGTACGTCGTCGATCTAACGACCGGGACAGCCCGTTAAGTGGGACCCGGGTCGTTACAAATGGTATCAGAGCTCATTGCCAGCCGGAAATCGGGAACTAAGTGCTATGTGGGACAAAATGCTACGCCATAGGACGGGAGCCACCTCTTGAACTCGTAGGAGCCACCTCTAGAATCCCAACGCCTGGCAACAGATCCTCAGATGGATCAAGCGCGACGAGGACGTCGCGAGTCTAACGGGGGGTGATTGTAATACCCCAGACCAAGAAAGTTTAAGAGATTTGATATGTGCTACTCATACCAAAAAGGTGCACCTTCTTTTCCGGAAGTCCATCGTTGGAAACTCAACAGTTAAGCGTGCTTGGCTTGGAGCAATTCTATGATGGGTGACCCCCCTGGGAAGTTTTCTCGGGGAGCGTGCGAGTGAGGACAAAGCATGCTGAAAAGACCCATATTGGTACAGTGAGGACAGTACGTCGTCAATCTAACGGCCAGGACAGCCCGTTAAGTGGGACCCGGGTCTTTACAAATGCTCCTCTCTGCAGTCTGCACCCACCAGCATTGGATAAACTGTACATTGTTTCTTTGATTTTATAAGCATATGGAAACATGTCATGTACTTCATTTCAAATCATTGAAGATTGGAGGTCTAAAAATCACATGGACCACTCAATTTAAAAAAAAAAAAGGTTGAGCCCCGCCCCGCCCCGTCTCTAGAGTATTGTGGAGGAGGTAAATCGCGGAATGTGTATCAACAGACCAGGGTCCAAGAGCTGTTATACTGGTGCCCACAAAGAGTTCAATTTCATACCTTGTAAGAGGCAGAAATCGAACCCTCACACTGCGACTGCCAGCCCTGGTGTGACTACCTCACTCATGTCCTTTGCACCATTGAGCAATGCTCCGGGGGGCGGACCACTCAAGTTATTATCTATCTGATGTAGAATAAGTTTGGTATGAAGGTAAAGAGAAGCTGGAGTCCGTTTGACATGATTTTTGAAAAATCAAAAATTACTTTTGAGACTAAAAAGATATTTTTTAAAAATGTTTAAATAATTTCCTGAAAGTGCTTTCTCTGACTAGAAGAATTATTAGATGAAGTTGGATTAATGTAACCTCCTCATAAAACTCTTTTACAAGAAGCATAAATAAAAGTAAAAGCTCTGCAACATGGGCCCTTAGTCAAATTCGTTTTGTTGATTTAAGGACATTTATTAGTTATACACGTAGATGAGTATATAAGATTGGATTAAAGGATCAAGGAAGATGGGTATTTGATAAAATTTAACACTTATCGTATCCAATTCTGCACATCAAAAGAAAATTTCGTGGCACGAATAATTGTAGAAAAATTTATTATTGATTAAGTTATAGGAAACAAAACATTAAATTGCCATGCTTTCAAAATTATAGCATTCTCTTCTACCTTTATGGTTGTGAATTTGTAATGGGTATATAATTAAGGTTGGTCTTGAAACCAAGAACCCTAAATAGATATGTGTGGAAACAAAGGCATACACTTGTTTGTCACTGTCCTATAAATAGATGATGGAATTCTTGTGTGATGTGATTAATCTTAACTTTGTTGAAGAAAACAGCTTGTTTGCTATTTTAAATTGAAACCACTTTGGTCGTTCTCTTTACCATTTTCAAGCAATTTTCTATTTTCGATTTTTCAAAACAGTGAAAACGCGTTCTCTTTCCTATTTTCAAAAACGCGTTTTTGAAAACATATTAAAAATTTACAAAAAAAAAAATCTCTTTCGTTTTGGATGTTTTCAATTATAATAAAGCCAAAATTTTCAAAACGTGTTTTGGATGTTTTCAAAACAATTTTTCAAAATACCAAAAAGAACACATTTTCAACAATCTCAAAATAAATACTCAAAATACAAAAGCCAAAATGAATTCAAAACTCAAAACATAAAGTGAACAACCCCTTAACATCTCAATCATTTTTTAAGTTGGTTTTTGCATGTGATGTGCATTTGTTTAGTCCAAGTTAATTGATTTGTGACATTAACTCTAAAATTGCAACTAATGTAGTCGAAATCAGAAATACAATATTCGTCGAACGAGAACGTTTAAAATAACTTGGCCAGATGAGCGGCATAAGTCATCGCGCCACTAATCGTAAGCGAATTCAAATCAAACAAAGACCAAAACCTGCTTTCATATAATGTTAAAGAAGAAACAAATTTGTAAATATCTTAAATAAAACCCTAAGCACTAAAAGGACTAAAGTAGCCTTGACAAAGAACTTAAATTACACAACCGAGGCAGGCCGAGCTAGCAGCTCAAGTTCTTCTTCTTCTGTAAAAGGTGCCAATTGCCATCATGCATGAGAGGGGAAAAAAAAAAGGTTCTTCAATAGCAGAATATTTTAGTCATATTAATTTATTACTCAAAACCATTCATTCTTGATTCTACATAAGTCATTAATTCCGCCAAAACCAGTCGCATCCAAGATTTAACAGTAGCCTGATTAATCCCACTTGGGAAAAGTACATAAATTAACCAAAAAAGGATTAAAATAAGAACCAAAAATAGAATAGCTTGACAAGAAGCCCAGAAACGTTTGAGTGACAGACATCCAATCGACCATTATATTATTTCATGATGGAGCAGGCATTTGGATTATCATCACTGAACATTGTAATGTAGGGGTCCTCAAATCTAGGACCATTACCAGTTGTTGGGTTGTCTACTTTTCTGACAAAACCTGGTGGTGCCTTCTTGTCATAAGCTTGAATCGCATAGGGTTGTGCCACATGATTGTAGGGTACATATGGCCAAATCTCTGCCTTTTTCCCTGTTGACTTTGCCTTCTTCAACACTTTGATCTGTTCTACGTATCCTGTTACTGTCACCTTCTGCTGTTTCCGGTTTATCTCCACAGACTTAACCCCTGAAAAACAAATTCAGCAAAATCATTTACATTCTCATGCATACTTGTTCTCTGTGTGCGTGAGTTGATAGAAAATGTTGAACTGTCTCGTCTAAAGCTGAAATTGAAATAAAAGATAGTCTGGTTCATTTTTTCATCAAAGACATGACACGTGCAGCACGGTTTAAATTCAGTTTGGACAGCAAGAAAATGAAAAATTCTCTCCACTTAATGAAGAAAAGGCTTTCTTGACTTTAAGTTCACAGCCATCACAGTCCATCCTCACCTTGAGATGCACAGTTTGAAATTGCTTCCTCTTCTTGTTTTTATGTCCACTGCTCATCAACTCAGACAGGTACTCTAAGGTTCCTGAAACTCCCATTTTGTAGATACTCTAAAATCTCTATTTTTATGCAAATTAATGGTTTCAAGAAAATAACAAGTAAAATCTTGAAGAAAAGTGAGAATCTTCAAGGGAGAAACTTCCCTCCAAGAAATGGATACTTTGCCTTCCAACAAATAAAGAGAAGACAGAAAACGGTTCCAAACTTCTTTTGAAATATTTCTCTACACTTGCTACTTCTTATATAGAGGTACAGGTCCAAATATCGGAAGAAAAAAAGGTGGTGGCCCCCTCAAACAAAAACTATGATAAAATTAAATAAGGATTTTGAATCAAATTCACTCTTTGAGAGAACTTGTTTAAAAAATCATATCTTTTAAAGTGTGACACAGTAGAATTTTAGTACCTACAGGTACCTAGTTGAAAGGATAAACAAAGTGATGGGGCAAATTCATTAATGATGGCATGCAGAAAACAACCAATAATAGAGGGAGTAGCTGCCACGTTTCGAGGTGTCTGCTGTAACACGTTTTCAAAGAGAGGTTTGATCATAGATTTAAATGAAATCAACGGTTGAGATGAGAATTCACTGGAATGAAAGGGGTCGTGCAAGTTATGAGTTGTTTTCTGCCGGGGCTTGACTGGCAGGTAAACAAAACACAGAAAATCACAAAGGGTTTATGATTTGGAGTCCAACAAGGGAGCCTACATGAAAGGGGTGGGAAATTAATGATTTAAGAAAATGCTTGTTGTATATTATCATTTACATCATTTTTTACAAATTGATGAAGTGCAAAAAAAAGAGTGGAGAATTTTATTTTTTTTATTTGATTATAAGACTTTGATCAAATCAAATTTGATAAACAAATTTGGAAGTTGTGAAGGAGTCATGATGAGATCAAGTGAAGACCAAATTTAACTTTCAATATTTTTCAAATGCAATATATAATAGTATTGGGGAAAAAAATATTTTTTTTTCTCAAATTTCAATAGAGGTCAAGAACCTTTCATGACAATGACTAGTAGACTAGAAAAAAGTTGGAGAATTTTCAAAACCTCGTCGTCGTACTAGCGGCGACAACACATTGAAGAAGCCAAAATTTTCAGGAGTTTTCCAATCAACTTCATTGGCACTGGAAAACTAGTAACATTGTAAGCTACTCTCCAACATTCAACAGTATAATACAGAGAGCAAAACAAGAAAATTGAATAGTCACTCTTCTTCTCCGCAGCTACTACATTCTCGCACGGTAAATATTCTAATTGAAATCGTCTACAAGTACATGTTTTTTCATCCAAGTTAACAGTAAAATTCATGGTTTTGTTCCTCACATTATAACCCGAATTCCCGACGCATGTCATTAATGATGTCTGCAGGTCTCTATACCGTGTTGGGATTTTAAAATTTAAGCATTATATGTGTTCCAACAACCAACGAGCTTACCGTCTATGATCAGTTCGGCGAATACTCATAGAGCGAGTATATTCACATGCATACTTGCGAACTTGAAAGTAATCACAATTTTTGAATTTAGTTGCTCACAAACGCCATTTGCAATTTTCATCTATGCAAACAATTGTATAGACTTCTTTATTTGATTTCTTCACTTTAAAATCAAAGTTATACTTCATTGCAAGCATGTGGACCAATAAGTGGTTTTGCACATTATTTAGGCCACAAAACATGGAAAATTATCGATATATATGTTGAAATATAGCTTAATTCGATACAATTTGTGTTTATAGGATTACATTGATAGATGGAATGAAAAATATGCAAAAGCGAGCAAAAAAGGACCAAATTGGAAGAATCAATCATGGACTTGGGCTAAGTAACACATTGTGATGTTACGGAATATTAAAAGAAGAAGAAGAAGAAGAAGGAAGCAAGGCCAAAAAGTAAATGAACTAAAATTTAGAGAACAAAGTAAATCAAAAGGAAAATACGATCTACCATGCAGTTGCATGGTAGAAAGTTCATGCCGTCGCACAAGCACCAACAGGAGATGAACAGTACCAAATTTTTATAACCATGTAGTCGCATGGTTCAATCTGGGCGCGAAAATTCTGGTTTCCTTATTTTGTTCCAACTCTTATGAAAACCAATCTTCTGGCAACTATATAAACTCTGAAGCCGTCCCAAACCCTAGGCAGGCCTAGGAGAAGACTTTTGAAGCGTTTGAGAGAGAAATCAAGGCAAAAACAAGAAGAATAACATCACGACGCGAAGAATCAATTCAAGAATCTAAATTGGTGATGTCGTTCTTTATTAAATTTTTTGATTTCTTTTCTTCTATCATGTTAGGCTAGATTTATATGTGTTAGGTAAACGATAAACCTTGTGATGTGATATTTTAATTCTTAGTTTTACTTTGTTGACATTAAAACGCGTTTTGAATTATTAAATGATTTATATACATTGTTTTTTCTCTACAATTATATGCGCAATAATTGTATGAGCGTGGTGACTTATTTTATGCATTCGAAAGAAGGAAAATAAGCTCGACAGAGTATAAATCATCGTATGGTCCGATAGGGGATAGAAATATACCGCTATACTTTACGTGAATCTCTAAGTGTTTACAAAACGTCATGCATTCTTATATATTGCATTTGTTATAAAAATATAGTCAAATGGTATGCGAAAATAGGTTCAATTCTACTCGAGAGAGATTATTGAATAGGTTAGAAACATTGATTCTTCATCAATTCAAACATGTTGTCAATTTTGTAGTACTAAAATTAAAATGGATCATTGCATGGGGATTCGCGAACCTAGTGCGTTTCTTTTCTATGAGTTACTTCAATTTGCATTCAATCATATAATTTGCATTTAGTTCAACTAATTCATCCACTATTGCTTTCATTTAGTTTAGCTACAATTTAGTTACAAAACTCAACCATATTTCACGTTTTGGTTAAGATCAGAATAGGTAAAATCGAACTAGTAAATCTCAGTAGGAACGATACTTGGATTCTAAATTCCATTTATTACTTGAACGATCCGTACACTTGCGGTAGTTTTTTATTCGAAACATATTTTCGATGAACAAATTTTTGGCGCCGTTGCCGGGGATTTAACTTTAGTTTGATTTTATTTATTTTGACATTAATTCGAACTTTTCTTTTATTTTATTATTTTATTGCTTTTATTTTTTATTTTTGCTAACCCCGTACTATTAATCTATTTCGTATTTACACTCTCTCCCTATACTTTTTCAGATAATTACATGATTGGCAATTGATAATCTCTACATAAATTATGAAGATATGCTTGAAGGATACCTGAGTTGTGATAATTGCTATGCGATGCATTGTACTGGGCAATGTTTGTTCTCGTACTCTGGTTTACACACGTCGAAACTTATGAGGTTTAGAGAATATTTAAGGTGTCGGAAGCAAGCAATTGACAAAAATAATGAAGGGTACATGCTCGTTGGAGATTTTATACCTTACAATTGGGATGAGGACATCAAACTTGTAGGAGATGGTCCTCCTCTATTAGAAGAAAAGGTAATCGCAAAGTATTTCGAAAAACTGGTCAAATTGGATGAAAGCGAGATGCTTTTGGTAGATTGGATGTACTTGGAAGAATGTCAACATTGGGGTTACAATCCACTTGAAGGGGTCATCGGGACCGACTTCTCATTGCCCGTAGATTTAGATTGCGGACCAATCATTCTACCCGATGAGAGTTCAACAATTGAAGAAGAGCAAAAAACGAGTGAAAATTTAATCACAATGGAGTTAAACGAGGATAATGAGATCAATAAGGAGGAAATAACCTCACATTTTTTCGACTTTATTGATTGTCCAAAATTGATTTTGTGATTAAGCCCGACGAAGAGATACAAATCTACGTAATTGAAATTAAGTCAGATGGAACAGACAAGTCCTATTATGTTGAAAATGGCAAGGAAGAGGTGTGGATATTAAATGAAAAGTGGATCAAAGCAAAAAGAAGAAAAATGGACAAGGCATCAAAAGCCTTCTTTAGGTGCCCGTGATCAGCCGCCATATAGTCGAGCATAGACTCTAAACAAGCGCTTGTTGGGAGGCAACCCAACAGTTCTTTTCGTTTTTTTTTTACCTATTTGTTTATTCCATCTATGATATTAAGTTAGGAACCATGTTTAATTTCTTTAGTTTTGATAATTACAAGTCATCCATCATCTAGTTAGATCACGAAGATGTTTCTTGAGCGAAAGTAACATCCACTTCTAGTAGATGACACTTCAGCTTCAGTCTTCTTCCTCCGTCTCCACCACCGCCTCCTTTTTTAGCAGGGGAGTTTTCTCTCTCCTTTCTTTTGCTTTATATTCGCATGTCATTCAAATTTGGTATCTAATATTATCTTATGCACATTGATGGCAATGTTTATATATGTTTGGGGGTGGTAGAATTTGTATGACAATCTAAGAAACTCCCTTTAACTTTGCAGTAGTTTTCAGTATTCATCGATATTACCGTATGAGTAATTGACGCAAAACGTCCCTATCTTTAAAGGTTTTTGTAAAAAACGTTCATACCTTTCCTTTTTTGCAGAACGTCCCCACCTTTCACATTCTTTGCGCTGAAAGTCCTTTTCACCAAATTTTAACATAAAATGACCAATATACCCTCCTATATAAATAAAACAAAAAAGAAAAGAAAAATAAAGAATAAATTGCAATCTGCTCCTAAAATTTTTTAAAAATGCAAATCAGTATTTTACGTACGACACTCATGCATGCATATTGGGCTAATGATTTGACTCATTACTTAGAAATAGTTGAACATTGAGAATATACCCGGAAAACCTCTTTTGGGCTAAACCATGACCAATTTTTAGAATATTTTGGAGGTGATTGAACTGTTGCAAGGGAACACTGAGATGAGTAGGGGTTTCATGCATGGTGTTATGTGTGGATTTTCTAAAACCAATGAGAGGGAAACGAAGTGAAAGTTTCAAGTTATGGTGTAGTTTTAGAAATTGGGTATCTAAAAGAAAATGGGTATTGCACTAATTATTGAATAAACAAAAAATCTGTTTGAGCCTGTATACCTCGAGTGATTAAGCCTACAAGGGTTTAAAACGTGGTGCCCTATAGTTATCTGACTTGGGAGTCGTCGGCCTAAAGCTCGCTATAGGGGTTATATAGAAAGCAAAGGAAAGATGTTATATAAAAAATGAAAAGAAAAAAAGGTATCTATCTATTGATGAATTACATAGTACTCTTGTGTATGAAATACATTGATTAGCCCCAAACACTCAGTTGATAAGACTATATCTCTAATGCGAGGCAACTAGCTCAATTTAATCTCAAATGTTGAAGAAATAAAAAATATGAGAACCTCTGCTTATTAAAGTGTGAAATTATGATAGTATGATTCATTCGTACTGAGATATAGAAAGAAATAGATATAAATGAGTTCAACCTTAGAACACATCCCGAGATAATTGAGTGAAAAGAATAAGTTTGGAAGAATGTGTATCTTTCGAGCAATGAGAGCAAAAATTTGACTACATTAGATTGGGTATGAGTCAACCATTATCCTGATATGCTAGTATGAGTTTTCAGACACACACACGTCAGGTTTTGCATATAACATGTGGAGATTGATGCGATTTTTCACGGCTATAGTTGTTCATCCATGTTGCTGTGTAAAGTGTGGGGCACTCACCGTCTGCCACGTAGTTTAGTCAGCGTCGCGTGTGGCCTTCAACTTACCCTATGAGTAACAACAGTCCCCGAAGTTCAGGTATGATTATTTATATGATGCGTAGACTTTCTAGTCTAAAAAAAAAAAAGAAAATAGATTTTGTTAGATGAAGCTTGCGATGGGGCTGAGGGATACGTGGCGAGGCCCTGAAGTAAAAGGCGAGCCTATTTGATAGCTGAATCCCTTGATAAAGCTGAAGGGTACTGGGCGAGGCCCTTGAGGCATATGTCAACCCCTTTTAGGAGCTGAAGCCCGTGATATGGTTGATAAGGTGTTAGGCGAGGCCCTTGAAGCATATATCGAGCCCTTTTATGACATAATATACAAGAAGTTTAAGAAGTTAAAACAACAAGTTAGACATGGATTCTCGTGTGTGCAATTCTTTACAGTGCATAAGTTCGTGAGAACATGCTTCAAAACTTACATGATGAAGCAAAATTTAAACCAGATTATGATCCAGGGCCATGAAACATAATTTTCCTGTGGCTGGTTCCAACCTTATTTGACTCCAGCAGCTCACATCCCACCTGCAACCTGCATTCTACAACAGCTACTAATTTTCCAAATATCTTGAAGAATTTCGACAAGTTATAAGTGTACTATGTTCACTAAAAATCTGTAAATTCACTGCAGCAACCATCAATGGCCAATCAATCCCTACTCAACTTCCATGTTCAAAACATTGATTCTCGGAAGAATTTGTTTGTGGTATATATATATCAAAGAAATTTTTATCATAAAATTATGTTGATGGATATGCATATTTTTCCCTTTGGTTAAACGAAATGAGACCTAACAAATGTACATGTGGCTTCCTCAGATGGAAACCACAACTTGGTCCAGAACCCATCCAACTTCATGCCTCCAAGGTAAAAAATCACGTATCATACAATTACTATGAATTTCACCTCCCCATCGACTCTTTTCTTTTTAATTTTATTTTAATTTTTTTTCTATTTTCGACTTACAAAATAACAATTACAAATTAAGTTGTTGCTAGATTCAAATCAACAACAGTAATCAATACTAGTGATGCTGGCAAGAGTGTGGGGATGCCTCAATCTCAATATTACTGGACATAAACTGAATTCGAGTATGCAAATTTAAAATTATGCAAATTCACCTGCATGAAGAGAGAATAAATAGGCCAAATGCTGCCTAACATGCGGAATTTAGTATTAACTTTAGCGATGGAAGCAGGAGCAATGGAAATGACAATGACGTTAATGTCGATGAAAATGGAATTGGCAACTGCAATCAAGACAAGGGCTTTATAAGTTGCAATTTACTAATGTGATTTTCAGAATATTCCCCGTATTCATAGCATAGCTTTGGGCATATATTTATTCATAACTTGTTATGTATTTGATATCAAATAAACTTGGGGCTATGATTAATCGGGTCTACTTATTATTCATATGCTTCTTTGAAGCTCATGATTGAATTTATTTATGGGAAAAACTCATAGGTCAGGAATTATCTTTCATGAAATCAAAAATCAGGCCCCAAAGTTTAAATTTACAAAACTCAGGTTTTTCCATGAATTAATTAATTAGGATGCGTTTGATTGCAAAGGTGAAAAATGGGTGGAAAGAAAATGTTTTTCAGGGAATTGAAATGTCTAGAAATTGTTTTCCTGTGAATTGTAATTAATTGTGTTTGATTAGTATAATTTTTCACCTAGAAAATGTTGAAAGTTTGGTATCCATTTGACTTCATTTTTCATGAAAATTGTCCATTAAAACGATAATTTTTTCTACCATTGGGTCTAAAATTTGTTTCAATTGCAAAAAAAAAAAAAAAAAAATTTACAATACCGAATGTTATTCGTTTGACTTTGTTTTATATGGAAATTGTCAATAAAGTGAGAAATTTTTTTACCATTATGTCTAGATTTTTTTTCAATTGCTAAAAAAAAAAAAACTAAAAAAAAAACTAAAAAAAAAAAAAAAGCTGGAAAATGAAAAAACCAACTAAACCCAAAGAAAAGAAATTCCACTCACGCATGGAAAGTGGCGCGTGAGTGGATGTCCATGGAAACCATTTCTAGGCCAAAAGAATGCAATCAAACACAGTAAAAAGGTGGAAGTGGAAAACTATTACCATTTTCTAGGGAAAAGCCTACCTATCAAACACACCCTTATATTTTACAATTAATCTATTAAATTAAATATTTAACTGTAATATAGTATTTATATAATTGACCCACCCCACCCCACCCCACCCCACCGACCCACTCCACCCCACCTCCACCACCACCACCTCCACTGCTCCGGCGACCACTTCGACGACCGTCGACAGTTCTCCGGCCGCCCTTAATTCCGACGACTATTTTCCGGTGATCGTTGACCGCCGCTTAATTCCGGTAACTGCTCCAATTCCTAGGTCACAGATATAGTTAAAAATTTAATTTTCGGTCACAACTTATCAAATTCATTGGTCACATATTATTTTAAGGTCACAATTGAAAAAATTAACAGGTCACAAATTTTTAATTGGTCAAAAATTAAGAAAATTTGTTGGTCACAGATTTCTAAATTTTTTGGTCACAGATTATATTTTGAGTCACGGATTAACAAATTTTAAGGTCATAGGTCACAGTTAAATAGTTAACTACAGAAAACTATATAGTTGGTCACATACACCCAAACATCTGTCCCCCAATCTCACTACACCACAAAAACTTGGTCACAGATCGATATAGTTGGTCACATACACCCAAACACCCGGTCCCCTAATCCCAAAACACTACCAACTACTTGGTCACAGATCACAACCAAAAAATTACTGCACCGCCACCGAGACAACCACGCAGCCTCCAACACCCCGACAACCATCTCTATTTCTATCTATACCTCAATCCGACGGAGCAGATGGAAGATGATGCATTAACATGGTGGTAGATGATGTCAAAACTGCAAGAATTCAAACCACATAATGAAATGGAATGGAATGAAATGGATTAGGGAAGAAGAACCTTCAGAATGAGATTTGGTTTAGTAATATAGTAAGATGAGCAAAGAAAAAGTAAAAATTAAAGTAAGATGGAGATATGCTCACCGCTACAATCATCCTTAAGTTTCTCTTTGCACAAATCTTTAGCAGAAGCCTGATGACTCGTAGGCAGCTCACGGCTTTCAGAAATACTGTGCCCTGGAGTCTGACTGCTATGCTCTGATTTGCCAGAATAAACAACTTTACCAGAAATGCCCAATCTATCTAAAATAAGAGGCTGACTAAGGGAATCTGCTTGCCAAGAGCTTGATTCGCTGGTCTTCAACTTAGTTCTTTCATCTCTAGTTTTTAATAAGTATCTTTCCTTCTCAACTTGCTCCTTCATTTTAGTTGATTTTACTGAGCTTTTCCCTTTACCAAGAGCTTCTGCAATCACTAGTCGACCACTCAAAGTAGCTGCAAATTGACATAAACTATTAAAATGAGTTAAAAAAAAAAACCCAAAACCAAAAAGAAATGAGCTCCATTAGAAACAGATCTACTTGTAAAGCTAACATGCTAGGAGGATTTTACTAAATAAACACATAAGATCAGGAGACCCAAGGCACCAAAGATTCAAGAAAAATCTTTGGATTGGGGAAGAGGAAGAGGCGGTTGCGGTGGCGGCGCCGGGTGAGAGAGGGGAGAGAAATGAAATGGATTAAGGTTTGTATTGGGTTTTATAGTTAAAATAAATTTGGTGGGGTAGATAGTAGGGTGGGTATATAAATTAATTTAATTTAAAATATTATTATTAATATTAATTGTAAAATTAAAATCTGATTTTTGATTAAATAAAGCCAAAACCCGAATTTTAAAAAGGTCAAATTTAATACCTGGTTTTATGTAATTACCAATTTATTTATTTTATATCGGTCCAAAACCACAATTGGTGGCCCAATATACAAAGATGGACCAAAGATCTCTTATTCAACAATTAGAGGGTTTGATGAGCTCGACTTCTTGTTGATTGACCCACATTAGTTGACCTAATTTGGCCCAAAACCTTTTATTGAGATACTGACATACATATGTAGGGATAGCAACGTGAGCGGGAACGGGAGGGGGCGAGCTGGCGGGGTTGGGGCAACCTCCCCCGCCCCTCCAAGCAATTTCCCGACCCATTACCCTTTTAAGGTAAGGCGGGGCGGGGCCCTTGCCCTGTTTAATTTTTTTTAAAAGTTTTTGATAATTCATTTTATTTCCCATAGCCACTTTTAATATATAGAAGATATATATATATTAAGTGGGGAATGACGGGGCACTTGATACTCGTCATCACCCCGAGGCAAAGCTACCCGTTTTGTCCCTGTTCCTGTCCCTACCCCGAATACCCAATTAAGCGGATCATCCCCGCTCCATTCGGGGGCGGGACTCCTCGGGTATTGGGTTTGTCGGGTTTTTTGCCATCCCTATACATATGCCTCTTTTTCTTTGTGTTTGAGAGAGACACGACTGCCTTTTTTTCTTCCTAAGTGCAGGTGCAACTGCCTCCTTTGGGTTTCTATGTGCTATCTGCCTCCTTTCTTTTGGCTTGTAACTGCTGGTGATATGAGCTGTACTGACTTGTTACGACAGTGATATTCATCACCATCCAGCTGGCAAACCGGAGAAGAACAGCAACAAACCAGAGACGAGCACCTCAGGCAAAACTATTTCAGTTGATGTTGTTAATTAGTTGGATAGATAATTCTGTTAGCCTCAGGTTGTTAGGCAGTTAGTAGGTTAGCTCAATTGTCTATAAATAATCAATTGTATTGCACTTAGTGCTGTGAGAGTTTTTCTTTTTCATCAATGGAATTCTCCAATTACTCGACCCCTTCTTCTTTTCCTATTTTAATTGATGATTTTAACATGGTATCAGAGCATATTTAGCTGAAATTTATCATCAATTATTCGGAAAATGGCAGAATTAGAAAACATTATTCCTTCGGCTGATGATCCAACCAGCCAGTATTACTTGCATCCAAATGATAATCCCGGGCATTAATCGTTTCAGAGACTTTTAATGGAGATAACTACATATCGTGGAGTCGAGCGATATCCATGGTGTTGAGTGTAAAGAATAAAACTGGATTTATTGATGGCACCTTGAAGCCTCCAATATCAGTATCAGGTAATTCATACAACTACTGGCTTCGAGCAAATAATTTGGTTCTTTCGTGGTTGTTGAATTCAATTAGCAAAGACATTCGACAGAGTCTGTTGTACATCGTGTCTGCATCTAAAGTCTGGAATGAATTGAAAACCAGATATAGTAGAAGCAATGGACCTAAGGTATACCACCTAGAAAAATGTCTCAGTGCAATTTCACAAGGATCACAAACTCTCACCATGTATTATAACTCATTTAAATCCATTTGGGAGGAATACACCAGCTACAGATCATTGCCAAAGTGTAGCTGTGGGATATTATCTAGTTGTACTTGTGACATCCTGAAGAGCATATCAGATATACAACAGGCAGATGCAGTCATGAAATTTCTTGTAGGACTAAATGAGTCATATTTTGCACTACGAAGCCAGCTATTACTTACTTCACCACTTCCATCATTAGCTCGAGTTTATGCTCTAATGCTTCAAGAGGAAAGTCAAAGAGATCTGCAGAATTATTCCATTTCAGAATCAGCAGCCATGACAACAAGGCAACCAAATAGATCATTCATCAGACCCCCACCTTGGAAGGACAAGCAAAGATCAAAATGCACTCATTGTGGATATTTCAATCACACCGTGGATAAATGTTTCCATCTTATTGGTTTTCCCCCTGGCTGGAGAGGATCCAAGGGACTGAAGGTCTTGGTAAACAATCCTGCTGCACATATTGTGAAAGGAGATCAGCCGGCAAAGGATGAGGGTTCCAGTGACTCGTTTAATCAGGACCTTTATAAACAATTCCTGGCTTTTGCTAAAACTCATCAACCATCCTCTCAGCCATCTAACTCAGCAATTCAAGCTGAAGGTACCATCACTACAGGTATATCTCTCTGTAACTCAATTTTTTCAAAATCTAAAGCCATTACCTGGATAATAGATAGTGGTGCCATAGACCACATTGTATGTTCACCAACTTTCTTATCCTCTATTGATTCAACCATATCAACAAGAGTAAATTTACCAAATGGATCATCTGCCCCTGTCAGCCACATTGGAAGAGTAAAACTTACAGAGAATTTGTTCCTTGAACGTGTTCTTTGTGTGCCTACTTTTTCCTTCAATCTATTGTCTATCTCAAAACTAACCAAAACTTCAAATATTCTTGTGCTTTTCTCTGCTTCTCAATATTTTATGCAGGATCCTGTCAGCAAGAAGATGATTGGTTTTGCTAGGGAAAAGGATGGACTGTACCATCTCATACCAGTCCAATCCAACACTTCATACTCCCTTTCAAAGCATCTCACAGCATCTGCTGCTTTCCCGATCAATTTCAAGCTTTGGCATTGTAGACTTGGGCATATTTCTAATGTTAGAATGTCTAAGATTCCTTGCATTTCCTCTCAGTTTTCTTGTAAAGACTTGAATAAATGTGACATTTGTCCTTTAGCAAAGCAGAAAAGATTGCCTTTTCCTTTTAGCAATTCTGTTTCAACTGGTATTTTTGATTTGGTGCATTGTGATATATGGGGTCCATTTCACGTTTCTTCCTGTGATGGTTTTAAATACTTCCTTACTATAGTTGATGATTACTCCAAATGCACTTGGGTTTACATGATGAAATCAAAGAATGAAACCCGTAGCCTTCTAAAAGGTTTCTATCAGTTGGTGCTCACACAGTTTCAAACCAGAATTAAAATCCTTCGTACTGATAATGGAGCTGAATTCCTCATGACTGATTTTTACACTTCCCATGGCATTATCCACCAAAGGAGCTGTGTGGAATCACCACAGCAAAATGGTACTGTTGAGAGAAAACACCAGTCCATTTTACAGGTTGCTAGGGCACTACTTTTTCAATCAAATGTGCCTCTCATTTTCTGGAGTGATTGTATCCTGACAGCAGTCCATATCATTAATTGAATTCCTTCTCCATTTCTTGACAACAAGACTCCTTATGAGAAACTCTTCCAGAAACCTGCTGATTATGCTCACCTTCGCACTTTTGGTTGTCTGTGTTTTGCCAGCACCCTTCCTAGTCATCGACACAAATTTTCACCTCGAGCATCAAAGTGCATTTTCCTTGGTTATCCACTTGGCACAAAAGGTTATAAGGTCTATGATCTTGACAATCACAGAACATTTATCAGTCGGAATGTAATTTTTCATGAATTTTCTTTTCCTTTTCAAAGCTTTTCCCCTCACCTCCCAGATGATCCTCTTATCTTCCCTATACCTGAACCTCCTTCTGCTTTTTCTTATCCAGCTCCCTCACACCCTATCCAACCTTCAAACACCCCCAGACAGCAACCTACTACTAGTCCAGCAGATGATACCAGCTACCTTTCTTCTCCCCCTCATGTATCAGATGTTCTTCCTGATATTAACCAACATGTGCCAAGAAAATCCTGTCGACAAAAGCAACTCCCTTCATACTTAGCTGATTATCATTGCATTTTCCCTTCCACCTCGACTGCACTCCAATCATCAATCTTGTTGGCAGATCCTCCTATCTCTGGTAAGCCTTTTCTATTTCGAGTTTTTTATCAAGTGCTAGACTTAGTCCAGCGTATAAAGCCTTTACAACTTCTATTTCCAATGTCTATGAACCAAAATTTTTTAAGCAAGCAATCCAGATTCCTCATTGGCAAGCTGCCATGGATAGTGAAATAAAGGCCCTTGAAGCAAACAACACTTGGTCCCTCACTCCTTTGCCATCTGGTAAACACACGATTGGCTGTAAGTGGGTTTACAAAGTTAAATTTCAGGCTGATGGCTCTGTCGAAAGGTATAAAGCCCGTCTCGTTGCCAAAGGTTACACTCAACAAGAGGGCTTGGACTTCTTTGACACGTTTTCCCCTGTGGCGAAATTGACTTCTATCCGTGTCCTATTGGCTGTTGCAGCAGTAAATAATTGGTTCATTCATCAGTTGGACGTCAACAATGCGTTTCTTCATGGTGATCTCCATGAAGAGGTATACATGGCCTTGCCTCTAGGCTATCCAAATCATGATCCATCCCTTGTTTGTAAACTGAACAAAAGTCTCTATGGTTTGAAGCAGGCTTCACGCCAATGGTTCGCAAAGTTGACTTCCAGTCTCCTCTCATTTGGTTTCCATCAGACTACCTCTGATTCGTCTCTGTTTCTAAAGTCTACTGGTGATTCTTTTCTGTTTTTATTGGTTTATGTTGATGATATCCTTCTTGCCAGCAATAGTATTGATGCCATTCAGGGTCTAAAACAATTTCTTGATGACCAGTTCACAATTAAAGATCTGGGGGAAATTAAATACATTCTTGGTTTGGAGATGGCTCGTTCCCAGCACGGTATTAGCCTTTGCCAGAGGAAATATGCCTTGGATATTCTTGATGATTGTGGGTTTTCTGGATGCAAGCCTGTGGCTTTTCCTATGGAATCATCTCTTAAACTCACCGCTTGTGAGAAAGATTTATTACCTGATCCTAAAGTCTATCGCCGGCTCATTGGTCGCCTCATCTATCTCACTATTACTAGACCTGATTTGTCCTACTCTATCCAGGTCCTAAGTCAGTTCATGTCTAAGCCAGCTCAACCTCACCTCCTTGCTGCTTACAGAGTTCTTCGGTATATTAAAGCTACCCCTGGTCAGGGTCTTTTCTTCTCCTCCACTTCTGATCTTCAACTGAAAGCATACAGTGACAGTGATTGGGCTGGTTGTCTTGACACAAGGAGGAGCATCACTGGTTTTGCCATTTTTCTTGGGGACTCTTTAATTTTTTGGAAATCTAAAAAGCAATCAACCGTGAGTCGCTCTTCTGCTGAAGCTGAGTATAGGGCTTTGGCGTCTACTACATGTGAAGTTCAGTGGTTGATTTACCTTTTGCATGATTTGGGTATTGCTCACTCGCACCCAGCTCTCTTATATACTGATAGTAAATCTGCTCTCTCTATTGCCACCAACCCTGTGTTACATGAGAAGACAAAACATATTCAGATTGATTGCCATATCGTTCGAGAGAAAGTCCATTCTGGCCTGATCAAAATCATTCATGTTCCTTCTCATCATCAAATTGCCGATATCTTCACCAAGCCGCTTGGTCCTATCCCGTTTCATTCTCTGATCTCCAAGATGGGCATTTTGAATATCCATGCCCCTCTTGAGGGGGGCTGTTACGACACTGATATTCATCACCATCCAGCTGGCAAACCGGAGAAGAACAGCAACAAACCAGAGACGAGCACCTCAGGCAAAACTATTTCAGTTGATGTTGTTAATTAGTTGGATAGATAATTCTGTTAGCCTCAGGTTGTTAGGCAGTTAGTAGGTTAGCTCAATTGTCTATAAATAATCAATTGTATTGCACTTAGTGCTGTGAGAGTTTTTCTTTTTCATCAATGGAATTCTCCAATTACTCGACCCCTTCTTCTTTTCCTATTTTAATTGATGATTTCAACATGAATGTTCATTGTGCCTCCAATTTTTCCTCAGCCCTAATTGCAGTCTCCATTTTTAGCTTTTCTCCTTCGTGCTTTCGACCAGTTCCTTGTGGATCTTTGGATCCAATTTTTGTGGTGCTACCTTGTGGTTGTGGGCATAAATCGTGATTCATCCACCATTGTTGCACTTTTGTTAGCTAAAGGGTGTTCTTTCTTTTCAATTTTCTTCAATTACAGTTGGTTTAATCTCTTGCACTAATTTGTTGTGATTAACTTATGTCTAATTTTGTTTTACAAGGTTAGTTACTTCACAAAATGGTATCAGAGCTTGGTTGGCTCTTTTGGATTGCAAGTGAATGACTGAATTGTTGGAGGCAATGAACGCGTGTGTTTGGCAGCTGGTGTTCGAGGTGTTTTCGTAGTGAAATTGGGTTGCCTCTACTGATTTTGCAAAAGAAGGAAATAAAATCCTAAAAATAATTCGTATCTTGGATTTTGTACGGACTGACAGATTGGTCCGCTCAATAAATTGGCTGATTCCTTTTAATTTTCCGCAATAACAGGTCATCATATGGGTGGCCATTAGGTTTGAGAATTAGTGGAATAATAATTACCTGTTGCTAGAGTATAAAAATATTTGTTGATTAATTGTGATATAATCGTGTTTGGTTATTTGAATGTTGTGTATCCTATTTTTGTTGCATTAATTATTTCGTTAGAATTATCACTTAGAACTTACCCGCTCGATCAGGCTCTTGATCTGATATCACGAATCTCACGAAACCATGAAAATTTAGAACGGTGTACATTACAACCTTTATAACATATTCCGTGTGACTATTCTCTTGAAGGTTGTGTTGTGTTTCTTATTTGTTAAGATGTCTATGCATCATTTTTACTTAAGTGTCTTTAATGGTAAATGTTACTTTCTAATTGACCACAAAAAAATGAAAGGCATTTTGGTACAATAAAAAGTATCAAAAGCCTTTGATAACTCTCTTTCTGCTATTGTGAACGAGGAATAAAAAAAAAAGAATGCAATAAACTTGCATATATCTTTTATTTTTTGGTACAACAAAAGTGTCAAAATTCATTGATAACTCTTTTATGTTACTGTGAATGAGGACTAGGAAAAGGAATACGATGAACTTGCATATACCTCTATTATCTTGCATTTATCTGACTCTGTTTTGCGGTAAACATAATTCTACTGAAAAGCTTTGGAAAAATGTGTAGATGAGGATTTTGAGTTTGACATACATGTGATTCAACAATTATCCAAAGCTATTAATGGGCTTATGTTAGTGGGAAAAACCCATTGTACACCGAAAAATGTCAAGGGATAGTTACAGGGGCTGATATGGCAGCTTCTGATTGGTGTCTTGTCGGTTTTTATTTTTTCAACTTCCAATGAAAAACTATCTAGTGTCTATTTGTATAAAAACCTAGCAAA
Source organism: Fraxinus americana (assembly GCA_035079005.1). NCBI lineage: Eukaryota > Viridiplantae > Streptophyta > Magnoliopsida > Lamiales > Oleaceae > Fraxinus > Fraxinus americana. Next base: position 8,661,573 of record CM068706.1, on the reverse strand, counting down.
TCTCCATGGCAACATAGCACGATTGAACAAAGGACAACACCTTTATGCCACGTTTGCTTTTAGCTTTCAAACAAGGGTAATGCTATTTAATATCAATAATGCTACATTAATAAAAGTCTGGTTAAATATTAAATAATACACCTAATCAAATGGGTCCCTGTTTTTCATTTAATTGTATGTATCATTTAATGATATCTAAACTCTTATTGAAGCACCGTTAGTACAAAATAAAATCAACAATTTCTTCCAATCTTTTGCAACGCATAATATTAGAGTTATGTTATTCATAATACTATGGTAATCGCTCAATATAAATAGCATTATTCAAAATATCACCGTTAACAAAAGACGCTTTGTCATAAACATCATCTTAATGACTTTCTATCTTTCAACCCCCACGATATGCTGGCCCAGATTTGCAAAATTACAAATGTCAAAGTCTTGTTTGGCTTGTATTACTTTGGGTTGATACTGGATTTTGAATTAAATAATTTTTTAAAGAACGAATTTGTACTATTCTAATTTCTTTAATCTCTAATATTAAAGATATAAACAAAAGAGATTTTGTTATTCAATGACTAAATGATTAAGATTAGAATAAAATAGGGTCGCTGACTTTTAATTGAACATAAATAACAGAGATCAATTACAACATTTCAACGTATATCCGTTTAATAATTCATCGATACAAATACATGAATCCTACAAATATAATTTTAAAAATAATTATGTCTTCGATGTATTGGAATTAACGAGATATTTCTGAAAATACTCATGAATTTAGAAAATCAAATAATTTGTTGATTCATCTAATTATCCAAATTTTGTAAAATTTTATTAGAAAACAATTTTTTTTATTTCGATAATTTACTATGTATTATGGTCATATCAACTTATTTATTAGCATTTTTTTTCATTTTTATTATTCCTTCTAAGAATTCTAATATAATAATATCCAATTGTCCCAAACAAGGTCTTTTTGTCAGGTAGATAATTTCAAGTAAGAGGCATATGGCAACGAATTAAGCTAAATGAACATAATGCTTGACATAGGGGTTGACCGACCTCTCACATTGCATGTGGGTCCCGACCTGAATTAAATAATGCCGACCTCCCCCATGTGTGTGTGCTGTGTCATCCCCTATGTCAAGCATTATGTTTGTGTAGCAAAACTCTATGGCAACTGTGTAATGACGTGAATTCTAACACGGCCATTGGCTATTCGGATGCCTATAAATAACTAACGAGTTGTGACTCTTAGCCTTTGTCCACTTAAGCCAGAAATTCTAAGACTATCTTTGCTTGGTTACAACATCTAAGTCCTCCCTCCCTCCCCCACCAACCCCACCCAAAAGCCACCACCATCTCCCGTGTATCACCTCAAGTTTTTTAAAATGGTTCGAAATATACATATGGAAAAGATAGAAGACATAACAAAACGTCATGTTTCATTTTCTAGACGATGTAGCTGTTTGATAAGAAAGGCTAACGAAATCGCAGATTGTTGTGAAGTAGATGTTGCATTTCTTTCATTCTGTCCTTCTAGCCGTATTTGCAAGTACTCCAGCCAAAGGAGGTGGGTTGTTTTCTTTATTTTTAAATTTTATAAGAAAATAGACATGAAATAATATCAAATACCATGTTCTGCATTCAAATAAGATTTTTTTTTTTTATACTAAGCTTTTCCCTTTTGGTGGCCTACACAGGATTGAAAATACGCTTCATCGTTATGTCAATGTGTCAGCAGATAAAAGATTAAAGTATGTATCTTTCTTCATTCACAAAAGTTTCTCAACTATATATTCAATTTAATTATTATATATACTTCACTCAATCTGATATATAATTTCCTTTTTTTTTTTATGTTCTTGACCTATTTCATGGGGAATATTTATTACGCAGTCACATAACAAATGTTCAGGTACCTAATTAGATAGAGCAATTTTCTACTTGGATTTTTAGAATAAAAAGCAAAAAAAAATAAAAAAATCTTTATATCATTGATTGATAAATAAAATAATGTATTACAACTAAATTTGTGAGATGAATCTTCTACATGAAGGAAAAAATGGAAAAGTTGAAGCAGATCGACCACATTGAGGGAGACAGCAGCAAGTTACACTTCCTTGAAAAACAGTCTCTCTCTCTCTCTCTCTCTCTCTCTCTCTCTCTCTCTTTTATGTGCATCTGTTAGTTTATCTGTCATATATTTTGACTTTTTTCTTCTTGAATGAAATTTTGATATAAATAACAAGTAATTATTATGATTTTTTATTTGATCTGATTGCCAAGCTTGTAGGAGTTTGTGAGGAAAAAAATAAAAAGTGAGATGCTAATTTAAGGGAAAAAAGAGATATCTATAATGTTCAAAAGTTTCATGATTTTTTTAGATGTTAGCCCTAATCGTGTCCGTATATTTTTCATTTACTCAAAATAGGGAGGATGTTATCCCTTTTTCGTTTTGTTTAATGTACTAGGATGTTCTCATAAATAGTTCGTGTCACGTGTCAAGAAGACGGCATAAACAAGATTTTTGTCTAATTTTGTCGTATACTAAGTAACTTTATAGAGTAAATATCACCGTATTTATCACACAATCTTACCAAAATTTTGAAACTGTATAGGATATTATTCGCCAATCATTGCCACTTTATAGTTGCAATAATTAATTCCATGTTTATTTACGAGAACTCTTAAATTATTGTATTTCAAGTGCAGCTTAGAGTTTGTTCGGAAGAAAAATTTTCCAAGTAAAAAATGATTTTTTGAAAAATGTGTGATTAAAAAATAAAAAAACTAATATCTGCCGATTATTTGACATATTTGTGCTTAGCACTCAATCTCTATATTAAATACAAATGTAAGTGCCAGCTAAAATGCATTGATGATATTAACTAGTTATTTTTATTTATTTATTTATTTTGTTTACCCCCTTAGTTTTCGCTCTTAATTATACCTGAAAAAACAAATATCTACATTTATTGAAGAAAAACTAGTGGTTAGAAATTAATAGTATTTTCCATTTATAAAAAGAGAGAGAGACAGAGAGAGGAATTAATAAACTTTGTTGTGTAGTCATCCACAAATAAATGTGCAAAAATTCTTATTATTTGTATTAGTACTTTATATTTACTTTGTGACCTAAATGGATTGATGCTTAAGTTTGTTTTTGCATAATGTTAACTACTATTGTTTCTAACTTCAACAATTTGATCTTGATGAATCTCTATATCTACGACTTTATCCGGTTTCTGATCATGGCATATTGTGACTTTAGAGTTGAGGTACGTATTTTATAATCACTTAGGACATGTTCTCCTTTCTCCTTATTGTTTTCAGGCCATTTTCAATTTTCGAAAACATTGAAAACACGTTTATTTACCTATTTTCAGAAACAAATTTCCAATAACGAGTTTAAAATTTACAAAGAAAATGGAAAACGCCAAAAAAGTCGTTTGGCTGTTTTCAGTTAAAATCAAGTCAAAACTTCATTTTTTTTATTTCTGTAAAAAAAATTTAAAATGAGAAAAAGAACGCATTTTCAACAATCTCAAAATGGACACTCAAAACACAAAATGTAAAATGAAATCAAAACTCAAAACTGAAAACTGAAACACGAAGAGAACAGCTTTAGTTTTTGCATAGTAATGATTTGTTTTGTTTAAATTAAACTTCATATATCATGTCAAACCAGAATTTGGAACTGCAAATAAAGACGAGAGGTCTACAGCTACAAATCTTGGAAGCTGATCTCGGGTAACTTAATTTAATTAAGATTCAGATTAATGTTCTTCCATGAGTTATTATATTGTGGTGTGGTTCAGGAATTATGAACAAGACCCGAAGCAAGAACCTTCACTGCAACAAGTGTCTTGGTGTGAGAGAAACCTGCAACGCTCTCTGGAAAAAGTCATGGCTAGAAAAGTAATTATTCTTGCTTTAGATTTTCTCTTTGTTCCCAAAAAAAAAACAAAAAAAAAAAACTTAATTATAGGTTCTTGTCTAAGATCATCATTCGCAAATAATGCTACTTGTTTATGTTAGAATGCAATGTTAGGATTGTCTTCATCCAATGAGCAACCGATATTTCAGGTATATACAATGTGTAAATGTACAACTGGGTTAGAACTGTATTTGGTGTGAAATATGTGAAGTCATATATATTTGTGATAATTATGTATTTCAGAATCTCGATCTGATGGATCAAATGGAGATTCAGAACCAAGGTGGAATGCCGTTAACTTCTAATGATCTTACTACAGCAATGCAAAACCCTTCCAGTCAGATTCTAAGACAACTTGATCCTTGGACCAGTCCATACAGGTAAGTCTTTTGTAGATTGTGTTGAAAGTTACACTATAATATGGAACAATGAAAAGGTTGATCCACTGACATGTTCGTAATATCTTCCTTTTCTTCCTTTTTCCTCCTCGTGACGAATCCTATTTGTTTTTCTTTTAATCAGAAATCACAATCCTTACATTCTTGTTCTTGAGGTCAAATTTGAATATATCTTTATTAACTATTATTGCTAATGCAATAGTCCTTTACGGCGATGGTAGATACGTCATAATATACAGAAGTTTAAGAAGTTAAACACTAATTTTGGTGTGTGCAATTCTCTACAGCGCACAAGTTCGTGAGAACATGCTTCAAAAGTTACTTGATGAAGAAAAATTTGAACCGGAATATAATCCAGGGCCATCAAACATATCCAATTTTCCTGTGGCTGGTTCTTCACCATTATTTGGATCAGGTGCTGCATTGACTCCAGAAGCTCACATCCCACCTGCAGCCTGCATTCTACAACAGGTACTAATTTTCCAAATATCTTGAAAAATCTCGACAACTTGTAAATGTACTATGTTAGCCAAAAATCTGCAAATCACTGCAGTAATCATCAATGGCCAATCAATCCCTACTCATCTTCCCTGATCAAAACATTGATTCTTGGAAGAATTTGTTTGTCGTATATATACATCAAAGAGAGTTTTATCATATAAATATGTTAATAAATATGCAATTTTATTTATTTATTTTTGGCTTTGGTTAAACGAAATGAGACCTAACTAATGCACCATATGGACATAAAATATCTGTACAGGTGGCTTCCTCAGATGGAAACCACAAGTTGGTCCAGAATCCATCCAACTTCATGCCTCCAAGGTACAAATTACATATCATACATTTACTATGTATTTCACCCCCATCAACTCTTTGCCTTTGCCTTTTCTTTTTATTTTATTTATTTTTCTATTTTCGACTTACAAAAGAACAATTACAAATTAACTTGTTGCTAGATTCACATCAACAACAGTAATCAATACTAGTGATGCTGGCAAAACTGTGGCGATGCCTCAATCTCAGTATTACCAAACAGAAACTGAATTCGAGTATGCAGCTTTAAAATTAAGAAATTTCACCAGCATGCAGGGAGAAGAAATAGGCCAGATGCTGTCTAATATGGATTTTAGTATTAACTCTAGCAAAGGATGTAGTAGCAAAGGAAATGAAAATAAAGTTAATATTGATGGAATTGGAATTGGCAACAGCAATGTAGACAATAACAAGGAAGATAAATCACAAGCTTCATATATAGTCCTTCCTCCCGAGGAAGTAGGCCAAGATGAACTGTTTGGTAACCTTCCAACAGATCAGGTGAGTTAAAAAGATTGTTATTATTTACTAATCTGTCATTAGTTTCACTTGAAAATGGGAAAAAATTAATAAGATTGTCTTCTTACAAAATAAAGTTGAGTTACTAGTTTCTTGTCCTCGACAGGATACTGTGGCTGACATCTGGCCTTCGAAGACTCAAAAGAAGGGTTTATGGGAATGGGAAGACTTGCCTTGGGATGAGAGTTTTAGTGTAGCTCATGATTTTAATAATAATTAACGTTATATCGAGTAAGGATGCTAAAATATGGAGCTTGGTTTGCAATGTTGAGCTTCTCTTGATTAAGCTTTGCTCTAGTTTGAAACATAAATAGCAAAAAATTTCGAACTTTTCATAAATATGGATTCTATGTATTGACAATTCTTACTAAAGTTTTTATCTATTCTTGTTAAGGCAAGGACTTTATGTATTGCAATTTATCTACATGTGATTTTCAGAATATCTCCTGTATTTATACCATAGCTTTTGGCATATATTTGTTCATTACTTAAAAAATTAATGTACCACAATGTGACTATGTTGGAAGATGATAAGATAGCATAAAGTAAAACATTTCTCGGTAACTTTGAATAGTTACCAGTGAAACCGTAAGATTTAATGGTAATCCTCTCTGAAGATGCTCACAATTCACTCTCTAGATTGCAGATATAGAAGGAAACAACACGTGGGAGTTATATGATCTTCCAAAAGGGCAAAGGACCAAAGGAGTCTACTAGACAAAGTCACAAAGTTGAAAGAGAATGGCAAAATTAACAAGGCATGCTTAGTGGCTAAAAGATATAAACAAGAATTTTGACATCATCTAAAAAGAAGTTTTAGCTCATATTGCCACACACGGTACAATCAGATTGGTTATTGCATTGACAACACAACACTTATGACCTATATTCAAGTTGGACGTAAAATCAACGTTCTTACATGGAGACTTGAAAAGGCAAATATACATTGATCAATCTTCTAATCGTGAAACTTGGATAAGAGCATAAAGCATATGGGTACTTATAAAAATACCCATAATTTTGGGGTGACTTTGAAAAATCATTATAAACATGGACAAAAATATAAATACTAGAATTTCAACAATTAAAACTGTAAGATATACGGTGTAAACATTTGATAGCAAAAAGAGGTGAAATTGAAATTATAAACTTGAAAGTGACATTCTCCTTTTCTAACAAGGTCGCAATGTATCTCATTTGAATTAATTAAATAAATGCATACGTTTGTGTTTGTGTTTGTGTTTGTGTTTGTGTTTGTGAGGTTTAAATATGAATATGAATTCAAACGTTTACATTAAAAGGTGACACGACGTAATACTTTATTTGTGTTTTTGTGTATGAGTTAAAGTGTTAAAACTTGAAAATGATAATTTACACTTTTATTCAAAAATGTTGCGGTCTATCTCATTTGAATCTTTTTTATCAATTAAATGGATGAATATTTGTGTGTCTGTGAAAATTTAAATATAAATATGAATTCAAACCTTACTTTACATTAAAAAGTGACACAATGTAATACTTTATTTGTATCGTTGCATATGAATTAATGTGGTGGAATTTAAAAGTGACTTACTATGTCACTTTTTTTTTAAAGTATCATACTATTTTATTTGTATTCTTTTTTCAAATATGGATTAAATTAACGTTTTCATCTATTACTAAAACAAATCGGAACAAGATAACGAATATAAAAGTAATAAAATAATTGGAATCGTCGTTCCAATAGAATGCACATACCAACAACCTCTGTTAATAAGTAAACGTTAAGAAGCTAAATTTTGATACTATTAAAAAGAGACTAAGTTGTCATTGTTATCATTGTGCAATTTTATCAACAAAACAGCTGGTGTATCCTTATATTTACATGTAAATTACATTTGACAAACAATTTTATGAAGTTCAAAGGATATGTCACTTTTTGTTAAAAAAGTTTAAAAGTGACAAATAATGTCACCTTTTTTACGGAGTGACTACTGATATAACTTTTTCATAAAAGTAATATGTTGTGTCCATTTTAACCAATATTCACATGGTAATGACAATTTTGTAAAGAGAGAGAAAATACTATTAAACGAAAAGAGTGACAAAACTCGAAAAATTAACAAAATCAATATGTGGGCTTCCGTGATTTTTTGGTGTAATTCAAACGGGATTTTCCATGGTACTGTCTTATTTTCCTTAAATGTTATAGCATATGCGTGCTCGTCATTGTAGATTTTTACTATAACGAAAAATAAAAAATAAAACCCCTCTCTTATTTAAAAAAGGCACCATCGTCAAACCTTAATTCAATAAAATATTAGGTTGATTGACTTGATTCATGCAAGTATGACCAGTAACGTTCAGACTGAAAAAAATCGCTCATATATTTGAGTATAATCGCCTATTTTGTTCTAAAAGTTTATAGTTTAGTAATTTCGTCCATATTCATTAATATAATCATCAGAAAATGGTATATGTGATAGTTCAGTTTGCAACTTAATTGGCAATAACGACGAGTCGGACAGACATTCATGCACAATGTCCAAATTATAACACCACAATCGTTGTTCAAATATGGTATGTCTTATAGCTTTTTTTAACATGCGACTTTCCCCCAAGACACCATACGGTGTTTTCCGAAAGAGAGAATAGACACCGTTTGGTAACCATTATTCTAGAAAAAAATGTATTCTTTGTGTCAAATCACACTTTTTTTGTGGTTGAAAATGAAGGAAAAGTTATTGATGTGATGGAAAATATTATTTTATTGATGAATGTGTGGTTGAAAATTAGTAGAAGAATGAGAATGAAAAAAAGAATGGTTACCAAACGGTGCCTATATCAATATTTAAAAGATCAAATTATAACTAAATTTGCAAGCAATAATTCGATTTCACAATCTTATTTCTTCTTTTCCTTTCCTTTTGTTAAAATAAAACATCAACCAGAAAAGACATAATAAGTTTGAGAAATTTTATGAGATGAAGGTAATTTGATAATATATTATTTTATGGTTTATTTTAGTGATATAATAAAACAAAATAAATTTTGAAAATGTCGTCTTATCTCAAAAGTTGAATTATTAGTGTGATTAATAAAAAAATATTTTATATCTTCAACACCTATACATAATAATTTAAAATTAAAAAAAATAGTTAATTTCAAATTAATCGATAAATGATAAAGGAGCAAGGACTCATCAACATATTTGGCCACGCTATGTAATTTATTTACAAGTATATTGTAGATGCCTGAATCTACAATCGATTTGAAAGATGGGCACCAATGATATTTATAATCGAAATGATGAAATAGTGGTGGTGTCGGAATGGTTGGATGATATGATTGTGAGTGGTAGAAGATAAAAGTGATGGTAATAGCGATAAGATAACTTGGTTGGATGAATATTGAGGAAGCTGTATAGACTCGTAATCAATTGTTCACCCATGGAATGGTCAAATTGCCCTCCTATTTATAGAAGGACCTACGAAGGTGTTTGTTCTGCAAATCGTGGAGCACTTAGCCAGATAAACTGATTAATCATGGTGGTAGTTTCCCAGTCCTGAAAGGCTTGGTCAACTTTGGATAAAGTCAGCATAACCATTTGAAGGAGTGCTCCCTTTGTCACACATGATAAGACTTGGTCTTATTCTTAGCTCACGACTCCTAGAAAATATGGAAATAGTTGAATTGAGTTGCTTATCTTTTAGACTCCACATGGTATCATATGATAGGTAGGATGCAAAGCAAGTCCGATAAGTCATAGGTGGGTCAAGGATGAGCATAATTTGCACAGGGAAAATTACATAATTCAAGGCTTTTCAAAATCATGGTGCAAAATTAGGTGACAATGTTTTTATTCAAAAGTCAGGTTTTGATTTAATTATTAAAATATATAACATATCTCATCCCAATCCAATTTCAAACCCTAAGGCCCTGTTCTCTTTGCCGTTTTCGGGCCATTTTCTGTTTTCGATTTTCCAAAACGGGAAAAACGCGTTCTCTTTACTATTTTCGAAAACGAGTTTTTGAAAATGGGTAATTTTTTTTCAAAGGAAATGGAAAACGTGGTTTTCCACGTTTTCAGAAATTACAACCAAAACAAGGGCAAAAACTCAAAAACACACTACTGTTCAAAAACTCAAAAACACGCTGCTGAACCCAGGAAGCCCTACTCCTCTTTCCTCCTCTTTCCTATCTCCTCCTCTTTGCCCTTTCTTCTCTCGCCGTTTCCAACATCGACCAGCGCCCACTGCAGAGTCTCCGGGTTCGCGTGCTAAATCAGGTTTCCCATCTACTTCTTTGCTGGCTATATTTGTGCTGTATGATGTTCGATTATATTTTCCTTGGGTCGATTTCGCACCGCGTGTTCGATCCCATCTCTTCCTCTGCGTGTTCTCGTTTCGGTTCGTGGATATGGGGGGCGATTTTGATTTAATTGGATGGTATATCTTTGTGTGTTTGGGTAAGAAACAGAATTTTGGTCGGTGCGTGATTTGTGTGCAATTGCAGTCTACAATGGGGATTTTACGGTTTCTCTGGCGACAAAGAAACTGATATCACCTGTAATGAAGCTCACCAAATTGTTTTCATTCTCTATTATGTATTTAATTAGCAACTGCATACGGTTTTTTTAGTCCTGAATTAATGCTACTTTGCTTGCACCGTTCTCTCTTCACTGGATTAGAATTTCGTTAGATTTTCGTTCGATTTTCATTGGCAAAGACGAGCATTTTCTGTGTACAAGAAAGGAGAGAGAAATATAAGTTTAGCATTGGAGAGTACATTTAAGGAAATGAATGGTGAATCAGTTCTTGATATGGAAGATAAAGCTGGAGTGGGTGGTGGTGTTAAGGACGTGTATGGTGAGGATAGGGCCTCTGAAGATCAATTTATCACCCCATGGACTGTTTCTGTTGCTAGGTAACCTATAAAAATACAATCCATTATATGATTTTGTTTGAAATTTTGCAGATGATGGACTTATTTTCTTGATTACATGACTGAAATGTGATGATCCATTTTGTTTATTGTTAATGATGTTTGCATTCTCCTGAGCCATTGATCTAAAGGATCGAATGCTAAGTTGTGTGATTTCAATTGGTTTTTCGCATAATCTAATTTAGTTCTGTTCATTTCTCTGATTTGAATTGTGTCTGTTGTGTAGAGAGACTATGATTCAATCTATGCATTCCCTTTCTTTACAAGATTGTGCTGTAACGACAGAAGTCATGACTCAGGATCTTTCTTTATTTAATGTATCATCATATTTTGTTTTGTATTGGTGATTGTGAATTTATGGAGTGGATCTATTTCTTAGTAACATAAATTGTTGAATTTTACTGCTGGATTTACATTTTTTTTTTTCTTTCTTCAATATGCTAAAAATATTCTGAAACTTTCTAAGGAATTGTTGATTTAAATATTTCTAGCTAAAGAAACTGATTTATAATGCTTATATTTCTATTCAGTGGGTATACATTGTTGCGTGATCCACATCACAACAAAGGGCTCGCCTTCACTGACAAGGAAAGAGATGCCCACTACTTGACCGGCCTTCTTCCACCAGTTGTTTTCACTCAAGAACTTCAGGTACCAGATAGACCTTTCCATCGAGTTCGATCGTGCAGCGTATTACTTTTTCTATGTAAATTAGACTGTTGCTTATCACCCCTGTTTGATTATGATGACAGGAGAAGAGATTGATGCGCAATCTGCGCCAATTTACAGTCCCATTTTGACTAGTAGACATAGCCAATAGCTCGTCTCTTATCTAATTTAGTTGAACTGCAAGATTGATGCACATATCTCTATCTTCATGCATCATTATTCTACTCTTCGTCAAATATAGATATATCGCTGTTGAAGCATTTATACCAATAGGTAACGTTATTGAAGCAATTTTCTTGGCCGTGCATTATGCCTATAGGAATTTTTTCTTAGGCAGATTTGCTGTTGAAGTCAAATAACTTTTATTTTCTTAGGCATGTGTAAGTTTCTGATGGTGAATACAAACCCATTTTGTTGATTGAATTCTTTGTTTAAATAAATCTCAACAAGTAGTTGAAATTTGTTGATTGAATTCTTTGTTTTACCATTTTTTAGGACATCATACCAGGGCCAAATGAAATGACACCAGAGGCAATGGAGAAGAAAGAGATGTTGAAAAGAGAAATGCAAAAGCTTCTTAACGTGTTGTGTGATAGAGAGCAAAATGTCTTAAGACTACACTACGGCCTTAATGGCTGCACAACCACCAAATAAATGCACTTTAGAGCCTCGGCCATAGCAAAAATCAGTGTGGATGCTTGTCTTACTGGAGCCATCATTGGAAAAGCTGGCGTCAACTGTCATTTACAAAATTGAGTCTTTAGTCACTAGACAAATCAAGCACTAAAATACTACATTGTAATTAAATATGCTACGAACTAGATATTGATTTATGTAAATAACACTCATTTGGAATTAAGAGCATATATATGGTGTGCAATATATAACACTCCTTTGGAAAATTGGCTGAGGAATCATGAATATGGTTTGAATTTGTTCCCATTTGTCCTATATATGGTGAGGCAAAATTAGGAAGTAAGATGTGTATGCTATTGCATTTGTCGGCCGGTTTTCAATAAATAATAATATTACTGATGATAGTCATCGTGTTTAGACGATTAAAATTGTATTTGGCAAGAATTGTGAGAACTAATATGAACTCGATAAGATTAATTTCAAAATATTTATTATCATGTCAACATGAGATTAGTGCTCTCCTTTTGTTCAACTTGATTATATTTGGTTGTGACTTGATGCTAGTCAATTCTTGTCACAAGTTACGTACAATAACAAAAACAAGGACTTGTCAAATATAATTTAGGTTGTGTTTTTAATATTTGGAAAAAAAACATTTGAAATTTCACCAATTTCAAAATTTATATGTTATTTAATACTATATTAACATATGTTATTTAAAATTTATTGAATAATCAGATTTTTTGAATAAAATATTATTAAAAAAATTCTCAAAATTTCAAAGTAAACGCGTTTTCCATTTTCATGTTTTCAGAAACAGTTTTTCAGAATGACAAACAGAACGCATTTTCAGAAATTTCAAAACAGACACTCAAAACACAAAATACAAAACGAATTCAAAACACAAAACACAAAACACAAAACTAAAACACAAAGAGAATAGCCACTAAAACTCAAATTCATTTGACTCCACATTTTCTCCCACTCTCTACACTTAACCCACACTTCCATCTCTCAATCATATCCCTCACACATGAGTAACCGCCGTCGCCGGAGACCATTGCGACGACCGCCTCCGAGCGCCACTGTGCAGATATCGCGAAGACTACCTTTGTTCATAGCGACAACCACCTCCGAGTGCTACTGTGCAGATACGAGGGCAAGTTCGGCGCCAATTGGTATTGGCATGGAAAGGGGGTTTGGGGTTTTTTTCTTTCTCTTTCCGATCTGAGGAGGTAGTTGTGAATCGTTGATATGGGTGATGGTATCTTGAAGTGGTAGTGGCAGTGACGATTTGGGGATTGTTTGGTGGGTGGTGATTTGGTGAATATGTTGACGGTAGTGCTGGTGGAGGGTGGTAGTGCTGGCGATGGTCGCATGGTGAAGGTGGTCACAAGTTGCGGTGTTGGTGCTGGGGTTGTGTGACTAGCGATTGGGGACTTTTCAGATCAATGCTATTGAGGCAGTGAGGTTGTGTTGGGATTGGGGACTTTTCAGATCGATGCTGTGAGATGGTGGTGGTGGGTGTGTGTTGTGGGTGCGGTGGTGGTGATGTGCACGGTGGTTGTACTGTGGTGTTGTGGAGGTGCTGTGCACTGTGGTGGTGCTATGGACTGGAGAGCTGTGGTGAGTGCGACAGTGGTGTGGTGTTGTGCGTGTGTTTGTGGTGTGCAGTGGTGGTGTGTTGGATGGGTGTGTGCAGTTATAGCGATGGTAGGGTGCACTTGGCACTGTGTGCGGTGGTTGGGTTGGGCATGGTGGTTCTGTGTGGTGGTGGTGATAGTGACGGGATGGTGTTGAGAATGGTGGTGTATGACCACTATTTGGTGTATGTGACCAATTACTTTGTTACATGTGACCAAATATTAAACTGTGACGCTAAAATTTGATAACTTGTGACTTGAAAAGTAATTTGTGACCAACAAATCTGGAAACATGTGACCAATAAATAAATCGTAACCTGTAATTTTTTTTATCTGTGACCAATAAAATAAACTGTGACCTATAATTTGGAAATCTGTCACCAATTAATTTAGAAATCTATGACTGTGTGACCTATAAATTTTGATCTATGACCAACAAATTTTGAAATTTGTGACCAACGTATTAATTGTGACCTATAAAATTTTTGAAATATGACCATAAATTGTAAATTTGTGATCGGAATGGTCGCCGGAGTAGGAGCAGTCACCGGAATGGTCGTCGGAGAAGAGTGGTCATCGGAATGGTAGTCGGAATAGTCCCCGAAGCGGTAGGGATGGTGCATGTGGGGTGGGTTTATTATAGGGTAATGCTACTGGTACATCACCTTGTACATCAAGGTGTACATAATGGACACCTGGCGCTCTTTCATTGGAGGGAGGGTTGGTGGAGTCGGCACCCCCTCTAATGAGGAGGTGCCGGGTGTCCATTATGGACACTTTGATGTACAAGGTGATGTACAACAAGAATTATCATTTATTATATTATATTAGAATTAAAAAAAAAACCTGATTTTTGAATTTTCAAATTATAAACATGATTTTTGAATTGGTGTAAACTAAACACCTTATTTATGAATTTTTCCCATTTGCACACATAAGTTTGGGCTGGGGAACACACAATATACATGGATTGGGTTGAGAGTCCAATGGACGATTTGGACCTCCACGTAAATAAGTACTAGATATTTATTGATCGAAATTAAAATAAATAAGTTAGCTCTTTTTTGTGGGGTGGCCGGGGAAGGGGATGACAAATATAACCCCTCTTGATGTATTTACCTGTTGCATAGACACCCTTGTCTATCTCCTTTTCAAAAACAATGGTTATATTGACACCTCATTTTAATTACGTTAAAAGTTCGTATAAATATTAAATGGGTCATGCTAGCTGTACAATCGAGACTGACAACCACTCACATAGGAGGGGTCCACTTTTTTTTTTTTGAATTTTTTAAACATATGGACTCCACACACATGTGAGAGATTGTCAACGTCGGTTGTAAAACTAGAATTTTCCATATTAAAAACCCATTATTTGACTATTACGCGGACACCCTCTATCTTTTTAAAATAGGTGACTATATTAACACTACTTAAATTGCATTACAAGTATCTAATATTTACCTATTACCATATTTATATTTTCAATTTTTCAAATTACGTTCGCAACTTTTATTAATTAGTAAATCTTGCTCTCGATAATAGTATTTAAGGGTGGGCAAAACCTGTCCGAACTCGCCAAAACCATCCAACCTGACTGGTTGGAGTTGGTTTTTTTGTTATTTTTACACAGATTGTGTGTGTTTATTGTGTGAGAGGTTGGGTTGGGTCGGGTTAATTCATAAAAATCGAATAAACCCGCCCAACCCAATCGAACTATAGTTATGAACTTTACAAGTGTTATGATATTGTTTGAAAACTTTTAAAATAATATTATAAGATTTAGATAGAATGCATTTTATGGAAAAAAAAAAAAAAAAAAAAAGTTGAGAGTTTAATTGTGATAACAAGGTTAGGTACCTGTACTATTATTAAAATATAGTGGCATAAAAAATATATATTTGCCCCTCGTAGTTTTAAATAAGCAAAAAATAAAATAATGAAATTTCGACTAATTACTTACTTTTTATTTTAAAGCATGCTAATATAATATTTAAACAGAAAATTATCAAAAGGAATACTTGCTAATTAATAAAGGTAATGCCTTGAAAAAGTTGAGGACATAAATGTGATAATAAATAATGTTAGGGCCTTTAATACAATTAAGATATGTTGCATTTTTATGAAACCGTGATGTGAATAGAACTACCCTTTCAAAAATTTTAGAAACTTTCCAGAGAAAAAAAATAAATTACACATTTCCTATTTTACTGATTATTTCAGATTTGAGACAATCTTTGGGGTGGTTATATCAGCACCACATTTTTTTTATAAATACACATTTTAATTACATTAAAAGTCATTAAATTTTATTTATTATCACACTTATACTCTTTAACTTTTTCTTCATCGCATTCTTATTTTTAACATTTCATTGATCAGAAAATCTTATTCTTAATCATGATTTTCATCCAAAAGTATTGTTAATGTGCTTTAAAATGATGGTCCAATATTTAATTACATCTTTGAATTACTAAAACATAGAATGGATAAATGAGCCTCTTTATATTATTTTAAAGAAAATTCCAAAGAGAAACCATAATCAGGAACAATTTATGTTAATATAAAAATAATTAGAATGCGATGAAAAAAAGTTTAAAATATAAATGTTAATGTGTAAAGGTTCTAAATCTTTCATGCGATTAAAATGGAGTCTAATTATTAAAAATTGTGGGGTGAATATATTTAGCCAAATCTTTTTTTTCTTATGTTTCTTGTTTTAATTTAGACGAGCATAAAAAATGAAGAATATAGAAAATATTTTACTTCATGGATTACATGACCTTTGACAGGAGATGGCTGTTTCAATTCGTGTCAAAGTTTCCCTATAATTTACGTACTGCAAGAGTTAAAAACCAAAACCAAAACCAAATCCAAAAATAAAATTTAATTTTATTCATGTTCAACCATAGAAATCCTATCAATTGCTAGTTGTGAAATGATAACAGATGAAAAGAGTTTGTGCATTTTTTGACAATGCCACCAATCTCCTCTTTAATATTGTCCTCTGTCATTGGTCTAAGCAGTGAAAAGAGAGATGTCTTTTCAGACAATTCATTATCTTTTACAACGACCATAGGATTCTCACAAGACATATCAATACCTCAACATTTGTGAATTCCTCGATAAATGAATGGTACCTAGCTTTAATTAATAGAAATGGGAAAATTACTTCCCAGCATATAAAATTTGTCCTACCCATTCTGGGCATTTAAATTTTCAATCCATCTGTCTTTCCGGGACTAAAGTACTAAACCCTAAACCAACTTAGAACATTGGCTACAGGTTTGTGATCTCTACTACAATTTTGCTCTCTCTTTTGGTATCCATAATGCACAAGTGGCAGCCCCCATTGGGGGGTCGGCTGACGCGACCTGGTATCCATAATGCACAAGTAGCACATCCCTAAAATTTGTCCTACCCATTCTGGGCATTTAAATTTTCAATCCGTCTTTCCGGGACTAAAGTACTAAACCCTAAACCAACTTAGAACATTGGCTACAGGTTTGTGAGCTCTACTACAATTTTCCTAAAAGAGAGAGGATCATTTTTATTACTTTTACTTGTAGAAACACCAGTTTTCGCAAATCATTGTACTATGATGCTTGAAATCACTAAGCCTGGTTCTGAGAATATAGAGCCACCTTTTCCAGTCTGAACCCATTAGGCAGATACAATACAAAGGCAGCACATGATGAAATCCAATGCAAATAGCCATAATTTAATGGACCCACCCTATTTTTACTAGAATTGCTCCTCTCTGCACTCACCAGCATTGGATAAACTGTTCGTTGTTTCTTTGATTTTATAAGCATATGGAAACATGTCATGTACTTCATTTCAAATCATTGAAGATTGGAGGTCTAAAAATCACATGGACCACTCAATTTTTTTTAAAAAAAGGTTGAGCCCCGCCCCTAGAGTATTGTGGAGGAGGTAAATTACGGAATGTGTCTCAAGATAAAATTGAAACTGGAGGACCATATTCATCTGATCAAAACTTGGAGGATGAATTTGATATGAATGCAAAGTTTGATAAAACGTAATAGGAAGTAAAACACGCCTTTCCTTACGTTCTTCATTCTCTCTCTTTCCAAGCCGTTGATCGTGCTGAGCTCCACCTCACAGCTGCTTTCGTCTGCCGCTCCATTAATTTAGGGATTTACCAATTGTTGATATTGATTGTACTCTTAGGTTGCATATTGAGTTTGTTAAATCGTTCGAATTGTTAGATTCACGATTTTGTATCTATAGCATTATTGCTATATATATTGGATTTATGCCTCTGTAATTTCATGCTAAAATTCAATTGAAATCTGAGTGTATTTTCATCTGCAAAAGCTCGGTTTTTTATTGTTAATTTCTTCTTGGTATCAGAGCTATGGCTGATTCATTTGAAACTCAGTCTCAAACCAATTCCTCTTCACTGTCATCAACACCCTCAGCTCGTTATCAATCCACTACTCTAAACCTAACACAGAACCTCTCTATTAAGCTGGATAGAGATAATTTTCTGTTATGGAAAAATATGGTTATGCCCATTGTAAAAAGGCATAACCTTGAAGGATACTTGTTGGGAACGAAGCCCTGTCCTCCTGAATTCATATCCATTCAAGAAACTATTGAATCAGGAATTACAACCAAGCAGGAAGAAAATCCAGAATATCTAAAATGGATTTCGAGTGATTCCCTTCTTATGGGATGGCTTTATGCCTCAATGTCACCTGATATAACCATGAGAGTCATGGGAAGCACAACTACTGCACAACTCTGGTCAGCTATCCAGCAAAGTTTTGGAGTGTTAAACAAATCAAGGATGATTTTTCTTTCTGGAGAGTTACAAAGGCTCAGAAAGGGAGCTATGACTATGGACTAGTATCTTATTAAAATGAAGAAACTGGCTGATAATCTGCAGGTTGCAGGCAAGGTAATTACTGAAGAAGATCTCATTAATCACGTGTTAACTGGACTTGATGAAGATTACACCCCAGTTGTGGTTCAGCTGAATGGAAAAGATCAGTTGAACTGGCATGAAATGACGTCTATTCTGCTTACATATGAAGCTAGGCTTGACTATCTAAATGAAGCTAGAATTGGTATGGGATCTGTTAATCTCAGTCAAGGATATAACAGAGGAGGAAATTTGAGTGGTAGATCAAGAGGATTTGGCAGAAACACAGGCAATAGAGGTAGAACAAGAGGCAGAGGAAGAAACTTCAGACAAAGTGAGTACAAAAATCCCTGTCAAATCTGTGGTTTAACGAATCATCAAACTGGTTGGTGCTTCAAAAGGTATAATGAAAATTTTGGCGCTATGAAATCTGGAGAGACAGCAGGATCTACTCACAACAGTGTTGATACTCACTCAGCCTATCTGGCATCTTCAACCATATTGGAAGATCCTGCGTGGTATGCAGACTCTGGAGCATCAAATCACGTCACCAATAATCTAAAGAATCTGTCAGATGCACAGCCAAACACTGGTAATGAAGGCATAAAAATTGGTAATGGTAATTCTCTGTCAATCACTCACACTGGTTTTAAAGTTTTGTCTGATAATGGAACTAGAACCTTAGTTCTGGATAAACTCTTACATGTTCCCAGAATTACGAAAAATCTGCTTAGTGTCTCACAGTTTACTAGAGATAATGGAGTGTTCTTTGAATTTCACCCTGACTTTTGTATTGTCAAGGAATTGCTAACGGGGAAACAGGTGGCTCAAGGGATGCTTAAGGATGGACTATACCAGTTGACCTTGCCTAAAGATCAATTTCAAGGATCAGCTTTAACAATTTCAAAATTTTCAGTACTTACCTCTTCTTCAAACTGCACCACACCTCAGACTCATTCTCAGCAAGTAGAAATTTGGCATAGGAGACTAGGTCATCCTTCACTTCAAATACTGAGATCTGTGATGAACTCATGTAATAAACAGTTTTCGACTAATGAAATTTCTTTCTTCTGTGACTCCTGTCAAATTGGAAAAGCTCATAAACTACCTTTTAAATTGTCTACCTCACATGTCGAACATCAGTTGGATTTAATACACACTGATGTCTGGGGACCTTCACCCATAAAATCAACTGTTGGATTTAGATATTACATAGTGTTTGTGGATGATTTTAGTAGATATACCTGGCTCCACCCTATGAAACATAAATCAGAAGCTTTAAAACTCTTCATACAATTCAAAAATCTGGTAGAAAATCAGTTTGATAGAAAGATAAAAATGCTTCAAACTGACTATGGGGGACAGTTTAGAGCATTTGAGAAGTTTGTTGTAGAAATGGCATAGAAATGAGGTTCTCCTGTCCATACACTTCACCTCAAAATGGTAGAGCTGAGAGAAAACATCGATACTTGACTGAAACTGCCCTTACCCTGTTGTCACAAGCTGAAATACCTCTTCGCTATTGGTGGGAAGCCTTTCAATGGCTGCCTACCTTATAAACAGATTACCTACTCCTGTGCTTGACCTAAAAACACCCTATCAACTTCTATACAAAAGGGAAGTAAAATATGACACGTTAAGAGTATTTGGCTGCAATTGTTATCCCTATCTAAGACCCTATAACAAACACAAATTCTCATTTCATTCTCAGAAATGTGTGAATTTGGGTTTTAGTGCTTCCCACAAAGGATACAAATGTCTAAGTTCAACAGGAAGGGTGTTCATCTCAAGACACGTTGTGTTTAATGAAACTTATTTTCCTTTCAAAACAGGATTTCTTGATAAATCCACACAGCCAATTGACTCTACAGTAATCACATACCCTCACGATTTTGTATCTATAGCATTATTGCTATATATATTGGATTTATGCCTCTGTAATTTCATGCTAAAATTCAATTGAAATCTGAGTGTATTTTCATCTGCAAAAGCTCGATTTTTTATTGTTAATTTCTTCTTCTCAGCAGGTCAGGGTATAAGGGCTGTTATACTGGTGCCCACAAAGAGTCCAATTTCATACCTTGTAAGAGGCAGAAATCGAACCCTCACATTGCGGCTGCCAGCTCAGCTTTGACTACCTCATTCATGTCCTTTGCACCACTGAGCTATGCTTCGGGGGGCGGACCACTCAATTTATTATCTATCTGATGTAGATTAAGTTTGGTATGAAGGTAAAGAGAAGCTGGAGTCCGTTTGACATGATTTTTGAAAAATCAAAAATTACTTTTAAGACTAAAAAGATATTTTTTAAAAGATGTTTAAATAATTTCCTGAAAGTGCTTTCTCTGACTAGAAGAATTATTAGATGATGTTGGTTTAAGGTAACCTCCTCATAAAACTCTTTTACAAGAAGCATAAATAAAAATAAAAGCTCTGTAACATGGGCCCTTAGTCAAAGTCGTTTTGTTGATTTAAGGACATTTATTAGTTATACACGTAGATAAGTATATAAGATTGGACTAAAGGATCAAGGGAGATGGGTATTTGATAAAACAACCCCACTACATGTACAACACTTAGAGTGTTGTAATTTTTACAACCTCTCACATGGAGGTGGGTCCCACTAATTAATTAATTAGTGGGACCCACCTCCATGTGAGAGGTTGTAAAAATTACAACACTCTAAGTGTTGTACAAATAGATTTTTTCTTGATAAAATTTAGCCCCCATTTGAGCCCCATTTTTTCTCATTCCATTACATTAATTTTTTCTCTCTCTTCATCTCAACCACACATTCTCAAATAAAATAATATTACACACAAATCTAAAACTTTTCTACCACACATTTTCACATCAATCACTATTCTACAAATTTTCTACCCCAAAAAATGGGGGCCAAACAGGGGCTTAACACTTATCGTATCCAATTCTTCACATCAGAAGAAAATTTCGTGGCACGAATATTTGTAGAAAAATTTATTATTGATTAAATTATAGGAAACAAAACGTTAAATTGCCATGCTTTCAAAATTATAGCATTCTTTTCTACCTTTATGGTTGTGAATTTGTGGTCTTGAAACCAAGAACCCTAAATAGATATGTGTGGAAACAAAGGCATACACTTGTTTGTCACAGTCCTATAAATAGATGATGGAATTCTTGTGTGATGTGATTAA
This sequence comes from Fraxinus americana, assembly GCA_035079005.1. Lineage (NCBI taxonomy): Eukaryota > Viridiplantae > Streptophyta > Magnoliopsida > Lamiales > Oleaceae > Fraxinus > Fraxinus americana. Next base: position 8,639,959 of record CM068706.1, on the reverse strand, counting down.
TCTTAACTTCGTTGAAGAAAACAGCTTGTTTGGTATTTTAAATTGAAACCACTTGACATCTCAAAACATTTTTTAAGTTGGTTTTTGCTGTGATGTGTAATCGTTTAGTCCAAGTTAACTTATTTGTGACATTAACTCTAAAATTGCAACTAGTGTAGTCGAAAATACAATATTCGTCGAACGAGAATGTTTAAAATAACTTGACCAGATGAGCGGCATAAGTCATCTCGCCACTAAACGTAAGCGAATTCAAATCAACCAAAGACCAAACCCTGAGCACTAAAAGGACTAAAGTAGCCTTGACAAAGAACTTAAATTACACAACCGAGGCAGGCCGAGCTAGCAGCTCAACTTCTTCTTCTTCTGTAAAAGGCGCCATCATGCATGAGAGGGAAAAAAAAAAGGTTCTTCAATAGCAGAATATATTATTCATTTTAATTTATTACACAAAACCTGATAAATTCAAGGAGGGATTTGAGATTTAAGCTGGTAATTATTGGAGGAAATTAAACAGATGAACTGAAAAATAATGAACTGAAAATAAACAGAGAAAAACGGGAGATAGACCTGCTGGAAGGCAGGGAAGAATATGAACTTTAATTCATACTTGCTTAAGGAAATTACATTGCTATCTATTCTATTTATAGAGAAAATACTAACCAATTATCTAACAAACTAACAACATAACAAACTTAAGAAGAAACTTGAATCTGTAGGAAAGAACTGAAGCTGCTGGTGTGCTGGACGTGTTCTGGTTTTCTGGTGGACTTGTTTGCTGGTTTGAGTTAACCGGAGTTGCTGGTGGTTTGCTGATTGTATGGTTAGTTAGTTAATATTCCAACAAAACCATTCATTCTTGATTCTACATAAGTCATTAATTCCGCCAAAACCACTTGCATCCAAGATTTAACAGTAGCCTGATTAATCCCACTTGGGAAAAGTACCTAAATTAACCAAAAAAGGATTAAAATAAGAAACAAAAATAGAATAGCTTGACAAGAAGCCAGAAACGTTTGAGTGACAAACATCCAATCGACCATTACATGATGGAGCAGGCAGGGGCGGACCCACATGGGGTCATGTGGGGTCAAATGACCCCACAACCCCACAAATTTTTTTTTTTTTGTTTTGTGTTTTTTTTTTTTTTTTTTTAATATCTTGTAAAAACCTAGACATTATCCCTTTATTTCCTATGTTCTTACAAAGCCAAACATTATAATCACATGAGGTTCAAGTCCAAATATCTCTTCTTCCAATATGTATTGTTGAAATTCGAATATGATTATCTAAGTTACTATATATGAGGACAACAATTTAAATAATGTTTTGATAATTTGAACTTAATTTCATGTTTTTGACATTAAATACTTGTTTGGATGAATGTAGCTTTCAAATAATTAAATGCTACTTGTATTTAGTTTGGATGAATGTAGCTTTCAAATAATTAAATGCTACTTGAATTATTTGAGATTTATATTGTTTTTTGAGATGTTGCATATAGCTTTTAGCAAATATTGTAGATTCTAATAGATGATAGAAATCTATTGCTATTGTCTGTGTGGAATTTATTGAGATAACTGGATGTATTTTTTTTTTTATTTTTTGTTCATTTTGTTCATTCTTTATTGTCATTATTTTCTTTTGTCATTAGATGTTTTTACCATTTGTCGCCACTGGTCACCATTTTCTTTTATCAGTTATGCTTTATCAATTGGCAAATATAGGTGATTTTGTATGGAAAAATTAGATTATCAGGTGATTGAGGTTATCTGTAGATTATCTAGACGATGATAGAGTAAAACTTACGAAGTAGGATAATTTAGATATTTAGAAATTAAATTTTCAATGTTAGCATTAAACTTAAAATTGTGAAAAAAAAAATGTGTACGAATTGCTTCTGAACCTTTATCTTTTACATTGGTACTGGATTAAATTTTGTTATTGAATGATAAAGCTACCAACTCTAATAAAGTGCATAATAAATTCAATTCTGTGAGCAGAAGGCTTGGTGTGGTCAAATACTGAGAGATAAAGTTTCAAATTAATTCTGAGTTTTGGCTTCCAGGTTTCTCTATGATAGTTGCTACCAAAATGCTATCACCTGGCTATTTGACAAGTTTCGAACGCCTAATACCTAGAAGTTCCAGATCAAGGTTTTTGAAAATTTTTGAATAGTCATTTTTTGAATAGTCATTTTTGACCCCACAAGACATTTCGTCTGGGTCCGCCCCTGGGAGCAGGCATTTGGATTATCATCACTGAACATTGTAATGTAGGGGTTCTCAAATCTGGGACCATTACCAGTTGTTAGGTTGTCTACTTTTCTGACAAAACCTGGTGGTGCCTTCTTGTCATAAGCTTGAATCGCATAGGGTTGTGCCACATGATTGTAGGGTACATATGGCCAAATCTCTGCCTTTTTCCCTGTTGACTTTGCCTTCTTCAACACTTCGCTCTGTTCTACGTATCCTGTTACTGTCACCTTCTGCTGTTTCCGGTTTATCTCCACAGACTTAACCCCTGAAAAACAAATTCAGCAACATCATTTACATTCTCATGCATACTTGTTCTCTGTGTGCGTAAGTTGATAGAAAATGTGGAACTGTCTCGTCTAAAGCTGAAATTGAAATAAAAGATGGTCTGGTTCATTTTTTTCATCAAAGACATGACACGTGCAGCACGGTTTAAATTCAGTTTGGACAGCAAGAAAATGAAAAATTCTCACCACTTAATGAAGACAAGGCTTTCTTGACTTTAAGTTCACAGCCATCACAGTCCATCCTCACCTTGAGATGCACAGTTTGAAATTGCTTCCTCTTCTTGTGTTTATGTCCACTGCTCATCAACTCAGACAGGTACTCTAAGGTTCCTGAAACTCCCATTTTGTAGATACTCTAAAATCTCTATTTTTATGCAAATTAATGGTTTCAAGAAAATAACAAGTAAAATCTTGAAGAAAAGTGAGAATCTTCCAGGGAGAAACTTCCCTCCAAGAAATGGATACTTTGCCTTCCAACAAATAAAGAGAAGACAGAAAACGGTTCCAAACTTCTTTTGAAATATTTCTCTACACTTGCCACTTCTTATATAGAGGCACAGGTCCAAATATCGGAAGAAAAAAAGGTGGTGGCCCCCTCAAACAAAAACTATGATAAAATTAAATGAGGATTTTGAATCAAATTCACTCTTTTAGAGAACTTTTTTAAAAAATCATATCTTTTAAAGTGTGACACAGTAGAATTTTAGTACCTACAGGTACCTAGTTGAAAGGATAAACAAAGTGATGGGGCAAATTCATTAATAATGGCATGCAGAAAACAACCAATAATAGAGGGAGTAGCTGCCACGTTTCGAGGTGTCTGCTGTAACACGTTTTCAAAGAGAGGTTCGATCATAGATTTAAATGAAATCAACGGTTAAGATGAGAATTCACTGGAATCAAAGGGGTCGTGCAAGTTATGAGTTGCTTTCTGCTGGGGGCTTGACTGGCAGGTAAACAAAACACAGAAAATCACAAAGGGTTTATGACTATGGGGGTTTGATTTGGAGTCCAACAAGGAAGCCTACATGAAAGGGATGGGAAATTAATTATTAAGAAAATGCTTGTTGTATATTATCATTTACATCATTTTTTACAAATTGATGAAGTGCAAAAAAGAGAGTGGAGAATTTTATTTTTTTTATTTGATTATAAGACTTTGATCCAATCAAATTTGATAAACAAATTTGGAAGTTGTGAAGGAGTCATGATGAGATCGAGTGAAGATCAAATTTAACTTTCAATATTTTTCAAATGCAATATATAATAGTATTGGGGAAAAAAAGATTTTTTTTTTCTCAAATTTCAATAGAGGTCAAGAACCTTTCATGACAATGACTGATAGACTAGAAAAAAGGTTGGGGAATTTTCAAAACCTCATCGTCGTACTAGCGGCGACAACACATTGAAGAAGCCAAAATTTTCATGAGTTTTCCAATCAACTTCATTGGCACTGGAAAACTAGTAACATTGTAAGCTACTCTCCAATATTCAACAGTATAATACAGAGAGCAAAACAAGTAAATTGAATAGTCACTCTTCTTCACCGCAGCTACTACATGCTCGCACGGTAAATGTTCTAATTGAAATTGTCTACAAGTACATGTTTTTTCATCCAAGTTAACAGTAAAATTCATGGTTTTGTTCCTCATATTATAACCCAAATTCCCAACACATGTCATTAATGATGTCTGCAGGTCTATATACCGTGTTGGGATTTTAAAATTTAAGCATTATATGTGTTCCAACAACCCACGAGCTTACCGTCTATCATCAGTTCGGTGAATACTCATAGAGCGAGTATATTCACATGCATACTTGCGAACTTGAAAGTAATCACAATTTTTGAATTTAGTTGCTCACAAACGCCATTTGCAATTTTCATCAATTTTCATCTATACAAACAATTGTATAGACTTCTTTATTTGATTTCTTCACTTTAAAATCAAAGTTATACTTCATTGCAAGCATGTGGACTGATAAGTGCATTTTGCACACTTATTTAGGCCACAAAACATGGAAAATTGTCGATATATATGTTGAAATATATCTTAATTTGATATAATTTGTGTTTGTAGGATTATATTGATAGATGGAATGAAAAATATGCAAAAGAGAGCGAAAAAGGACCGAATTGGAAGAATCAAGCATGAACTTGAGTTAAGTAACACATTGTGATGTCACGAAATATTAGAAGAAGAAGAAGAAGAAGAAGAAGGAAGCAATGTCAAAAAGTAAATGAAATAAAATTTGGGGAACAAAGTAAATCAAAAGGAAAATACGTTCTACCATGCAATTGCTGGTAGAATGTTCATGCCGTCGCCCAAGCACCAATAGGAGATGAACAGTGCCAAATTTTTATAACCATGCAATCGCATGATTTAATCTGAGCGCGAAAATTCTGGTTTCCTTATTTCGTTCCAACTCTGATGAAAATCAATCTTTTGATAACTATATAACTCTGAAACCATCCTCAAACCCTAGGCAGGCCTGAGAGAAAACTTTTGAAGCGTTTGAGAGAGAAATGAAGGCAAAAACAAGAAGAATAACATCACGACGCGAAGAATCAATTCAAGAATCTAAATTGGTGATATCGTTCTTTATTAAATTTTCTTGTTTCTTTTCTTCTATCATGTTAGACTAGATTTATATGTGCTAGGTGAACGAAGAACCATGTGCTGTGATATTTTAATTCTTAGTTTTACTTTGTTGACATTAAAACGCGTTTCGAATTATTGAATGATTTATATACATTGTTTTTTCTCTACGCAATAATTGTATGAGCGTGGTGACCTATTTTATGCATTTGAAAGAAGGAAAAAAAGCCCGACGGAGTCTAAATCATCGTATGGTTCGATAGGGGATAGAAATATACCGCTATACCCTACGTGAATCTCTAAGTGTTTATAAAACGTTATGCATTCTTGTATTTTGCATTTATTATAAAAATATAGTCAAATGGCATGTGAAAATAGGTTCAATTCTACTCGAGAGAGATTATTGGATAAGTTAGAAACATTGATTTTTCATCAATTCAAACATGTTGTTAATTTTATAGAAGTAAAATTAAAATGGATTATTGCATAGGGATTCGCGAATCTAGTGCGTTTCTTTTTTAAGAGTAACTTCAATTTGCATTCAATCATATAATTTGCATTTAGTTCAACTAATTCATCCACTATTGTTTTCATTTAGTTTAGCTAAATTTAGTTACAAAACTCAACCATATTTCACGTTTTGGTTAAGATCAGAATAGATAAAATCGAACTAGTAAATCTCAGTGGGAACGATACTTGGATTTTAAATTCCATTTTATTACTTGAATGATTCGTACACTTGCAGTAGTTTTTTATTCGAAACATATTTTCGATGAATAAATTTTTAGCGTCAATGTCGGGGATTTAACTTTAATTTGATTTTATTTACTTTGACACTAATTCGAACTTTTCTTTTATTTTATTATTTTATTATTTTATTGATTTTATTTTATATTTTTTTTTACTAACCTCGTACTATTAATCTATTTCGTATTTACACTCTCTCCCTATACTTTTTCAGGTAATTGCATGATTCTAACTTGGTGAGGTAATGAAACTTTTGCAATTGATAATCTCTACATAAATTATGAAGATATGCTTGGAGGATATCTGAGTTGTGATAATTGTTATGCGATGCATTGTACTGGGCAATGTTTGTTCTCGTACTCTGATTTACACATGCCGAAACTTATGAGATTTAGAGAATATTTAAGGTGTCGGAAGCAAACAATTGACAAAAATAATGAAGGATACATGCTCGTTGGAGATTTTATACCTTACAATTGGGATGATGACATCAAACTTGTAGGAGATGGTCCTCCTCTATTAGAAGAAAAGGTAATCGCAAAATATTTCGAAAAAATGGTCAAATTGGGTGAAAGCGAGATGCTTTTGGGAGATTGGATGTACTTGGAAGAATTTCAACATTGGGGTTACAACCCACTTTTGAAGGGGTCATCGGGATCGACTTCTCATTGCCCGTGAATTTAAATTGCGGACCAACCATTCTACCCGATGAGAGTTCAACAATTGAAGAAGATCCAAAAATGAGAGAAAATTTAATCACAATGGAGCTAAACGAGGATGATGCGGTCAATAATGAGGAAATAACCTCACATTTTTTCGACTTTATTGATTGTCCAAAAATTGATTTTGTGATTAAACCCGACGAAAAGATATAAATCTACGTAGTTGAAATTGAGTCGGATAGAATGGACAAGTCCTATTATGTTGAAAATGGCAAGGAAGATGTGTGGATATCAAATGAAAAGTGGATCAAAACAAAAAGAAGAAAAATGGACAAGGCAACAAAAGCCTTCTTTAGGTGCCCGTGATCAGCCGCCATATAGTCGAGCATAGACTCTAAACGGTTCTTTTTTTTTTTTACTTATTTGTTTATTCCATCTATGATATTAAGTTAGGAACCATGTTCAATTTCTTTAGTTTTGATAATTACAGGTCATCCATCATCTAATCGGGTCATCCATCATTTAGTTAGATCACGAAGATGCCTCTGAGCGAAAGTAACATCCACTTCTAGCAGATGACACTTCAGCTTCAGTTTTCTTCCTCCGTCTCCACCACCGCCTCCTTTTTTAGCAGGGGAGTTTCTTCTCTCCCTTCTTTTGCTTTATATTCGCATGTCATTCAAATTTGGTATCTAATATTATCTTATGCACATTGAGGGCAATGTTTATATATATTTGGGGGTGGTAGAATTTGTATGACAATCTAAGAAACTCGCTTTAACTTTGCAGTACTTTTCAGTATTCATCGATATTACCGTATGGGTAATTAACGCAAAACGTCCCTACCTTTGAAGGTTTTTGTGAAAAACGCCCATACCTTTCCTTTTTTGGCACAGAACGTCCCCACCTTTCACATTCTTTGCGCTGAAAGTCCTTTTCACCAAATTTTAACATAAAATGACTAATATACCCTCCTATATAAATAAAATAAAAAAGAAAAATAAAGAATAAATTGCAATCTGTTCCTAAACTTTTTTAAAAATGCAAATCAGTATTTTGCGCACGACACTCATGCATGCATATTGAGCTAATGATTTGACTTATTGCTTAGAAATAGTTAAACATTGAGAATATACCCGAAAAACCTCTTTTGTGCTAAACCATGACCAATTTTTAGAATATTTTGGAGATGATTGAACTGTTGCAAGGGAACACTGAGATGAGTAGGCGTGCATGATGTTATGTGTGGATTTTCTAAAACCAATGAGAGGGAAATGAAGTGAAAGTTTCAAGTTATGATGTAGTTTTAGAAATTGGGTGTCTAAAGGAAAATGGGTATTGTACTAATTATTGAATAAAGAAAAACATCTGTTTGAGCATGTATACCTCGAGTGATTAAGCCTACAAGGGTTTAAAACGTGGTGCCCAATAGTTATCTGATTTGGGAGTCATCGACCTAAAGCTGGCTATAGGGGTTATATAGAAAGCAAAGGAAATATGTTATATAAAAAAGGAAAAGAAAAAAATGGTATCTATCTATTGATGAATTACATAGTACTCTTGTGTATGAAATGCATTGATTTGCCCCAGACACTCAGTTGATAAGACCATATCTCTAATGCGAGGCAACTAATTCAATTTAATCTCAAATGTTGAAGAAATAAAAAATATGAGAACCTCTGCTTATTAAAGTGTGAAATTATGATAGTATGATTCATCCGAACTGAGATATAGAAAGAAATAGACATAAATGAATTCAACCTTAGAACACACCACGAGATAATTGAGTGAAAATAATAAGTTTGGAGGAATGTGTATCTTTCGAGCGATGAGAGCAAAAATTTGACTACATTGGGTTAGGTATGAGTCAACAATTATCTTGATATGCTAGTATGAGTTTTCAGATACACACACGTCAGGTTTTGCATATAACATGTGGAGATTGATGCGATTTTTCACGGCTATAGTTGTTCATATGGTCTCTTGCTAAGCTCCAATCTTGAGACACGGCAGATTGTTAAGCTATGTTTTGTGTCAATTAAGCTGCATGAATTTAGTTGCTCGCAAACGCCATTTGCAATTTTCATCTATGCAAACAATTGTATAGACTTCTTTATTTGATTTCTTCACTTTAAATTCAAAGTTATACTTCATTACAAGCATGTGGACTTCCACCATAAGATCTTTTTTTGTGTAGGAAATTTGGCGATCTTCTAAATCTGCATCTTCGGGAATCACATGTGATGTGAGAGTTGAAGCTAGAAGGTGCTCGTTTGTAAAACAGTCGTCTCTATTGTTTTGAAGCATATTGGATCCATCTGTAGAGAAAACAATAGTGTTACCATTTTCAATGGTAATATCCACATTATTGTGTTGGGCTATCTCCAACTCATCCCAATCAATATTCTCAGTCTGATCTACTTCATTGTCAGCGGCTGCCATTTCACAATGAAGATTGTCACCTTCATTTTGCATTTCACAATAAACTTCATAGTCTTCCACTTCATGAAATGAATCATTATCTTCTTCTTCTTGTAGATGCTTAACTAAAAGTTTGTTCACAAGGGTTACACAAATGAGACAATGATTTTTTATTTTTATTTTTTTTGTTAAGAGATAGCAACCAGTGCACTTGCCTGTCTGAAGTAATTTTAATTGGAACTGTAAACTGTCCGTTTTCAGAGAGAAGAAATATCATCTCAATTTCATGTGAAGATGAATCAACTTTGCAAAGATTTAGCACTTCACAATACAAATCATGATATGAAGTATTTGAAGATATTGGAACTCCTTCCACCATTCATAACCCTCACTTCATTTCCATGTCCATTTTCATTGATCATCATTAACAAAGTCACCAAAATAAAATATAAAAATTCATGTTGTTGAGTCCATATATGTAATTAGAATAGTAAAATTTTAGAATGTTAGCAAATAATCAATCACAGTAATATAATGTGACAACAGTCGTTTCTATGGTCGTTTTACACAACATCAGTCGTTTAAAACGTCTCTAATGAATTTCTAGCTAAAAATTATATGAGACTCTACTTTTCAAAACTATTTGAGATCGAAAAATATATTCAAACACTTAAATAAACACAAATGACAATTGAATATATGAATAAATAAAAAACACTGGATTAAAAAATAATTAAAAGTGAAAATAATTTCTCACCAATATAAAATGTAGAAATATAAAGGGTTTCTTCTTTGATATGCTTCTTTATATTTTGGGTAAAACTAAATTAAAAGAACAAAAAAGTAGAAGATTATAGATAAATTAAAGATGAATATGAGAAAAAGAAATCTGGAATTTTTGGAAGAACAAATGGAATTCACGATTATAATTTTGATTTGAAAAATGGGTATTATGGTCATTATATGGTAAGGGCATTTGAGATATTTCAATAATATTTAAAAGGATAATATAGACATCTTAACATAAAAATGCCTCAAAAACTTTTCTATAGTAAGAGGCCTAATTTTATTTTATTTTTTTAAGAGTTCAACTAAGCCTTTTATAAAAATTCCCCGTGCCAAAAGCTATGTCATGAATCCTTTTTCTAACTATTAAGGAATAAAATTTCACATAATAAAAATGAAAATATAAACTAATTTATAATGGTTATGGCTACTCTTCTTAATAATGTTGATTTTTTAAGATAGAATCTCAAATCTTAACATGGTATCAGAGCCCGTTAAACTCCAACGAGCAATTCGATTGGATTAAAACTCAAAAAAATTGAGTATGCGGATTTCAAGATTGGTATACTCCAATGAGCAACCATCTTGCGAGCAATTAGATCCGATTAAAACTCTAAAAAATAAATTTAGCACACGAATTTTAAGATCGGTCAGCTCAAACAAGCCGCTATCTTGCAGAAACATATTAAAGGATAAAATTCCATATCGAGTAAAGATGAAAACATAGACCAATTTATAAGGATTTAAATTAATTCTCTTAATAGGTTGACATTTTAAAATGAAACCTCAAATCTTAACACTAACCCTCATTATAATCCTAATCTTCTTTCTCACAAACCTAACTGCATTTTTTTTTTAATGGACTTGAGAGACAAAGTGCTAAATACCAGCACATCGTTACCATTTAACGTTCAACTTTATGCGGCTAGGTTATTTATCTTGTCCATCCACAGTGACTTGAGTTTGAGAATTAGCACAAGAAGATAATATAAGTAGTACTATGCTTGCTTCACTTGGCAATTGGCATTATGCACTCAATAACCATATATAGTAATTTGTACCAATGGCCTTCAATCATTATGTCATAAGATGCATTATTGCTAGATATTTTTCATCTATTTCTCTGTGAATTTCCAATAGTTTTTTAATCTAACTTCGTATCCAATCTCAACTAAGGATTGTTTTTATTCCAATTTGGCAAGGAAAATAACACCTTCTACTGATAAGAAAACCGAACATCCAAACAATTTCGCTAATTTAGCATCGTTTCATTGTTTATTTCTTGATTAACCATTCTTGTGCTTAATCGTAACTCCATATTTGTACAAGAACTCGAAGAAGAGAAAGAAAATGACAACAGATTCGAAGAATTGCCCCCACCTGATCTACAAAGGTTCAAAATTTCCTAATCCAATTCATTCTAACCAAAATAACAAATGCAGGAGCAATGGATAAGGAGCACATTACCGCCAACAAAACTTTCAAGAAGTCATTTAAATTATTCGGTGGTCATGTCCGTTACTGATGATTGCTCGAGTTGGCACTTTATTCAATTGCTAAAAATATAAGCCGGTCTCAGCCCCAGGCTGTCAATGTGCTGTAATATATTTGGCTTCCATACAATACTGTTTCCTTAAATAGAATATACTCCTCCATCATGCAAACATGGGTTGTTTAAGTCAACACAATGTCCATTTACACCTACAAACGAATATGTCACAAAAATAAGAGATTATCAGTCGAAAAATTGCTATACACAAACTTGCATACTTGTTGCCATTGCTCAATGACGCAAACAGTAATTTAGCAAACTCGATAGCATTGGCAAAGTAGGGAATGTCACAATACCTGCAGAATGACATGATTTAACAACTTCAGAAACTGCTAGTAGTAAATGGACAGTACCTCTCGTCTGCCAAAATGGAAATTACATAATACAACAAAACTGAGAATTTTAGTAATCTACGTGTAAAAAAGAAAAACTAGAATTACATATACGAATGCGTAACTGGTGAAGAACAAGAGGGAGGAATACTGATTATAACTATTGTTAAGGATAAAATTTCATATCAAATAAAAATGAAAATATAGACAAATTTATAAGAATTTGGGCTATTTTTTATGAATTTGGGCTATTTTTTCTGAATAAGGTTAACTTTTTAAGATGGAATATCAAGTTTTAATATGGTATCAGAGTCCATTAAGTTCCAACAAGCAATTCGACCGATTAAAACTAAAAAAAAAAAAAATGAACATGCAGATTTCCAACTAAAACTCCAAAAAAAAACACGCGAATTTCAAGATTGGTTTGCGCGAACCACCATCTTGTGGAACATGTTAAAGGATAAAATTTCTTATTGAATAAAGATGAAAATATAAACCAATTTATAAGAATTTGGACTACTCTTTTTAATAAGACTGACATTTTAAAATGGATTCTTAAGCCTTAATTATGTACCTATTAACACCCTATATATGACAACCATAAAAGCATCAGAAGTTGGTTAGTGAGAAAGAAGAAATAGATGGATCTCTGAATTTACATGTAAAACCACAAAGCAACTTAAAGAGCGTACTATATAAGCATATAAACATGAATGAAATGCCAAAAGCATAACAAAGAAAAACTCCGCAAAATATTTGTGCTGCTGGCATGTAGCTGAGGATTTGGAAGGTGTCTCTCCAAATATAAAAACAAAATATCACTTAAAAATAAATTTTACGTCTAGTAAAACATACTCAATATTATATGAATAAAATTTTATCCATTATTTATTTTTATTTTTTTTCTTTTTGAACTTTCCTACCACCCCGAAAAGGGTACATGTATTAGAGGTCCAGCTCCAGCTCCTGCTCCCAGCTTCCAGTAGTGGCTCGATCAGCTCAGCAATTCAGCATTTTATCATTTTACTTTTTGGAGCCATTTGTATAGAATCTTCTAGTATCTTGCCAGCTGTAATTCTGTTAGTTAGTTATGTTGCTTTTGTATTTATAAATAGGATCTTTGTAATTCATTGATTTCTTACGTTTTATAATCAGAGATACTATCTTCTCCATTTTCTTCTTTCAGAACATATATCTATGCCTCTTTTTACTCTAATCAATGGAGTCTGAAATTCCGAATCAGTTCATCCATATATCTACATCATCATTTAGCAATTCAACAGCTGATGATGGATCGAATCCTTTCTTTCTTCACCATTCAGATAGCCTGGGTTTGGTACTTGTTTCACAGCAATTAACAGGGGATAATTATGCCTCTTGGAGTAGATCCATGGTAATTGCGTTATTAGTGAAGAACAAGTTAGGGTTCATCGATGGTTCTATTACTGCTCCTGATCCTACTGGTGATCTATTTGCTGCCTGGATTCTTAATATCCACATGGTAATATCCTGGATCCTTAATTCGGTTTCCAAAGAAATATCAACGAGCATAATGTTTTCTGAATCGGCTCGCGACATTTTGGTTGGTCTCTAGGAAAGATACCAATAGAAGAATGGCCACAAATTTTCCAATTGAGGCACGAATTGATGAACCTTATACAGGTGGAATCTTTTGTTAGTACTTATTTTACAAAACTAAAGACTGTATGGGAAGAACTTAGTAGCTATAGACCTTTATGCTCGTGTGGGAAATGCGTTTGTGGAGGTAACAAAAACCTTGTTGATCATTATCAGACTGAATATGTGATGTCATTTCTGATAGGTTTACATGAGTCTTATGCACAGATAAGAGGTCAATTACTACTAATGGATCCAATTCCTTCTATTAATAAAGTTTTTGCTCTTGTTGTACAAGAGGAAAATCAGAGAAAGGTGAATACAAATGTTGATACTTCTGGGATTAACAATTCAATGGGCTTTTATGTGAAGAATGAGGCTAAGATGGCTAGTGCAGGGCAATTGAATAACAAGTTGCAGAAGCGAGAGAAGCATGTATGTACATATTGTGGATATACAGGTCATGACATTAATAGATGTTACAAGTTGCATGGGTTTTCTATTGGATATAAACCTAGACAGAGAGTTGGAGGAACAAACAATCAGAATCAGATGAGTTTCAACAATCGAACTAATCAAGCCAATTGTGATGTGGCGGGTTCAGTTACTGAGGGGATTAATCCTTTGGATCAGACAAAAGGTGATGTTGGTAACTTTATGCAAACCTTGAATCAAACTCAATATCAACATCTGATGAGGATGCTTAACACTCATCTTAACACTGGAAAAAACGAGACACGCTAAAAGGGAAGTTCTGAACATATGACATGTACATGTTTTTCTGTTTCTTCCAATTCAATAATCAATTCACCTATGGTTTGGGTGATTGATTCTAGAGCTACTAGTCACATTTGCTCCAATCGTTATGCTTTTGACAAATTGAGGAGAGTTGAGAATTCATTTGTCATATTGCCTAACCGTGAAAAGATTTCAGTTCAGTTCATTGGAGATGTGAAATTATCACCTGAATTTATTCTTGAAGATGTATTATTTTTGCCTCAGTTCAGATTTAACTTACTGTTAGTAAGTTCGTTAATAAGGAAATCTTCATTAAGTGTCACTTTTCTCACAGACACTTGTATGATTCAGGTTGTGCCAATGATGAAGATGATTGGCAAGGGTGAAAGAGCTGAAGGTTTATATGTCATTGATGCAAGATCTTTTAATTTTGTTCAGAATAAATTTGTTAGTACCAAGGGTTCTTGTAATTCTGTTAATTCATTTCTTAGCATTTCCTCTGTTCTGGATTTTTGTAATGTGTTAGCTCACAATGTAACAAGTCATGTTTAGCACCATAGACTTGGGTACTTATCTTTTAAGAAACTTGATTTGTTAAAAGGTCTTTTGAGATTTGATGAAAGAAAAAGAGATATTCCTTGTCATATTTGTCCATTAGCCAAACAGAGAAGACTTTCATTTGTGCCTAATAACCATTTATCATCTAACCCTTTTGATCTGGTTTATTGCGACGTCTGGGGTCCTTACAATGTGGCTTCACATGCTGGTTATAAGTACTTCTTAACACTGGTTGATGATTGTACGAGATTTACATGGGTCTATTTAATGAAATAAAAGTCTGATCTAACCTTCATAATACCCAGATTTTTCTCCCTCATTGAGACATAATTTAACAAAGTTATAAAGGGTTTTAGATCTGACAATGCTAATGAGTTGAAGTTCACAGATTTATTCAATGCAAAGGGGGTGATACATCAATATTCCTGTGTTGAGAGGCCAGAACAGAACTCGGTTGTCGAAAGGAAACACCAGCATTTATTAAATGTGGCTCGAGCCTTATACTTCCAGTCAAGAATTCCTATCCAATTCTAGGGAGAATGTATCCTCACAGCCACTTATATCATCAATAGAACTCCAACCCCAATACTGAAAAACAAGTCTCCATATCTCCGTCTATACAATACTCCAGTTAATTACAATCACTTTAGAACCTTTGGTAGCTTATGCTTTGCTTCTACCTTGTCTTCTAACATATCAAAATTTCACCCAAGAGCCAAGACCTGCGTGTTTGTTGGTTATCCTCCTGCCATGAAAGGATACAAGTTATATGATATAATCAGCAAATCGTTTTTCATCTCAAGAGATGTTGTTTTTCATGAACACATCTTTCCTTTTCAAACAATTCATTCTTCTACTGACTATGTTGACCCATTCAGTGATGTTGTTCTACCAAACATTCTTCAAGATTCTTTTCAACATCATTCTCAATCTACCTCTTCATTTGAAAATGTCTGTGATGATGCCCCTCAGGTCATCTCTGATAATCATGATAATCCTAATGGATCATCTATACATCCAGATTCTATTCCAGCCAATGAATTATCTATAACTCCTTTATTTTCATCCAATCATGGAAGAGGTAAAAGGTCACGAAAACTTCCTGCTTATCTTCATGATTACCATTGTAATTTCCTCACCAATTCTTCTTCTCTTCCAACTAATTCAATATATCATTTATCAAAATCTTTGTCTTACAAACCTTTTTCTACTTCCCATACCTCACTTTTATTCAACACTTCTTCTACCTTTGAACCTCACTTCTATCATCAAGCAGTACCAGATGAACACTGGAGGAATGCCATGAATGATGAATTGGTTGCCATGGAAGCTAACCATACATGGACTATTACTACTTTACCAAGAGACAAACATTCCATTGGCTGTCGTTGGGTATATAAAGTAAAGTTCAAATCCGATGGGAGTATAGAAAGGTATAAAGCAAGGTTGGTGGCTAAAAGCTATACCCAGCAGGAAGGACTAGACGTCAATGAAACCTATGCACATGTTGCCAATTTAGTTACTGTCAAAGCCTTACTTGCTGTTGCTGCATTAGGAAATGACATTTGGTTCAGTTAGACATTAATAATGCTTTTCTTAATGGGGATTTATTCAAAGAGATATACATGGACTTACCTTCGGGCCATCCCAAACGTCATACTACTGGTCTTTAAGGGGAGCAACTTATTTGCAGGTTGCACAAATTGATATATGGCCTAAAACAGGCCTCCCGACAGTGGTTTTCGAAGTTTTCTCACACTCTTTTGTTACATGGTTTTCAACAGTCCAAATCGGACTATTCCTTGTTCACAGAAGCATCAGGTGTTTCTTTCATAGCTCTACTTGTCTATGTTGATGATATAACCATCACCTGATCCGATGTTCAAACCATTGATTCATTGAAGGATTTCTTACATAAACAATTCAAGTTGAAAGATCTTGGTAAACTTAAATATTTTCTTGGATTGGAGATATCTAGATCCCAGAAGGGGATATTTTTCTCTCAACGGCACTATGCACTACAATTACTTGAAGATACTGGCTTCTTGGCTTGCAAACCAGCAGTGTTGCTAATGGATCCAAAAATAAAGCTTAGTTCTTTGGAAGGTCCATTACTTGATGATGCTTCTATGTATCGAAGGTTGGTTGGTCGATTACTTTACTTGACCATTTCACGATCAGACATTACATTTGCTGTCCATAAATTGAGTCAATTTGTCTCACAACCACGACAGCCTCACTTATGTTGTACACCATCTTTTGAGATACATCAAGGCCACACCTGGTCAAGGATTGTTATTTGATGCTTCATCTTCCTTCTAGCTAAGGGCATTTGCAGACGTTGATTGGGGATCGTACTGTGATTCCAAAAAATATGTAACAAGCTTCTGTGTTTTTCTGGGAAATTCCTTAATCTCCTGGAAATCTAAAAAGCAGACAACCGTGTCGAGGTCATCCGCTGAGGCAGAATATCGTGCCTTGGCTTCTTCCACTTGCGAAATTGTATGGATTCAGCAACTCCTCCTTGATTTGCAGGTTACCATTGAAGGTCCAGCTCTCATTTGTTGTGATAACCAAGCAGCCATTCAATTGCTAACAATCCAATTTTTTACGAGAGGACAAAGCATATCGAGATTGATTGTTATTTCATTCGAGACAAAGTTCATGATGGTTTTATAAAACTTTTACCAATTCGGACTCAGTACCAACTTGCTGATATGTTCACTAAACCTTTGCCTGCATTACTTCTCTATCCTCTCCTATCCAAGATGGCTATCCTCAATTTGCATAGTCCATCTTGAGGGAGAGTATTAGAGGTCCAGCTCCAGCTCCCAACAGTGGTTTGATCAGCTCAGCTCAGCCCAGCAATTCAACATTTTATTATTTTACTTTTTGGCACCATTTGTATAGAATCTTCTAGTATCTTGCCAGCTATAATTCTATTAAAGCATCTCCAAGAGACTCTCTATTTTTAAAGAGCATATTCTATCATTTGGAGAGCATCTATAAATTTAAAGAGTTAAAATTTTGATATACTCCAACAAACTCTTTATATTTAAGAATTATTCTAGTTGTACATCAAGTATTGTACATAAGGGTCTACACCCCCTCACACGGGGGATGGGACCCATTGAAATAATATTTTTTTGTTCGAGCGGGTCCCACCTCCCGTGTGAGAGGGGTGTAGACCCTTATGTATGGGGTGATGTACCCCTAGCACTGCTCTATATTTAACACTTAAATTTACTATTCCCAAAAAATATTTATTATTTTTCTTTATCTTTTATTTTAACTAGTTTTTCTATAGATTATTTTATTGCTTTTCTACATTGAAAATTGAAACTTTTTGAATGCATTTAATTATAGAGAGTGAATTTGGCTCTCCAAATTTGGAGAGCCAAACCCACTCTCTAAATTAAAATCTTAATTTAAAGAGTCTATTGGAGCATGATTTTACATGTTGACTCTTTAAAATAGAGAGCATCTCATGTTTAAAGAGTCTGTTGGAAATGCTCTTAGTTAGTTATCTTGCTTTTGTATTTATAAATAGGATCTTTGTAATTCATTGATTTCTTACGTTTTATAATCAGAGATAATATCTTCTCCATTTTCTTCTTTTCCCTTATAACATGCATATACCAACCAACCATTAAGATAAGCAGTAAACAACCCTCTTTGGCCCCATCTTTTCGAAATCTTATTATTATTATTTTTTCTAAACTCATATTTGACAACATTTAATGGGATTTACAACTTTTCAATCATATATTTCATTTACTTTAATCAAAATCTACTAAATATCTATTTTTTAGCAAAAGCAAAAAGGGGAATAATTTTGCTTACAAAAAGTACAAACTTACCATCCACACACTTACCAACTAAAAAGAAATTCACTCGACTTACAAAAGAATACATCAACAAACAACGACCATTTCAGTGCTACAAAAAGATAGTCCAAACTATATACACCACGCAATAAAATTAATGGGAAAATGTCTGATGAAAACCTGTAAACAATGTATT
This sequence comes from Fraxinus americana, assembly GCA_035079005.1. Taxonomy (NCBI): domain Eukaryota; kingdom Viridiplantae; phylum Streptophyta; class Magnoliopsida; order Lamiales; family Oleaceae; genus Fraxinus; species Fraxinus americana. Next base: position 8,621,387 of record CM068706.1, on the reverse strand, counting down.
AACTCTATTTGGCAGTTGGATTACTAAAACCTTGGCATGACTGCTATTTGTTAGACCATTGGAATTCTATTTCCAAATTCCTTGAGGGTCCACTTTTGCTTTGGGGCAACAGTGTGTACTCCCCAGCAACAGCCCCCAACATTACTACACGGTCTATTTGAATAGTTACCTTTCCGAATGAACTCTGTCATTGAGAATAGGAATAAGTTGGTAAGGGAAGCAAAGTAAAGATATTACACAAGAAAACACGCAGAACTCATTTACCTTCCCCATTTTGCTCTTGTTCTTGCATGAAATGTGAAGCTTCTGGCCTTTAGGAGGACTTTCGAAGGACCATGCAAAGTTCTCATCCCACTCTGGGTTGGGACCAGTTGATATAACCTGGCAGCAAATAAACAGCTGCACGTGTAAAGAAGAGTGAAAGAGATACTGCTCATTCGTGCCCACCATCCAAAAATTGCTTAAATGACAGTTTGTTGACTTGAGGAAACAAAATCCATGGTGCAGTGTTATTGATGTTTCAAAACCATCCTTGTATGACCCCTCCATCAATTTCAAAAATACAGTGTTGCTAGAGACAGATGCTCAGTATTATGAAATACTGTGTGGTTGAGATGGGAACCAACCTACAGCTAGTTGAATCTATGTGAGCATGGTCATTTCCTTCCACATCCTTGTTTTGTGTCTTCAATGAACTACTTTTTCATTACATTTTTAATAAATAAATAATTTATTGCCATTATTTTGAGATAATTTGAAAGGCAAAGCTGAGAAGTAGGTTTAGGTCAAAAGAATGAGCCCAAGTATCCAAAAAAAGGAAAAAATTCTACTCGTTTCTTACACAAACTCTTGAGTCCTGTGCAACCTTTCCCTTCTCAGTTCTTTTGGGCCTCTTGATTTTCTACGCAATTAGCTCAGTGTAGCAATGCAAAGCTACGAAATAACTTGGTAGGACAGCAATCCAGCAAGTCGTGAAGAACTTGTAATTTCACTTAAGAATCTAGTCGTGATTACACCAGTATGGTTTTTATGTCAGAAAGAAACAGTTTAATTTTCCACTAGAAACTAACTGATGCTAGGAACCGAATTGCTGATAATTTCAAGCTCCCAAACCCTTAAATTTGGACAAATAACCATGAAAAGAGAGTGCTTTGAAGAGATATGCAAGCTTTGTACCTGGGTTTGACGAGGAGGAGTATTTCCGAGGGTAAGCTTGCAATATACGCTGGGGTTCCCAACAGACTGCCGCATATTATTCCCTCGCTTGATTATCACCACTAAAGTACCCGGCAAACATTGCAATAAGAGTTCAGCCTTCTCCTGAAACCTAGGTGGGCCTGATTGGATCAGGTATTGCAACAGGGGAATTGCATCAGCTGCAGCAATTGATTGAGCTCGAGAAACTTCAGCTGGGCATGCTGACCAAGCTTGTCTGAGAAGAAATAGTGCATCCAATGCAGCTTCTTGAGATGCCTCTGATCCAGTCTTAAGGGAGGTTACCAAATGTGGAATACTTAGTGTTGCAGGTTCTGTTGCTCTTAAACGGGGAAAATTTCCAAAGAGTGCATTCAGAGACTTCAGGTACTCCTCATTTACTGTGCCAGTGGCCCACAAGTCTTTTTCTATTGCGGCTACAAGTACAGAAGTTGGATGCAAAAGAATACATATGCAGTTAAAAGACATCTACAATAGTAGCAATTCGACCACTAAAAGAAAAGGAAGAGCAACCAAATATTTAACAGCCAAAAGCATTTTCAATTTGTCAATGAAAATGTGCTGTAGTACGTGGAGCAAATATACATTTTGCTGCCAAAAATTTTTCTATAATAAACGAAGAAATTTACTGCAAAAAATAAGCAACAAAGAGGAGACAATGTCATCCAGATAGCAGAAAGAAACACAGAATTCCACACCAAACACTTTACTAGAAGACATCCAAAGTGGAAACACTCTTTAACACATCAAGAAAACGATACTTGATAAACTTAACCCAGTAAGGTGCAAGCGAAAAATAACAAAGCACCTGTAGATAATAAAAAGACACTAATGAACATTATATATATCATTTATAACAATAAATGATGGACAAAATTAGGTTAGACAACAGTATTCAAGTTAATGTGACATCAGAAACTGACATGTTGCAAGACAGATCGAGTCAATTTAGCTATGCTCTTCGAGCAATGAGAACCTATTAAGTTCAGTATGATTAATTAAAATGGTAAGGATAACTTACCAGTAATAGCTCTAACAGTTTCACTTGAGGCATACTCTTGAATGGTATTGTTAGAGAAGAGTAATTTAATAAACATTGCTGCCTGCAATGATGTATCTGGATCACTAGAACCAATCATATCAAGCACAACCTGAACACCACCAGCTTCTGCAACGGCTCTTTTATTTGATCGGCTGTACATAACAAGGTTCTGTAAAGCACATATGGATACGACTTTCATTTCTTCTGTAGGCTGATCCTCGAGCAGATTCACCAATGCCCGGCAGGCAGAAACAGCATCTGCTGTCCGAGCGAGGGCCTCATTCTGGAATAGGTCACCAAGAGCAAGAGTAGCCAGTAGCCTTGCCTGTTGACCTTGTGTTTGTGGATCTAAGAGATATTGTGACAATGGTACAATTGCAGACTTGGTTGCTTTGGAATCCCTGATTTTCACATTGTTTAATAACACCTCCAGTAGTCTGGCAGCTGTTTCCTCACACTGATGACATCTCAAAAGTTCTAAAAGCACCTCAATTGCCCCACTTTCAGCCATTGCTTCAGCACTAGTAGAGTCATCAGTCTCCAGCACCAGAAGAGCATTAAGTGCGCCAGTAACTGTGCTCTCCGAGCCTGAGCGAAGCAACCTTACCAATACTGCCACAGGTACTTCCAAATAAAACTCAGAACTAAATTGCAGAATACTGGATAATACAGAAGCAGCAGACTCCCACAAAGCATGAGGAAGCAAAGGATCAGCTTGAAGTATGACTTTGGACAGCTCACTCACACCACCCTCTTTTGCAATTTCATTTGGCCAAGTTATAGAAATACTGACAAGAGCCCTCACAGCTCTCTGCTGCAACATATGTATACCAGAACCAAGAAGACGTACCAGAGGCCCAATCACTTGCTGTGTTGCAGGGTCTTTCTGAAGATGCTCCTCCAAAAGCAGGTGGGACAGAAGCTCAGCTGCCAACTGTTGCACTGCTGAGGCAGGAGAGTCAAGCAAAGGTATGAGAGTTTCAATTTGCTGAGATGTCAGGGTATAATCAGCACGACACTGTGGATGCTCTAAAATATTTACAAGAACCTGCAGAGCACTATGTTGTCCATCAGGTCCAAATTCTGGTCTTGTCAGCAAAAGAAAGAGAGGCTCAACAACTTTTGCTGCAGATGGACCCTTTGCAATGGTTGCATTATTGGTAAGTATTCTGAGCAGTTCAGCAAATGCAGCACAGAGGAAATCCGGTGCTTCATGGAGGATGTCAAGCACACCCTCAATCACCCCAGCTTTCACCATTTCCATCTTACATGCAGGCCTGTCTTTCCCTAACTTCACAAGAGCTCTCGAAATAGCCTCATTGAGCAATGAATTGTGGCCATTCAAAAGGCCTACAAGAGGGATGACTGCACCATGTGCAGCAACTAGTTCTGCCAATTGTTCATCATCTAAGAGTTTATCTAATGCATGGACAATTGAATGGTGAGCAGGACTGTACTCGGCAACGAGGAGAGAAACTAAAGGCTCTACGCAGCGAGCAGCAGCTAGAGTAGATCGTATTCTTGTATTTCCAAAAAGAACAGCACACAACTCACTGGCATCCCCCTTAAGCTCCATCGAGTAATCTGATGAAAGAATCCTGCAAAGCACGTCAACAGCATTCATCTCAACATCTTGAACTGCAAGGGCTCTTGATGGGTTCTCACTCAGCAGCCTAACCAGTGCACCAATAGCAGCATGTTGTTCTTTCTCCAACCCAGTATTTAGAATTTCCACCAAAGGTTGAACCGCTTGCCTGGCAGATTCTGTATTCCTTATGTAATCCGCAGAAAATAGGTTTTCTAATGCTTTTGCAGCACTATACCTTGCTGTTCTTCCACCTAAACGCAAGACTGCCACAAGCTGACTGACAGCACCAAATGCAGATTCGTGTCTCCTTATCTCAGCGGTGCTAAAAAGAATGCCTAGAAGATCAGTAGCAGCCTCCTCGGTTGTATCTTGAGGGCCAAGAGAAAGATATTTTGTCAATCCTTCCAACGCCCCTGACTCTACCATAACAATCTGATTGGAAGGACACTCTTTAGAAAGTTGAATTAGAAGACCCAGAGCTAAAAAAGGTGCCCCAGGGCGATCTGGAATTGGTTTAAGCAAATCGACAAGGACTGGTATAGCTTTTCTAGACGTTGCACCAACCCTAATGTCATCCACCCTAAACAATCGCTCAAGAGCAACTTGATCTGGATAACGGACCAAAGCAAACTCCTCTGACAATTCTAGAAGGTCACTAATATCAATATCAGCACAGCCAAGCAAGGAAATAAGTCCCACTGCTGCTCCTGAGTTTGCAACAGACAGAAGAGTTCCCCTGCTACCATTACAGACAAGACTCGCCATAGCTTGTGCAGCAAAATATCTGTCTGCTGAATCCTCCGATCTCAGTAAATTAGCTAGTACTGGTATTGCTTTCATAGTTGCATGTCCACGGATGATGTCCCTGTCTTGAAATAGAATTGCTAACAATAAGGCACAAATCCAAACGTTGCTCTCCTCTTTAAAATCACTCTGCAAAAATTGTCATTGCAAGTGATAAGAAAGAGCTGGCGAATTTCATAATTAGCATCTAGTCACTCATAAGTAAGTAAATATAAGAGAAGTATGCAAATCATATGAAAAATGGTTCTACAAATATCAAGAGTTTTCCTCGTGGGTAGATGCACTGTGGATTGAATATGAGTATTTAGTTTAAAAAATCAAACTAAACTAAATACCTGTGCATACTGTAGAAAAGATTGAGATATTTTCTCAGTAAGAACTTCAATTGCACCAGCTTCCATGATTCCAGCTTTACATTTGTCATCACGACTAGCAAGAGCAGAAAGAAGCCATATAGCTATATTGGCACCATAGATGACTGATGTACTTCTCTCCAAGTCGCTTTCACTTCCTTCAGTGATTCTACAGATGCTTATGGTATCCTTGTCAGCCTGATCTCCATAGTTCGAAGTCTCCACAGAGGTCAGCATTCCAACAAGAGAATGAATGAGTGGAGCACATGAGTTTGACTCATTTAAATCTTCTACTACCCTTTGATGATTCACTTTTGCAGCACACACAAGAAGTGCAGTTCCTCCAATTTTCACAGTAGCATTTGGTGAACTGTTTACCCTTCGTGCAATGGATGAAATGCATCCAGACGCACAGGCAACTGCGTTCCCAAGAAAAATACGCTGAGCCCGGCATAGTCGGGACAATATTTCGATAGCCTTATCCTGTACCAATGGCAGGGAATCAGCAATACATGAAACTATTGGGGTTATGCTATTAGGGAATTCAGCAAGAACTGCCCAAGCAGGTTTGACGTGCTCAGAGGCTTCAACAGATCTTGCAAGGAAAGCCAATGCATTTAATGCCTCCGAAGTGGCAACAGATCCACTGTCAGCAGCTTCAAGGAAAGAAACCAATGCAAGCACAGTCCCAGCACGATTTACACATTCAGTTAAAGAAGAATCAATCTGGCGGGAATAGAGAAGCCGAGCAATAGCAGCTGCAGCATGAGTCTTTCCAACATTTGTGCCTTCATGCAAAACTCTAGTGGCAGACAAAATAATTTCTTCAGGAATAGCTTTATCTGAGGCTTCACCATCCAAAAGAAGATTAGCCAAAGCACAAACTGCCTGCTCTGCAACTCGCAATATGGGAGAGTTAGCAAGCACCAACAGCAGAGGCAATGCGTCTCTGGCAACAGCAGCCACATCACGGTTCTCTTTAACTGAGAGAAATATTGCAGTAAGGCAACGGGAAGATTCCACTAGAATGTTCTCAGATTCAACATTTAAAAGTTTCACCAGTGACCAAAGAGCCTTAACAGCAATGCTAGTTTCTCGCAAGTCCTTCCTGAGTTCAAAGATTCCAGCAAGAGCTAAAGCAGACTTTGCCTGAGTTTCTTCCTTGGTAAAACTCAATATTTTTATCATTGTCTCAATTGCATCATTTGCTGCACTACCTTCACGTAGCATATCATTCAGAGGGGCCACAGAGAGCAAACTTTTTAATGCATCTAAGACATAAACTTTAGATTCAGGTAGATCACTAGTTAATAATGCTGTGAGCTGGCTGATTGTTGCAGTATCTGACTTGTGAATTAAATGGTTTAAGGTCTTGGCAGCAATCTCCTTCCCATTGGGGCTTCCATTCTTCAGCAGCCATAACAAAGCAGGGACAGCATCAGCACTTTCAACACAAGCCCTTATATCTTCACTATGATTACAGAGATTCCCAAGGATTGATGCAGAGTCTTCTTTTGCTTTCGCAGATCCTGTCTCCAGAATTTGAACAAGAGGTGGGATGCCACCAGCAGCCGTAATAGCCCATTTACTATCATCATTATCATTGGACAGGAGGCAAAGTAAAGCAACAGCACACTCCTGCTGCTGCTCCGATGAAAGACCAAGAAGGGATATCAAAAGCTGAATCCCCTCGCGTCCTTGTAGGGCTTGCCATAAACTTCCTTTGTTGTTGCAGAGGATGAGAAGAGATCTTATCAACTCATCCTGAACTTCATTGGTTGCCATTGTGATCAAACCAACCAGCAGACGTTTTGCATCAGAATTGGCAAGTTTGCCTGCGAGTACAGCATTCCCATACAAACTGGCAAGGGCTTCTATTGTACGCTCCTGCACCAGAAATGGTAACCGGGGTTTGAACTGCTTAACCAGTGTCTTTTCCACCTCCATTGGCTCCGATGCTCTAGCATATTCTGCTTTGCTATCATATATCATCAGAGCTGAAGCCAATGCTCCTAATGTGTCAGCCACTTGTGCAGGTGATGTACATGATTCAAGGCTTTGACCAAGACTTGAGATGACATATGACAAACCACCAGATATGTTTGCAAGAGCGCACATAGCATTCTCTTGCAAAGCTTGGGCAAACTCCCCCTGCATGAATTCTTTTGAAGGGGCAATTGTAGCATTTATTAGAACTGGTATACCACTGTAATTAGCAATATCCCGCCTGGCTTCTTTGCACTGGGCAGAAAGAGATTTCAGAGCAGCTGCAGCTTCTGCTCTAACAGAAGCTTCGTTGCCAGATCCAATTAGCTTAAGGAGCTGTTTTGTAGCATCTGCAGACATGACTTTAGTACAAACAGATGAATCCTCCATCATCATGCACGCCAAGAGAAAGCATACATTTGCTTGGGTACTTGACCGTCCAGTAGTAAGCAATTTCACAAGTGTATCAACTCCTCCAGCTTGTATTGTTACAGGCCAAAATCCTTCTGTGCTGCTAGAAAGATTCCGTAAAGCTCCCGTTAACAAGTCATCAACTACATTACTAGCATTGAGTCCCTTCTCTAATTGTTCCCACAATACAGGAACAACTCCCTCTGTCGAAAAAATTTTTGAGCCAACATGATCCTTAGCACCACCTTGAGAAACAGCATATATGGTCTTTGCTGCTGCAATTTGACCTTCAGCTGAATTTGACTTGAGAAGGCCAAGCAATGGAGGAATACAACCCCCAAGCAATACTTTGAGCCGTAACTCATTCTCTTTGCACAAAGATCCTAAAACACTAGCAGCCCGCAACTTTATCCCAAGGGATCCAGACCGAAGAAGAGATACAAGTACTGGAACTGCTTGAGAATGTGATCCAACTGCACTAAAAGCATTCTCACGGGTATTAATAAGCTCAAGCAATTGAACCAAGGAATTTTCTTTTTCTTGGGGAGCAGAGGAACTCTGCCGCATTTGCTCAATGCACTGGGCAACGCTTGCTAATGTCCCATCTGGGTCCTCCATACTACTCCGATCTCTGCAGGTAGAGAGAGAACAGAAAGTTCTTAGGTTTTGAATGTCATCAAAATTAACCAAACTTTAATCCTTGATATCAGCAAAATTGTGAAGTACAGGATTTTTTTAAAAGCTATACAAAGCGGTAGCTGACTGATATTAGTACTTTTTTGTCAGAGTAAAAAAAGTAATATATAATGGTTGTCGAGATAGGTTATGTTAAAGCTGAAATCACCGCAGGAATTAGCAAGTCAATAGCAGGATAGAGTTAGATTCTTAACATGATAAATGACATCTATTAATGCAAAAAAGAACAGTAAGGCAAATCATTGAGAGAAGTAGAGTTGATGTTTTTGTAATTCTATCTACTCGATTAAGCTGCCCATGTGGCGTAGTTGACACTTGCATATAGTCTCTGTTGAAGCTTAGTTACCCATCAAAATCTTGGACAATAAGGTGGAATAACAATTAGATGAAATTTTCCATCATGCAGATCTTTATTGCTAAGTTCAAGATTACAGCTTCAAAGAAAGGAAACAACGTAATAAACATGAACTTCAATATGTCATTACCTATGTTGTATAAGTTAAGTCTAGTTCAGCTGCAATCTGTGTACTATATAATTACCAAATTGGCTCATAATGTAGCCTTTTTTGTGGTCAGAAAGGAAAAAACATGCCCCATATCAGCGAGCAAGTACCAGGATGATACATGTTTGTAACAGACAATAACAATGGGTCTTGAGATATTATCAGCAAATGTAATTTAAAAAGAGTGGACGCAAAGCTTACTGCATAGCATTACATTCTATATAGCCAAAAGCTTAGTAAATCAAAACATCGGTAGTAGAATATTACTGGAATGTGTCCACTAAGGTGATATTTTGCAACAGACCTTGAATTCACTTTGGCAAGTGTGTGGGGAGTTAGGGGCTCCAAGTCTCGAGGTTTAGCATCCCCATTTCTCTCCTGCGACAATAAGATAAACTCGTGGTGAGAGAAAATACTTAGAGATACAGGCATGAGGTGGAATGCACAGGTGCACGTGAGAAAACAAATATAGAACATGAACTTCACACATTTTATACTATCTTATAATACTTTGAAGATTCTCTCAAATGACACCTATAGTACAAATAGGCAAATCACACTATTTATCCATGTTAAAGATATCTCACTGCTATTCAGGAATATTTCAATCTTTGATGAAAAAACACCAGTTAGCACTAGAGTATATAAAGCAGATGGTATTAGGCAAGAGAGGTATACACCAAACTATGTTCTGAAGAATATGTTTCTACAGTATATATTTTCTTAGAGAAGTGTTAGTTCTGTACTTGACATAATCATAGAGTAATTTCAAAAATGCACGAGCAAATATTTCAGCATAATTAAAATGTTCTCTACAACAAATTCTCGCCCAGGCAAGCTTTTATTTTCAACACAGTTGTAAAGCTAAAGACAAATCTCCCTTCCCTAATCCAACTTTCTCACTATAATGTAAAAGTGAATGGATAGATTCTTGGAGCATAGTGATAATGCCTAGCAAGGTGATATAACTTCAAATCACTGGAGCACTTCTATAACAATAACGACAACTAGGCAATAATCAGATTACAAAAGGAACAATTTTTATGAGTAGGTGTCAGCAATCAATGGATGCAATCCAACTTAGATTTTCAAAAGCACAAACATGACTCTCTCAATTCTTGATTTCACATCTCGAATTGAGTAGATCTCCAAGATTTGCTTCTGATTGATATTTTATATGCATAAATAAAGAATTTACCAAGCCATTAGCGGCAGGTATGTTGCCATTATTGGCAGAAAATGTCCAAGCTAGTGTTGCCGCCATCTTTGCTGAGATCTCGAGATCTTCACTTCAGATCTGACTCTCCAACTCAACCAAGCGCTAAGAACGGCTCCCTTTTGAATGCACAAGTCAACAACAGTACAATTCAGTCCATTAAAAAAGTACGAAATTGAATAATAATAAAAATTAAGAAATTAGGCAGTTAGCACAGATCAATCCTAATCCAAATCCTAATTCTAATTATGAAAATACCAATAATCTGAGTTCTAAAAACAAAATGTGATATGCCAAATGACGCAGAGGTAAATCAAATGAATTGGAACGCAACATCAATTTAAGGGAGTGCATACGAATTGAAAGTGAATGAAGCTCAAAAAGAAGCTGTACTAAAAAAAATTGCTACCATGACTAGATTCACACAATCAGAAATCAAATCCAGAAAAATCAGAAAAAAAAAAAAAGAAATCGCACTAAAACTCTTCCTCAGTAAAACACTAGATCAACACCTCAGGAAATTAAAATTGGACTTCGTTCCCAAAATTCAACGCAGGATATTCGGCCAAATATGCCCATCGTTCATTTTAGCCAAATCTATACGTAGGAATAGTATAGTACTTATTAAGAAGAAAATTTAGCAGAAATGGGAAATTGATTGAACCTTTTCTGGATTCGGTGGAAGAACATAAATTTTTCTTCTGTGTGAATGTCGGTACTGTAATTAATGTAGAAAGATTTGTAAAAATCAATTTGTTGAAATGCAAATTGAGAATGGGTTTCGTATGAGATAAGCGAGGAAGATAAAAGGCCTCTTCACGGAGAGAGAGTAAGACACAAGGAATCTGTATGTGTACTGTGAGTATGGACATGAGAGAGAGAGAGGGTGCTGGACTGGAGTTGGTCCACCGACAGATTTGGAAGGCGGCTTCTTGTTTTCCGGCTTTGGCTCCAGCTCGGCTTACTGAGAGACAATATAAAATAATAATTGAAAGCAAACATCCTGAGATTTCAAAATTATGAATTTCGTACAAATTAAGGTTCTGTTTCGACAAGGAGCTCCCCATTTACCTTTCTAGTGGATAACAAGCTCCTCAAGATTCATTTACCTTAAGTTTTACCATCTAACCACACAAGTTAACCACTCATGTACCTCCACTAAAATATTTTTAAGACATGCTCATTCATCAGTAGTTAACGTGATAGTTCGTCACGTCACATATTGCAATGAATTAAAATACATTCTCTAAATCAATATCCTAATAATTAATAACATCTAATATTTCGCTAGGCATAATTTAATATTTCGCTTATCTAATAATCAATATAAAATCACGTTTCTTATAAAATAAGATATATGGAGTAGCATTTTTTTTTCTAATTTCTTGGTTTCGAAATGTATTCTTCAAAATATCTAACGAGCTACGACATGGATGAAATATGAAAAGTCGAGAAGAGAAATATGAGTGAATGACACATGTTACTATTCATATCTTTTTCGAGTTCCTCTTCATGATGATTTTGTGACGTTTCAATTGCTATGTGATCTTCTCCCGATATTTCTTCATGGACAATTTGTTGGTCTTCTCATATTCCTTGAGTTTAATTTTAATTGGAGATATTTAGAGTGTGTTTGGTAGAGATTAAAATCGGATTAAAATTGAAAAATTAGTCGTTATTGTTGACTTTTATTAGACGAGTGGGACCCAATAACGACTATATTTTCAATTTTAATTGAATTTTTAGTGTTACCAAACAAGCTCATTTAATATTTTATTGAAATTTTATACCAAGTTCATTGATAACTTACAAACAACATAAATATAAAACTAAATTAGCTTGATGAAGACTTTCTAACTGCCTAAAAATATGCAACGACATTAACAAATATACATGAAATAATTTTTCTTAAGTAAATGTTCTACAAATTAATAACTTTCGCTAATTAACAAATCACCGTGCAACGAATCGAATTGATTTAGAGAGATCAAATAGTACATTCTAAATTAATACGACTGTTGATGGAAAAGCATTGCTTACAAAAAAACATTGCTCAAAGTGGACACATATCGACTCTCCTTCGAAGGGCACACATTAGAACGTGTACTAGAAGATTATGTGAGATTATTTAGAAGAAAACAAAATCTGGATGCATATGACATAAAACAATGATTGGGGCTTCATGCCAAATACCAGCTATGAAGCTACCATGAATGGCCAGGACAGACCAGCACAATCACTACTAATTTTATTCTCTAAAAAACAAAAGGTGTTTATTTCCTCAAAGTGCCAGCCATGGTAGTTGACCTGTAACTGTCAAGCAAGATAAAGATCTTAATCATCACATCACTTTCTAATCAACTGATATAATATACAAACCCCACAAAAAAGAAGCTTGGTGGTTTTGTTAGTTGAAAGGCATGTTTCTTGACTTTCCCTCAACATTTTCCGGATTAGTCGACCACATTTACCTACCTACCTTATGGAAATGGAGAGATCGAAACTGGAGTTCCGCCCAGCAAAGGAAGAAAATGCCTCTCCTGTTTCACTAAATCCCAGCTTCCCAAGAGTACCGTAACAGGTTGCTCTGTGGCAAAGGCATTAAAAACAATTGGCTACAATGCATCTCTAAACTGCACTTGCGTTTAACAACCGATCATCTTTGATTTTAGACTTGATTTCCTGTATTGCAACTGAAGAAAAATGCTGCAATCACTTGTAGAAAACCCTCAGAGGTTAGATAAAAGGACTTAATTTCCTTAGGTAGGATGAAAATAAATTCGCGGTGAATGTATAGAGCTGAAATTGTGCTAGGCTAATAGAAGTGGAGTATGATTGCAGAACGGTCAAAGCTTGCTCGGTGATGGCTCTGTCCCTAGCTTGCCTAAACCAGTCGCCAACAATTTCTAATGTCCGGCTTCCTTCAACACCATTTTCAAGAGCATCTGCAGCTTCACAGAGTTTCCCTTCAGACAAGAGGCTCTCGACTCTATTTATGAGAGATTCAATTCCATCACCATATTGGTCAGCCTCCTCAACCTGAACTTAGAATAGATGAATAATAATCAGTCTAGAAAATTTCTGAAAAGGTTGTGTTTCCTTGACCTTATCGAACATTCATACATGCGAGTAAGAGAATGTTGAGGCATATGATGTTGGAAATTGGTTTGAACGATTGAAATTCGGTTTAAGTGATAAAACCAAAACTTGGAAAAAGTGACTTTCGTGTTAATTTCGACCAAATATTCGGACTTGATCCAATGGTCAAATTACAAAAGTAAATAGACCAACTTGTTCTACTCGTCGAGTAGATCGTTGTGGTATATTTGGAATCTCAAAACCAATTCTGGATGAATGAGAAATTGCAGTCCAAAGTTGGGAAGAAAATAGAGAAAGCTGTCTGGAAATTGACTAAGGTTGTTTCTAGCTTATGGCTGAGCTGTTGCTCCAGCGACAGGCCAGTGACTGGCTAGCGAAAAAGTCACTGTTTTTTATAGCTCGAGCGAGGCGACAGTGAATGGTGCGACCTTTAACAAGAGTTGCTAAGCTTGGGGCGCGACATTTCATTCACAACCCCTCATCCTCTATATATAAGATCCCTAGGGACGTCCCAATCTTCATACCAATGATACGTTCATATAGCATTCATTTTCTCTTATTTCTCAACCAAATTCTTACATTCTTGTTGCATGGTTTTCTTCACTTTGCATATCGGAGTTCATAAATCAAGTTCTGGTTCGTCGTTTCTTGTGTGTTGTAGTGCTACTCACACCAGAAGATAGTCGTTGTATCTTGGAAGTTGATTGTCATAAACCGTAGGCACCGTTGCGGGGCAAATTCGACTTAAAGACAAAGTGTTCAACACGTACCTCGACTTTGATATTATTGCTGAGATGCTGCACATTTTTTAGGATTTATTTGGAGTTCATTTCCGACCGTTACTCTGCCGAAATTTCTACAGAATTTTAAAGGTAATTTGAAGTATTTCTCGGCGTTGTTTGTCACTCCATACACGAAATTTTCCAACAATCTTAAGTCGAATTGTTGTTGGAGTGACTTTGATCTTCGATTAAATCATACGTTGGTTTAACTTCTTCTACTCTTTTATTGATTGTTGATCTTTGTGTAAACAGAAATGACTTCGATTTTCAATACCGATACTATTTCGAATGAAATTTCGAATATGGGAACTTTGGAAGGAAGTGTTCCTAATGGAGTGATTCCTCCAGTTGTGAATGCCCCTACCAATTTTGTTCCACATGGAGAAAAATCAAAGAAATTCAATGGTTCTGATTTTAAGAGAATGCAACAGAAAATGTTGTTTTATCTTACGACCCTCAACTTGGTGAAATTCTTGAATGAAGATGCTCCCGCTATACAAGAAGGAGAAAACAATAGGGCATCGTTGATTGCTCTAGATGCATGGAAACATTCGGATTTTCTATGCAAGAATTACATCCTGAATGTATTGGACAACTCGTTGTACAACGTTTATAGTTCCAAAAATATGCAAAGGAACTATGAGAGTCCTTAGAAAAGAAATACAAAATTGAAGACGCCGTAACTAAAAAGTTCATTGTGGAAAAGTTTTTGGACTACAAAATGGTAGATTCTAAGACTGTCGTCAGTCAAGTGCAAGAATTGAAAGTTATCCTACATAATATTCATGCGGAGAATATCTCTCTAAGTGAATCATTTCAAGTGGTTACAATCATTGAGAAACTACCACCTATGTGGAGGGATTTCAAGAATTATCTCAAACGCAAGCGCAAAGAGATGAACATTAAATGTAACACCCCTAAAATTTAAAATACAATTATTTGTTTTATAAATTTTATTTTTGAAAGTTGAGGATTTTAAATTATTATATTTTAAATGGGTCAAATATTTAACTTTTTATAGAGTGACCAAAAGTATATCAACATTGGGCTCATTTTGTAGCTCACATTAAATAGTGTTTATTGGGCTCAAGAAAATGTATGTTCAGATGAATTAAACCCAAGATATTTCAATTCAAAAAAGTATGATTAATGTGTATTATTTTATTTTGTAAAAAAATATCTTTTAAGTTAATTAGTAAAAGAAAATAATATAATATTGCATAATCACGTTTATCTTTTAAAAAAAAGGAATTTACCATATCATATTCTATTTAACTGCGCACGTGTAAATTGTGTATATTCTTCTATTAGCTAAGCATGTATATCCTTAAATTGAAAGTTTTTGTTGTGATTGGTCAAAGAATTCTTTAATAGATAAGAGTCCTCAAGTGAATATTATTGGAATACGCTTCTACACTCCTAGCACACTAGGATTCCACTTTTTATCCTATAAATACCTATGCATGGTCACATTATTTTACACACCAAAGCAAGAATAAAGAGTAAAGAAGAAAGAGAAAAGAGAGATTTCTTACTCATGTGAAGGAAAGAAAGAAAGAAGAAAAGTTGGAAAGTTCCGGAACGTGTCATTTTAATTACTTCAGAAGTTTGTTTTTTCAAGGTAAGATATTACGTGCAAGTGGATATGTTTATGCAATATTATAATTATTTTTACATGATTTATTTCACGAAATGCTAATAGACCTATGTGTCTTGATGAAATGAAAAGAAATGTGAGATCACTTTCGGATTTTTATCAAAATGCTAGAGCTTTCGATTGATCTCCGATTATTCTTGATGAAATGATAGTATTGAATGTTATAGATTTATGTTTAAGGAATTATTATATTTTTTAGACGCACGTATCCTACTGGGTTTAAAATACTCACTCCTTCAAAATTTTAACATCTCAGGTTAGATCGGTTCAACGTGGATAGTGACTGAACGGTGCGCAGATTGCCAAATAAAATATTTTCAAGGGAACCAACAATAATTTTTCCTTATATTTTATATATTAGTATTTCTTAGTTTCTATTTAACGCTTTAAGTTTTGATTTAATGTTTTGGATTGATTAAATTTGATGTTATGAAAATTTGAGTTTTATTAAAGTTTATTTATTATTTTCCGCTTTATGTATGATTATGAAATGATATTGGTAATAACTCAATATTTAAATCAATAAAATTTGGGGCGTTACATTGAAGATCTTGTGTTCCGATTGAGAATTGAATAAGACAAACCATAGTTCGGACAATCATGTTGGAAACAACATACCACAAACAAAGGCCAATGTGGTGAAATCCAACAACAAAAACAAAAAGAGGAAGCATTTTGTTGAGTCTTTAAGAAAGAACACAAAGAAGTTCAAGGGCAATTGCTACAATTGTGGAAATGTTGGACATCGTTCTATCGATTGTCACAAATCGAAGAAGCAAGCTCAAGCAAATATCACTGAATCTGATACCATATCGGACATAAATCTATCGGCGGTTGTATCCGAATGCAACAACGTTGGAAATCCTATGGAATGGTGGGTTGATACAGGTGCTACTCATCACATATGTGCTGATAAAGGAATGTTCACTCTCTATACTCCAACTAAGGGAGAAAAGTTGTTCATGGGAAACTCCTCAACTTCAAAGGTTGAAGGACAAGGCAAAGTGATATTGAAGATGACATCGGGAAAGGAACATAGCCTCAACAATATTCTTCATGTGCCGGATATTAGCAAGAACTTAGATTCGGGTTCTTTGTTAAGAAAGAATTGATTTAAATTAGTCTTTGTATCGGATAAGTTTATACTTACCAAGAATGACATGTACCGAATAACTCAATGAATAAAATATCTTCTTCCGCTTATATACTTGAGTCATCTAATTTATGGCATCATATATTAGGAGCTTGTTTGGGAGGAATTTTAATCCAATTAAAATTAAAAATATAGTCGTTATTAGGTCCCACTCGTTTAATAAAAGTCAACAATAACGACTAATTTTTCAATTTTAATCTCTATCAAACAAGCTCTAGGACATGTAAACTTCAATTCAATATGGAAATTGATGAAGAAGAATTTACTTCCAAGTATGCATTTTAATAATGGAAAATACAAAATATGTGTAGAGGAAAAATTAGCCAAAACACCATTTCATTCGGTTGAACGAACCACAACACCTTTGGAACTTATTCACATGGATATTTGTGACTTAAAGTTCATACAAACGAAAGGTGGTAAAAACTACTGCATCACGTTCATAGACGATTGTACAAATACTGTAATATATACTTGTTAAGAAGTAAAGATGAAGCATTGGAAGTGTTTAAACACTATAAAACTGAAGTTGAAAATCAACTTGGAAAATGAATAAAAATGATTCTTAGTGATGTGGAGAGTATGTTGCACCATTTGAAAAGTTTTGTGCAGAACAAAGAATTGTTCACCAAACTACTGCTCCATATTCACTCAATCTAACGGCGTTGCGGTACTAAAGAATCGAACCCTTAAGGAAATGATGAATGTCATGTTTATTAGTTCACGCTTACCTCAAAACTTGGGGGGGGGGGCTATTCTTTCAGCTAATCATATCCTAAATAAAATACCGCATAAAAATAAGGTCGAGTCTACTTAAGTTATGGAAAGATCAGAAATCTTCTTACAAATACCTTAAAGTGTGGGGGTGTTTAGCGAATGTACAAATACCTAAGCCTAAACAAGTCAGAATTGAACCTAAGACAAATGATTGTGTCTTTATCGGATATGCTACTAATAGTAGAGCATATCGATTTTTGGTTCATAAATCTGAATTACTTGATGTACACGAAGGTACAATCATTGAATCAAGGAATAATGTTTTCTTTGAAGATATATTTCCTTGTAGGGAAAAGGAAACAAGTTCACACAAACGAACTTATGATGAAAAAAATGATGGAAATCTTCAAACAAATGAGAGTCAAGACGTAGTAAGAGACAACGAATTCATAAGACGTTTGGTCCAGAATTTGTAACTCATTTGTTAGAAAATGATCCTAGGACATTTGATGAAACAATGTCATTACCTGAAGCGCTTTAAAGAAAGAAGCAGTAAATTGTGAAATTGAATCCATCATGAACAACCACACTTGGGAGTTGGTTGATCTTCCTCCGGAAAATAAATTTTTAGGTTACAAATAGATCTTCAAAAAGAAATTGAAGTCGGATGGATCAATCGATAAATATAAGGCTAGATTAGTAGCCAAAGGGTATAGACAAAAATGAGTTCTAGATTTCTTCGATACCTATTCACCTGTGACAAGGATCACGTCTATACGTGTCTTGATTGCAATCGCGACATTACATAATTTAGAAATACATCAAATGGATGTGAAGACTATATTCCTAAACGGTGAAGTAGAAGAAGAAATATATATGGAACAAACGGAAGGGTTTGTTGCCTCAGGAAACGAGAAGGATGTGTGTAAGCTTGTGAAGTCGTTTTATGGATGAAAGTAAGCACCGAAACAATGACACGAGAAGTTTGATAGAACTATGATGTCAAATGGCTTCAAGATCAACGAATGTGACAAATGTGTATACGTTAAAACCACACCTAACGAATATGTAATCGTTTGCCTATATATTAATGATATGTTAATAATGGAAAATAACTTGAATGTCATTTTCTCAACGAAGAAAATGTTAACGAAACATTTTGACATGAAAGATATGGGAGTTGCAGACGTCATATTAGGGATTAAAATCTCTAAAAATCATAATGGATTGTCATTATTTCAATCACATTATATTGAAACTATACTTAAGAAGTTTAAGGCATATGACGATAATCATATTAAGACACCACTTGACTTGTAAGTACATCTAGCCAAGAATACCGGTGGGCCCGTATCTCAATTGGAGTATACACGCCTTATAGGCAGTTCGATGTATGACACTAACTGTAATATAGCATACATAGTCAACAAATTGAGTAGATTCACAAGTAATTCGAACACTGTACATTGGAAGGCGTTGAACCGAGTTCTTAGATACTTAAGACACACGGTCAATTATAGATTACACTACTAAAGATATCATGCGGTGTTAGAAGGATATACCAATGTGAATTGGATATCTGACACGAAGAATTCAAAGTCTACCAGTGGTTATGTGTTTGTCATTGGAGGCGGAGCTGTGTCCTGAAAATCATCTAAACAAACGTGTATAGCTCAATCCACGATGGAATCCGAGTTTATTGCTTTAGATAAAGTCGGAGAAGAAACAAAATGGCTTCGTAATTTCCTTGAAGAAATTTCCTATTGGGAAAAATCAGTACCAGTAGTTAACATACATTGTGATAATCAATCGGCAATTGCAAAGGTACAAAATAGCATGTATAATGGTAAATCTCGACACATACGTCGGAGACATAATATCATTAAACAATTGATATTAAATGGTATACTCTCTATTCAATATGTTAGGTCAAAAGAGAATTTGGCGGATCCTTTGACGAAAGGTCTTACTAGAGATCAAGTATGCCATCTTCCGAGGGGAATAGGCCTAAAGCTTATCGAAAAAGAATCACTATGGCGAAAACCCAACCTTGTAGATTGGAGATCCCAAGATCTTAGTTCAATGGAACAACTAAGTCATAAACGATTCGGGGTAAAGCACTTATTCCCATTCCTAAAGTGTAAAAGTGTTATGATAAGCATGTATAAGGATAAGTGAAAAACTTTTAATGATTCATGTAGCTAAAAGAAGAAAGGTAAGAGATAACATATGTAAGTGTTAAGTGGGGCCGCTTCTACGAGAATTTGAGGCTAAATTCTCTGAAAGTACTTATGAAACCAAGAGTTGTCTATGGCCAAAATGGACACAACCATGAGAATCGAAATGGTTAGATGAGTTATGGTGCTGGTACAGTTGCCTGAATTTACACGAACGATTGGATGGTTCAATACATCACGTTCACGAACTAGCCTAATAAATACTATTGTATTCAACTAAAGAATGTTCAAAGCTACATATCCTGATGCTATGACTTGTCGTACGAACTCTGTTGTTAGAGTCTACATTCATTTGCATGTGTAGTGCATATCGCGGAATTTCCATTTATGTGGGGGATTGTTGGAAATTGGTTTGAAAGATTGAAATTTTGTTAAATGATAAAACCAAAATTTGGAAAAAGTGACTTTCGTGTCAATTTCAACCAAATATTCGGACTTAATCTGATGGTTAAATTACAAAAGTAAATAGACCAACTTGTTCTACTCATCGAGTAGATTGTCGTGGTATATTTGGAATCTCAAAACCAATTCAGGATGAATGAGAAATTGCAATCCAAAGTTGGGAAGAAAATAGAGGAAGCTGTCTGGAAATTGACTAAAGTTGTTGCTAGCTTATGGTTGGACTGTTGCTCCAGCGACAGGCTAGCGAAAAAGTTACTATTTTTATCGTTCGAGCAAGGCGATGGCGACAGGCTAATGACAGTGAATGGTGCAACCTTTGGCAAGAGTTGCTGAGCTTGGGGCACGACATTTCATTCACAACCCATCATCCTCTATATATAGGACTCCTAAAGATATCCTAATCTTCACACTAATGATATGCAATCATATAGCATTCATTTTCTCTCATTTCTCAACTAAATTCTTGCATTCTTGTTGTATAAATTCTAGTTTTCTTCACTTTGCATACCAGAGTTCCTAAACCAAGTTCTGGTTCACGGTTTCTTGTGTGTTGTAGTGCTACTCACACAAGAAGATAATCGTTGTATCTTGGGAGTTGATTGCCATAAACCGTATGCACCTTTGTGGGGCAAATTCGACTTAAGGATAAAGTGTTCAACACTTGCCTTGACTTTGATATTATTGCTGCTATACTGCACATTTTTGAGGATTTATTTGGAGTTTATTTCCTATCGTTACTATGCCGAAATTTCTACAGAATTTTAATGGTAATTTGAAGGATTTCCCGGCATTGTTTGTCACTTCATAGACGAAATTTTCCAACATATGAGGATGAAGGAGATTAATGGCCCATTTGGTAGGACTTTTGCTTATATTTCTTGTAGAAAAACTTTATAAGAAAGATAACTTAAGCGAAAACCTCTAAACGATTTTCTAATTGGACAAAGTATTTCCATAAAATTGTTCAAACATTTTTAAAAGTAGTTTCTTAGCCTCAAAAGCAGTGGCGAATTCAGCACCCGGCGAGTCCTGGTGGCGTATGCTGGATCCGCAGGAAATAGTTTTTTTTTTTTTTAGAATAGATAACTTTTTTAGTTTGTATAACTAGTAATTCATTTTATTTTTAAACATTTCTTGTAGCTTAGCTGGTTAGAGCTTGTATATTTATATTGGAAGTCCCGGTTTCGAATTCCTTCTCAACCAATATGTTGTGAAATATTTTTAGTTCTATAATTTTTACCAAAATTAATGTAATAGGGAAACTTGGCTACAATATCATTTGGTGAATATTGTTAATTTGTACAATAAAATTATATATGTTCAATTTGATCAAAATAATTGTTATATTTAAATTTTAGACTTTGTTTGATTTCACTTTTTTGAAAAATACATTTTTCTCTCTTCTTTTCAACCATATATTTTTCAATAAAATAATATTACATGCAAATTCAAAACTTTTTCATATTTTTAACCATACATTCTCCATCAAATTATTATTCTAAAATGCATTTTTTACAAAAAATAGGCATCAAAAATGGCTCTTAATATTTTATTGCTGCTAAAGGACGACGGTCAACAGTCACTCTAGCTGACTCAAAATCCTGGATCCACCACTGCTCAAAGGCAACTTTTAATTTTTCAAAAACCATACCAAACGGTCCATATCTCTATTATAAGATGTGTCATGTCCACTCTGATGAAAAGAAGTCCACAACCATTTCCATACTTACATTCCTTGTAAGGATAGGTCATGCATACTTGCTATTAATGTGGGTGGGGGTGGGGGTGGGGGTGGGGAGGGGGGAAGTATAATCAGCCCCAGTTTGATCCTTATTCTTCAGAAGCTCATTTCCCCAAACTCATTTTCAATCACACGTTCTTTCAATAAAATTATTTTACACTGAACTCAAAACTATTACTTTTTAACAATACATTCTCCAAAAAGTCACTATTATCTTACAAATAAGAAGTAAGTTTACAACAATGATAGAGAACAAGCAAAGGAATAGAGAAGCCACCAGTTCTACATGACAAACGAGAGAATATGTAAAGTTGTAAACTACTTTTGAAATATTCGAGCACTCTCATTTCCTCTTCTCACGTGTAGACATCCTTTACCCCATGAAAGGGTATAACAGTTATAATAAGTATAACTCGATAATGAGACAGTGACAGCAAGGAACAATCACCTTAATCATGCTACATATCCTTTTATTTTTCCACCTCTTCTAACAGTAAAACCTCAAGTAGATTTAAGATTAGCATCTGCAGTGCACTAAAATGTAATGGCATAATTCTTTTTAATTCTTTCACAATACAAATTGACTATCTCAATTGCAACTGTGCAGCCATTTTTTCCCCTTCACAAAGGTCCCCAACCACTTTTCTATAATTTATACGGTATTTGTTAAATAATCCAAAGAAATAAAGAAAAAGAAGATGAGGTTAGGTTTTATTGATTTTACATAATGCAATTGAATAAGAAAAGATAATTTAACCTAGATACAAAGAGACTATATATAGACTAAACAAAGGAAACTGAAAAAACTATTCTACCGTTAATAAATAATAAAACAAAATAATCATATATTTCTTAACATTTTCTCTCAAACTCACGATGCGACAACTACAAGCATCGAGAGTTAGAAAACGAAAATGAGAAATAGAATACGACTTGGTAAAGAAATCTGCAAGCTGCAAAGAAGAAAAGACAAAGGACAAAGTAATTGTACCATACTTGAGATGATGACGACTAAGGTAACAATCGATCTCAATGTGCTTAATGAAAAATCGAGTTGTGAGTAATTTGAATAGAACTCTGGTTATCACAATACATATAAGTGGGATGAGAAGGAAAAACTCTCATAACTGTAAGTAACCAACGTAACAAAAATCTCTTTGGTAGTATATGCCATAGCACGATATTCTGCTTCGGTTGAAGATTAAGAAACAATAGATTGTTTCTTACTCTTCCAAGAAATAAGAGAATCACACAAAAAGATACAGAAACCAATAACAGACTTGCAATCTGTGGGATCACTACCATGATCAGTATCAGAGTATGCACGCAGCTCCAATGAAGATGTGGATAAAGAAAAAGACTCTGAAAGACCGTGCCCCGAAGATACTGCAAAATACGAATAACAGCTGCTCAATGAACTGTAGTAGAAGAAGAAACAAACTGACTAACAACATGAATAGCATATGTAATATCTGGACGAGTAATAGTGAGATATACAAGCTCCCAACAATAGTATGGTATAAAATAGGATCTGATAAAGGTAAACCATTAGAAGAAGAATACTTTGTGTCAACCTCAATGGGAGTATCAACAGTCTTATTATCAGTAAATCGAGTCTGCTCAAGAATATCTGCAACATATTTCGACTGAGAAAGAAGATAACCTCTGAGTGAGCAGGCTACGTCAATACCCAAGAAATATCATAGAAAACCCAAATCCTTCATTTCAAACTATCTAGCAAACTCGGTCTTCAAAACTAAAATACCATCAATGTCATTACTAGTAATAATCATGTCATCGACATATAAAGATATAATAATACAACCAACATCAGTGCACTTAACAAAAAGAGTAGAATCATGACTACTAAAAGCAAATCCAAAGAAAGAAATCACAATAGAAAATTTCTCAAATCAAGCACGAAGTGCTTGTTTGAGACCATATAATGCTTTCTTGAGTTTGCAAACATATTCGAATCATGTGAAGCACCAGGAGGGGGCGCCATATAAACTTCTTCATAAAGATCTCTATTCAAGAAGGCATTTTTAACATCAAGTTGAGAGATACGCCACTGACGAACCGAAGCCACTGCAATAAGAGTACGAATAGTAGTCATTTTTGCAATAAGAGCAAATGTCTCCTCATAATCCATACCATACTGTTGAAAGTATCCTTTTGCAGCCAACCTAGTTTTGTATCGCTCAATTGATCTATCAGAATTAGTCTTGATCTTATACACCCAACGACAACCGAAAACACTCTTACCAGGAGGTAAATGAACCAAATCACAAGTATCAGTCTTATGCAAAGCAGAAAGTTCCTCATCCATAGCTTGCTGCCAAAAAGGATTAAAAATTGCCTCTTTATAGGAAGAGAGCTCAGAGAGACAATGAATAGAAGCTAAAAAGAAAGTAAAATATGAAAAATAACAAGAACAAGCAAAATCTGGTAACTTTGTAGGCTTGCGAATGCGTATGGATTGACGTGGAGGTGGATCTACTGTCTCAGACGGAGCTTGAGGGACCATAGGAGAAGAGGGAGCATCAGGTGTACCGGAGAGTAAAGTTTTAGTACATGCAGAATGATCAGTGCGAATTGGTTGTAAAGATAACGAGGTAAACAATGAGAAGGGGTATTTGAAGTGCTAGGAAACTGAGACGACAAACTATCAGAATCATCAGAAAAAGGATCATACGAATAGGATCAAATCTGGTCAAATTATGAATAGTGGATGGAATGGAAAAGAAACGTATATGCTCGTGAAAGATAACATGACGAGACACATAAAGTTTCTGAATTATTGGATCAAAGCAACAATACCCCTTTTTACCTTCACCATAATCAAGAAAGACACAAATAGCAGATTGAGATGGCAACTTGCTGCGTTCTACATGAGGACGAAGAATGAAACAAGTACAACCAAAAACTCTAAAGAAAGAATAATCAGGGACATACCCATACAACCTTTCGAAATAAGAAAAACCTAAAATATGAGAAGATTGAATTGTATTAATCAAACCAACAGCAATACGAACTGTTTTACCCCAAAACACACTAGGAACATAAGCAGATAACAAGAGAGAGCGAACAGTTTTAACAATGTGCCTATATTTTCTTTCAACAACATAATTTTGCTCAGGAGTATCTGTACACGAAGTTTGGTGAATAGTTCCATCTAAGGCAAGCAGCTCACAAAATTTATTAGAAGTGTATTCCCCAACCAAGTTACACCCAAAACATTTGATAACAGAAGAACGTTGAATTTTGACAATAGTATGAAAGGCTGTGTATATCTTAAAGAATTCATAACGATGTTTCATTAAATAAACCTAACAATAACGAGTATAATCATCAATAAAAGAAACATAATATCGAGATCCTCCTTTTGTGGCAACTGGAGAAGGCCCCCATACATCAGAATGAATAAAGTCAAATGGAGAGGAAGAAACAGAAATACTTCGATTAAAAGGTAAAGCTGAAAATTTTGCCAGTTTACATCCACTACAATCTGAAATATCACAAGGTTGCAAATTTCCTAATGCCCCTGTAAAAGTCAAAAATCTCAAACGAAAAGACGAAACATGACCTAGGCGAGAATGCCATAAATAAAAACTAGAAAAGAAGGATTCAAACGAAAAGAAGACAAATCAATACCAGAAGCAGCAGCAGCAGCAACTGTTACTTTTAACTCATCCAAAATATATAGTCTTCCCTTCCTACGACCTCTGCCAATCAGCTTCTGAGACTACAGATCCTGCACATAACAAGAAGAAGATGAAAATGTGACTAAATTACCAGAATCACATAACTGACCAATAGAAGCAAGATTTAATGTGAGTTTCAGAATATGATAAACATTAGGGAGAGACAAGTAAGGTGTGACAACAGAACCAACACCTGCTAAAGGCATAGGAGTGCCATCAACAGTCATAACAGGAATATAAGACGAAGAAGATATGGAAGCAAAAGATGAAGAATCTGGAGACATATAATGTGAAGTACCAGAATTCAAAACCCACGCAGAATGTGACATACCTGAAGAAATATGAGCCAACTGACTTACGGAGGAAGAAGCAGACATAGCTTGTGGCTATAAGGAGGGAAACTTCTGAAATTGCTCAACCAGAGTACTAGGATCAGTGAAAGGACCCGATGAAGCTACCGCTGCAGTATTAGATTGTGGTGGTTTATAACCCTGAGGTGGTCTATGAACATTCGATTGTGACTGATTGCCAGGCTCCCAAGCTTGAGATTGATGCACAGTTCGATTCTGCTGTCTCAACTTAGGACATTGAGCCTTCCAATGACCTTTCTGCTTACAGAAACTGCACTCATCAGGGGCAGCCTTTGCGTAAAACATATTCTGATTATTAGAGAGTGACTTAAAAGGCATTGTTAACACGGAAGGATTCAAAGTAGAAAGAATTCACTTTTCATAATAAGACTTAAAATGTATTTCTTCAGCCAATAACTTACTGACAACCGAGTCAACAAAAGGAAGTGGAGAACGATGCAAAATTGAACCTCTAAGTCCTTTAAAATCACTGCGAAGTGCCGTTAAAAACTGTACCAACCGTTGCTGCTCTCTGCGAGTAATATAGGCACCACACGCCTTTAATTCTGTTGATTCTGTAAGAGCTAATTGATCCCAAAGATCTGTCATAGCAAAATAAAACTCATGAATACTCATATTTTTCTGTTGAAGAACTCGTATGTCATTCTCCATTTGATACTACTTTCCAAAATTTGACTGAGTGAATAACATTTGCAGATGATCCCAGACCTCATTTGCTGTCTCATACTTTGCAAATTCTCTACCTATGGAATGCTCAACAGAATTGTTAATTCAAGTAATAATTTTTGCATTATTTTCTTCCCAAACATGTATTCAAGCAGCATAATCCTTCATTTCACAGAAGTTCCACTAACATATCCCCACATCTTTTTACCCTTAAGAAAATTTCTCATCACGTAACTCCAATACGAATAATTCTTCCATCCAACCTCACACTCACAGACTGAAGCGAATTGTGTCTTTCAGTAGCCATAATAAAAAAAATAAGGAAAACCAGATCTCAAAATAAAGGAAAACGGAATACCAGATTGCGAAAATTGAATGAAAACTCTAACGAAATACCAGATTGCAGAAATTGAATGAAAACCCTAACGGAATACCAGATTGCAGAAACTGAATGAAAATCCTCTCGAAATTCTAAAACTTAGCTCTATTTGAGATTGTGTCAGATCTCATGAAACTTAGTTTTGATACCATGTTAAACAATCCAAAAAAATAAAGAAAAAGAAGAGGAGGCTATGGTTTTATTGACTCTGCATATTGCAATTGAATAAGAAAAGATAATTTAACCTAGATACAAAGAGACTATATATAGTCTAAATAAAGGAAACTGAAAAGATTATTCTACCCTTAATAAATAATAAAACAAAATAACCATATAAAAGTCGAATTTCCTTTCTTGTTGTTTCAATTGCAGTCATTGTTCAATTGATAACTATTTTAGTCAATGAAGTCATAGGACTGGTCAACTCATCAGAAGGGGTACAAAAATGAATTTGTCAGCAATATCAGTCAATGCCATTACCCTCTTGCCACATCAACACCTTTCTCAGGTGTCTTTCGAGTTTGGAAATAAAGGAAACTGAGGAATCAAACCAATGTCTTATTCCACCCCACAAGAAAACATGAGCATGCTTAGATTGAACAAAATATGGAGAAAGACAAATAGAAGTGTATTAAAGGAAAATCTCAAAAAGTATTGAAGAAAAGGAATTTAAATTGATTGAATTGTCTGTCCACCAAGAATATTATGTATAGCAATTTATGGTGCATTGAGATTTTTAAGGTAGGTTTTCTATTATCTGGATAAACTCAATCAAAATTCTCTTAAAATATAAATTGCAATTTGAAAATAAGAAATTGAACAAACAGATCACAACTTCCAATAAACAATATGAAAAATTAGAGAAACTAGAAATAGAATCAATTAGAAACTAGAATGCTTATCGATCATCTGAAGCAATAGTAAGAAAGTGATATATTCTAAACATCACAATGATAAGTTTGTTACATATTATTCAGAAAGTTTCTTGAATTCACAAATGAAGATCCCAATGATGCGTTATGTTAGGTTTTAGATGTTTTGTAATTGACAATTATGTAAACAAAAGGATTGAATTGTACTATATTTAAAAAGTCAAGGAGTAATGTGCAAATAGTTGAAAATAGGCTTATTAGGTTTAGGGCTCGAGAATAGCAAAAAGAGGAAAACGGCATGGATTTTCGCTAGAATGTCGCTAATGTTTGACTCAAACTACAAAAGTAGAAACATTGTCGGTGGACTGTAGCTCCTTCCTCGCTCGAGCAATATACTGTCGTTTGACCTTCGCTGAGCCCTCGCTCGGGCGATATGGTTATCCGAGAAATTTTTATTTCGCGATTTAAAAGCTTTTTACCCGGCCCATTCGTTTTTCAACCTACCTATATATATACCAAAACATATCTGTACGAAAATTGGTGATGTTGAACATTGAGAGAGCTTCATTGTGAGAGATTCATTCGATTATATCTTTCAACCTTCATCTACTTTGATTATTTTGGGGAGAAAAATATCGTTCCTATAATCTAAATACCAAACTGCATTTTTTCTACATCTGGTCAGAGTTCTGAAGATCGAGAGAGTTTGACTGGAATGCCAATCTATGAAGAACTTGGTGTTCTTCGTTGATCCACGGGAAATAGATGATTCCACAAAGTTAGGAGTACTGCGGGGTAGCAGATTTCACGGAGAGCTTTGGCAATAGCAGCTAAGCATTGCGGGTCTTCTAGTCTGATAGACTGTAAGTTGTTTGAATTGTTTATAGTAGATTGTCTGGTAAAGTGTCCGGAATTTTTCCCAATTGGGTTTCTTCGTGATCATCTTGATATTGATTTACTGCTTTCGTTATTGTTTATTGATTGATCAGAAAAATTGCGGTATTCAAATTTAGGACTAAAATGACTTGCATGTTTAATCATCTAGAGAAGAATTAAAAAGTGACTAGTTGCTGTTTAATTCGTAAATTTTTAATTTCGTATAATATACATATTCACCCCCTTTAGGTATTGTTAGGGTCGAATTGCGTAACTTTCACGTTAGTTATACATTCAAAAAGTTTCTCGGACGTTAAAGACAAAGCAGCAGTCGGAGCACTTTGTGGTACGTTGAAGGCACCAAATATTTTTTCAAACTCATTAGTCTCACATAAAACATAAATGTAATCCATTTGGAATTTGAATAAAATATGAAATCGAAGTAAGAATGTAGGTGCAGAGAGAATGTAGTATGTGGATTGAGTTGCATAGTAAAAGAACAAATTGATAGAATGTTTCTAATTGGAAAAATATAATATAATTGCATAAAAATTGAATTACGATAATTAAATGAGAAATTTAGAATATAAGAGAATTGTGGTGTGGAAAAAAAGGAGCATTTATAGGGAAATTTTTTTGAAAGAAAAATATTAAAAATATGACCATTAACCAACGGTCAAAAAACAGTTCAAAATGTAACATTTGGCCCCAATTGTGTCTAATGTACACATTTGAGTAAAAAATAATGCTCGTCAAATGCTTTTAAGTTCTAACTCGACCTTGGCCTCGTACTCGTCCCTAGCCCATACAAGTTTATTGAGCGAGGCTATGTACCGCTCAGTCCATCTGTCACCCTAATTGCACCTGATAAATAAAAATCGGTTAGTCATGAATTTGACCTTCATTTACATGTGTTGAACGTCTTCTAGCTCCTCATCAAAACTACCTCACCTTGGGGGTCAAGTTTTTCAATTTCCATTTCACCTAGATGTAAAAAATAAGGCCCTGTTTGATTGGCCATATTTTCCAAGTAAAGTGTAAAATAAATTCCATTTTCCCACTTTTTAGCCTGAAAAATCTTTCTCATTTTCCCCTCACGTGACCTATTTTCCCTCTAATCGTTGAAATATAATTCCCATCTCAGATTTGGTAAAATATTTTCCACCAAAATCGGGAAAATCGAACCCCCCACAAAATCAAACCCACAGTAATTTTCTCAAACCTTCTCTCAACACCGGAAGCCATTTGATTCGTCCTCTCAGGCAGCACCGATTGCTGCCGTTTTCCAGTTGAACCCAGTCGACGACCGTGGGATGAATTTATTAAGGTATGTTGTTTGAAAAATGTATCAATTTGCACTTTCTATTTGAACTATTGATGTGCCTTTCACATTTCTGCACCATGACCCTTGGTTCAGGACAGGGGCGGAGGGGCTCAATTTTTTTTTAAAAAAAGTTTTTTTATTTTTTTTAAAAATTTTTTGGCCTCAAATTTTTTTTTTTTAATCTCCTAAGTTGTATTGTTTATCAATTATGAGTGAAAGAGTTTCCTTAATCCTCAGGCTCAGTGATAGAGAAGTATTTCAAAATATTAGTAGTTTCTTTTATATGTTTCTTGATTTTTTTGTGAAGTCTTCGTACATTAATTTATGTTCATTTGTTTCATTTCTCCATCACAAAGTACCAACTTTTCTCATTTTAACAGATAATGTTTCAAAAAAAAAATTCGGGGGCAGCCCCGTGAGCCCCCGCCCCCTTCAACTCCTGGACCCCCCTAGTTTGAAGGGTTGGCTCCGCCCCTGGTTCAGGAGGATCCAGTGTCGTGGGTCTATATACCTCGCTCTCGCTTTATAGAAATTGTATTTTTACTGTTAAATCTGCCTATTGGTCGTTTTACTTTGTGGGTTTTAGGGCTTATATTGTTTGAGGGAATGATGATTATTATGAGTTGAGTGTAGATCATTATTGAGAGAAAATTTTATAATCATGTCGAACTTTAATCTGGGTTCTTGCTGAAGAATCTGTACCAATTTTATGTGTGAATTTTGGGGATCTCGATTGAAAGAAAATTTCCTTGTTAACCAAGGCTCTTTATGTTTTTGATGTGTTTATGTAGTATTTCTATTAATTGCTCAGTGTTTGAACTTTTTGTAACTACCAAGTTTTGATTTAAGCTAAATAATTTCATAATTGACTTGGTTGGAAAAATGGTGGAGAGATTTTGTGTACTGCTTTGACTCCAATATTCCTATTGATTACATTTTTGGGTGTATAATTTTTGATTCATTTCCAAACCATTCGAGGAGATTTAGTTTGATGAATTTTGTTTTAAGGAGGTGGCCTTGTCGGTAGAGCAGTACTAGACAAAAATAACATGTTTTGTAATAAGCAATGTAGTTGCTGAATATTTTTTGATAATCAACCTTGAATTTGCTTCCTGGTTGTTCTAATGCTTGGCATATGGAGAGTGGCTACAAATTTAGTTTGACCGAATATTGTTTGATATCACTTAAAGGACGTTTTAAATATAGTTAAGATGGAGTTAGCATCAGTTATTGAGTTACTAGTAAATCAGCTGAGTATTTGCCAATGGATAATAGCTAACATACTGTACTCATTCACGGTTTT
The DNA here is from genome assembly GCA_035079005.1 of Fraxinus americana. NCBI lineage: Eukaryota > Viridiplantae > Streptophyta > Magnoliopsida > Lamiales > Oleaceae > Fraxinus > Fraxinus americana. Next base: position 8,590,290 of record CM068706.1, on the reverse strand, counting down.
AGAAAACTTCCTTGCGTTATTTGAGAATAAAAGTGCTCAGTTTGAACTAAAAGAATGGTGTTTGGGACTTCTATTCAAGTTTGTCTTGTTTGTAAATATTGACTTTAATCAGGAAAGAACAGTCGAACAGGTTATAAACCTCTTTACCGTATCTTTCATCTTTGTGCATTTGATATCACAACTTTTAGGTGTATAAGATGCTTATTTCTGCAACTAATTTGGGAGTTAATGTTAGCACAATGTCCCTTAATGCAACTTGAAGTTTAGCTGATGCAAACTGGAAATATGGGAAATAATGGTTCATTGTCTTTTTTTTTATTATGTAGCTCCAGTGTTTTGGGTGGTAGTGGGAATTGCTAAACTAACAAAAGAAAGATCATTTACATAGCATTACTCTCATTTAATTACATCTTTTTGGTGTTTTTATATCGTGTTTTGAAAGCATTTACACTCTGGCTATCATTAATATATCATGATAAAATAAATGACTAGTTAAGTGATTTCATCTTTTCTGTGTTTGATATTATTGTATCATTGCAAAATCTATCTAGTAGTTAAACAAGTATAAGAAAGATGTTGAGGAGGTAAATAGGGGAATTGGAGGAAATGCTAGGGCTGAGTTCAATGGATCAGATTTGATTGGCAACACAAAGTTGATAAGAATGAGCTTCTTAGTAATACAATCCTTCAGAAGTTGAAATGGTTCAAGTTGCACTCAGGGAGTCTGAGGTTGATACTAGTGCATTTCAGTATGTGAAGAAGATAAAGTCATTAACTATCGCATTAGCATCAGCAAATTGCGCCTTTACTAACGGATCAAAAAAAAATTGTGCCATTACTCTGGGTTGTATACCATCAAAATTATAGAAAGAGAAATAGCATGAATTTGTATAGGTTCTTTCTCATAGGTTTTATTAATTAATGATGCTACAGAAGAGGTCCTAGAGGTGATTCGAAACAAAGTGTAATTAGCTTATTGGTTCCAGCTTTAAAGAATACTGGATTAAAAAAGGAACGTTTGTTTATAAACCATGTAAATAAGCAACTATCAGTGCACTTAAATGGCAAAGTGATTATGTACTCAATTTGATTTATTTTTATATGAGGTTTTTGTTCCCTGAGATCACATAATGTTCGTAAGCGTACAGCCGAAGAGGGGACACAAAAAGCCAAGCGTCGACGTAAACAAGCGGTGGATGAGAGTACCATCACCCTAATGAGGATTGCCGAGTCATCTACAAAAATTGCTCAAGCTATGGAAATGCAAGCTACGATAGATACATAGAATCATGTGAACTGGCAATTGATTGTAGAGAAACTGGAGGCATTAAACCTAGACATGAATGACGTAATGGAAGTCATGAAAGCCTTTAGGTCTAACGATGGTTTGGCTAAGGTATTTATGAACCTGACGAAGAAGAAATACATGCGTGCTTTGGTTTTTGAAAAGCTTGGTCGTGATCCGTCTCCACTACCGTGGATTGCACGTGTTACAGTGTGTGTATGAATTATGTATTTGTAAAACTTAATCCACGTATGTGGTCTTTTGTAATTTCTGTAACGCGCACACGTAGAAACTAGGGTGCAGTGTTTGTATATGGTGGATGGATAGTTTATGGTAGTCTCCTAGGAGCTGTATGTATTTTTTGAAAAATGGTTCTTCTTGTTGATGGATTTTGTAGCCCAGATAATTTATGTGTAATGGGAATATATCATGCAACTTTGGGATGCCTACTCCCCCATGGATATTACTTTGAGAAAAAATGTGGGTTGTCGTTTCTTTTGTAATCTACATGAACGTTCCAATATTAAAAAAACCAAGTCATAGTTGGAAAAGATGGTTTAGGGTGAAACATTATTTTTCTTATATGAAGAAAACCCACTATTGAAAAAAATGCACATCCACCTTTGTGTCTAATCTGAAGAAGTTTACTCGGGTTTTAAACCATTTTTGAACATTATCTTTTGGTCATAATTTGTTGGACATTATAAATGGCTATAAAACACCAAGTGTTGGGAAAAAAATTCCATAATTTTCCATGAAAAACAAAGTCTATCAAACAGTTAAAGATGAGAAATATCATTATTTTCCATGGAAAATTCAGCCAATCAAACACAAAAAGATGGAAAATCTCAACATTTTTTAGGTGAAAAATTATACCAATCAAACGCAACTAATTGACAATTCCCAAGAAAAAATTTTCTAGGCAAATATTTTCCCTGGAATTCATTTTCTTTCCACCCATTTTTCATCATTGCAATCAAATGCACCCTAAATAAATTATGAATTCAAATGTAAAATTATTTTATTGAACGAATACTTGATTAAAAATGAGTTCGAGAAAAAATAAATTTAAAAAAATGAGGACTAAATATGGCCAAAAGTTTTTATTAATTATTGCCAAACGAAAGATTAACAAAAATGACTCGATTTTTAAAGGGAAATTTGCAACAGCAGTCCCAAACCTTTCGATTTTTAGCAAACTTTATCTTAACCTTTAGTTTGTGCCACCAGATGTCCCAAACATTTCATTTTATTGTAGCGCCAAGACAAATGGATGGACCGTTAGTTGATAAGAGAAGTTGATTTTGACCAAATTTAAAAAGAGTAAAATGGTAACTTTGCTGTTTCAACATAAATAATTAAAAAGATAAATAAAAAGAAAGGAAAAACAGAACAACACTTTTCCCCACCCCAACCCCCCTCCGCCAACTTAAACCAAATCAACTACCCCTTTCCGTCGCCCCCTTCCCTACCAAAACATCAAAATATTTTGTATAATCCTTGCTGATTGGAAGTACGAAGAATCCAAGGAAGCATCGAAAGAACATGAAGCGTTCATTGACAAATTCGGCCGTCGAATCCTTAAAACCATAGCCTGCATTTTTTTCCTTTAAAATTCATCATTGGAGAAGATTGTTCAGTTTTATTTGCTGTTGGAGACATTTTCTCTCGGACTCGTCACTATCTTAGACACTGAGTTTACCAGTACTAGATATGGCTAAATGCTAGCACGGATTTAGTTTTCTAATCTTTTTGGTCTAAATCCCAACAAACCCGTCCAAATTCCAACAAACCACCAGGGTAGTGTATGAAGAATTGGAGATGCATTAAAGATTTTTTTGATTTTGAAGTGAAACTAAGTGCGAAACTCGTGTGTGATTTAATTATTGAATATCCCAAATAATGGAAACCTAGCTGCAAAATTTCACTATACATTTTTTTATTTGTTTATTTTCACTGATCATTTTATCTTTTGATGTTCTTAAAAATATAATCCTGCAAAAAGTTGTTCCACGATGGAGAGAGTGGGTGGCAGCGACGTTTAAGGTCGTTGGAGACTGTGGCGATGGTGGTTGATTTGGTTTGGTTTGGGCATGGCGTGGCGGGGCGGAGTCGAGGGAGAGGGGAATATGGAGGAAGATGATGAACAATTCTGTTTTGATTTCCCGTTCTTTTTTTAAAAAATCATTTTATGTTAAAATAGCAGAATTTTCATTTTATCCCTTTTAAATTTGAGCAAAATCATTTTCTTTAGTCAACTAACGATCAAATGGATCATCCACTTGTTGCAACAAAATGAAAGGTTTGGGACCTCTGTTGGTACAAACTAAAGGTTAAGGTAAAGTCCGTTAAAAATCGAAAGATTTGGGACCGATGCTGCAATTTTCCCTTTTTAAAATTTTACCAAATCCCCGAAACTATTTTTCTTCCACGTGAATAGCACGTGTTTTAAATCATTTGCAATTTTTAAAGACCCTTGTCAAACCCTTCCCCCATAGCGTTGCCGCCGCTGTGCTGAACCAGGATCCCTCTTCCCGACGCAGCTCTGCAAAACCCTATCCCAAGCTCCGCCACAATGGTCGCTGCGAAGAAAACTGTACGATTATCTCTATAACTCTCTTATTATCACGATGCATTTTTTTGTTGTATCAAAACTCCGAAAATTGATTCTGATTTTTTAATTTTATTTTGGTAATTTTACAGAAGAAGACTCATGAGAGCATTAATAACAGGCTGGCTCTCGTGATGAAGAGTGGCAAATACACCCTCGGATACAAGACCGTCCTCAAATCTCTCCGCAGCTCCAAAGGTTAACGACATTTCTTTTGTGCTGTAATGCTTTTTAGTATTTTATGATATGTATAACTTTAATTGGGGGAATTATGACAGGGAAACTGATACTCATTTCAAACAATTGTCCGCCGCTGAGGAAATCTGAGATTGAGTACTACGCTATGCTGGCAAAAGTTGGGGTTCACCACTACAATGGAAGTAAGTTGTCCGATCTTAACTCACTATCAGTAATTATACGGTTTTCGTATGTGAATTAAACCTTTTTGGGATTTTGATTTGTTTTAGTGTTGATTTGGATTAAATTTTCTGTTTATATTTTGTTTTGAAATCCAACACGTGCTAGTTGTGGACAAAGTGAAATCTTGTCTTTTGAGTTGATTTGATTTAACATTTGGTATTTATTTTAGCATATCGTGCATTTTTCTGTAGTTTTTGAAGGGTATGTAGTTGGCAGAAGATGACACTGTGACCTAACACTTGCATTGTGGCAATGCAACGCACTGACAAAAGCAACATAATTCTTTCTAATTATCATTTATTTCATTACCACCAGTAATATAAGAGAAAACTTGGCCAATATCAAGGACAAGATAATATGTTTTAAGTATCCTTTTATTGGTTTTACATATGGTGGTTATGTGGGTATTCTTGTAGTTTTTCCCTTGTGATCGGGTATTGATGTCTGAGTGAACTACTAGCCACGTGCTTATGATGTGTCTAGTATTTTTATGCTTTGCACTAGAGCTTGAGATCCTCACTTTAAGTCTGTATCTGTTGTTGCCCGTGCGTGCATATATGTATGGATGTCAACATAAATACATACATGGGTACAGTTCATAGTTGATTCGAGTATAGGTGGTAAATATTAAAGGGCTGTAAGGAATAGTTTTCTTGACTATTCTAGCATAAACCTTTTGTACTGGACCTGGCTCTGTGTTGGTTCTATATTTCTATTTGACGAAGTAAGTTCATTTGCTATTGGGACGTGCTAGTAGATACTGAGATTCACCCCATGAGATCTGATGTTGCGGAGAATATATACTTTGATTTTTGAAACTTACTTGAGCATGTACTTGTCAATCCGTCCTCCTTCCATATATCTTCTCGCTACATCTCCTTCCTTTCTCCTCCACTAGAAGGATTCTACGAGCAATTTCATGTGAGGGGAAAAAATTGTATTCTTGTTTACCTTCCCTTGGACATTTGTGCACTTGATTTATTCATGGATATTGTTAGAATTCATAAAATTTCCATTAACTGTCATGTTATCGGATTTCTAATATTACTCCCAGATAATGTTGACTTGGGAACTGCATGTGGCAAGTACTTCCGAGTTTCCTGTCTTAGCATTGTCGATCCTGGTATGTGATAAATTCATCGTTCTTCTGTTATGCTCCAATACTATAGAAGTTGGATGACACCCTGACAACTTAATTGCTTCTTTGCTATGTAGGTGACTCGGACATCATCAAATCGTTGCCTGGTGATCACTAAAAAGAGGGTTTTTCAATCTTGTATCTGCCTCTTTTAAGATTTTCTTGAAATCATTTTCTGCTTCTAGAAGTGGACTTCATCATATTCTTGAAAATTTTGATCTTAGTATCTATTTGTGATCTTATTGCCAAACGCAGTTTGTGTTCCTAACTTGGTGGGTGCTTGACGGTTTTACATTTCATAATGCTGTTGGACATGATTGGTAAAATTGTTTCTTTTTCTCGCCGCAGTATGGTTCTACAGTAGTTTTTCCATTTCCTTTATAATAATGAGGTTGTTGAGAAATTAGAAAATGTGATTATTTTAAGGCACATTGGTGTTGAAATCGCGACCTAAATTTCTGGAAATAGATGAGCAATAAAGTAATGTTCTTTATTATTCTAAAAGAAAATGAAACAAGAAAAATATAGTTTGGACACTTTAGTGCTTGTTTGGATTTCTTTGTATATACATTATATAATTTATAAGTCACAATCAAACTTTAATTTAGGCAATATATTATGTAGACTTCAAAGCTATTATCCACATATTTGTAACTTGTTTTTATTACATTATAATTTCAGCTATTCATATGGTTACTCGGTCACTATTTATTAATTGAACTTAAAAATGTATCTTAATGGTCACTAAATTTCGTCAAGTGTTACTATTTCATAATTGAATTAAAAAATGTATTACAATGATTATTGAACTATGTACCGTGTTGTCTATTCATGAAAAATTCGTTAGGTTTAACAAAAGGTGTTGATTTGAGTGATAAATGAGTAACAAACACATTGCATAGTTTAGTGATAATTGAGATACATTTTTAGTTCGATTATTAAATAGTAGCACTTGCAAAGTTTAGGGACCTTTGAGATTCATTTTGAAGTTTATTTATTAAGTAGTAAAACTTGACATAGTTCAGTAATCATTGAGAATATTTTTAAATTCAATTACTAAGTCCATCAAATCGACCTCTATGAAAGAAGAAAATGAAGGGGGAAAAAAGGAAATAGAAATTCAGATACCTATAAATTGAATAAAAATAGAACTTTTGTTGATATTCATTCTAAAATAAATTGTTGACATTAGTCTTCAACTGAAAGTTTTTTGTTGCCCAGATGGAAGATGTACGATGTAAATTGGCTCTGAATGATTTGCGGAGTCATTAAATCCTCAACTACCATATCTCCTTCATTAACAACTGTCCAAAAGTAAGTTTGGTTTTTGGATCAACTGGTATCTGTTCATCGTATCTCAAACTTTACATAAAAAAATTGAAAGGGAGAGTGGGAACATCGAAAGAAATTGATAGAGAAAAAGTACAAAAATGTTCGAATTAGTGTTAAAGTAATTGAGATTGATTTGATTTTTCATCCTTTTTCCCTTCATTTTCTTTAGTTTCTTCTTTCACATGGGTCCATTAGAGGGAAAAATAAATTGTTACCTCTTAATAACTGAAATTAAAATGTATTTCAATGGTCACTGAACTTTGTCAAATGTTACTACTTCATAATTGAACTTAAAAATATATCTCATTGGTCACTGAACTATACATTGTGTTGCTCATTCATCACTTAAGTTGACACCGTTTGTTAAACCTAAGGATTTGCCCATTTTGAGTGATTGATGAGTAACATGCAGTTCAGTGATCATTGTGATACATTTTTAAATTCAGTTATGAAGTAGTAAAACTTGACAAAGTTCAGTAAAATTCAAGTAATTAACCCGTTATTCATAATAGAATCCAAACAAGCATGTTTACAATGCTAAATATGTTGAACATTGTAGTCTTTTTTCTCGTTCCTTCTTGATAAGAGCTCAAAAGTGATAGATTATAAGCATGTTTGCGAGTTGTTTAAGCATGTTCAACAAAGCTTATAAATATTTTAAATTATAAATAAATGAAAATAAGTTATATATAAGTACGTAGTGCTCATGAAATTTACAAAATATGTGGATAAAAAATAGTTTGATAAATAATAAGCAATAGCCAAACAAGGATACATTGACTTAGATTCATACGAATACTATGTTATTGTCCTTTTTCAGTTCCCTCTTCCTTCATAATTAGGCCGTGTTTGGTACACATTATTTTTTTTATTCTCATTCTTCTAGTTATTTTCAACCACACATTTTTCAATAAAATAATATTTTCCATCACATCAATAACTTTTCCTCATTTTTAACCACACATTCTCCATCAATCTACTATTCAATAATACATTCTTTCAAAAGAATGTGTTCCAAACACACTCTTACTCTGATAAGAGAAAGACTAAACGTATTATAATGTTGTTTATAAATGATTTAAAATATAAATAGATAAAAATAAATAATAGATAAGTATGTAGCCAAACAAGGATATATTGACATATATGAAGATTGTAATATCGCCCTTTTTCTAGTTCCTTCCTTAATAAGAGGTCAAATAAGCGAGTCATTGTAAGCATGTTCGGTAGTTGTTTATAAATTGTTTGAATTATGAATAGATAAAAATGAATGGTAAATGAATGAATAGTAATTGAAAGCCTCACGAAATGTAGATAAAAAATGATTTGATCGATTATAAACAATTGCCAAATAAGGGCCGTTGTGAGAACGGGGTCACGCTTTATAATAGAATTAGGATTAAATATATTGGCACTACATTGTTTTATAAGTATATTACATTTTAATTGCATCAAAGGTCCATAATCTTACACATTGTCCATTTATATCGGTAACTTTTTTACATCACGTACTTACCTTCAACCTTCCTTAAATTAACATATGATGGTTTCCGTCCAACGTTAAGAGATAATATAAAGTTTATCTTCCTCTAGTGTTTTTAAATTAATAAAAAACAAAAATGAATTGCAAATAAAGATTCGTCCTTTCATTTTATAGCACATTAATATAATTTTGGAACGGCAACTGTAGGACATGACGTGTTAATTAGTGGAAGTTTAAAAATAAAAATGCGATTAAAAAAGTCAAGGACATAAATGTGACGACGAATAAAGATGAACACTTTAAATGCAATTAAAAAAGATAATCCATTTATTAGAAAATGTGGTTTTAATATAACTACCCTAGAATTAAATTAACTATCTTACATATATTTAGTTAAATCAAATGAATTATCAATAACCTTAAAAATAATTAAAATAATATTAAAAATAAAGAAAGCATAATCATGTCTAGGCTCGTAAGGGTTGAAGTTTGACATTACCATCTTGTCATGCTTTACGCATTTTAAATTTTTAGCTAGAAAAATAAAACAAATTCTTTTTGTGACTTTCCCATGCATTTCAATCCAAGCACGACTATTTGTTAACTTCATAAATTGATGTTATAATCAATCATTTATGTACCAAAATTGATGTTATAATCAATCATTTAAGGCTTGTTTGGGAGAGAGTTTTTTTTAAAAATCATTTTATCGCAAAATCATTTTCAACTACGTATTTTATGAGACATATAAATTTTTTCCTACTTTAATTGCACGTTCTTAAAAAAAAAATTCACTTGAAAAAACCTCTTTACTAAACACATAAATAATTAAATTTAATGTGAGTAATTAATCTCATAAAATGTGTGAATTATATATGTGTAGTAGTTGTGAATGTGTAAATTAAAGGTAAATTATAAGTTACTTAGGGTTTGTTTGGCGCAGCGATTGTGTGTAGAGCTTTTAGCAGTAAAACTTTGTTGGAAATATGTAATAAAATCTGGAAAAAACTAATGAACTCCAAGGCACGAAAAACGTTATCTTTTAAGAGATGTTTCTCCCATTTCCAACAAAGTCACGACCGGGGTATGATAGAAAATCTCTCTCAAAATACAAAGGAGGCGTTTGATTCAAATTGTGACTATTTGATCAAACCAAGAAAACACTCTACAACGAAACTGATGATGCCAACAGAAAAGAGAGAAGAATAGGAAATAACGAACTTTTTAATGTGTCTTGCAAATGAGAATTCGCCCAGAATATATAGAAATGGAGGCAACTTTTTGAATAGGTGTCTCCCTTGAAATGAATGGACGCATCTGTTCGAAGAAACATACCTATTCAAAGTCTTCTGAAAATAAAATTCTTTTTCGGGGGCATTGCCCCCGAGCCCCCACGGGGGGCGTTGTCCCCTCGACCCCCGCGACCTGACAGGGCAGGTTGATTCCCGTTGCGTAGCGGCAAATATTAGTCGGGGCGGCAAAACATTCGCAAAGCAAAAGATAACACATGCAAAATGATGAAAAATATCTAACAAACTTTTGTTAATAGAGCCTTTTGCTGTACAACTTTTTTGATCAAAAAGTATTTTTTTTTTTTTTATTTTAGTCAAGCGAAATTATATTACCACTACGAATTTGAATAATGTTACTATTTTGTGATACATTATCACTTTTTACTTGCATGACCAAAACTTCCTGCCTTTTAAGCATCAAAATTTGGTGTCTTGATTATGTTAATTTCCTAATTTAATCCCGTTCACCCTCCAAAAGAAAGAAAAATGAGAAATTGTCTTATCAGCATTCCATTGAGAAAAAAAGTCGATACAGGTGGCTTATCAGTCATCATAAACTTGCTTTTCCGCTCTTATGGCATTATCTTTTGAACTTTGTCTCGATCTAGTTTGTGCAGGATATTCTTGTTGGTTGCACTTGGGAAAATGTGGACGTAATGTAACTTACCCAGAACTGGCAGGGAAGTGTTCCATTGTTCGTGATCTACATGTTTCGGGGACGGCCATTCCTATCCATGGATGAGATGCTGATAAACTGCAACACCAGAGTTGTTGTACTCTATTGACGGTAGACTCTCTTTTGAGTTGAAGTTTGCCGAGACACAGCTGAATTTAAAACCGGAGAAGATTCATGAGTTATTAGAATTAGAGAAGGAATGATGAGAGTAAGATCGGAGAAAAGATTCTCATCCAGAGGCTGACATATGGAAACATCAACACTGATATTTTTCGGTTAATTGGATGCTGCTTCCACAATGATTTAAGTGGATTGGTGTGGATGTATATAGTACTTAAATCAACGAATTTAATAAAGATAATATTGGAATACGTGGTGGATGAAAATAATATATTTTTTAAAATTTTAATAGGAATGAACTTAGGGTCCGTTTGATTGCAATTGTGGAAAATTGGTGGAAAGAAAATGAATTTCAGAGAAAATAATTGTTTAGAAATTGTTTTCCAAGGAATTGTTAATTAAGTGTGTTTGATTGGTATAATTTTCCACCCGAAAATTTTTTAAATTTTGTATTCGTTTGGCCTTCATTTACATCAAAATTATCCATTAAAGTGATAATTTTTTCCACACTTGATTATAAAAATTGTTTCCATTGCCAAAAAGTTTTTTTTAAAAAAAAAAGAAAAAAAATGTTTTTTAAAAAATCATTTTTTTTATCAAAATTTAATGTTCGTTTGGCTTTCGTTTGCATCAAAATTGTCCATGAAAGCAATTTTTTTTTTTTTTTTACATTTGGTTATGAAAATTGTTTCCATTACTTAAAAAAAAAGCACAGAAAGTCAGAATTGATTTTCCCACCTAATTCCCCTCACACCTAGAAATGGGCGCGTGAGGGGAAAATAATAATGACAAATTCCAGGGCAAATCAGAACCATCAAACACTACCAAAATGTAGAAATGGAATACGTTTTCCACTTTCCACGGAATTCAAGGCCTATCAAACAGGGCATTAGAGTAAGATAGATATATAAAAAAGGGAAAATTGCACTTACGGTACCAAACATTTCATTTAGTAACAAACTTGACCAAAACATTTTATTTGTGTCATCTACGGTACCAAATATTTCAAAAGTCCGCACTTGGAGTTCAAATGGATGGAAACTATTGATTTGACCGTCAATTGACCTAAAAAATAAAAAAAATTGATAATTTTAGGACCTGTTTGGTATAAATTGGCATTTTCTACAGTAACTCAATTCTCATTTTCAACCATACATTCTTCAATAAAATAATATTTTCTATCACATCAATAATTTTTTCTTCTTTTTCAACCACACATTTCCCATCATATCACTATTCAAAAATCAATTTTTCCTCCAAAAATCCCTACCAAACACACTCTTAACCAACAAAGACAAGGGCATTTTAGTCACATCACATATCCCCTTTTAAAAATAAAAAATCTTCTTCTTATTCCCAACACCCCCCCCACTAGAGGTGTCAATCCGGGTGGTCCGAGTTGGGTCTGCCCGCCAACATATGAGCCCGGTAACGACCCGCGTGAAAAAAACTCGCCCGCTATGGTCGGTTCCGGGTCGGCCCACAAATTATGGACTACAACGCAGGCCCGCCCGCTGACCCATCCGGGTCGAGCCCATTGCGGGTCACGGGTCGCAGTTTGTTCCGATTTACCCTATTATTGTATAAATAAAATTATAAAAATATAGAATTTTTAATATTTATAGTAAAAACTATTTTTTTTTGTTAAATGTAAACTAAGAATTGAACAAAATGATAAATTCATATTTATACCAAGAAATATTTACATAGAATTCAAATTTAATATTACATGAATTATTTATAACTTTACAAAGTTAAATTTAACTTAAAAAAATAACAACTAAATGCATTTCTAATTACTATTATCAAATATTTATAGCATAAGTACATCTCAACTAGTTGGGGCTCCCCCCTTTTTTTTTTCAAATTTTAAAAAAAAATAAAATTTACGTGCTAGCGGGTTAACAGCGGCCCGTGAAGATGCAACCCGTGAAACCCGCAAATCACAACTCCTTGACCCGTGAACCGCCCGCTCGAGTCACGGGTCGGCCCGCGATCCCGGGTCGATCCGGGCCAATTTTCATAGATCTAGCCGGCCAGTCCGTTTTGACACCTCTACCCCCACCACATCCCCATCCCGCCCCAATACTAACTAAAACAAATTAAGAGTGTGTTTGGTATGGTTTTTTGGGGAAGAATTGATTTTTGAATAGTGATATGATGGGAAATGTGTGGTTGAAAAAGAAGAAAAAATATTGATTTGATGGAAAATATTATTTTATTGAAGAATGTGTGGTTGAAAATGAGAATTGATTTACTGTAGATGAAAATCTGTACCAAACAGACTCTAAAAACCCATCCAATCCACCATCGGGCCACTGCCACTCTTTCCACAAACATACACATAGTCACTTCCTATTTGGTCATCGAAATCCCCAGTTTCTATTCATCTTCTTGCTCAAAACTTGCATCCATTGATGAACTAGTGGTGGGTTTCCAGGTTGGAAGTTGCACAAGGTCGTCAATAGCTGCCTTAACCTTCTTTATTAAACAATATACCGCTGTACTTGGGCGGTCATAGCCAAGGCAGTCGTAAACATCATAGAACTCAAGGCAGTATGTGCGACGAGGCAAACGCGGCGATCACCTTTGTCCTTTTGCGGTGATGAGAATTTTTCCCCGTCTTCGGTTGGTATGGTTGTTGTGATGGTATTTCTTCTAAACTTCCAAAGATTGATGGTTGATTTTACCGGAAACACTCTGAAGATTGATGAACTGGTGGTGGTAATGGACATGGGACGACAACAATGCTACGAGTTGTAATTGTTCTACTCCCGATGGTGGCGACAATTAGGTTTTAATTCAATTTCCTTGGCCAACAATAATATTTGCAGAAGATTGTACGTGTATGTGTGTATTTGGTGGATGTGAATGGAGTGTGGATTGGAATTGGATGTGAATGGAGGGCGATTTGTCGACGATTTTGGTGACGGTGATGCTTGGTGGTCATTTTGGATTTTTGATGGTTTTGGACCAATTGGAGGCTTTTCTAAACGGTTGTAGGTGGTGGGGATTATTGTAGTGGATGTTGGATGCTGGTATTGGTCCGACGGTGATACAATATCGTTATCTTTTTTTTACTATACTTTTATATTACTAGGTGCAAGCAACGTGCAATGCACGTTTGCTTAGTTTATATTTAATATTTTTGTTTAATAATTAATTTGTTATTAATAAAGATATATTTTTTTTTGGTTAATTAAAGGCGTGTCTGGGCGGGCTGCAAGGAGGAAGGAAAATTGATTATGTTACCTTTTTTTTTTTCAAACCTACAGCCCTACAGTGAGAGAATTGGTCCAAAATTGCGGCTCCCAACGGCATGAATTGTATTGCCAACGGCTTGATTTCTGCTGAAAAGCAGAAACAGACACCTTATAAATAATTAATGATGTAATGTTTATGTAATTGATAAATAATTAGATGTGTGATTTTGATATTGTGATGTAGGTTGGTGAGATTGAATAAAATAAGCTAAAGTAGACAAATTTGGAGAAATTGCTAAATTGTAAGGGATCCAAAGTTCGGGGACTAAAATGAAAATACTTAAAAGTTGTGCCGAATCTCACGATGAAAATTTGAGAGTGCTCGGAGTCAATTGGATAAAGGAAAATGTCAAAGGGATCAAATTTAGTCAAAAGATGATCACAAATCAATTTCTAATCGAAAAGTTATGCTCCGGTGTTTTAGTCTCATATTGAGACCTATTTTTGGCATAGGAAGTGATCGAATTGGAGAATGATGTCTGAATTAAAGTTGTAGCCAGATGAGTTAGATTTTCAATGCATTTTGTATCGCCTCAACAGGATATTGGAATACAAAGTTATGATAAAAACACTGAAAGAAGGTGCAGCTGCCTGTTTAAAACAAGAAATTCCGTTACATAGTCCGTTATATTGAGACCTATTTTTTGGCATATAAAGTGGTCGAATTGGAGAATGATGTCTGAACCAAAGTTGTAACCAAATGAGTTAGATTTCCAACGCATTTTGAATTGCCTCAATCGGATATCGGAATACAAAGTTAAAAAACACTGAAGGAAAGTGCAGCTGCCTGTTTAAAATAAGAAATTCTGTTACATAGTCCGTTATATTGAGACATATTTTTGGCATAGAAATTGATCGAATTGGAGAATGATGTCTGAATTAAAATTGTAGCCAGATGAGTTAGCTTTCCAATTCATTTTGAATCGCCTTAATCGAATATCAGAATACAAAGTTATAATAAAAACATGGAAAGAAGGTGCAGCTTCCTGTTTAAAACAAGAAATTTCGTTACATAATCCGTTATATTAAGACCTATTTTTGGCATAGAAAGTGATCCAATTGGAGAATGATGTCTGAATCAAAGTTGTAGCCAGATGAGTTAGATTTCCAACGCATTTTGAATCGCCTCAATCGGACATCGAAATACAAAGTTATGATAAAAACATTGAAAGAAGGTGCAACTGCCTGTTTAAAACAAAAAATTCCGTTACATAGTCCGTTATATTGAGACATATTTTTGGCATAGAAAGTGATCGAATTGGAGAATGATGTCTGAATCAAAGTTGTAGCCAGATGGGTTAGCTTTCCAACGCATTTTGAATCGTCTCAATCGAATATCGGAATACAAAGTTATGATAAAAATATTGAAGGAAGGTGCAGCTGCCTGTTTAAAATAAGAAATTCTGTTACATAATCCGTTAAAACAACAAATTCCGTTAGTTTTTCCGTTAAACCAACAAATTCCGTTAAATAGACACTTTTTATATATAGAAAGATTTTATGTTAAAAATTATAAAATTACCAATTTTTCCTTTGGTGATTTGGTCAAAATAATTTTTTTAAGTAAACTAATCGTCAAACTTACGGTTTCCATTCATTTGAACTTCTGATGCGAATTTTTGAAAAGTTTGATATCGTAGATAGCACAAATGAAAATTTTGAATCGAGTCTGCTATTAAATAAAATGTTTGGTATCTTTGCCACCAATAAAATGTGGAAGGAATGCAACAATTAGGAAATCTGCATGAAAATGAAATAGGTGAAAATCCAACAAGTTGCATACATCCCCACAATCACCACTCACCAGAATTTGAACTAAGCAACGAACAATCCAACGCAAATTCTTAAAATCTGCCTTTACTCATTCCCAATCTCCATCTTCTCAACTCCAAACTTCAAAGATTTATCAAGAAAGAAGCTTTTACTTGGGTTTCTCTTAGACGCTCTCGCGCTTGCTGTATCAGGAATATTGATTTCGATACCCTTCACTTTGTGAGCGAAACCCATTTCGTAAGTTTCTAGAGAAGACTTTCTGTTTATTGGTTTTTCCTTCTTTAGTTTTGATTTCAATGCAATTCATCAAAATTTTCTCACATTTTCTGCCAATCCCTTCTCTTCATTAGCTCTATCTGGTGATTTTGCGGAAACCCTTTTGGTTATCGTCTTAAAGATCGAATCTTTATTCATTTTCGAAACTAGAAATTTGGATGAATTTCTCTTGAATCAATTTAATTTATGGGTTCTTGGATGTTCATATAGGCCCAGATACGGATTGACATATACATATACGTTTTTGTTTTGTGAAGTGACAAGTGGTAGATGCGAAGGGGAAATTGGTAAGGTGAGATGAATACTGCGTTTAGTGAACAGATACTTGCAGACAAGCTCTCAAAGCTTAACAGCACTCATCAGTGCATTGAAAGTATCCTCTACTGTTTTTGCTTATATATTTGATGAATCTTTATATTTTGGGGGAAAATTGTTGCTTACGGTGCATTTTTCGTTTTCTTTATCTTGTCTCTCAAAAGAAAAAAAGACCCTGCACATCCGTTTCTGTCTTTGTGATTTTTCTGGTTCTTGGCTGGGTATGTGGTTGAATTGAATGGCATATATTATGTGTTCGTTATACTGCTTTCCTCGAGGTTGTTTGCAAACTCATTTTTTTTATAATTAGTGAAACTAGATGGGTTATGTAGTCATTCCATGTTGCAGTTGTTCCTTCCTTTTCATTTTTGATCCTTTGACGGTTTTCTATAATTAGATGGGCCTAGGGTAATAGTTGCATCTCGTTTGATCATGTGTGGGCTTAAAAATGAAAGTCTTTAACATGGGAAAATTTAATGAAGAAATGGCGGTCTACCTAAGGACACACATACTTTTGTCTGTGGTGTGTTTATGATATATGAGGACCTTTTATCCAGTTCCTAAAATCTTTTGTTTTTTGCCAGTTTGATACTATTAATCGAATGATGAACAAGTAGGAAGTAATACAGTACCTTTCCTCCCTAATTACAATTGTTTTGTACTTGTTGCTGTAATAATAGTTTAAACCGCTAAATTATTCACTTATCTTGTTGACGTGCTTGAAAATATATTACTACTTTATAAGCATATGTATTGGTATCTCTTGGACGTGTTTGTTAATAGGTTCAATTAGTTGTTTATTTCTCCTTTTCTATTCTATATGGCTAGTTTTTATCACAATACCGTAAGAGTGATTGCACTGAAGATTTGCTTGCATAGGGATCTATGATGCATTATTTAATTGAGCGACATAGTGTGCTGTTAGGTTTGTAGTGCTACACTGCTACTTCATTCTAGAACAAAATAAGCATAAATTTGTATCTTCTATGATCACAAACATTTTAGCAATTACATACAATCACTTTTTGAATGGTTCTAACTTATTTTTTTTGGTATGCTTTGTTGCCTTAACTTCAACCATAGCATTGTCGCACTGGTGCATTTTTCATCGCAGTAATTCAGAGCTGGTTGTTGCAACATGGGACAAACAATTCCATGGATCAGAGATGGCTAAGAAAGTACCTCTTTTGTACCTTGCAAATGATATTCTGCAGAACAGCAAGCGCAATGGAAATGAATTTGTCGTTGAGTTTTGGAAGGTTCTTCCTGCAGCACTCAAGGAAGTTGTGAAGAAAGGCAATGACCGTGAGAAGAATGTGGTATCCAGATTGGTAAGCTATCTTCCGGTCATTATTAAGATCGTGATTCTTGATTGGTTGGTTGAAATTTCTTGACCAGTATTATCATCATATTGATAGGTCAAGATTTGGGAAGAAAGGAGAGTTTTTGGATCCCACAATCAAATCCTTGGAGATGTTATGCTTGGAGAAGAATTGCCTCCACCTTTGGAATTTGGGAAAAAACGTTCCCGTTCTGTGAGAATAGTTAAAAGGGACTCACGATTTATAAAAACGGTAAGATTCCTTCCCTCTTGTCTTTTTATGTGGGGATCATAATTAATCTCTGTAACTTAGTCTAATTCCATAATATTTCTATTAATTACCCACCACATTTGGTTCTGATTCCTCGTATATTTTTGCCTGAAGCCAGAAATTGAGTATTGGAGGAACAGCAGAAAAAATAGTTTCAGCTTTCCACTTGGTGCTCAGTGAACATACTACTGAAGATGAAGAAATGAATAAATGCAAGTCTGCAGTTAATCGTGTGAAGAAACTGGAAAAGGACTTCGGCATGGTCTTAACAAAAGGTAGGCTGGTATTTGGACAAATTACATCTTCCATGCAGGCTCGTAAGTACTTACTCAGTATTGTAATTTGGTTAATTCTTAGGAACTTCTTACTGAAGGACAAGAAAAATAAATTTTGTAGAAGAGCATTGATAAAATCTTTTAGCGGTCTTCTCGTTGTTTCCTAGGTTATTCATGGTTTATAACATGATGCTCTTTTCTTTTATCATCAAAACTTGTCATATTTGTTGTGCAGCTAAGGATTCATCATGGAACACCTTAGCTAAAAAAATTGAGGAGGAGGAGAATCTTTTGAATCAGAGCATTGAGAAACTTAAAGTTGTTGAAGCAAATAGATTGGCCCTTGTATCTCAGTTACAGGATGCGCTTCATGAGCAGGTATATGATAGATTATTTTCAAGAATTACTTTCTGTTTATTTGCAGAACTTGAAGTTTTGGGTTGATTTTCAAGATATCTTGTGGTTGATTCTTTGATTTTCAGGAATCCGAACTGGAGAATGTTCGGACACAGATGCAGGTATGTACTATGATGAATATCCACCTGTAAGAATCTCTATTCTATATTCTCCCATGTTCTATTTCTTTGGAGAAAAAGGATCATGCCTATGTTCCTCTTGTTCTGTTTTTGTTGTCTGCTACAGTGACAAGTTTGAAAACCATATCCACTTATGTCCAATAATGCAGTTTGTGTGCGTTGTGTTTCCTACTATGTCCTCGGCATACAATGACTTTAAGAAAGACAATACTTTGAGATGGAATGTTAGTAAATTCATTTTTTAGAGGAACACTTTGTATACAGAATGGGGGAATAGTAGCATTAGTCATCGACTTGATCACTTAGTGGAAAATGGGTCCCCATCTATTTTTTTTGCTGTTTTACTCCCCAACCTATCATTCATTTGGCTCCGTAGTTCCCAATTGATAGATAGAATACATCAATTAACTGTTAAAAAAGTCAACGTTCTTATAAAAAGATGATTCTAATGGGTATTCATATTTAAAAGATTTCAACAAGAACAATTAATAACAAGTATAAAATTGATTTTATACTATATAAATGAAGAATTTTAAACAATTTAATCAATGTGTTGTGTCAATACTTTTTTGAAAAGTCCATGTCAGTGTGTCCGACATGTGACTCACGTGTCCGATGCACAGTGTGTCTTCGGTGCGTCATAGCTTATTCTTAATTATACAAGAAATAAAAATAAATAAAACTAACAGAAAGAGGGGGACAATCGTTCATTTGTGCACATCTGCACTAGAAGAGGCTTAAAAATCAAGCGTGACTTTCTGAACATTAGACCACATCCTTCTTTGATAGTCTGAACAACAAAAAAACCCATTCTCTATCTTCGTCGTTTGGCTGTCAGCCTCCCTCAGACCACCACAAATCGTGAAAGGGAACTTCAGAAACACGGATACAAGCACCATCAACATCAGCAAACCCCAAATTGTATTGCACCTATTCTTCCTTCATCCCAAAGAATTATTTCCATTGCCAAAACCCTTCTCCGAACCCTTCTGCTTATCAATAAGTACCCTGTTGTTGGGTGGTGGTACCACGACTGTTTTATTGATATGTTATACCATTATTATTATACTTTTTCTGGATATCTCGTTTGTAGGATGATCTAAACTAATCAGTGTAATTTCAGATGATGTTTCATGATTGCTTATAGAGCTGAAGACCTGGTGATGGTGGGCGCTGGTGAGCATCTTATATGGGTCTCTGCTGGCTAAGGTTGGTGGAGGTGCCGCCGTCTAGGAGAACCTGCCGCTGACAAGGGGGTTTAGTTGGTGTGGGGTGGGGGGATGGCATTAGTCAGTAGTGGTCGGAAAGAGTTGGAATGGATGATGATTAACCTTTTGGCATAAGTGTAATGACATTTTTGTCCCTAAAAAATGACACGTGACGCATGTATACTTGCCATCTGTCAATTGGGGGACCATGGTGCTGCAGAAATGATGGGGGATTAAATGTCAAAAAAGGAAAAAAAAAGAAGAAAGATTGGGAACCTGTAGCTACTAAGTGAATAGGTTGGGAATTATGCAATTTTTTTCCCTACAGAATGGAGATAATAGATAGTAGATAAATGGACTTTGATCAGTTTTAACATTATGCTAATGTTTTTGCATCAAATCAACTTCAGGTAGCACAGGCACTGGTGGAAGAAGGTGCAAAAATGCGGAAACATGTGGATGGAGACCATGTAGAAGATGCAAAACCATCAACTGTATCATCAGATGCCAATACAAAACCAGCAGTGCAAACGATGAGAAAATCTGCTGCATCTATTGCTGCTGAGGTTGCAGATAAGCTTGCAGCTTCAAGCTCCTCTCAGTATATTATGACATCTGTCCTCTGCACATTTGCAGCCGAAGAAGCCAAAAATGCTGGGCTGTTGAAGTCTTCTACATCATCTGCTTCTTTCTCATCCAGGGTCAGTAGTCCAATACTGAAACCTGAAAACCATCTGCCTGTTTCAGATCCAAATGTTTTCATGCCAGCACCACAACCTAATTATCCCCAAAATAACACTTATCAGTCCCTGATGGTGACTCCGTCCACAATACAAGGTCAAATTTCAAATTCTAAGGTTCAGTATCATTCCATCCCTAATCCACCACAGCAATATTTGCAGCCATCAGGTGTCATGGTGGGTTCATATGATTATGGTAGTCTTCCTCTGCCACCTGGGCCACCACCTCCTGCACCTCCACCCTATATGATGAACCCAATGGTGCCTTTGATCCAGCAACCACTGCAGATTCTTCAGCAGCAACCACTTGCAATGGGCCAACAGCCACCCACATTCTCCCAGCAGCAGCCAGGCCCATTACCTCAGCAACCACCTTCAGCTCCTAACTTTAGTCTTCTACCTCCCATGCAGGCTCCTGGGATGGTGTACAATGGTCCCCCTTATCAATCACAGTGAAAAACTTTAGTCGACAGCCCCTCTCGAAAGGGCAGACAATATACTGAAGGGTTCAAATTGTTGTTTGTGAAAATGGTTGTTTCAGATACATAGATTTAGTGGTTAATCCTACCAAATGGAGATTGGTATGAATAGCATTTCATCTATCTACTGGGAAAGAGCAGTGATCTCTATTGCAGTTGTCCGTTGTCCCTTTCTCAGTTATGATAGACCAGTATGATGATGGGTCAGAATGAGTTGACAATTTTGTGTTTTCTGCTCAAGCTAAGATAAAATGATTAGCTCTTCTCCCTGAAGATCATTCTGCAGCCCTGCATTTCTTTGAAGGCTTTGAATGAATATGTGAACTGTTAAGGGAAGCATCTGCATTTTTGCTAGAGATTGTTATCAGTTTTTTTCCTTTCAGAATGCTAACAATTGATGCAGCCTTCCTCTTTCTGGTTGATAAAATTTTGTTAATTCGAGTAAAATATATCAGCCTGAATAACAGGGGATTATATCTAATGCGAGTTTATTTAGCTTGAATTTGTTTTGGTTTTCTATGATTAATACTGTGCAATATGTTCTGATTTTTTCAATGCAACTGTTAAAGTGGTAACGGTTCCATGTCTAGTCCCGGAAGATGAATGCTTCTGCCATTAACTCCTCCTCCTCCTCCTCCTCTGCGTGTGTGTGTGTGTGTTGGGGGGGGGGGGGGGGGTATGGGGAAAAATGTTTCAATTTCCATCACGTGACAAGATCTGCGCATATAAGATACAAGGAACTTGGTTAGTTTCTTGCAGGACTTACATTCTAAGACCATATTGAAATGCAGATGGATTAGCCCTTAATTATGCATGGTATTTTTAGGATGCTGTTAGTTATACCTGACCGATGAGCTTGAATTTGCTCATTTGAATGCTGACATTACTTACACTTACCTATTCTGTGAGTTTGTTAGAGAGTCATAGCAAAAATGAGTTTGCTGATAGTTTTTCCAATTGATATCCTCAACACAATTGAAGAGCTTGATTGGAGTGGCTTGTTATCCTTTTGTGATTTGGTCAGGTTTTGGCTCCTGCAGTTAATTAAACAGCTCCATGTTCATCTGACAAACCTTTTGGTTTTTTGGGAATGTTGTCAAATCTTCTCTTTCATGTCTAGTTTATTATTGTTGAGCTAAGTCATGTCTAGTATAAGGAGATATTTGCATGTCAAATCTTCTCTTTCAACGGTAACAATTTGGCATGTAGTATTAATCTCTCATGGAGGCAGATTTCCCACAACCTCCCTTGTTTTATGTTATTTTCCCCTTTTCATTCCCTAAGTCGTACTTAATAATGCAACATTTTAAGGATTGAAGGAAATGTGAAAAGATCCTTCCAGAAAGTATTAGGGCATCTCCAACCCTTGCACCATATCACAATTTTTCCCCATTTTGCAACAAAAATTTGGTGAAATCGCTCTCCAACCCAACACCATAATTTGCACCAAAATGGTTAATGTTCTTTTTGCCCCTCTTTTCCATGTTGACCAAATTTTTGTTAAGGGTATTTGTGTTATTTTTTTGTTATACAACAAATTTTAATTCTTAATTAATAATTATAATAATTTTTTTTTAATCCTACTACTACTATTATTATTAATTGTACTACATTTTTAAAATTTATTAATGAATTCAATATTTTTGTTAACGAAATGTAAATATGTAGTAGTAAATTAAATAAATAAATAAGTTTTTAGATAAATAAATCTTAAGAATGGAAAAAAATGAAGAAAATAATTAAATATTGTTCATTTGGTGTAATGAGTTGGAGATGATTTTCAGTTTGGTGCAAAATTGTTCAAAACTTACCTTAAATTTTGTTGCAGGGTTGGAGATGGTCTTATTAAGTCCGTTGGAATATGTTGCTTCTTCAGTTATTATATGTTTTACCTCTTTGATAACATTAGATAGGTATATTGACAAAGTTTTCCTCAGTTGGTTCCCTCTTACAATTAGGAGTGCAAATTGATTTTCTTCATGAATGTTCGATTTCATGTGAATTGATATATCTATGTATTAATTTGCAAAAGAACTTTTGTGTTTTGTGCAATTTCAGTAATGATTTAAGCAATTCCATTCGTCTTCTAAACTAGGTACTTGTTTGGAAAGCATTGGTGGAAGGACACAGAAAATTATAGTTTGTCTTCTTATTTATTTAATTTTTCAAGATTGACAATTTTTTTTTCTCTTCTATTGTCCGTGCAAAGAGCTAATAGGATTCTTGTTGTCTTCTGTCTGTTCATATTTGGTACAATTCTTTTTGTTTCAATTGGTTTTTGTTGTAGGATCTGTTTCTTGCGGGTTCAGACTTTGTGAATGGTTTAAATTGATACAACCTTTCCTTTTCCTGGAGGATTTTAATCCTGGTACTCTGTCCATTTAATGATAACAGTTATAGTGATATTGCAATTTTTGGTTACAATTCAGTGACAGTGGCTAAGCTAAGTTCATTATTGCATTTATTTTGCTCAGAATTATATTTTTTGCACTATTGTTGGTTAAATTTTTATTTTTGTATTTGGAAGAAATCATATTGGGTTGGTTGGATATTTTTCCCTGTGCACATAGACAAAGAAGTGCCTGACATTTTCAGTAGGGAAAAACATGAAAAGTACAGCCTGGTCAGTTTTCTTGTAACTTGTTTAGTCTTTGGGTTTGAAGATACTCCTGTTAGTGGAGTTGACTTCTGTCTTTATATGCCTTGGGATGGTAAGAGTATGCTTGTATTTCAACCATTATCTTTGGTTCTGCAATCTCTACCATAGAGCTATTCACATTTTATTGTGAATTTAACATTAATAAGCTCGAGTGCACTCCATAAGTTACTGAATATGCAACACTGTTGAGCCCAATATCAAGGCCGGTAGGAGGCAATTTTTGGCCATTGAATCTTCTAAGGGCACTAAGAGAAAGTCTAACTAAGGCTTTAGTCTTTTTTCCTTCCCATGAATGTAGTCCAGAGCTATTCATCTTGGTTACATTTTCTCAAATATTGTAAAAAGTTGCATATAAACAGCTTTTATCTATATATGAATGCATTGTACTGTGTTTGTAAATACATCTTGTGACTTCAGGTTTTGTGCAGTACTTGAACGTTGCATCTGGCATATGATTCTTGTAATATGTGCTTCTTTATGGTTTTATCCAAGATGTTTGTATGGGAGGTGTTGTAAAAGGGAAATTTGGTTACAGTTTCTGTGATCTCTTGTTTGGGTTGATTCTCTCTCTTTTCCCTTCGTAAAGCATGGAGTTTCTAGGCTATTATTCTGGGGTAAATAGATGGACTGGCTGCTGTCATTAGTATTATGTATATCTGATAAGTCTGTGCACCAGCTCGAGGTAAGGATCTACATGAAGTTGCATATTTTGCAGCTTAAGTATGTGTTGCGCTAGTTAATTTGTAAAGACTTATATGAATTTACACTTAACTTATTCGTAGTTTAGGTTCAACTTCCGAAGGAGTTATTTCCCATTTTAACTCTCTTGGGCTGGGTCAAATTCTAAGAGATCTTTTTGCAGTTCAACTACAATCATTTTGTGCCATGTCTCAAAAATCAGAACTCAGAAGTAAGCTATGTTCCTGCTTTCTGCCATATGTTCTTTTTACAATTGAAATGTTTTTGTTGTATTAGGGAGTGTTTGGACCTGTTAGATGTTCTAATTATTGAATGAATTACCGTCTCACCTCTCTAAATTGATATCCCAATTATTAATAATCTCTGACATTTGATAAAATTTCATGAAATGGACTGTATTCTGTAGGCATAATTTAATACAATATAATTGAGAAACATTAACTTCTTTTTCTTCATTAACACTATCGAGTGCTGTCTAATGCATACCCCTAAATTTTGTGATTGAACTATTTAGTTATTGAACTTGATGGGATGCATGCAATCCTTCTGTAGAAGGTGTCGTGATATCTTCTTCCTTGCTGTATGCTCTACGCATCCATATGGTGATATACAAATACTGGTTGAGGTTTTTGGTGTTCTCATTATTGTTACAGGAACTGTGCTTATCATCATTATTGTATTCTTAGATTTTATGTGAAGTGCTTTTGGGTTATTTCCTTCTACTTGATTCGACATATTGAGCAATCCCTCTATTGTGCTTATAGTGTAGCCTCAATTTATCGTTGTGGTAGTATTTTTATGCTATTTGTGCACTTGAGTTGTTTAATAACTCATTTGAAACTTCTGCAGATTCTATGTTTATGTTGGCTGCCTGCCTGCTTCAACATTGCTGAATACTGCATCCCTGATCTTGGTACTCGTGATTGATGGCCAATATAGCATCTTCCTTGTAAGGTGAGAAAAATTGCTGTTATTGTCATGGATAAAAATTACCATGGTAGAATATCAGCCCAATCTGATAACATAACTATAGGATTCTCTCGATATTGAAATGTGTGCGTGTTTTGTATAATATGCACTTGTACATATAAGACTTAATAGAAATGACATTGATAAGTCTCATTGTTAAGCAAAAAGAGTTACAAGAATTCGTCGAGGCCATCAAAGTCTGAAAACCCAAGAAAAGAACTGGACATCAAATTCCTTTCGAAAATAGTTCCTTCTATCATCTTGAGGAACCACATCAGCGTGCCAGGTTTCTGAAAACCCAAGAAAAGAGGATATTAGCCTTTACCAAATTACACCATTTCTAACTAAAAAGAAAGTTGAAAACTTGGGAGAAGTTTCGAATATGAAAAAGTACTCGGACTTTGATTCCACTTAGACTTTATACACTTCAATTCAAATAATTACTTAATTGATGGTATTTGTTTTAAGTTGATGACTGATATCACTAATTTTTTTTAACAATCTATCAAATATATTTTTGTTTATGAAATTCTCGTATCTCCATGAAATTTGTTTGTATAGAATGTAGCAGAATATTTTTGTTTCTATTCCTTCTAGTTGGATGTACAGAGACGGTGACGTTGAGGGAAGTGCTCCGTTTTGCCCAGTCGAATCTCCGTATAGTTGGATGTGATTCTTTTTGTACTGTGAAGAGTTTAGCCTCGGATTATCTATTCACGCCAAATGTAGCGCAGCTCCAAGATGTCGATAGGTTGCTACAAGATGTTGACGGTGTACCTTGTTACTTTGTTTTCTGAGAGGGAAATAGAATAGCCAACGAGCTATCGCATGTTTGGTTCAAATTTCTTGTATTTGGACGAATTGTATTCCTCATTTTATTTCACCTTTCGTTAATGATATTATTTTACTAGAAATTGATTTATGATCTGCAAAAGTTTAAGTTTATTTCAATTGAGTAAATGATTTTCAACTTTTCAATATTAATAGATTGTTCAGTTTGTCACGCCTCATTCAATGAGCTTCAAAGCATTGGTCACGTGGAAGTCATCTAACAAGTCAATTTAGGCCTGCATTCCACATCACTGTCCAACTTGGCCTAATTTAGGTCATCGGACATAGGTAGTCGATGTCATGCCTTACTTCAGTTGAGGTGCGATGTAGGGATCGATCCTTCATGACTTAGGCGAGGCGCTACAATCTGTTGTAGTGTAAATTCGAAGCGAGTAACCTTTAAATACATGAAGGTATCTTCTTGGTTCACCTCTTTCAAGAGATCTTTTGAATAAGATTTTCTATGATTGATTGATGTGACATCTCTATAGCAAACACCTTTCAGTTAACTTATCAGTTAACTTTTCAGATGTCAGAACTAGGCTATAAAGTAATTACTTTTTATAATCGTTAAATGTCCCTAAACATAGGACTACAAAAGAAACAACTAGGAGGAGATGCATCGGCCGTTAAGATAATGAATGCTACATGTCTTTCATCCAACGGTAACTACTTTACCTCTTCTATAAAAGCTCATTAGTTTCATTTGAAGAAAATGCAATAATACACCCTCAATAGTATTATTATTCACTCTTATGTTCTCTGTAAAACCCGTTCTTGTACACATAATTGTACACGTCTCCCATTTATCCCACACTCAAATATATAAGTATGTTGACTTGAGCGTCAAATGCTTGTGGCCGCCTCATCCACCATTGGAGAAGGTAACACGATTGTCCAGTGCATGAGTTTTACGTGTAGATAGGAATAGAGTCGAAATCTGTTGGTCACGTCACTAATTAGAAATCGAGGTCAACACCATTCATGTTTATTACTGTCACATACACTATACTGACTTAGCCTTCAATTTAGAAAAAAGACGTTTGATATGGAAAAAAAGAAAAACATGAAAATTAATATGAAAATACGAGGCCTTAGCATAACATTCTGTCCCAACACGCCATTGCTATTTAAAATTCTTGAACAAATAAATACCATTCAAAGGAGGTTTCTAGTCAAGTATTTCGTCTTAAAAACGACCAAAATAGATGGACTTTTTTATTTTTTACTGCAGAATTTTCCTCACGCTTTTATAAAATATTTATAAATATTTTTTTTAAAAGTTATATAACTTTTTAATCACATATTTCACGTTATCCTGATTTCGACATGTTTATGAACATTTGCCAAACATAATATTAAAAGGTTGTGCTATGTGTACACAATGGAGTACACAAAGTTTCACTCCACTCACATGGAGGGGGGCCCGCACACAATAAAATATTTGTGGACCCCCTTTCATGTGAGGGAGGTGTAAAACTTTGTGTACACCACAAGGTGTACACATAGCATTTTCCAATATTAAAACATATTCGTGTAAGCCTTTCCTTGTGCCTTTCTAAAATTATTTTTATCCGTCTTTTAGTGCAGAAATGTGGCATTTTATTAGGGGGGTGTTTGTTTTTGATTTTTTGATTTTACAGTAAATCAATTCTCATTTTCAATCACACATTTTTCAATAAAATAATATTTTTCATCACATCAATAATTTTTTCTTCTTTTTCAACCACACATTTCCCATCATATCACTATTCCAAAATCAATTCTTCTCCCAAAAATCCCTATCAAACAAGTACTAATGTACATTCTTTACTTTCTATTTTCTCATCAAACTTTCTTTAAAACCTATTAAGTAAAAGCATCTAGTAACCGAAAAATTCTTTTTTGAGTCATATTGGTTTTGTGTTTTATAAATTTTCGAAGAGTTCTTAGAACCATGTTTCATTATTCAGTTAGTTGGTCGTCGCAACATCAAAAATTGAAATCCTCGAGTACTTACTAGTGTCCAATGCATCCAAGACTTTTAGGAATTTTCTTGAAAGAACTATTGGGAATTTACTTAACATGCACAACGAAAAATAAAACTGAAAATATTCAAGAATTTAGAAAAGAAAATGAAATTCAACAACCGACAACCTTTGTTGCAACACCTTTTATTAATGGCAAATTCGAGATATAGATTAAATTATTAGAGGCATCTATGATGGACCATTGAAAATATTGATAAAATATTTATTAGTCTCGTAACAATATAAAAAGATTGGGATATACTTTGCTAAGTGTAAATGGAACGATTTTCCAATAATGAGTGCTAGAGAAAAGATCTCTGCCTTTTAGATTTCAACTTTTCAATATTGGATTATACTACTTCGGCGGCTGGTCAAAGGAGATTTGTTGTTTATTATTTTCACAAAAGACCAAAATGGACGGATTTTTTTTTATTCTTTTTTATGCATTGTGAAAATTAAATAATTTTTTATTCACGTAATTCGTCAAACCCACAGTTAATACCAACTTATCCATTTGTTAATTTTTATATAATATTAAATTGTATTTTAGTAGGAAGATTTTTTAAATTATTTTGCTTTATCCGTCTTCTCTGTCTTCTAGTGTGATCGTTGTAAATACTTTCTATTTTTTCAATAAAATTTTCTTAAAACCTATCGAGTAAAAGCATGTAGTAGCCGTAAAATGCCTAAGGTGAAGTTTTCTTTTAGGGCCCATTTGATAAGTAAAGATAGAAATGAATTACAATTTCATACTAGTTGGAAAATAAAAACTCACCGAACCCATATGAATTCGTTTTCCATGAAAACAAAGAAAATGCAGCTTAAAGTGGTTGTACCTTGGAATTCGATTTTTATTTTCACGTTGCAATCAAACGGCCAAAGTTGAATTCATAGAATTTTTATTTCCTCGAATGTGATATTTTCCATAGAATTCGTTACAATCAAACAAGGAAGAGTTTTATTGATTTTATGTTTTATAAATGTTCAAAGTGTTCTTAACTTGCGTTCTTCAAATAACGAGATATCGATCTCAATTATCTCATTCATTGATACTTTTCTAATGTTGAAACCATGTTTCATACAAAATTCTGTTGATAAATTTATTTTTCACATTTGTGTATTCTAAACCATACTTTTGTGTATTTATTCTATCGAATTAATTAATTATGCAATTTAATAATATTACGAAATGTTTTTTAATGTTAACTTATCTATATAAAACTTTCGTTTTAATATTTTCAGGAGCGGATTTATAGTGGATGCAGAGGGGTTACGTGCCCTCATACTAAATTTTAAATCTAAGATTTTGAACAATATTTTTCAAAATTTTTGCACAAAATTTTTTAAAAATTCCTAAATAGTTTTCAATTTTGTCCCACAAATCTACAACCACCAAAATTTTAGACCTTCAATTCTTGAAAATAACTCTTTAGTTTAGGGAAAATCTATGCAGGCCCTACATTTTCAATTCCTTCCTACGCAATTAGTAAAATAGAGAATGATATAATATTCTCTACGGTAGTAGTCAAAAATGACCACCCGCCAAAGAAGCCTTCCATTCAATATAGTAATAGACTAATAGTCACCCGTGCCGTTCATCTTCAATATAAATACAGGTACTTCTTTGGTATATGATCAGCATCATCAACTTGAGCTATATTCTCTGTAGTTTCAACATAAATTCTTCTTCTGCTAATTACATAACTATTTCTTATTCGTCACCTTCTTCCTTTTACCAGAAGATAATCAAAAATGGCCTCGACTCTTGCTGAAAGTGCTAGCAATTTGTGCAAAAAGGAGATTGTTCGTCCAGTCGCAAACTTCTCTCCCAGCCTATGGGGTGAGCAGTTTATCAATTTCGCCTTTGAAAATGAGGTAGATATCAGTCTCTTTTTTTCCTTATATATTATGGAATCCTTTTCATTTTTAAATTATATACTGTTCTTATGTACATTAAAGAAGTGAAAACTGGCTTGGCTTGATTATAACATGTTGCTCTTGTGGAATCATACAGTTAGCAGAAAATTATGCCAAGGAGATTGAAGGGTTAAAGAAGGAAGTGAGCAGCATGCTAACAGCTACTGGAAAAGATATGGTGGAGACAATGAATTTGATCGACACACTTGAGCGCTTGGGTGTTTCATATCATTTTGAAAACGAGATTGAAGAACTATTGGAACGTTTCTTTAATCTCAACATAAATTATGCAGATGAAGCCTACGACTTGTACACTGTTGCACTTCATTTTCGTTTATTCAGACAACATGGCTACCGTATATCTAGTGATATCTTTAAGAAATTCATAGAAGAGAATGGAAAATTCAAAGACACTATCAAGAGTGATGCAAGGGGATTGCTGAGCTTATATGAAGCTGCATATTTAAGAGTGCATGGAGAAGATATACTAGAAGATGCTCTTGCTTTTACAACAGATAACCTGAAATCCATGGCACCAAATCTAAGCTCTACCCATGGGAAACAAGTAGCTCATGCCCTTGAGCAATGCATCCACTTTGGTAATCCAAGAATTGAGGCGCGTAACTTTATCTCCATCTACCAAGAAGATGAGTCCAAGAATGAAATGCTGCTGAGGTTTGCCAAATTAGACTATAATTCATTGCAAATGTTGCATAAAAAGGAGCTCTATGAAGTTTCAAGGTAATGTTCTTGACAGGTGCATAAAATAGCTCTATGTATGCGTGTGTACATTAATTAATAATATGCATTGCTTATATATATATATTGCAGGTGGTGGAAGGATTTGGACCTTGTTTCTAAGCTTCCTTACGCTAGAGACAGAGTGGTAGAATGTTTTTTTTGGGCTATGGGAGTTTATCACGAACCTCAATATTCAGTTGCTCGAATCATGCTCACCAAGACCATTGCAATGACGTCAATAATAGATGATACATATGACGCCTATGGTACAGTCGAAGAACTTGAAATTTTTACAGAGGCCATTATGAGGTACATATTTCTTTCACGATAGTATTACAAAATAGTTTCTTAAAAGTAATCAACCATTTATTCATGACCTTACATCATGAGACTTTCTTGTTGTTTCAGGTGGGATATTAACGAAATTTATCGGCTTCCAGAGTACATAAAACCATTTTATAGCGCTCTTCTAAATCTTTACGAGCAATTTGATGAAGAACTATCAAAAGAAGGAAGATCTTATGCGGTCCATTATGCAAAAGAAGCCGTAAGTACCACTTTCTATGATTAGTGCGCTACTATTAATTTCTTAATCTTCTAGCATTTTATTACTTTTATGCTTAATTTATCCTCCTCAAGTTACTTAAATGCGTACTAATTTGAATGCAGTTGAAAGAACTTGTGAGGACATACCATGTGGAAGCCAAGTGGTTCATTGAAGGATACTTGCCACCGTTTTCCGAGTACATGAGCAATGCCTTAATCACATGCACTTATGTTTACCACACAACTACATCCTTGCTTGGGATCAAATCAATCACAGAGGAAGAATTTGAGTGGCTCAGCAATAAACCTAAAATGCTTGTTGCCAGCCTCATAATATGTCGACTCGTTGATGACATTGCTACCTATGAGGTATGAACTGCACTCAAAGTTTGTTAGAAGGAAAAATTAGTTCTACAAATAAGCATTCCACTTATCTATAATTGAATTCTTTAAATTTTGTCTTATTGAAGGTTGAGAAGGAAAGAGGCCAAATTGCTACCGGCATCGAATCATACATGAAGGAGAATGGTGTTCCTAAAGAAGTGGCCGTCGATAATTTTTTTGAAATGGTTACAAATGCGTGGAAGGATATCAATGAAGAGTGTCTTCGACCAACTTCCTCTCCAAGAGAAATTTTGATGCGAATTCTCAACCTTGAACGCATTATAGATGTCACTTATAAAGGCAATGAAGATGGATACACACAACCACAAAAAGTTCTGAAACCCCACATCATTTCTTTGTTTATTGATCCCGTTGAGGTCTAATATTATTCTTGAACGAGTTGGAGACAAATTGATGTAATCAAACATGATTTTTTTGCCTTAATATATAATTACATATTTATTTACTTCCCTCGAGATAAAGCGAATTCCTTCAAATAAGTTGTAGACTTTTGTACATTACTTAGTTTACTAATCATATGTAATATGTCAAGATATCCATCTTAGGGCCTGTTTGGTATGGATTTTGATTTTCTATAGTAAATCAATTCTCATTTTCAACCACACATTTTTCAATAAAATAATATTTTCCATCACATCAATAATTTTTTCTTCTTTTTCAACCACACATTTCCCATCATATCACTATTCAAAAATCAATTCTTCCTCCAAAAATCCATACCAAACAGGCTCTTAATAATATATGTACTTTTGCAAATTCCACGTTTTAAAATTTTTGCTTGTTGGCTACTTCAAATTTTATATTTATCATTAGATTACAATTTTGAGCCTAAAGACGAGAGTATAATTAGGCCTTGTATGGGAGGGATTAAAATCGGATTAAAATTCAAAATATAGTCGTTATTGTTGACTTTTATTAGACGAGTGGGACCCAATAACGGCCATATTTTCAATTTTAATTGGCTTTTAATCCCTCCCGAACGGGGCCTTAATATTATCTTTCTTGCGGTTCTCTATAAATTAATTTCTTCCTTGAAGCTTAAAAATTTCGAACTCCCAATTTCAACATATGTTGGACCAAATCAGCACGAAAATTTTGAAAGTTCTTATTGAAAATATTCGAAAGTTTTAGAAAACAAATAATAAAATATTCGAAATATTGATTAAATTGTCAGATGCATCTATGACGAGCAATACTTTTAGGCCCTTGAAAATATGGATAAAATATTTATTAGACTCGTAACCGTATAAAAAAAAAATCTATACTTTACTAGGATTAAATGAAACGATTTCCCATTAATGAGTCACTGGCGAAGAGTGTTATCAAGTGAATTTGTGCCTTGAGACGTGAGTGGTGTAAAAATGCATATTTTTTGACTAATTAAACTTTATCAGTTCCGTTCTCCTGCGCATGGTGCGCTGGAGAAGCTTATACGCTTTGCCTTGTTTTTGGCAAGGCAAAGCTGCCAACTTTTACAATTTTTTTTTTATATATACAATCATGTTTGGTATCGAATGAAATCTAAAATTTAATTTAAATCAAAGTTAACAATTAATTTTAATAACATATTTCATGAAATCCATAAATGTTTAACTTTTATCAAAATTTACTAAAAATTTGATTTTAATCTCCACCAAACGGGGGAAAAATCAAAATAAATTTGAATTTCGATAATATACGTAAATTTTAAAAATTCCCCGACGATCGTACGCTAATTGAATCTACAAATCACTTATATCATTTCGAAACTTATTTCAAGAACTACATTATGGGTACATCGAATAGTCCAAACAGATATCGAAAATAGTTAAGAATACGTCAAACGTGAATCTTAAAAAAGACGTCCAATCTCAAAATTTAAAAATTGGACGTCTTTTTTAAGATGCACGTTTGACGTATTCTTAACTATTTTCGATATTTGTTTGGATTATTCGATATGTCCATAATATAGTTCTTGAAATAAGTTTCAAAATGACATAAGTAATTTGTAGATTCGATTAGCGTATGATCGTCGGAGAATTTTTAAATTTTACGTCCAATTATTAGACGTCTTTTTTAAGACTCACGTTTGACGTATTCTTAACTATTTTCGATATCTGTTTGGACTATTCGATATGCCCATAATGTAGTTCTTGAAATAAGTTTCGAAATGATATAAGTGATTTGTAGATTCGATTAGCGTACGATCGTCGGAGAATTTTTAAAATTTACGTATATTATCGAAATTCAAATTTATTTTGATTTTCCCCCGTTTGGTGGAGATTAAAATCAAATTTTTAGTAAATTTTGATAGAAGTTAAACATTTATGGATTTCATGAAATATTTTATTAAAATTAATTGTTAACTTTGATTTAGATTAAAATTTAGATTTCATTCGATACCAAACATGATTGTATAAAAAAAGATTAACAAAAGACCAAAAAAAAAAATGTAAAAGTCGTCAGCTTTGCCTTGCCTTTTGGCAAGGCAAAGCGTATAAGCTTCTCCTGCGCGCCATGCGCAGGAGAACGGAACTGTAAACTTTATTATCTGAATAATGTTATTTGTATATCATAGTTTATAGATTGATGTATAGAATGATGACATGGAAGAGAGATGAAGAGAAAAATGAAAAGAAAATGCAAGAAAGTTAGAATTTAGTTAATACAATCCACATCATCATTATATACAACAATCTTTGGGCTTGGAAATAAAAAAAAAATATTCGTAGAGTTGCAAACTATCTACGTCGAGTCCGAGCCTCATCCTTCGGTCTTCCTCCAATTTTACTAAAGAGTAATGCTAGTAATAATCTTAAATTTTTTATGGTTGTGATGAGGAGGAAGAGCTTGACAATGACATCTTACCATCTATGAGAGTGAATAGAAATTCTCGAATTGAAATAAGGGAGCCCGATAAAAATGATTTTGTATTGGATGACACGAAAGATAACTTGGATGAAGAAGAGGAGATTGAATTGGAATTCGATAAAAAGTTAGACAAGATTTAGGATTTTTTAAGTCGATGTAAGTGTCTAATCTAATTGTAGTATTTATGATTTTGAACAATATGTTATTATTGAAAATTTGAAGAATGTGTATAAAATTCAAGTAATTGTAGTATTAATGATTTTGAGAATATGTTCTTTTTTTTTTGAAAATTTGAATGATATATATAAAGTGTAAATAATGCATTATTTTATTTATTTATTAGTTTAGAGTATTTAAAATAATATTAAAAATTCAGAAACGCATAATTACGCATATGCTTGTAATACTTGATATTCGACCTAAATATATTGTCATGCATTACGCATTTTTGAACCTTAGCAAAGATACATACCTTATTGCGAGAACATAGCTATCACATTGTCCTACATATTGAGCAAGTATGATAGAGACGTTCAAATATTTGTCATTCGGATCCCGCAATTTATTTTGCTATTACTGAAGCTGAGCGTACGTCTTGACTTCGTAAAATAAGTAACAAAAGAACATCAAAAAACATGGAGAGATCAAAAATGGAGATAAAATTTGTGAACCTTTTCTAGAGAAAAAGTGTGAGAGGAGTTTTTTTTCATTACAATTGAGGTTACTAATCTAGGGAGAGCCGGATAAAAGGGTTGAGTTTTTCTACTGTTGTGAAGGGCGTAGGTTATTGAGATTATTGTTTTCTTGAAGGTATGGAAAAGAGAAGCATTCTTAAAGAGTTTTTAATCGCACAATTAGGCATGTACCAAATATAGCATTAAATAAATATATTTTCCTTTCAGGTGCTCATATTGCATCCTGCACTAATTGCATGATGTTCGAAAAGTTTCAGGTCTTGAACTTGAAGGAGGACTGGTACAGGCAGAGGGTAGCTGGCAAGAGGGTGGTGGTGATGCTTGGTGGGCGTCATATTTCTTGGAACAAGCGGGGTGACAAAGCACAAGAATTGGTGGCAATTGCAGGAGGATTACGAACGTGTATATGCTGAGAATTGGCGGCAATTTATGTGAGTCATTTGCAAGGCATCCCCGTAGCAATCGTGGGATTCCTTGGCCAGGGTCGAGTGAGTATGTACTGACAACGGCACTAGTTTCTGGAATTTTGTAATGTCAATTTTCAAGTCTCTCTGCCATCAACTTCTTACGACTCTTCGCCACGATTTTTCACTTCATGCTCCTCCTTTTTACTATTTTCCACATTTCCATTGTGATTTTAACCTCCAATCATCACTTTTTCACAAAAGGCATTAGCTTTTCCACCAACACACCCCCATAGTACTATTTTCACCTTGAATGATCGTCTTTTTCTGAAATTTAATATTTTTAACATTTTAAAACCTTCGCCACGAATTGTTTCATGTCACTAGATATATCTATAGCTACTTCTTCATCATTTTTCGCGTTACATTCACCATTGGATACAATCTCGTCCCTCTTAAGCACCATGGTTGGGCCAAATGGAACCCACGTCTTCTCTCTATTTTTCCCATCATTATAATTGTTCTCCTGGGTACACCCCAATGACACGAACGAGCATAGATACTGGCCCTTCTCCACTACAATAGTCACCACGTGGAACCTTTTTCTACACTTCACGTTCTCGCACATCAAACGACAGTCTTTGAAAATAATGTCATTCTCGTAAACATAATAAAAGTAGAGGGATATGGTCCAGAAAGTACAACCATGAGGCCGTATTTTTCCTCGACTCTTCATCAAACTGAACTCTCTGTTGGAAATGGGTCAAGTTTGACCAATAATTCAGGTGGGACCCAGTATCCGTTTTCTGCGGGTCAATGGTCAAACGCATTCTACTCCGCGAGTAGATATTTGAGATATATTTAATATCACAAAACCATTTCCGGATAAATGAGAAATTAATGCTAGAAGTTGGCAACTTGAAAGTAAAAATTCTGGAATTTAAAATCAAGTGTGGGAACTTAATCCCACGTAGGAAGTTGAAAGAATTTTGAACCAATTTATATACCTCAAGTTTGGATATGGGTTTGGGCCCCAAGGGTACCAATAGTTTTTGAAAGGGGGAAGTTTTAGACAATGTCTAGACTAGTCCAAAACCCACACGCGCGCCGCCGCCGGCGGACCGGCCGGCCGGCACGAGCACAAGTCGGGGGTCGTGGTTGGTTCCTATATTCTTTTTGGACAAAATAAATTAAAATTGTTTATTTAATTTATTTTTATTTTCGAAAATTGATTAAGTGAAAAGGTGTGGCTTTTCTAATCTATTCGAAACTGTTTGGACTAAAACAGACACAAACCAATAGTTGTGTCTATTCAGGAATAACTTTCAAAGAGTTGCAACTCTTGGCCTGCAGTTTTTGGAAATCTATAAATAGGACACCTGGTTTCCGAATTTCATTCGTTCAAAAATCATAATTCTCTTGTTTTGCATTCTGTATAACTAAAATATTTTTTCCGTTCATTGAGAGAGTACGAAACGTTTTCTGGTTCGCTGGAGTGCTTCTACACCGCAAGTGAAAGATTGTTGTATCTTGGGAGACAATTGGCGTCAGCTGTAAGCACCGTAGCAGGCCAAAATCGTCTTAAGGAAATAGAGTCGAACTCTAGCCTCAATCTACTGTTTTCTGCTATTTTGTTTAGCGTTTATTCGATTTGCCATTTCCTTCTCTTCATTTTAATTTTGTTATATAAGTCGCATGCTATATAATATTTCTAACAATCTCTTACATTGAGGTTTCACCCTCACTACTAGGGTTCTTTCTATGATACAGTAGGGTGAAGTGTGTGCGTGTTTTGTGCAAAATGTGTGCTTTTGTACAAGACATCTCAAGAGATGAAGCGTGTGTTTTGTTCATGTGTACAAGACAGATCAACCTCGCAACAGGTGGAAGAAGAATTATTCCTTCAAGAAATTATCCTTCTTTTAAATTTTGATGATGAGAGATGTTCCTAGAATTAGTGGAATATTTAAAGATAAAAAGGGTGTTAAAAGTATTTAAAAAATTTCTCTTTAAAAATAGAATATCTTGAATGAATTAAACTTCTTTGCTAGAAAAATATTGACATCCTTTTGACTTATGCTCACATGAGAGTGGGGTTGTGGGACCCCTGCGAGACCCCTGCAAATGAAAAAGGCAAAAAAAATCCTACCCCCATTGTGAGATGTCTATAAAGAAGGGTGGCATAGCATAATTGCTCGAGTATGCTCTAAGTGAACATGTTTGGCTCTTATTCTATGAGCGCCGAAAGACTTTATTATTAATTTCTAGTGCAGAAATTCCATGAAGTGGCGGGCAATCAGAGGTTCTATTCACATCTCTATTGCTAAGGTGATTTTGCCCCTTGGGATGATGCTATCTCTCTATCTATTCTTCTCATTATGATCACTCTATTTTCTGTTTCTGATGCCCAGAACCACCATCACAACCGAAAGCATTTATGCTTATTGGAAAGTTCGAATGAGAGCTTTCCTTAAAGCATTAGATGAGTGTATTTGGATGAATGTTCAAATTAGGTGGACAATGCAAAGCACGTGCCATGATATAATTGACTACGTAATAGCGTATGTATAAAAAAAAATATTTATGTTAAACATTAGTTACATAAAATTTTCTTATAAGTTGTTAAATATTTCGCGGCAACATTAAATGTGGAGATGAAAAAAATCACACGTACAATTATTGAAGAAATCGAGGCTCACCTTCCACCACAACATCAGTTATCCAAAAATGTCTTCTTACGAATCCCCGATAGAATAGTCATTGTCAATTACTTCATAAACCCCTAATCAATTTTTAAACAAAAGAACAAGAAAAAAACTCAAAATAAATAACTAATAAACCCAAAGAAATTGAAAAAAAAATTAATCAAACGTTAAAAAAAAAAAGCTTAGTCGAGCCGAGCCATAAAGCCATTTTCATATTTTAACTTAATCGACAATATATTTATTATTATCACATTTTAATTTTTTTTTTTAAATTTTGAAATCGATCCAAATGGATATTCATATCGTGAAATATCGAATCAAACGAAAAATTGTAGGAAAATAAAGTTTAAAAAAAAAAAGACATTGGAATGCGGTTGGGATTGAAAAGAAATATAAACAATCACGACTTTACGTTTCACAATTAATGTAAAATTATTTTGATATTTAAAATTTATTGATCATATATTTATCATGGCCACACTTCAACATTTTCAACAAATTTTAAATCACTTAAAACGAATATCTGTAACTTAAAATACTGAATAAAACGTAAAAAAAAAAAAAAAAAAAGTTAGCTGAGCCATAAAGCCATTTGGCTCGACTGTAAACAAAACTAACCAAAAAAAAAAATTAGTCGAGCCATAAAGCCGTTTGGCTCAGCTCGGCTAACGACTTATGAACAGTAAAGAAAGAAGTGCCTTTTTTTTTTAGGTTACGCACCATCATGAGTGCCCACACCTACCCACCCCTAGGCCTTGGTGTAGGAGGTAAAATCGAAGGAAGTGCCTCTTTTATTTATGGTAGAGGTAGACATAGACAATCAATCCAGCTCTCAGCCTGCACATAAAGGGCAGAAGACGATAAAAACAATTCGATTACACACTACATATTGGAATTAAATTCTCACTCACCTTGGGGATGTTAAAAATTGTTTTATTTTTGACATAATTTTGAGTGGGAGCTCAAAATCGTACATTCACATGCTCAAAATGATACTCGAAAGAAAAGAAATTAGGAGGTGTTTGATAGAGATTAAAATTAGATTTTTTGTGGATTGTGATAGAAGTTTTTGAAATGTGTGATTGAAAAGATGTGAGACCATTGAAAGATATGGTTAATATTGATTGTTTGATTTTGACTTAAATTAAAATCAGATTTTAATCCGGCTCATACAGGGCCTAGAACTCAAAGAGCATCTCTCACATAGGAACCTGATACATGGTGAGGCGGAGTTCGAATTGTGCTCTATATTCCTGTAATGACCCCGCTTAACAAGGGAAAATTAGACTCACTACTCTAAAAAAGAAATCAATTAGATTAATGCACTTAACATAAATTTAAACCTCTAATCACAGTAATTTATACGTCCCAAAACCCACTCCATTCAATTACGTACACACAAAGACTCGGCTTCGCTCACCATTTTTTCAAATTTTTCATCAACATCATCCCCCTTTTTTTCCAAATTTCAGTGGGCTTTGAAGAGTAATTATATTCCAACATCATTCATCCACGAATTCACACTTCCATCCATAAAAATTTCAAGAAATCAAAGGTAAATTGGCTCAACTTTATGGGTTTCGAAATTTTTCTTCTTTGTCTTAAGATTCTTGCTCATAGTTGGAATTTCTTGAGTTTTGTTGGGAGTATGGGCATAGTTGATGTTGGTTTTGTAGATTGATTGTAGAATATTTAAATTTAGTATAGAATTATGAGAAAATTTTACTCCTTTTAATTACTGTGCAAATCAAGTGTTCGATTAATTGTTTCAAATGCATTTTTGTGTGAATTATGCCATGAGTTTTGTATCTCAAGGATGCCCAGAGTCTGGTAGATTGTGGAATCGATAAAAATTCGACTGTCCAAGTTTTTGTCCATATACCTATCAATCTGTTTATTAAAATGCCGACTGCTAAGAAAACAATTACTGTTGAAGCAAAGCCTAGTGATACCATCCAGAACATCAAAACTCATATCAGGGAGAAAGAATGCGTCTGTTCAGATCAGTTCACATTGATTTCTACTGGAAAGCCACTTGATGATAATCAGACTGTAAAATGCCTCAACATTCGAGGTGGTTCGACCCTTCATATGTTGTTGAATCCAAAAGACATGTTGCTAATTTCTGTAAAAATGCAAACTTGAGAGATTATGAAGTTAGACGTTAAGCTCTTGCACACAATTTGCAACGTCAAAGCAATACTTGAGAGCATGGTTGGTTCATCTCTTAATGATATGGTACTAACATATGCTGGAAAGCAACTGGAGCATATTCATGCCTTCGTTCCCCCATATGTCCCATGCGTCCCTATTTGAGTCCCTACTTTCAGTCCCAAATTTCTGCTTATTGCTTATTTAGTATTGCTATATCATATATGAGTAACTAATGGTCGTTCAGCCATGTTGACTTGTTATGAGGAGAAGCAAGGAGGCCATTTGTAGAAACTACTTATGCTTTGTAGGATTTTTTTGGGTTATGAATTATATTTGCGTTCTTATATTTCACAACTTATTTTCTATTTTGCGTACAATTAATGTTATGGATCTAAAGGGAGAAA
The DNA here is from genome assembly GCA_035079005.1 of Fraxinus americana. Classification (NCBI taxonomy): domain Eukaryota; kingdom Viridiplantae; phylum Streptophyta; class Magnoliopsida; order Lamiales; family Oleaceae; genus Fraxinus; species Fraxinus americana. The sequence goes on along the minus strand of CM068706.1, from coordinate 8,549,488 downwards.
TATTTGTTTTCCATTTTTCGCCTCGTGTTCTTGATTGCTAACTAGCTACTGCTTTTTTTAAGTTATGTCACTTTTTTGAGTTTCAATCACTTTTTATAATGTTTCACTATTTTCTATTACTTTTTTGGTTTTTTTGTCACTTTTTTTATTAACAAAATCACTTTTTATAAAAGTGAGATTGTGTCACACTATCACTTACTTAATTTTATGCATTACCATCCATGGATGTCAAAGTTGCCCGCCAATTTTATAAAAGTGACATTGTGTCACTTTTTTAAATTGTCTCTTTTTTTAGTTTTTTGTCACATTTTAAGTTTTTGTCACTTTTTAAGAAGATAATAAAAATAAAATAATGTTATTTTTTTTAACATAATCAGCATGTGGATTGGCCTGGACATATTTATTATTTTAAGAACATGATTACTGGTGCTACACAAATGGATTGTGTTATTTTTGTATTTGTCACTTTTTTGAGTTTGTATCACTTTTTGAAAGCGCGTCACTTTTTTTTTAGTTTTGTCACTTTTTTTGAGTTGTGTCACTTGTTTATAAAAAAAGTGACATTGTGTCACTTTTTCATTTTACACAGTATTTTTTACTTACTAAAAACCTTTCATGTGATTTTTCAAAACATCCATAATTTTAAGGGTATTTTTGTAAATACCCCGCTTAACAATGAAGACTTCTTCAATCCAAGAAGAAGAAGAATGTCTGTAATTTGAAGATAGTAACATATAGGGGTGTCCAAAAGTCCCGAACCGAACCGGACCGAACCGAACCGAATCGGACCGAACCGAGCGGTTCTTCATAAATTAAATATCCGAACGGGTACCCGAATCGAGAACCGATGGGTTTGGGTCGGATCTCGGGTCTAGACCAAGAACCGAAGAACCGAACAAGAACCGAAACTAAATAATTTTTTTATTTTTTATATTGAATTAATTAAATTATTTTATTTTTTTCCTATACAAATTAGCAAATTAATTGAATAAATTAGATTATTTCATAATTTTAATTTTTAAGTCCAAATCATTTTAAAATCCATTAGCCCATTTTAATTTGAAGCAAATGAATATACTTTATATAATTTTGCTGTAATATTAATATCTACTTTTTGGTATTTGTATGCATTGAATTAATCTTATTGGACGGCTAGTTTTGTATATTTTTTTGAATTGGGCTACGTTAATTTGTAAAAGTTACGAATGAAATGTTATTAATTGTATTTATGTAGTGTTACTGAAAATATTAAAAAATTTAATTATGGTACGGAACCGAACGGAACCGAACCCGAACGGTTCCATAATTATATTTGGACCCGACGGGTCCATTTATTAAATACCCGAAAGTTTTGGGTCGGTTCGGGTATCTTCAGAACCGAACCGAACCGACCCATGGACAGCCCTAGTAACATAGGCTTCAAGCCTATGGTCAAATGCCAAGTTAAACAAGGGCCATCGATCAATCTCCGTTGGATGGTTAAGCAATAATCAACTATTAGCACGATTAAAGAAAGTACATTGATTTGTCATTTATTCAGGTTTTTTTCCATCTCATAGAAGTCGAAGAGTTCTGAGCTGCTCATAATGTTCGGTGGGGAGAGACGGGGGACGCCAATCAGATCCAGTCGCATCGTCAACATGCTCCACAACATATACCTACCAAAGTAGACAAGATGGATGAATGTTGATTGTAAGGCAAACATATGAAGCATTCTTAAACTTATCAGCAAAGATATTCAATCCTAACAATGAAGCAAATATCTCATTCTTTAGGTCAACCTGAGTTCATATTTTCATAAGAATTATTCTAGACGACCCGCATGGATGACCATGGGGATGACCGCCTCACAACCGAGGCGAGGGTCCCACCCGAATAAAATAATCCCGACCCCCCATGTGTGTGTGCGGTCACCAGCGCGGTCATCCCCACGGTTCCTGTAGCATGGCTCTTTTCATAATGTATGTCACCCTGAGTGCATATTAGTATGAACTTAAAATAATTTTACAAGATAAATGGAGAAAAATAGCCTGCCAATCTACGTACAAACAGCAGGGATAGTACGAAGACTGTAGGTGCCAGACAAACAATGTGCATCTCCTGACAACCCAAAATATTGTGTTATACAACCTATTTCCTTATAGAAGTACATAACATTTTTATGCTGCGACATGAAAGTACCAAATCTAGAACTAATTTGCAGATTTTCACTAAATTATTATATTAAGGTGGAAAATGTTCGAATACAAGTGAATACAGAATGCAAAACTGACTCACTTTCGTTAGCATTCTTTTTGCAAGTATGTGGTAGTGCCGTTGCCAAATCCTTTGTCCAACCATTGTGGCCACCAACACACTGAAGAATATACCGAATACAACAAACAGTAGCAGCACAACTAAAGCCGCCGTAATTAAAAATGGCAACCCAGATTCACCATCACCTCGCGGGCAACAACATTCACCAGTTGTATTAGAACAAGCATCGATGCATCTGGTACAATCATTCGAGAAAAGTGGGGCGTCGCACATACGGCAATCACCACACAACAAATGAACGAAGCTGAATGTGTCATAGTTGAAGCATCAAGATTCATGTGATGAAAGCAGAAAGTCGTATCTATAGAATCAGGAAAAAAAATTGTCTCGACTCCCAAACAAGTAATCTAAATTTATTAACATAATTTTCAGTGAAGTATGCATGCAGTTTTGAACACACCTAGGAAACAAGAAGAAAAAGATTCTCAAAAAGAAAGCGTCATAAGATGCAACTTCACACTGTTCTTTCTTTTACATTTTTCTCATTGTATTTCTGTGTTTTTCTTCTCTCTCTTTGACATTGATTTTCTTTACTTCTAAAGTCAGAGCAAGCAAAATTCTTAAACATATAGTCAGTTGTTTCATTAGTTTGAGGCATAAGTCTCACCTCACATGGGTAAAACATCTCGATACCCTATTTAGCCTTTCTAACTCAATCCAGGTTTAAATGCTTATATCAACAGTCATTATGTTAATTTTTCCGATGGTGAAGAAATGGCATTTGTCATGCTCGACATTCAGAGATTCATCTGTTAATGATGAGAGGCAAATAGTTAATATGGTAGAACGTGGTTTGATTCTTCAGCCAAACATTGACCAAAAAAGGAAACATTTTTTCTTAACAGTTAGAAAAGGAGATGTAAAATGAACTCTCCAGATACTGCAAGGATGAGACAAAATGAATACCATGGGAAAAACCAACTGTACAATACAATGACAATAATACAATATATTATATATTAATTGGGAAGAGTATCTCCTATCCGATACCAGAGTTATCATGAGTCATAAAAGAGACTGTATACCTGTGGTCACAACAACAAATACACGATTCTTGACATTGTTGATCTAGATTGTCGAACACACTTGCGTGATTACACATTATGAAGCAGCCAGATAAGCCCAGCAAAGCAAAAAACAACAGTGCCCCTGCATAGATAATAAAGTAAGATGGAGTTAACATCATTAGGGCCAAATCTGCACGTCTACACATAAACTGGTATGAGGTCCAAATATGGATTCATGAGAAACAAGAAGGCATTATATAGGTTATTTGAGATCTATTACAAGATTTTGAAATAATCTTCAAGTTATATAATATAGGAGTAGTTAATTGAGAAATTATAGAATTTCCTTTAACTAGTAATTTTCTCATTTTGGACATTCGATTTTGTTCAGATCATTGATAAACGGAATTTAGACTTGCCATTTCTGCATTCCGATTGGGATTTAGTTTCCTTCCCAAATTCAGTTTCTATTTTAACTCGACATTGAATGTTTCTTCTCACCAAATCCTGTATATCTATCAAGGGTTACGGCAGAGTAGAAGAGGTCAAGAGGCACCACTGACTTGTTAAAAAACAGTTGCATACATGTAACGGGACAAGAAGAGTTTGGCTTTGTTCATCAAATGACACCACTAAAAACAGTCGTTGAACATAGACAATGTTGTCATTCTTGAATTTTGACAACGTAAAAACCAATGAGCTTTGCAAAACTGGAGTTTAAAGTGAAAACAGGACCATAAATGTACCCATATGTAAATCTTTCACAACTCTCAAGAGAACATTGTATGTCAGCACCTATAAATCTTTTAACATGTTTGTCAATGTCTAAATTTTTATTTGTAAATATCACACATTATATGGAAAAACTGAGGAACCCTTTTCTGCTTTATTTTTATTATTTTTGTATGAATTAAATTGAATAGTAAAATTACTTTGTAGATAGATGTATTCTACTCTATATTCTATTGCATGAATAAAAATTTTGTGTGTTCTCTGAAACATCGAAAAGTAATATGAAGATGAGTTATAAAGTGGCAAGTCAAACAAGAGTCAAGCATTAAAGACTATGAAAGTAAAGGTTAGGGAAGAACCCAAGCAAAAGTTTAGAACAGTAAAGTACAATGATATGAATGGAAAGCTGGTAAAATCCATCTCGCATTAATCAAAAGTTCTAACAAATAATTGTAAAAGAAAAAATTATTTCATTGAACCAACTGGAAACCATCATCTGCTGTGAGCTATAATCATGTGACAACTCCACAGGATATCCAGTAATGATATTTCTTGCATGCTTGTGTCCCGTAAATAGCTAATGCAGCAGTAGTGTTCTTCATACAAACTTCCCTGAAATTAAATTCCCAGAGCTCCCATCTTTTTGCTATGATAACCCAACGGGTGAAGTGATGGGAGGGGTGAAAGCCAGTATGACGCCTAGCTCTTGCTTGATTCAAATCTTACTAAACTTGCCCAATATTTACAAGCCCTATACCCCTCAGACACTTATACATTAAGTTATGACCCAATATTCATAGAAGGGGAGTACAAAACTATCTAACTCGGTCATCTAGTGCAGGCTTAGAGTATCACAAACACACAAGAATTAGACAAAATCTTTATTATGTGCCTTCCAATACTAGCATTGCTCTACAATGAAGGATTATTAAGTAAAACACATTTTCTATAGCAGTGACTCTCAAATTCTTAATGATTTTGCTTACTTGCAGGAAGCAGGATTCTTTCGCTAAAGAATTACAGTTAATTTTTGAGAAGATTATAAGTTGCGGTCAACAAAAATGTTCCAGTAGGAAAGGAAAAGGTCGAATAATTTCATATCATAAATGTATCAACTTTTTTCATGCCCTAAATTAATATTTCTAACCCCCATAATTTTGTTAACAACATTACTTTATAATACCACAACTACAAAGGTAATGGAAGGTAATTATACAATTCTGGAGTTGGTTAATAAGTTCCTTATGCCTATATAAACCAATATTAGTATAAGCGAAAATATTAAGACCAAAAATAGATATAGCATCTCTTCACATGATTTTCAAGTAGTGCACCTTTTTATAGTTGCATTTAGCTGCATGGTCCAAACAATAAAATATTTCAAAGGGGGTTTTAGGAATTCTAAAAGGTCTTCCCGAGCAATTTCGTCAGACACAATCTAGAACAAAACTTCATGACAGGGGTGGGCTGAAAAGAATGACTAATATAGAATTTATGGCGCGCTTAACTGAAGGGTTTCTTTCTCCAATTTCTTTCCCGCTCCTTTACTATGAATAATCTATCCTTTTTATTTGTTAATTCTGGAAATGTTATCGATGTCATTTTTGAAGCACAGAAAATTTGGTATATATTCAATTTATAATTAGACAGTTATCATCACGCCACATTCGTTGCCTATGAATTTTTCCAATAATAATTTTAAAGGGTATTTAGGTATATGTAAAAGAAATGTTTGATCCCTGTTTGCAAGAACTAAGAATAGAATCCTGACTTGAACATCTTGGATCTTGGGATTTTCAAACTCTAGCACTTCTAATATTTATTGATATGTTTGAGGGGGAAAAACAAATAACAAAATCAAAAATTTTGTGAGAGAGAATGGCTTCTTTTAGTATTTCATCAACTACTAATAATAATAAACCCACAAAAGTGGAACAAAAGAATCTTAAAAATTTAAGACTTGAATCTGAGAGCTCATTGTCGTAGACTTAATCATTATTTTATTAACCACGATACAAACACACACACAGAGGGAGGGGGATGGGAGAGAGGGGGGGGGGGGGAGGGGGGGGGGGGGGATTTCAAATACTTCAAAAGAGTCCAACTCAAGTTCTATTTGATTTGAGTACAAAGATTGCAGATGTACATAGTCCGAGTTTTTACAAATGCAGTTGCCAAAGAAGCACCAACGTCAGATTTGAAAAAGCTAATGTGCATTAACATTGTCGATTAAGACAAGTTAGAAATTGAAAGACCCTTAATGTAAGAGATACCCAGTCCTACTCTCTTTGCCTTATGCCCAGAATATATACCAAGTAAATATCCTCAGAAATTTCTTGAGCTGAGAGGTGGCTATAAGACAAAATAGATGGGATGAGGCTGAAAACGACCAAATATGACTAAACCCAAGTATATTACACGACAAGCCCTTTTTTGGAATGCTAGGGAGCTCCTTAAAACTCAAGTACATGATAGAACGATCAAAAACAGTGTTCATATAATTATGTGTTACTCTAGTATCAGCATCGGTCATGTCTAATAAACTCTTATCCCACCAAGTAAATCAGGTAACAGATTGATAACTTGGTTTCAGGATTTCTATACAAAGGATAATTTGGGAAATATACAAAAAAGACACAAATTTTGTGCTGATGAAGGAAAGAAACATCAACAAACAAAAGCATAAGATGAGACAGTCACAATTGGTTAAAAACATATAGATGGACAGTGCCTCCATTACTGGTATTAAGCTCAAGATGTTTTACCACATATGTAGTAGAAAGCAAGTTTGCTTCCAAAACCCCAGGTGAGACGAAGCCAAAAGTTCTCGTGACCATCAATAAGATACACCAAATACGCCAATGAAGCAATAACCTGGAACGAGGAGTATGCGTTACCGAAACCAGAACATTTGGCCTAAAGACTTATTTTTCATACATGTCATTTTAGGCTAATTATATTGCCACCACGATATTTGCTTGTTTCACCACATTTTAAAGTATTTTTTCTATTTACTAATATAGCCATAACTAAAATTACATAAATAACCATGCTTTTAAACCTTCTTTTTACATAAAAAATATTTTTTATTCATTCCACCACAATCATTTAGTTTATTTTGCTCGTATTTTCTATGATTTGGCTTCAGAGCATATGATTCATTTTGAAGTGAAGTCTGTATTGTGAATGAGTTGGATGAACAATGATAATTCAGGCAAATAATGAAATTAAGTTTGACTGCCATAAATTTTACTATAAATTTTTTTTTCAATAATTATTCAACTGCTTCATCACTCTGAAAATCTCCATTTGTGGATGATCCATGTGAGCACAAATCAAATTTCAAAATAATCTATATGAGGACAATCAAATTCTGCCGCTTCAAATTTCTAGATATGAGCACAGATTAAATTTCGCAATAACCTATATGAGCACAAAAAATTTCTGCAGCCTCGCTGCATGGAAAGTTGCATCAAGTATGAATATTTTGTCAAATCCAAGCATTCTGTCTTCTGCAATTCTATACAAAATCATCAAGTTTATTGTGTTTGCAATAATTAATTTCTTTCTTCTCCTTTGTTTCTTGCTAATGAATGAGTGAAATCAAATACACATGGAGATCTTGCAGGAGTTTGTCAGTGATTGAGGAGAGAGAGGTAGGTGGGTGGGTGGGTGGAGGGGATGGAAGGTAATGAAGCCCCCATTTGGCTTCCATCAAAATTATAATCCATTTTTCTCTCTTTTTTAATCAATCACACATTCTCCAATAAAATAATATTACACGTAAATCCAAAAAAAAAATTCTTCTTTTTTAACCACATATTCTTCAAAACAACAATATTCCAAAAATTATAATCACAAATAATGGGGGCCAAAAATGGGCGAAATGTGGTGTACAGAGTATTTTACCTTTTCTTTTCTTTTTTATTTGTTAATTGAGTTATGGGTATATTTGTGAAATTTAATGTGGTGTATTTATTAAAATTTTATTTTAATTGTTGTGTATTTATAATGTGGCGTGGTAATATAATTACCCCTCATTTTATTACGAAACCCTTCAAATAATATATCACAAAAAAGTAACAAAAACAGATGAAAAAAGAGAAAAATAATCAAAACAAGAGTCTCATTGACCTACCAACTGCATAGCAAGCAAGATAAATAGAATATCTCTGGTCACAAAAAATTGGAACTTCAAAATTCGACATTTTGGATGAGCAGTATGGACTCTTAAATAGTAAGGAGCCATACAAGTTGTGCAATGAGCAAATGCAAACCCTTCCTGCATGATGGGAAAAACTATTATGAGCTTATATTATACATGGATTTCCCGGGTATCAGGATTTTGTGCAGCATCTCGATATGTTAATATTTCAGTTTCACAAAAGAACTACTGATAATCGACGCAAGATAAATTCACTTCTACAGAAAAAATTAATAAAGTAAATGAGAATAACAAAAGATGCAGTCTTTTGGCACTTTCCAATATAATAATGAAGCAAATAGGTCAACAGGAAACTCCAAATGAAGAAGAAGATTAATACAAGAATAACTTCACAGCGACTAATAAGTATGTGTACCTTCACAGCACGCCAATTATCCAAACATTTCCTGTGAACATATTTGGATGTGCCTTTGCACTTGCAAGGGGCAATAAAATCCCTACCTAATAAAGAACAAGAGTTAAGAAACTTTTAAACCATAATCTTCCAGGGCAATGAAAAATTATAAGATAATAACAAGAAAAACATGATGATATTGGATTGCAAGGTGAAGAATATATAAATCAACTTACATACTCGAAGTAAGCAAATACTCTTCTAGTTATTCCAGAAAAGAATAGTAAATTTGCTGGTTCAGAATGCAAACCAAATCTCTTGCAATACAATGTTGAACTGGTTAAATAAATTCCAACCTTCTTTACAAAGTAGTAACATGGGCAACATTTGAACCCCATACCCCTTATTTAACAATTTCCACGCATAAAAATCTACAAAATCACTTCTTTCCTCTTCAAAACTTGTTGAATGATAAAGAGAGCCTATTGATTAAACATTTTTTTCTCCAACCGAAACAAAATTGCATGTAATAGAGATCAATGAATTTGAGGGAAATTGTTTTAAAAATTAAAAATGATCATTGACGAGCTAAATACCCAATACCCAGAAATTATTCCCAGAATTGTCATAAAACGTGACTTCTTTTACAGCGACATTGAAGGTTGCAAATATTGAGTCAAACGTAGAGAAAGTCAAAAATGGCTGATGAAGTCATTTGCTAAAGGATGACGCAAATTATGGGGAAAATTAAACTTGTACTCTCTATTTGCCATCAAAGTCGTTTACAAATGATCATAAAAACCCATCATACTTTTAAGAGGAAAATAGAAAACAGAAAACTTCATAAACTCAGAATAAGTAAAAAAAAAATTGAAATTAGATAACAAGAATACCTTTAGTTTCAAAGCAGATGCGGCACTGAATTTGCTCGTCCGGCCCCGACTCCACGTCAATCTCCGGGGGCTCAACGATCAGAGAAGGAGGCATGAGCGGTGAAGAGGCAGAGTCTTCGGCGACCATTCTGACTTGTGATTGTCAACACATAAGAGAAAGGGAAGGCGGAATGAGTTGGAAGGTAAATTTGGGGAAATTTGGCCAAATAACCCCCTCAACAATAATTTTGGTGAAATAACGATAATTTTGGTGAAATGACGTTTGACCAACATTGAAATAGAATAAAAATAAATTAAAATATTTTAATGATAAAATGACAAAATTGTCCTTCAATTTATCTCAAATTATTTAACCAACTTCTTTCATTTCACATTCTTCTTTTTTCTTCATTTTCACCCATTTTCAGCAGTCACAAATAGAGCTCCATTCCACCACTTTTCGGTCATCCAAACCATCGGACTCCACCACCCCTAACCTCGTCTCACTCTCATCTACAACCTCCAACCAACCATTATCCACGAAACCACCAGAATCAGCAACAAACCAGCCCAAAAAAACTAGTTCTCGCGCATCTTCTTCTGCCGGAAAACCTACCTCCGGCGACCCCATGATCGCGCACCACCACCAGTGGATAGCACTCACCCAGACAATGAACACCATGACTTAACATCAACCAATAATGCACCAATTCAATCTGCTGTTGCTAAAAAAGGTCCGCAGTCGCGATATAAAACGACACTACAGTCGTTATCTGCTGTAATTTTATTTTTTCAACGAAATAACTTATAATAATGGACTTATTAACATGTATAACATAAAAAGATTGACAAGCTACAAAGAACGATTGAAATGACATAACTTTTATATTTATCGAGATAATGAAAGAACAAGTCGTTTTATTCATATATGTCAATTAAGTTAATGAACATACATTTCAACATTATACGTGTCATGTGCATATTACAATATAAATAAGTTTCACTTATTATTTTTATGGGATGAATGGGCCGTGATTGCTTATACTCATATTTAGATATGTAACATGACAAGTGTCGTTATCATGTCCAGTAATGACACTGGTGTCGTCCGAAATTTTCAACAAACAATATTTTAATGGACTCCCTAAAGTATGTAACATAGAAAGTTATGAAAACATCTAAGATTACTGTACATATGACATTACAACGATACACAAGTGTCATTGTGGTGGAAAAGAAGCAAAATATTGAAAAAATCAACAAAAAGTATTGGCGAAAATACGGGATGTGGTCCGCCCCTGAATTTTTTTTTAACTAAGAGGATTGAAAGCCACGATTTTGAGTACCAAAATAGGCAAGTTAAATTGACTATCCAAAAAGACAATCAGTTTGTCGACCTTTTTAAGTTATGGGGTCCAATGCTTGACGTCGTTCCGCTGGAAAAGTAGCAAAATATTGGAGAAATCAACAGAACGACAAAAGTGTCGTTACTTCTTTGAGAACGTCTACCAGAACGACAGAACTGTCGTTCTGCATCTAAAATTGATTTTGAAGAGTCGCGGCCCGTCCGAGCCACGATAATGATGAGTTGAACTCAGTTAATCAAGAGGAAAAAAGAAAACGACATAACTGCCGTTACTGTTTTGAAAACGGCACAAGTGTCGTTCTGGCTTTAAAATCGATTTTGAAGAGCCGCAATCCATCCAAACCACGATAATGATGAGTTGAATTCATTTAAGTTGCAGACTAAACACACACCGCTTACAACATTCGAAATTTATGCTCTTTACTTAATCAAGAGGAAAAAAAACGACACAACAGTCGTTACTGTTTTTAAAACGACATGAGTGTCGTTCTGGCGCTAAAATCTATTTTGAAGAGCCGCGACCCATCCAAACCACGAAAATGATAAGTTGAACTCATTTAAGTTGCAGGCTGAACACGCCGCTTACAACATTTGAAATTTATGCTCATTACTTAATCAAGAGGAAAAAAGAAAACGACACAACTGTCGTTACTGTTTTAAAAATGGCACAAGTGTCATTCTGGCTCTAAAATCAATTTTGAAGAGCCGCGACCCATCCAAACCACGAAAATGATGAGTTGAACTCATTTAAGTTACAGGTTGAACACGCCACTTACAACATTCGAAATTTATACTCATTACTTAATCAAGAGGAAAAAGAAAACGACACAACTGTCGTTACTGTTTTGAAAACGGCACAAGTGTCGTTCTGACTCTAAAATCGATTTTGAAGAGTCGCGACCCATCCAAATCACAATAATTTAAAGATCTACGAGAACGGCACAAGTGTCGTTACTGTTTAGAAAACGGCACAAGTGTCGTTCTGCCTGTGAACACGTGTATTAAGCGTCATGATCCTCCCGAACCACAGATAATTCGAACTTATTTACGTTGCAAGATGGACATGCCGTGCAGAAAATTTGTGAGTTACACTCATCATTTATATTTTCTAACGAATAAATACAATGACTTGGGATTTCACCAACAAGATATCATATAATCTATGTCAATTCTATCGTTATTTTTCACATGATCGATATTTCCGACTTCCTTAATTCATGGGGTACAATGCTTGAGGTCGTAACGACCGAAATAAATCAAAATATTGCAAAAATTATTAGAACGACACATTTGCCGTTAAACGACACTTGTGTCGTTCTGTCAATAAACAAGTATCTAAAACAGCTTATCGACATTTCTGATTTCCTCAATTCATGTGGTACAATGCTTAAGGTCATTGAGGCGGAAATGAAGGAAAATATTAGAGAAATCATTAGAACGGCACATGTACCGGTACACGACACTTGTGTCGTTCTGTCAATAAACACGAGTACGAGCGGCCACGACCCATCCGAATCTCGATAAAAGATAATTCGAACTTATTTACGTTGCAAGATAGACATGCCGTGTAGAAAATTTGAGAGTTACACTCATCAACTATATTTTCTAACGAATCAATACAATGACTTATGATTTCACCAACAAGATATCATATAATCTACGTCAATTCTATCCTTATTTTTCACATGATCGACATTTTCGACTTCCTTAATTCATGGGGTACAATGCTTGAGGTCGTAGCGGTCAAAATAAATTAAAATATTGCAGAAATCATTAGAACGACACATGTGCCGTTAAACGACACTTGTGTCGTTCTGTCAATAAACAAGTATCTAAAGCAGTTAATCGACATTTCTAACTTCCTCAAGTCATTGGGTACGATGCTTAAGGTCGTTAAGGCGGAAATGAAGCAAAATATTGGAGAAATCATCAGAACGGCACATGTGCCGGCACACGACACTTGTGTCGTTCTGTCAATAAACACGAGTACGAGTGGTTACGATCCCTTCGAATCTCGATAAAAGATAATTCGAACTTATTTACGTTGCAAGATAGACATGCCGTGCAGAAAGTTTGAGAGTTACACTTATCAATTATATTTTCTAACGAATCAATACAATGACTTGTAATTTCACCAACAAGATATCATATAATCTACGTCAATTCTATCCTTATTTTTCACATGATCGACATTTTCGACTTCCTTAATTCATGGGGTGCAATGCTTGAGGTTGTAGCGGTCGAAATAAATCAAAATATTGTAAAAATCATCAGAACGACACATGTGCCGTTAAACGACACTTGTGTCGTTTTGTTAATAAACAAATATCTAAAATGACTAATTGACATTTCTGACTTTCTCAAGTCATTGGGTACGATGTTTAAGGTCCTTAAGGCGGAAATGAAGGAAAATATTGGAGAAATCATCAGAACGGCACATGTGCCGGCACACGACACTTGTGTCGTTCTGTCAATAAACACGAGTACGAGCGGCCCGACCCCTCCGAATCTCGATAAAAGATAATTCGAACTTATTTACGTTGCAAGATAGACATGTCGTGCAGAAAGTTTGAGAGCTACACTCATTAATTATATTTTCTAACGAATCAATACAATGACTTTTGAGTTCACCAACAAGATATCATATAATCTATGTCAATTCTATCATTATTTTTCACATGATCGACATTTTCGACTTCCTTAATTCATGGGGTACAATGCTTGAGGTCGTAGGGGTCGAAATAAATCAAAATATTGCAAAAATTATCATAACGACACATGTGCCGTTAAACGACACTTGTGTCGTTCTATCAATAAACAGGTATCTAAAACAGTTTATCGACATTTCTGACTTCCTTAAGACATGGGGTACAATGCTTAAGGTCATTGAGGCTGAAATGAAGGAAAATATTGGAGAAATCATCAGAACGACACATGTGCCGGTACACGACATTAGTGACGTTTTGTCAATAAACACGAGTACGAGCGACGACGACCCCTCCAAACCTCGATAATCGATAATTCGAATTTATTTAAGTTGCATGATGGACATGCCGTGTAGAAAATTTGAGAGTTACACTCATTAATTATAGGGATAATTGCAGCAAAGGTCCCAAACCTTTCAAATTTTTGCGCATTTTACCTTAACCTTTGATTTGTGCCGGCGGAGGTCCCAAACCTTTAATAAATATGCGGCGGAGGTCCATCTGGACGGATTCCATCCAAATCGCCGTTAGTCAACCTGAAAAATAAAAAAAGAAGATATATTGACCATTTTAATGAAGGGCATTTTCGTCTGTTCACTAAAATCACTCAAATACACAAAAAGGCTGGAATGCGAACGGTTCCAAGACTCTCATTTTTCACGTAACAGAGCGAGGGAGACGACAACGGTTACCAGCACAATGTTTGAAGAAAAAACCCAAGAATCCGACGAAGAAGATGACAATATTGCTTGCCATATACGAGGCCATCTTCCGAACACGTGTACCGGTGAGTATTGTTGTGCTTTGGAATTTACGAAAAAATCGATACTCTGGAAGAGTTGTATGAAGTGCAATTTTCCCAATTTTTTACTATTTTTGGAGTTCCATGGAGCATAAACGAGTCTAATGTTGTTATTTTCCATTGTGCAGTCGTAATGTGTGACTAGGGTTTGAAGCAATAATGATCATTTGTATTGAACTTGTTTTACAGGGGAAGAATCAACTTGTTTCACCATAAAGCTACACTATGGCGGTTTATTATTCGCCAAGTTGCGGGATTTTGTGTATGAGCATGGAAAGGTAGCATATCTGGACTATGTCAACCCTGATTACTTTAACAAATTTCTTCTAGACAATGCATTGAAGATGTTGGGATATGTTGAGAGAATGAGATATCTTTATAAGGTTGAAAAGAGAAGATTCAAATGAGGCATCATTTTGGCTGGTGAGGGATTCCGATTTCATGAATGTAGTCAAGTTGCTTGGTAGGAAGCGGATTGTGGAGTTGTGGTGTTTGCCTGTGGTTGATGTGTTAGAATTGCCATGGGATGACAAAGTAGGGCATGATATTTCAGTTGTTGATGTTGAGACAGGTGAGGTTTTGCAGGAAGTGAAGGAAAATGGGGAATTAGATGTTGTAGGACAAGTTCAGCAGACAGCATGCTATGCTGTGGAGGTGTACAATGAATACATACAGAGTGACAACTCGTATGTTGTGGATGAAGTTGAGAGTGCCAGTGAAAGTGGTGAAATGGAAGTGGCCACAGATGTTGATTGGTCTGAGTACATTGATGAGCTTAATGTTGATTGGTCGAGGCACATTCTTTGTGGTGCACGATGTGGTCCCCCTGTGATGAAACTTTGGAGGCGATGATGTGGTGCCACCTTTTTTTTGAAGATCTTAGTGGCCATCTGATGCTCAAAATGTGGAGCCTAATGTGGTCCCCTGGCTGATGATACTTTGGAGGCGATATGCCACCTTTTTTTGAAGATCTTGGGGGCCGTCACGATGCTCAAAATGTGGAGCCTAATGCGGTGCCCCCTCCGTAGAAGAAAGCGTGGACACCCACGATGCTTGAAAATGTGGAACCGATGTGGTGTCTCCTGTGGTGGAGAATATGAGTTTGAAGAGGGAATGGTTGAGGAGTTCGGTGATCCAGGATTATGATCAACTTTGAGGATGCGGTACTGAGATGACGATGAAGAAGATGTGTTCTTCAAGGCGGTGAACGTACGGATATTGGTGTAGATGGTGATGAAAATCGGGATAAAGCGGGCGGTGATGATGGAGCAGTTATGAGGACTCGGATGATCTCGAAGCATTCATAGTGATCTGAAGAAGGTGACTCAAGCACTAGGAATGATCTTTGGTTTAACCTGCGAATGACATGCAAGATCCCGAATTCAGGATAGGTAAACATCTCATTCAACTTCGAACATGTCTTTTACGCAATAATGGGATACCTTAGACAATTGATAAGATGTAATCTATGCGGGAATGAAGTTTGACAACATAAAGACTCTCGGGGGATACGGTGGTACAATATTCGATGAAGAATGCTAGGGACATCAAATATGTGAAGAATGAAGGAATCGGACTCGAGTGAGGTGTGTGCGCAGCGTTGTCCATGGGAGTTGTATGCCTACACGTGACGATAAAAGCTTTAGGATTAATACATTCAAGGATGAACACACATGCACAATGGTGTGGCAAAACAAAAGAGTGCATTCTGGGTTCCCTGGCAAAGAAGTACATACGCAAGTTCGAGGATCAGATCCAAATTTGTCGATGAACGACTTCATTGAGACGGTAAAGGAAGAATGCATGTATGAGATATCGAAGCAATTTTATAGGACAAGAGCGAAATGTTTAGATGTTATCAATGGTCTTGTATCGGAGACGGTATAAGATCTTTGTGGGACTATGGTGAGAAGCTCAAACGTACAAATCCCGGTAGTCGGTTGGATTGAAGGTTCGGGAGCCTACATTCGAAGATGTTACATATGCTTAGGGGCGGTGAAAGAAGGTTTCGGGGTGGTGTAGGCGTGATTGGTTTGGACGGATGCTTCCTAAAGAGTGATCAAGGGGGGCAGTTGTTAGGTGCAGTTGGAATTGATGGGGAGAACTACATGTTCCGGTTGCATGGTTTGTGGTGGATTACGAGAACGAAGTAATTGGGAATGGTTCATTCGGCTTACGACGGATGACATTGGGATGTACAATAGCGAGCATAGACCTTCATATCGATAAACGAAGGGATTGGTAGACTCCCTTAGCGGTTCTGTGAAGGTCTTGCTGAGCAGTCTTGTGCAGACACTTGTACAGCAACCTCACATTGATACATAAATGCCTCGCTCTGAAGACTCTATTACGGGGCTGACTAGGGCAACTACATGCGAGTGGAGGAGCTGCGATGAATGAGATGAAGAATTTGAATGAAGATGCCTTCAATTGGTTCAATGATAAACCTGCCTCGCAATGGACTAGATCACATTTTCAGGAGCATTCAAGGTGTGATATCTTGCTTAATAACTTGTGTGAGGCCTTCAACTCTTCCATAGTTGTTGCAAGAGAAAAACCTATTATCTCATTGTTGGAAAAGATTAGGCATCAGCTCATGATGAGGATGACAACAAAAAGGGAAGCAGCAAAAAGATGGGATCATGCATTTGGTCCAAGAATTATGAACATAATTGAGAAATACAAGGCAGATGCAAGATATTTGAAGGCAGATTATGCTGGTATGCAAAAGTTTGAGGTTAGCAACAGAGATGGAATGAGATGGAGTGTCGACTTGGCAAAACGGGAATGTGCTTGTCTAAAATGGCAATTATCTGGAATCCCATGTGCACATGCAATCTCCGGTATGCTTTCAAGGAACATTGGCATATACGAATACGTTGATGCATGTTACACCAAAGAAGCCTATATCAGAACCTACAACCCAGTCATCCAACCAATGTCGATCACGATTTATGGCCAGAGCTTGGTAGACATCCTCTTGATCCACCAAAAAAAAGGAAACAGGCAGGCAGACCAAAGAAGATGAGGAAACGGTTCCAGGTTGAGCCACCTGCGGGAACTAAAATTGGAAGAACGGGTATGAAAATGACATGTAGGAAATGTGGGGGAACAGGCCATAACAAGAGAACATGCACAAGCATCCATTTGCGGATGCCGGCTCCCGGCCCGGGTTCAATAGCGAATCTTTGATTCGCAATCTGACCTATGAAATCACAAGGCAAGAGAAAAACTCCTACATCCGGCCCGGGCGAGACACGGACGAAGAATAAGGGGAAGGAAAAAGAACCTAGTTTCAACGATGTCTGTTCATATATTAGATTGGTTACATCTTGTCCTAGATCTTTTGCATGGAACTTTTGCTTGTGATGTGTTGACATGTTAGACCCATTTTGTAATGTCCACATTCATGTTGTATGGGACTTTTGATGGTGAAAATGAATGTTTAGCATTTCGATCATTTAATTCATTTGTTATACTTCCCATGTCTTGTTTTTGTTTTGTCAAGTTGACCTACATAAGGTCACATCTTTGTGCACAACGTTCTGAAAATGTTAAGGACCTAAACTGCAACTCATTCATATGTATGGGACTTACGTCAAAACGATTTGAAAGGTTTGGGACTTTACGTGCAACGAGTGTAAACGTTTGGGATTGTATATACTATTTAAAGATAAGGTTTGGGACCATTCTTTGCACCATCTCGGAAACGTTTGAAACAAAGTTTTCTTTCATTCGAGTCGATCATTCGCGACCAAAATCAAGGAAAACAAATGGGACGAAAGAAATATCGAAAGAACCGCATTGCATATTAACATATTTTTTCGAGAGATCAGTTTGTTTGGATCGTGCGCGCATTGGCGGGTCATCTCCATCTCCATCTCTTCTGCGAAAAGGATTGCGCGATTCTTTGGAGAACATGCGAGAGAGAGAGACAACAATGAGAGAAAAATTGGAGGGAAATGAACAGTAAGGTGATGTGTATTTGAGTGATTTTAGTGAACGGACGAAAATGCCCTTCATTAAAATGGTCAATATATCTCATTTTTTTATTTTTCAGGTTGACTAACGGCGATTTGGATGGAATCCGTCCAGATGGACCTCCGCCGCATATTTATTAAAGGTTTGGGACCTCCGCCGGCACAAATCAAAGGTTAGGGTAAAATGCGCAAAAATTTGAAAGGTTTGGGACCTTTGCTGCAATTATCCCTTAATTATGTTTTCTAATAAATCAATACAATGATTTTGTTGAAAAAAATTTGAGAGTTGCACTCATTAATTATATTTTGTGGAAAAAATATTAAATATAGGTAAAAATTTAAGAACGACACAAGTGTCGTTACTGAACTTGAAAACGGCACATGTCCTGTTGCATGTGTAAACACGAATGTAAGTAGCCACGACCTATTCGTGCCTTGAAAAATAATAGGTTGAGCTTATTTACGTTGTAATATGCACATAACATGTACAAAAGTTAAGAGATATGCTCATTAATTTAATCGACACATGTGAGTGGAACGACTTGTGGTTTCACCATCTCGATAATGTAAAAGCAATGTCATTTCAACATTTTTTTGTGACATAGTCAATTTTTTTGTGTTATTTACGTTAGGAGTCCATTATTAAAGGTTGTTTCATTGAAAAAAATCAAATCACAGTAGATAACGACTGTAATGCTGTTTTACGTAGCGAAAAACGACTGGAGTGTTGTTCTACGTTTTGGATAACAGTTGGAGTGTCATTACCTTCCAATAGTTGCAAACAACATAAAAATACACTAAGTACAAAAACAACACCAACTTAAATACTATTTAATACTATATTCATTAATAAATGTACAATTTACATAAGATTTCTAAAATTATATTTCTTTTTTCTTCAAATGTAAATTCTTCTTTCTTTAAATGTAAATGAGATTTAATATAGTTGATAAATATTCATAAGATACCAAAATATGTGAAAAATACAATGAAAAATAGGATTTTAGAGCAGCAAGAATAATTGAAGAGAAGAAAACGAGTTATTGTGATTTTGGGGATCAAAAAGTGAATGGGGGGATTTAATTGGATTGATAAGGGTGTTCGGGTCTTTTCCAATGGTGAGGGTATTTATGACATTTGATATTGTTTATTTATTGTTTTTTATAATTGAAGGTCATTTGACCAAGAAACATTGAGATATGATTTTTTAACCAAAATCATTGTTTGACTAGGTTTTTTAACAAAGACTCCTGGAAATTTGGCCAAATAACTCCCCCTAAACAATGATTTTGGAGAAATGACAAAATTGAAATAGAATAAAAAAAAATTAAAATATTTTAATGGTAAAATGACAAAGTTGTCCTTCAATTTATATCAAATTATTCACCCAATTTCTTTTATTTTACCTTCTTCTTTCTTCTTCATTTCACCTTCTTCTTTCTTTTTCATTTTCACCAATTTTCAGCAGCCACATATGAAGCCATATTCCACCACTTTTCGGCCACCCAAACCGTCGGACTCCACCACCCCTAACCTCGTCTCACTCCCATCTACAACCTCTAATCAACCATTATCCACGAAACTACCAAAATCAGCAACAAACTAGCCCAAAAAACCAATTCTCGTGCACTCTTTTTTTGCTGGACAACCTGCCTCCGACGACACCCATGGTCGCGCACCACCACCAGTGGATAGCACTCACCAGACAACGAGCACCATGACCTAACATCGACCAATGATGCACCAATTCGATTTGCTGTTGCTCAAAAAGGTCCGCAGTCGCGATGCCAAATCTGCCAGATTTAATTGCTATTTCTTGCGATGTAAAACGACACTACAGTCGTTATCTGCTGTAGTTTGATTTTTTCAATGAAATGACCTCTAATAAAGGACTCACTAACATGTATAACACAAAAAGATTGGCTAGCCACAAAGAACGATTGAAATGACATAACTTTTATACTCTCGATAGAGTGAAAGCACAAGTCGTGTTACTCATATGTGTCGATTAAGTTAATGAACATATATCTCAACATTGTACGTGTCATTTGCATGTTACAATATAAATAAGTTTCACTTATTATTTTCATGGGACGAATGGACTGTGATTGCTTATACTCGTATTTAGACATGTAACAGGACAAGTGTCGTTTTCATGTCCAGTACCGATACTTGTGTCGTTTTGAAATTTTCACCTACATCCGATTTTTTCATATGGACTCCCTAAAGTATGTAACATAGAAAGTTTGACCATGTCATTCTGTTGTGGTTCCATGATAACAACACATGTAACGTTATTAGAATATAAGTTGGGTGGTCCAATGCTCGAGGTCGTTGCGGTGGAAATAAAGCAAAAATATTGGAGAAATCAACAGAACGATATAAGTGCCGTTACTGGTCATGTGTGTCGTTCTGTCGATAAATAGGAGTATGAGCAGCCACGTGTGTCGTTCCATGAATAAAACATTTATTAAAAAGACACTTGATGAAAATTGAGTTATGAAAAGAAAAGCAAATTGATGAAAATACTGTCAAGAAAACGACACTTGTGCCGTTACTGATATTAGAACGATACAAATGTCGTTATGCTGTGAATAAATTTCAATGAGAATGGTAATAGTGCCGTTACTGTCCAGAAAACGACACTTGTGTCGTTCTGATGTGTGAATAAAACATTTATTAGAAAGACGCTTGATGAAAATTGAGTTATGAAAAGAAAAGCAAATTGATGAAAATAATGTAGAAAACGACACTTGTGTCGTTACTGATATTAGAACGGCACAAATGTCGTTATACTGTCTGTGTGAATAAATTTCAATGAGAATGGCAGTAGTGTCGTTACTGTTCAGAAAACGACACTTGTGTCGTTCTGCTGTGTGAATAAAACATTTATTAGAAAGACACTTGATGAAAATTGAGTTATGAAAAGAAAAGCAAATTGATGAAAGTACTGTCAAGAAAACGACACTCGTGCCGTTATTGATATTAGAACGGCACAAGTGTCGTTATGCTGTGTGAATAAATTTCAATGAGAATGGCAGTAGTGCCGTTACTGTCGATATGCCCATTACTTGTACTTTCAAACGAATCTAGACTAAGACTCGTGTTTTCACTGTTTCATACCTTATATTCTATATCAATTCCACCGTTAGTTGTCACACAATTAACATTTTCGTCCTTCTTAGGTTGGGGGGTCTAATCCTTGATATTCTTGCCTTGAAAAGTAATAAAATATTGGAAAAATCAACAGAACAACACAAGTGTCGTTTAACGACGCATGTGTCGTTCTGCTACTAAAATCGATTTTGAAGAGCCGTGACTCGTCCGAACCATGATAATCGATAAACTGAACCCATTTAAATTGCAGGCTCAACACGCCGCTTATAAAATTCTTGAGAAATG
The DNA here is from genome assembly GCA_035079005.1 of Fraxinus americana. Taxonomy (NCBI): domain Eukaryota; kingdom Viridiplantae; phylum Streptophyta; class Magnoliopsida; order Lamiales; family Oleaceae; genus Fraxinus; species Fraxinus americana. The sequence goes on along the minus strand of CM068706.1, from coordinate 8,527,747 downwards.
CCAATTACTTGTACTTTCAAACGAATCTAGACTAATACTTGTGTTTTCACCGTTTCATACTTTATATTCTATATCAATTCCACTGTTAGTTGTCACACAATCAACATTTTCGTCCTTCTTACGTTAGGGGTCCAATCCTTGATGTCCTTGCCTTGAAAAGTAGCAAAATATTGGAAAAATCAACAGAACGACACAATTGTCGTTTAACGACACATGTGTCGTTCTGCTACTAAAATCGATTTTGATGAGCCGCGACCCTTCCGAGCCTCGATATTCAATAAATTGAACACATTTAAGTTGCAAGATGGATGTGACGTTTACAAAATTTGAGAGCTACGCTCACTAATTATGTTTTTCTAACGAATGTAGATAGTGACTTGTGATTTCACCAACTCAATATCTATAATCGACGTTAATTCCACCACTATTTGTCACACAATCAACATGTCGAACTTTCTTAAGGTATGGGGTCCAATGCTCGATGTCGTTGTGGTGGAAATAAGGTAAAACATTGGAGAAATCAACAAAAAGACACAAGTGTCGTTACTGGTCACGTGTGTCGTTCTGTTGATAAACAGGAGTATGAGCGGCCACAAACCGTCCTAGTCTCGGTATTCGATAAATTAAACCCATTTAAGTTGCAAGATGAATGTGTCGTTTATAAACTTTGAGGGTTACGCTCACTAATTATGTTTTTCTAACAAATGTAGATAGTGACTTGTGATTTCACTAACTCAATATCTATAATCGATGTTAATTCCACCGTTATTTATCACACATTCAACATTTCTGATTTTCTTAAGGTATGGGGTCCAATGCTCGAGGTCATTGCGATGGAAATGAGGCAAAATATTGGAGAAATCAACAAAACGACACAAGTGCCGTTACTGGTCACGTGTGTCGTTCTGTTGATAAACAGGAGTATGAGCGGCCACAAACCGCCTGAGCCTGGGTATTCGATAAATTGAACTCATTTAAGTTGCAAGATGGATGTGTCGTTTACAAAATTTGAGAGTTACGTTCACTAATTATGTTTTTCTAACTAATGTAGATAGTGACTAGTGATTTCACCAACTCAATATCTATAATCGATGTTAATTCCACCGTTATTTGTCACACAATCAACATTTCTGACTTTCTTAAGGTATGGGGTCCAATGCTCGATGTCGTTGAAGTGGAAATGAGACAAAATATTGGAGAAATCAACAGAACGACACAAGTGCCGTTACTGGTCACGTGCGTCGTTCGTCGATAAACAGGAGTATGAGTGGCCACGAACCGTCCGAGCCTCGGTATTCGATAAATTGAACTCATTTAAGTTGCAAGATGGACGTGTCGTTTACAAAATTTGAGAGTTACGCTCACTAATTATGTTTTTCTAATGAATGTACATAGTGACTTGTGATTTCACCAACTCAATATCTATAATCGATGTCAATTCCACCATTATTTGTCACACAATCAACGTTTATGAGTTTCTTAAGGTATGGGGTCCAATGCTCGAGGTTGTTGGATGGAAATTAGGCAAAATATTGGAGAAATCAATAGAATGACACAAGTGTCATTATTGGTCACGTGTGTCGTTTTGTTGATAAACGGGAGTATGAGAGGTCACGAACCATCCGAGCTTCGATATTCGATAAATTTAACCCATTTAAGTTGCAAGATGGATGTGACGTTTACAAAATTTGAGAGATACACTCGTTACTTAATCAACATGAAAGCGAGAACAACATAAGTGTCGTTACTGTTATGAAAACAGCACAAGTGTCGTTATTGTTATGAAAACAACACAAGTGTCGTTACGTATATAAACACAATACAAATAATTGATACCGTGTATATTTTGAAATTAATTGATATAAATAAATAATATTTAATTTTTGAACATCATTTCTATATTTTTTTAGGTAAAATACTCAAATCGACACATATGAATAGAACAATTTGTGCTTTCACCATTTTTATAATATAAAATCTATATCATTTCAATCATTATTTGTGACATAGTCAATCGTTCTATGTTATATATGTTAGGAAGTCCATTATTAGAGGTCATTTCGTTGAAAAAAATAAACTACAGCAGATAACGACGTAGTGTCGTTTTACGTAGTAGATAACGACTGGACTGTCGTTCTATATTCTAGTTAACAATTAGAGTGCTGTTATCAATCAATAGATCCAGACAACACAAAAAACATGCTAAATACGAAAACAACACCAACTAAACACATGAGACTTCTAAAAATACATTTCTTTTTCTTCAAATATAGTAGAGATTTCAATGTATATAATATGAAAATCAAAATTCTTGTTCAAATGCTCAAAATATTGGAGAAGAAATGTGAAGAATATAATAAATAACAAGATTTTAGGTAGCAACCACAGGGAGACGTCGATGTGTTTTGGAGATGGATTGAGGAATTTAATTGGATTGAAATTGGTGTTTGGGTATTTTTCATGGTGAGGGCATTTTGGATATTTGATATTGTTTATTTATTATTTTTTATAATTGAAGGCCATTTGGCCAAGAAACATTGAGTTGAGTTTTTTTTAACCAAAATTATGGTTTGATTGGGTTTTTTAACAAAGTGTCCCGACTTGGAATGGCCACAATGATTTTGTTTAAATGGCTTTGACCAAAATTAGGAAAAAGAATTAATTATTTAAAAATCTCAAATATTTACTTTACCCTCCCATGTATAACCAAGATATACTTTTCATATACCTCAAAAAATATAATTGTAATTTTATATACCCTAAAATGATATATATATGTCATTTTAATTAAGATTAAAATTGAAACGATATCAATGTCGTCAAAATTGTACTGAAACGATAATGACATCTTTATGTGACAAATTCACGAAATAACACAACAACTTTCGTATTGTTTTAGTACAAATTTGACGAGTTCGGAATTGTTCTAATTCAAATCATAACTACAATTACATAGATATCGTTTCTTTTCATAGAAAATGATAATTATACTGGCTTCGATCGTCCACAACCACCCGTCATGTCTTCAACATACATATGACGATCGAAATAGGTCATCAAATGAGTTGATACCACTCGAATAACTTAGAAAGAGGGAACGAATCGTTTATTTTACGCATAACGACATCTATGACGTTCTTTGTGAACTGAAACGACATAGATTTCGTTTTAGCGTAGGTTTCAACCGAAACGAATTCGACATCGCTAAATTTGTACTGAAACAACATGTATGTCGTTATGTTATTTAGTGGGTTTGGTATATAACAATATCATTATCGTTTTATTACAAATTCGAAGATATTGATATCATTTCAGGACAAATTATAACTAAAACGACATATATCTCGTTTCAGTTTGTATATAACAATATTTATATCGTTTCTACCAAAAATGACGATTCGACAGGCCACGACCCCCCGACATGCATCCGACATATACATGACGATCGAAATAGTTCATCAAGTGGGTTCAATCTCACTCAAAAGAAATTATAAGAATATTTGTGTTTCCATGATTGTATCCAACATTCGATATTTATTTAGTCATGAGAGTACAAATATTCTTATAGTTTCTTTTGAGTGAGATCGAACTCACTTGATGACCTATTTCGATCGTCCTACATATGTCGGATGCTTGTCGAGTGATCGTGGATTGTCGAATCATCATTTTTAACAGAAACGATATAATTATCGTTTTATATAAATTAAGATGATATATATGTCGTTTTAGTTATAATTTAAAATGAAACAATATCAATATCGTCAAAATTGTACTCAAACGATATGGACATCGTTATGTATTAAATCCACAAAACAACATAATGACGTCCATATCGTTTCAGTACAAATTTGACGAGTTTGAAACCGTTCCAATTCAAATAATAACTACGACGACATAAATATCGTTTCTTTTCATGCAAAACGATACTTATATCGTTTTGGCTAAAAATAACGATTCGATCGTCCACAACCTCCCAGCATGCCTTCAACATACGTAGGACGATCGAAAAAGGTCATCAAGTGGGTTGATGTCACTCGAACGACTTAGAAAGAATGAACGATTGGCTAAAAATAACGATTCGATCGTCCACAACCTCCCAGCATGCCTTCAACATACGTAGGACGATCGAAAAAGGTCATCAAGTGGGTTGATGTCACTCGAACGACTTAGAAAGAATGAACGAAGATACTTTTTTTTCTATCGGAATAGTTCGAAAGTTGTATATAGTCATAAGAACACAAATATTCGTATAGTTTCTTTTGAGTGAGATCGAACCCACTTGATGACCTATTTTGATTACCCTACGTATGTCGAATGCATGTCGGGTTGTCGTGGACAGTCGAATCATTGTTTTTAGCAAAAACGATATAATTATCATTTTGCATGAAAAGAAACGATATCTATGTCGTTGTAGTTATTATTTGAACGGGAACAATTTCAAACTCGTCAAATTTGTATTGAAACAATATGAACGTCGTTATGTTATTTTGTGGATTTGATACATAACGATATCCATATCGTTTGAGTACAAGTTTGACGACATTGATATCGTTTAAATCATAACTAATACGACATATATATTGTTTTAGTTTATATAAAACGATACTTATATTGTTTCTGTTATAATTATCGTTTTTTAACAGAAAAGATATAATTATCATTTTATATAAACTAAAACGATATATGTATCGTTAGTTATGATTTAAACTGAAACAATATCAATGTCGTCAAAATTGTATTGAAAAGATATGGACATCGTTATGTATCAAACCCACGAAATAACATAACGACGTCCATATCGTTACAATACAAATTTGACGAGTTTGAAATCGTTTCAATTCAAATAATAACTACAACGATATAGATACTGTTTCTTTTCATATAAAACGATAATTATATCGTTCTGGCTAAAAATGATGATTTTATCTGTTCAAATTTGTACTGAAATGATATGGATATCGTTATATTATTTCGTAAGTTTGATACTTATGATTTGTTGTCATTTTTCTAAAATTATGTGAGAAAAGGTCTCCATTGAATGAAGGACAACATTTTGGGAGTAATGTATTTTTCATACTGGAACAACATCAATTTCGCTTTATATCTCAGGAACGATTTCAATATCGTTATGTAAATTAGTGCAATTTTCGTACTAGAACGGCATAAATATCGTTTTGTGTTTCAGGAACAATTTCAATGTCGTTATGAAAATCTATGCATTTTTCATATTGGAACGACATATACGTCAACTATAATGATATAAAAGCCGTTTGTGTGTAATGTGAAAAAACACGACGACAAAAAATGACTTTAATTTTGTTTACCAGCATATTGACTTCAAAAAATAAGGGGTAATAAGAAAAATTTGTGTGTTTACCAGCATATTTACTTCAAAAATAAGGGGTAATAAGAAAAATTGGAAAGCAACTCATATCAAAACTCTAATTCAATGATAAAATGAATTCAAATCTATTATTGACAAATGAACACCATAAACACAAATCACAACACGTGATTCAGAAAAATTAAAAAAGAAAGTAGTCAAAATATTGAAATTTAACATTGTCTTCTCTTCTTCAAATGCTCATCAAGAATATTGTAAGTTTTGATTATTTACTTCAACCAAGTGAGTGTTTACGAGGATGCTAATAGTAAATTTTAGGATTTGATGAAGAAGAGAAGATAATAATAAAAATGAAGAAAAGTTGCAAAGAGTTGTCGACCCAATTGTGGAAGAAAAAAAGCCAAAATTGATTTAGGGCATTATGTCTTTTTACATACAAGGATATTTTAGTAATTTACAAATTATATTTTATTTTTCTTTGTATCTTGAGGCTATCTAACTAAAAAACTTAGTTGGTGGACTTTTTAAACTAAAACTTGGTTTGACTAGGCTCATTAAATGAAGTCCCCGAAAGGAAGAGATATATTTGAAAATCTAGTAAATTTAGGTATTGAGGAACTTATATAGCATTAGGCCCATGTTTGAATGTCATTATTTTGAGAAATCTTTTACTTGAAGGGTTCATTTTCATTTACGCACGTGATCAAATATTCTGCACAAGTAAATTCAATTTTTTCCCCTATATTTTAACCACTTCTTCGAAAATATCATTATTCAAAATATTTTTTTTCTCAAATAACGTCCATCAAGGGCTAAATTATCCGGTAAATTTAACTTGTGTATAGAAATGGAAAGAGTCGTGCATTGCTGCGATCTTGTGGTAGGAAATGGAGTTAAATTGTTTCGTTAGTCATTGAACTTATTCTTATGTCATGATTTACTCAATGAACTTTAAAATACATTCGAGTGGTCGCTGAACTGTAAAACATTGCACTCTATTACTCACTTACCATATTTCACTAGTCATTGAATTTATACTCCTGTCATACTTTACTCATCAAAATTTGAAAATTTTGAAGTATAATAACATACACAAAAGCGACACCCTCATTTCCTCTTAAATTACCGTGTGGCGACTCTAAAAATTATGTTTTGTTAGTATTAATTAATATTATTGACTCTAAATCGAAAATTACATAGCATGTTTGATAAATGATATTTTTTGTTTTCTTGATTTAGGTGTACAATCTCAATCAAAATAAAGAAATAATTTGTCAATTTTTATTTTCTCGGAAGATTATGATCTAAACTGATTTATAGGCACCGTTTGGTAACCATTACTCTAGAAAAAAATGCATTATTTGTGTCAAATCACACTTTTTTTGTGGTTGAAAATGAAGGAAAAGTTATTGATGTGATGAAAAATATTATTTTATTGATGAATGTGTGGTTGAAAATTAGTAGAAGAATAAGAATGAAAAAAAGAATGAATACCAAACAGAGGCTAACATTATTATTTTCCCTCGAACATAGTTCTTATCTCTACAAACGAAGAGCAAAAATAACAACCAACTCTGTGTTTGGCTCGTTTATTTTCATGAACTTTATAATATTTAACTGTTTATCAACGTTTCTCCAACATGCACCCTATGTTTCAGTTCCTCTTTTGTTGTCGTCGTTTTTAACCCTAGTTCAGTCTCTGCGTGCGTGCAGCGATGAGTCATGAGTGCAGATCTCCATGGCGAAAACCAGAGTGAAGAAACGAAAGCTCGCCAACAAATCCCCCACTCCCACCCCTAAAAGCAACAAAAAAATCAAGAACAAGAACAAATCCAAATCCAGAACCCAATTATCCGATTCCGACCCGCAAACCTAGCTCCAACCCCTCCTCGTGGCCTTCTCCAAAGACAAACTCATCACCCTTGTCACCGACCTCTGCTTATCCCACGACTTCCTTTTTTCCATTATAAAAACCGCGGCCGATAAGGACATCTCCCATCGCAATTTTTTTGTCTACGGTCTCGGTTGGGACACCACGCACGACTCCCTACAGTCTGTTTTTAAATCGTTTGGTGAAATAGAGGTTTTGAACATCGTGAATGACCGAGTAACTGGAAAGTGCAAGCGGTATGCTTTTGTAACCTTCAAAACCCGGCAATCTGCGAAGAAATTATTGGAATACCCTAAAATTAACATTGGCAACCGTGTGGCATCGTGCCGGCTGGCCTCAGCGTGCCCCAATGCCGCTCCAGCTTCAGGAACAGTACCCATCTGCCGTCTTCTGCGGATTATGCAAACAGGAAGATTTATTTGAGTAATGTGCCAGTGAATGCGAGTGCAGAGCAGTTGAAGGGTTATTTTGAGAAATTTGGGGAAATTGAGAGTGGGCCAACTGGGTCGGATCTCGCAACTGGGAAATTTAAAGGGTACGTAATTTTCGTGTATAAAAATTTGGAGGGAGCTAAAAGCGTTTTAGAGGAGCCTTACAGGGTATTTGAAGGGCATCAATTGCACTGCCAGAAGGCCACGGAGGGGAAGAGTTAGGTGGGTAGTGGGGCAGCATCAATAACTACCGCGTTGCAGCCAGCTCAGCTGCTCATGCTGGCGGCAGCAGCCTCTGAACAGGCGCAGAATCTGGCATCGTTAGGGCAGCAGACGGGATTTGTGAATCCTTTGTATGGTGGTGGGTCGATTGGGAATGCAAATTTGGGTGGTTTGATGGGAGGGTATTATGGGATGATGGGAGGTCAGCTGCAGGGGTTAGGTTTAGGCGCTTATAGTGGTGTTGGCAGTGGAGGGTCAAGTGGGGCAATTCTTCCGGGGTTGGGTTTGGGTGCTTATGGTTCTGGTGCTGGTAGTGGGGGGTCAAGTGGGTTGATGCTGCAGGGGTTGGGTTTGGGTGCTTATAATGGTGCAGGTGCTGGCAGTGGGGGGTCAAGTTGGGTGATGCTGCAGGGGCTGGGTTTAGGTGCCTGTAGTGGTGCTGGTACTGGTAGTGGAGGATCAAGTGCGGTGATGCTTCCTGGATTGGGTTTAAAAGCTTATAGTAGAGCCGGTGCTGGCAGTGGAGGATCAAGCGTGGCAATGCTTCTGGGGTTGCAGCATGTGTAACCAAGAATACAGAGTGAACAGACTTCATCCTTGGCTAAGACTCTGAGGACTGGCAGAGGTGGTTACTCTGCGAACTTGTGGTATGGTTCATTCCTGTTTTGTATAGCTACATTTCTGTCTGCATCTCAAATATTTATGTGCTGCATTCTAGGTACAAGCATTATTCTCAACGTCCACTAAATTATATTTTGTGCTGATTGAGAAGCAAATGCAGGATAGTTAATTCTCAATTGATCCACAAGAAATATAACACAGTTGGATATCTTTTTATAGACGCTGAGAAGTAAACTCAAAATTGAAGATTAAGAGAAGGAAATGTAGTAGGAATTAATAAATGGTCAAAAGAAAAGGTAAAGTTTACTAGTAATCCCAGGCAGTGACAAAGTCTGGGAGGTGAATTGTACCAAAATTAGTCCCCCACTTGGTGTAGAAGGAATTGCCCTTTCACCTATTTGAAGTGCTAGAAATTTGGTCTCTAATAGAAATCTATTCTTAAGAACATTTGACAAGGGACACATGCAATTATCTAAAGTTTGTACCTTGGGACCACGGATTGTTAATTGTCGGTACTAGGTTGGCTGTATTGAGAAATTGGTTTATGTTCTAATTCTTGGGTGATGCGTTGAGTGGGTTATGGGATTGATCTCATTAGTGGTTTCAGGTCGTGGGGCAAAATACTAGGTTTCTGAATCTTCCATATTGGATATCAACCCATTTAATTAAGTAGATATGGATTCAATGAATTGAAAAGGTAAATACATAGACAAGAAATACTATCCAATAAAATCATAGAAAGAAAATAAAAGCTCATATTAATTCAAAGTATATAAATTATCTAACCATATGGTGAAACCAATTATACAACTCTTGGATTCTGTCCTAAAAGGCTAGAGTAGAAATTTCTCGTGTAAATTGTAAATGCGTACCTTACTATGTGGGAAATCACACCACACCAGAACAAGTTCTTAACTCTAAAAGCCAACTATTTTTGAAGTTAATCTGTAAGCCATTTGTTGTGGTGAAAGACTGGATTGTTAAATGGGATAGTAAAACACCATTTTAGCGAGCTTGTTAATACAATTGTGGAGATAATTAAGAGGTATCAAGAAGAGATATCTTCGGGAACAAAACCCATCCTTATAGACACATGCATATAATGTTTGAAGATCAAACAAATGCTATTATTCCAGCTGTTTTTGATGGGTTGGAATGCTACGCTTCAAAGAAGCTTAACTGACAAAAATGGATGAAGCATAAGCTTGCACGTTAAAGATGGATTTGCCTTCTATCAAGGAATATTAAGTTTCATAAAAAATATATTAGCACCATGTCTTTGTTCTTGGTGTCTATTGTAACGACCCGGCTTCTCACCGGAGTTGTTATCTTACGTACTGTCCGCTTTAAGGTGGGCTTCTGTCCACTTATCCCCTCACGGCTTTCGACGCGTCTTCCAGGATTCGAACCCAAGACTTCCATCATATGGGAGACTTAAGTTGAATCCTGGTACCAATTGGAGAAAGAGAAGACGAGATTTTGGCTAAGTATCCAGATATTCTAGATCAAGTAAATTTAAATTTCGAGGACGAAATTATTTTAAGGGAGTAAAGTTGTAGCGACCAAGAATTTTAAATTATATAAACTTATTTTCTCGAAAAACGTGTCGCTAAATTTTAAACCCTAACGTTAAAGTGAAAGCGTGTTGGTCTAGCTGTTATAAAACAATTTAAATCTATTTCAAATCGAGCCCAATCTCGAATATTTTAAAAGTATCCGATTCCTTATCGTTTTAAAGTCCAATTATGTTAGTCCAAATATTGATTATTTTAGGTCCAATGCACGTAGGCCCAATTAGGAAAAAACCCTCACAGCTCAAGTTCTTGGCCCACTTAACACATATGGATTTGTGCCCTAGAAATTTCACTATTTTATTTATCTCATTTTCCCTTCACTCCTCACATTCACGCAACCAAACCACTGGGTAAGAATCCTCTCCCTCAAATGTCATCTTTCCCAAATTATTTCTTCAATCCATTCACTGTGAGTCACCATTGATGCTAGAACGTCTATTTCTAGCATCAACAGTGAGCTCACAAGCTGCAAAACAATGCAGCCCATTCACTAAACCGAGACCGGGCTCACCACCCAGCTAACCACAAACACACGAACTGCAGCCAAACAAGCTGCAGCCAGCCACCATTTTCATCTTACCCAAATTCGAATTCCACCACCGAACTGCAAGCTACAAGCAAAACACAGCCTCAGCCCAAGTTCGAACTACACCAAACCAACCCACGAACCACCCAGCTAGAACACAACCCACGAAGCTACCCAACACCACCCTATCACCACCAATACTCGACACCACCAACCCCTCCCCATAAAACCTTCAAAAAAAAACCGAATACAAAACCGCCCCAAAATCCATCTCAAATCACCACAAAAATCAAGACTACGATTATGCATTTGATTGGAAATGGGGACAATTATTTCAGGGAAGGCTTACACAAAGCCTTGGTGAGACATCAAGATTCTCAGGAAAAACTCCAGAAGGACGCCGACTAAGAGAAAATTAGCTAGAAATTTCAAATAAACTTCTAGATAGTTTGGACCGTAGCGTACAAAAGGAAAAATAATTTCTTGAAAAAGAAATTGAAAGAATTGAAAAAGAACTACGTGCAAATCCTATGTCTAAAGGAAAAGGAAAAGCAGAATCCAGCAAAGGAAAATCACAAGTTGAAGGACCAAGCCAAACAAATGAACAGGTAGATGACAGTCTTTTCCAAGATTCGCAAGATCTATGGCCAAGTGAAAATGAGATTAATACCCCTTGGTTAAATCAACACGATTTACCATCACAACTCGAAGATTCCATGAACCTTGACACACCCTGACAAAGAAGTCAACACTATGACGAAGACATCAGCATCACTTTAATAAAGTTACTTTATAAAAGTTACTTTATTAAAGCTATTTTATAAAAGCTACTTTATTAAAGCTCATTTATTAAAGTTGTTTGTCCTTTTGTAATCATGTTTAAGATAGGTTTTGTAAAATAAGGACATGTGTCTAACACGTGGGTCTCATGTAAGCTTTTTAATGTTTTCTCTCCTCCATATAAGGAGAGCTTCTCCTCATTGTAAATTATCGAAAGTTATCAATAATAACTAGCATGTTTCTATATTCATCGTGTTCTTCTTCTAAACTCTTCCAGTTCTTACTTAATTTCAGAAAGTATAAAGTAATTGTAGATTTGAGTGATATGGAGTAAAATCTGTGTAGAAATATGAGTATGCTTTGCAGTTGCACCTACATAATGAATCTCTGCATCAGAAAGTGCTCTACTGATTGTATGATCCGTCCGGGATTATAGTGATTCACAGCAAGTCCGAAAATTAGGCCCTTTGTTGAAGCCTATTGAGGCGTTGCGTGTGCTAGAATACCGTGATTTACTGTAGGTTGCTGTCACTCCGCTCATTATTTTAATTTGACAAATGGTTTCATACTTTATTTTTATAATTTTTTTGTATGCCTCCTTTTACCCTTTCTACAATTTGGATCACGTGCTTTCTCTTTGTAAATGATCTATGCATGAGGGCACAGATGATAGAATAAAGATATTTACAAATGGTTGCGTCTCCCATCAACTCCACAATCTCCTCTTTAGTTTGTACTTGCGTTTTGAAACGCGTGATGCGAACTTTAGAATTTGGGCTCCTAAATTGTAACAAGCAATCAAAAATTTTTTTTTTTTTCATTTACAAGAGTTTTGGGAACTAAATTTGTTAACTTAAAAATCAACAATAAAACAACGAATAAATGAAATATTCAAAATATTTATATTACAATCAAATAAAAATACGAAAATGTTTTAAAAGATCGTTTAAATACAACTCGTCTTGCGATTTTTTAGAGGCAAAAATATTAATCAATTTTGGATGGTTGAGTTGTTCAACCATTTCTTTTTCAATAGATAACATGGTCGATCCATTCAATCTTTGCTATGACATAGTTGATCGAAGAAAAGCAATTTTCTTGATTTAAATATTCATATTAAACATTATCTTCATCATTTTGCTTTGATTTATTCACATTGATATGTTCAATTATTTTCTCGGTCTCTTTCAATTCAACCACATTATCGTTGACATCCTGATTCTATTGCTCCTCAATCACCAAATTTTTCAGTGTTCCTTCATCCTCTTTTCTTGCCATCAAAGCATTTTAAGATAACTCCAGCCGACTTCGAATTAATGCATCTACTCTTTCTCCCTTCTTTTTTTGAGTTCCAAATCATATTTAAGAGCTATGATATTTCACTCAACAGCAAACAATAACTAAAATTTGAGTGTAAAAATAGGTTCAAATTAATTTAAGAAAGAAAGATTAAAAGATATGATTTTTTTTTGTTAAAGCATTGTATCAACACATAGCATAGACCATAATTATATTTAACATATGAGATAGAGTGATAGATCATGTAGGGAAAAATAACAACATCAGCAATTAAAAATAGTGAATGATCTAAAGGCAAAGACAAATTTGTAAGAATGATAATATATACATACATAATAATTAATAAACCAATGTGTAGTATTATATTCATGAATCACTCCTGAGTTATAGTTTATAAACCAAATACAGTCCACTGCCCACAATCAAAGAATCAAAAGCTATTGTAAACTGATCACTAATCCCTTATAAATCAAAGGCAAATTCATAAATCATAAGTCAATAAGACAATAATATAATAAACTAATAATTAATTACATATACATATTACAATTAATTTATACATATACATTTACGGTTGATCGAAGATAGAGAGACAATGCACAGATTCAAATAATATTAAAATTATATGCAATCAATGAAAATGGATCATTACCCCCACTGACTTCACTTGTACAACCAAAAAGAAAAATGAAAAATCTTTAGTAAACTAAAAATGGATGAGAAATTGAGAATAAGGAGAACCAATGACAAACCCAAGATCGAAAATCCTCAATTTTGATTTAAAATACGTAATGGTCTAATGGAGAATTGGGAGAAGTTCAATTGGTTTAAAAATGAAAAAAATACACAATTATTAGAATATAAGAATCACATTTCATAACTAACAATCTTATAAAATAGTTTTAAAAATCAGATAGTAAATGCAATATAATATATATAAACAATTGCCATATATATCCACCATATACCATTTCTCTCTCTCTCTCAAAATATATACATATCCACCCCGAACCTCTCAATTGCAAAGATATTTTCTGCCACCGCACTCTTTTTACCAAAAAAAAAAAAAAACACACACACACACACACACACACACACACACTCTCTCTCTCTCTCTCTCCAAAAATACTAATTTTCTATCTTTATAAATACAGATCAATCATATTAAGATCCCTTATGAAGAGATATTGGTGTGTAAGTGATGGCGGTGCATTGTAGGTGATGTTGGTGATGAGGTGGCAACTGTGTTTATGAAAAAGATCTGCATGGTGGCGGCGATAGTGTGTTCCAGGTGATGATAGTGCATTAGAGTTGATTTGTGGTGATATTGGTGGTGATAGTAGCAACGTTTTGGATACTGCGTGGTGGCAGTAGTAGGAGTTGTAGGTGATGGTACTGCGTTGAAGGTGACCATGTCTGTGTAAATTGTTATTGTTTGTGACCATATGTATTATCTGCTACTATCTATGATTAGGCATGTGTTATCTGCTACTATTTGTGACACAGTGTAACTATCTGCAATTAGATCAATCTAAACTGTGGCTGTATGTGATCAAATCACTATTAATTTGTCATATATCGTCACTGTTAAGATAAATTTGGCCATAGACAATCACAAGAAAGACAGATTTGGTCACAATTAATATAATCTTGATCACAGAGGGTCACAGTAAACATATAAATGGTCACTACCAAATCCACCTTGAATCCGCCATCATTCCACCTCTAACCTATCACCACCACCTCGTAATAATTCATCATGGCAACATCTACTAATACAAGAAACAAAATAAAATTCAAGTAAAAAATATTGCCAAAGAAGACCTCAAGTTTAATTAAATTGGAAAATTTTCCATTCATATTTAAACGGATTCTTGAACGAGTGAAATGTTCCTATGCTAATAACTGAAAAACACTAAGTAAAGAGTATATTGGTGGATCTAACATCAGATTCAGACGAAGGTGGAGGCGGAGGCAGAGGTAGAGGTGGAGGAGGAAATAATAGCTTTATCGAACGTGGCGGCCGAGGAATTGGTGGATCTTACATCAGATTTCGATGAGTCTCAACTGAGATGGAGCACTTGTTGGAAGCGTTTGACTATAGGGTGATCAGAGAAAAAAGATTGGGGGTTGAGACTAAAGAAGCATGTTGAAGGAGGGATGACTACTAGGTGACGATTATCATATCTAAGGCTGGATATGGACCAATATTTTCAGGTATTTAATAAGTGGAACCGTTGGATCCAAATTTAGTTATAGAACTGTTTGAGTTCGGTTCTATTCGGTTCCCGAGTTTCGTACGCTAATTAATTTTTTTATATTTACAACAACGCTACGTTAGTTCGATTATGACATGTTCAACATTAACTCTTGTAAAATAATATAGTCCAATCTGATGATATTTTTTTCGCATCTCTTTGTTGAGTTCTTCATAAATTTGACTGTTAAAATCACAAGAAGAGGAAGATAGCCAAGTCACAATACTAGAACGAGACAGAAACGGTACTACGATAGAATAAGAAATTTGGGTAAAATTTGGGTCAATTTGATTAAGTTGGGCTGGCTGAAAATTAGAAATGGTAGAACCATATTTTACGTTTGAGCTAAATTAATTAGTTAACAAATTCATTTAGAAAAAAATAAAATAATTTGACTTATTTAAAATAAAAAATTAAAAAAATTAGAGAGATTCAGTTCTTTTTCGATTCTTCGGTTCTTGGTCTAGAACCGATAATCGAACCAAACTCGTCGGTTCTCGATTCAAATACTAATTCGGGTATTTAATTTAAGAAGAACCGCTCGGATCCGATTCGGTTTAATTCGGTTCGGGAGTTTTGTCCAACCCTAGTCGTATCGTTGGGTTTGGAGTAAGTGCTAATCAACGAGAGCATCGTCAAAATTCATTATGCTCTGGTTCTATTCTACTTTTTGCTTTGCAAATAAAGACATAAATTGTTTTATGGCTATGGTACATGATAAGTGCATTTTTACATACTTATTTACTATCAAAACATGAGCAATTGTTAATTAATATGTTGAAATATAACTTAATGATATGTAATTTATGTTTTGCAGGACGAGTGATGAATGTAACGAAAATAAGAAGAAACAAGTGAAAAATGACCAAAATGGAAGAAAGTGAAAGTTCAGGGACTAAAGTGCAAATACTCAAAAAGTGTGTCAAGGCTCACGATGAAGGTTCAAGAATGCTAAGTCTCGATTGGAAGCAATTGGAAATCAAAGAGGAATGGAATATGATTAAAATATTATCAAAATCAATTTTCGATTCGCACAAGATATATTCCAGATTTTTAGCAGACAATTGAGACCCTAGTGAGGAAGTAATGATAAATCCAGTGAGAGTACCTTTCCCGCAAGCTTTTAAATCCACCTCAAAATCTGCTAGTCAACATAGTGAGATTTTAGAACATCTAAAGCAAGTAAAAATCAATTTGCTTCTCATACATGTGATTTCACAGTAGAGGTGTCAAGACGGACGGGCCGGCCA
The DNA here is from genome assembly GCA_035079005.1 of Fraxinus americana. Taxonomy (NCBI): domain Eukaryota; kingdom Viridiplantae; phylum Streptophyta; class Magnoliopsida; order Lamiales; family Oleaceae; genus Fraxinus; species Fraxinus americana. Next base: position 8,511,551 of record CM068706.1, on the reverse strand, counting down.
TGACCCGTGAAAACCGGCCCGTGAAAACCGGGACCGCGGGCCGACCCGTGACCCGTGCGGGCGGTTCACGGGCCAAGGAGGTGTAACCCGCGGGCTTCGCGGGTTGCACCCCCACGGGCCGCGGTTAACCCGCGACCCGTAAAAAAATTGAAAAAAAAAATAAAACAAAAATTAAAAAAAGGGGGGGGGGGGAGAGAGTCAAACAAAAAAATTTGAAAAAATAAAAATAAAAAAAATTCAAAAAAAGGCGTAGCCTGTTGCATGGTCAATTTTTTTTTTTTTTAATTTTAACTAATGGTAATATAAATTTTCTAACGGTAATATCATCCCCTTCATCGATAAATTCCAATTTATTCTTACATTTATTTTTACAATACCCTCTCATTAGTTATTATACATTTATATTTCATAGTTCATACTTGTTACTACCTTACTACAATTACAATTATTCAATTGCAAATATCATCATCATCTTGATTATATTTCTTTCTTCTCGATTTTCACTAGTCACTACTAAATTTTTTAATCCTACTATATTATGAATTCTCGCGATTCTTCTTCTCAAAATCCTATTTTCAATGATAGTTGCTCTCCATATGGGCCAAACCGGAAAAATTCTATATTTTTATAATTTTATTTATACAATCATACGGGCCAAACCGGAACGAACCGCGACCCGTGACCCGCATGGGCTCGACCCGGATGGGTCAGCGGGCGGGCCTGGGTTGTAGTCCAAAATTGTGGGCCGACCCGTAACCGGCCCGGAACCCGCAGCGGGCGGGCTTTTTTTCACGCGGGCCGTTACCGGGCTCACATGTTGGCGGGCCGACCCGGCCCGGACCACCCGAATTGACACCTCTATTTCACAGGTTCCTTCTTATACTAAAATCCTTAAAGACTTATGCACTGTCAAAATGAAGCACAATGTCAAGAAAATTGCTTTCTTGACTGAGCAAGTGAGTGCTGCGATTGCCCAAAGGATCCCGCTAAAGTGTAAGGACCATGCTTGTCCTACTGTGTCTTGTGTCATCGGAAATCATGAGTTTGGACAAGCTCTTCTTGATTTAGGGTCTAGTGTCAATCTCATGTCTTATACTATTTACTTGTCGTTAGGTTTGGGTGAGATGAAGCCTACATCTTAGCTCTGCAATTAGCTGATAGGTCCACTATTAGACCTAGGGGAGTAGTTGAGGATGTCTTGATTCAAATTGATAAATTTTACTACCCCGTCGATTTCTTGGTGTTGGATGTAAAAAATAATGTGAATGTTGACTCTAAAATTCCTATCATTCTTGGTAGACCTTTCCTTGCTACTAATAATGCTCTAATTAATTGTAAGAATGGTCTCATGAAACTTTCATTTGGAAACATGACTTTAGAAGTCAACATTTTTCATGTCACTAAGCAGCTAGAAGAAGATGACGAGTATCATCAAACACACATGATTGATGCACTCACTCAAGAGGTTGCTGATAGTATGTTCCTTGGACCAGCATAGGAAATTCTAGAACCGGATGGAGTAGACTTCATCATCAATAAACATCTTGAGATAGATGATCAAGAGTCAAGTAATAGTTCTTATTTTACATTACCAGTTTCTAATGAAAGAACTTTACCTTTTGTCTTACAGGTCCCTACTCCTAATTTTGAGCTCTCATCTGCTTATCCCACCCATGTATTTGATAGAGGCGGAGGAACATTACCAGTGCTTATGTCCAAGGAGTTTAGTGTATTGCAAAGAAGATTGAAACCACACTTACTGGATGCAGGCTAGGGAGGAAAAATTGGGTCAAGCCAAAGATAATAAACAAAGGAGCTGCTTGGGAGGCAACCCAAGGGGAGTTCGTTCTTTTTCTTCTGCCTTTTACTTTTGCACTTTTATTCTAGTTAATTTTGTTATTTTCTTTGCTTTACCATTCCATTGAGTGCTTTCGGCTCTTACACTTCAAGTTTATGTTACTTCACTGCACTATTATGTGATATTTGTCATTCCCTTCATTTGTATATCATGTTTATACATTGAGGACAATGCAAAATTTAGTTGGGGGAGGATTCTGTTGGATTTTGTTGTGAATTTGCATAAGTAATATCATGGAGTTTCAAAATTTTTGAGAATTTGTTTAATAATTGTGCCGGTTATTATGTGATCACTGGGATAAGTATCAACTGTGAATGATGAAATAGTGCATTATTTGATTAGTTTAGACCTATGTATGTAAAACTTGACATTTTCTATGCAAGTTACTTATGTTTGATATATTGAGTTAGTAATATGGTTCATTTTGTAAAGGATAGTGGAATTTAGTGATACAACCTAATAACCTCTAGTGTCGTATTCCATAAATCCAAATATATGCTAGTTTGAAGATGATTGAATTGTTATAGGAAAACACTGAGATATGTATGGGTTCCATGCATGAAAACCTTGTGTGGATTGTCTGAAATCCATTGAGATAAAAACGATGTGAAAGCTTTAAGTTAGATGTTAGTTTTAAAAACTGGATGTCTAAAAGAAAATGGGCATTGTACTAATCTTTGTGTACATAAAAAGTATCTTTTCGAGCCTATATAATTCGGGTGATTAAGCTTATGAGGGTGATTTAAAACCTGGTGCCCTATGGTCATCTGATTTGGGAGTTATCAGCCTAAAGTTCGCTATATGGGTTATATAGAAAGCAAATGAGAAGATACTCAAATAAAAAAAGAAAAAGAAATGGTGAAAAAAATGAAAAAAAGAGAAAAAAATATATTCAAATACATTGATTACGCCCCAAACATCCAGTTGACAAAACTACACATTTGATGAGAAGCAAGTAACTTAGTCTAGTCTTAAGTGTTAAAGCAATAAAAAATATAGGAGAATCCTGATTTGTTGAAGTGTGGACTTGTAGGAGTAAGGTTTATCCAAACTAAGAGAAGGTAAGGAACATAATTGAATGTATTCAACTTAAAATACACCCCGAAAAAATCTAGTGAAAAACATAAGTTTGGGGGTGCGAGTATCTCTCGAGCAAGAAAAATACATATTTGACTACTATGTGTCAGTGATCGAACCAATCATAATCTTAATATGTTGACATGTGTTTTCACATATGCACACACGTCAGGTTATGCATGTAACATGTGGAGACTGATTTAATTTTTGCACTGTTGTAATTGTTCATTTGTCAACTATCAAATTTCAAACTTGAGACACGACATATTGTTAAACTATATTGTTCGTAGAGTTGAATTATATTGTTATTGTCTGAGGACAAATAATAGTTCAAGTTTAGGGGAGTTTGATAAGCGCGTTTTTAGATACTTATTTTACTGTCAAAACATGAGCAATTGTTGATTAATATGTTGGAATATAATTTAATTCTAAGTAATTTATGTTTTGCAGGATGATTAATGAATGTAGCAGAAATAAAAAGAAACAAGTGAAAAATGACCAAAATGGAAGAATGTAAAAGTTCAGGGACTAAAGTGCAAGTACTCAAAAATTGTGTCGAGACTCGCGACGAAGGTTCGAGAATTCTAAGGGTTGATTGGAAGCAATTAGAAGTCAAAAATGAATGGAATATGATCAAAATATTATCAAAATCAATTTTCAGTTCGCACAAGATATATTCTAGATTTTTAGTCATGTCTCGGTACATGGCCATGCGGCCACATGGTTCACTCATGCGGCCATTAGATCCATTTCTCATTCCAAATCTCGTTTTTATTGTTTTAAACAGCAATATCAACATGATCTTACATCAGATTTCATTGAGTCTCAACTAAGATGGGGTACTTGTTGGAAGCGTCTGACCATGGGGTGATCTAGAGAAAAGAGAACGGGGGTTGAGACTAAAGCGGCGTGATGAAGGAGAGATGGCTAATAGGTGATGATCATCATATCGTTGGGTTTGGAGTGAGTGCTAATCAACGAGTGCATCGTCAAAATTCATTATGTTTTGGTTCCCTTCTACTTTCTGCTTTGCAAATAAAGACCTAAATTGTTTGAGTAATTAACACCAGATTTTTGTAAAAACTTCTTAATCACTTCATTTATGATAATTAAATTTTAAATCCACGGTTTTAGGTGATTTGCTCTCAAAAAACTATTGATGGACTTGTAAGATTTTAATTGGGTTAGTAAATGACTAAGGATATATAAGGCTTGTGGGACTTTAATTTTGGGCCTATGAGTAATTTATTTATGGGGTACTTACAAAAATACCCTTAAAATTAGGGATGTTTTGAAAAATCATATGAAAAGTTTTTAGAAAATAAAAAATACTGTGTAAAATGAAAAAGTGACACAATGTCACTATTTTTTATAAAAATTGTCACTTTTTTACTTTTTTTTTTTAAAAAGTGACAAAACTAAAAAAAAAAAGTGATAAATACCAAAGTAGCACCATCCATTTGGGCAACACCAGTAATCATGTTCTTAAAATAATCACCACGTTCAAGCCAATCCACATGCTAATTATGTTAGGAAAATATAACATAGAAAAATATAACATATTATTTCATTTTTTTATCTTATTAAAAAGTGACAAAAAATTAAAAAAAGTGACAATTTTAAAAAGTGGCGAATTCAAAAAAATGACACAAATTAAAAGAAATTATACATTTTAAAAAATTGACAAACAATAAAAAAAGTGATAAACACTCAAAAAGTGACAACATTAAAAAAAGTGACGAATTCAAAAAAGTGACACAAATTAAAAGAAGTTTTACAGAGTAAAAAAATGACAGGCGATAAAAAAAGTGATAAACACTCAAAAATTGATAAAATTCAAATGATTTTCAAATACTTAAAAAAGTGACAACACTAATTAAAACATTGTTTATTAAAAAAGTGGATAAATATACTGTTATCATCATTATCAGTTAAGAACATCATATCCTGTCCAATATTCTTCTGTTAAAGAACCTTAAAAACCTTTTCACGACGGTACATTACAGCAAGATGAAATCTTGAATGATTCTCTTCATCTGTAGAATTTATTGAGGTAGGAAAATAACATAGAATTTCAGTGACAATCTCTTCTACTCCATTCTGTGCCCCTAAAAGAAATGGCCTCTTCATTGCTGCGAGAGCTGAGCCACATGGCGAAGTTTTAATAAGTGAGAATATGCGTTTGACTAGCTCAAGTGCTTGACGATGCATCAATTTTATGTGACGAATGCGATGCATAAGTGGTACTATAGTTGCAAGAAATACTTCACAGCTAAATAATTTATTTATTTGTATGTTACTTGATTGCGAGAACATATTTCTTACCTAAAACTTCAAGCTTTTCCAAAGTCTTCTAGGTGTCTCTGGACACATCGCAAAAGAAAAGAAACCAAGCTTGTGAAGACTTTAAACTCTTGCTAAATATGGACTGAATATTTGTATCAGAACTTGAAACGTGCCTCAGCAATTTTGAAGAATGGAAAATATACCAAGATTGAAATACTGAATATCGAATAAGGTAATTGTACAAAAATAAGATATTAAGTATTGTTCTCTTGAAAATTGATTCTTGGAGCACCTATGCTGTTGAGAAAGAGAAGAATTTGGTAATTGCTTTGTATACTCCTATATACATATCTATCATCTATAGAAACACGCACATGATTGCAACCAAAAACTCATTTAGGTAATTTATCAAACACCTTATACCATATTCAAAGCCTTACAAGCAGGACCTGAAGGTAGCAAGAACACACACTAAGAACCAAAGAAAGTGTACAGTTTCATTCAACCCTCGCTTATTATTCACACTAAGAACCGAGGCATTGATCTGGTTCCAATCGATCTCAGTAAACCCTTAATTGATCAAGGTTATTCCATTACATCATCTACAAATTGTATGGCCCTGAATTTAGAAAAGAATTGGAATAATTCTCTTCCCGAAACCCGGATGTTATCGTCGTCGACCCTCTTGACGCCATCGACCGGCTTCACAATCGGATTTCTATGCTCCAAGTTGTAAACGAGCTAAAGATATGTCAACAAACTGAAATTTCGTTTGGTATTCCGAAGCAAATTTTTGTTGAAAATCCTGCATCTTTTTATGATTTCATTGAAATAGAGGGGCTGAAGTTTCCAGTAATTGCGAAGCCTTTGGTTTCGGATGGAAGCGCCAATTCTCATCTTTTTAGTAATGATTTAACCCGAGGGCTTGCACTTACCCGGAGCTGAAGTCCCCCTTCTCCATAGCCAAATAGGCTCCAAATAGCAGAGAATGGAGCCCTACGGATGAGAGGAATGGATTTCTATTAGATTACTTTAGGGGGTTGGAGTTTTAGTTAACAATTTAGATTATGACGTAATTATTACTTGATTAAAATGTTTAATTATTTTAAAAGGTATTAATCAAAATACTTAATTTTTTAGGGTACATAGCCTAATTTCCTTTTTATTTATTTGGCTCCTTGAAGAGGTTTTTTGAGCTCCGTAAAGAGTTGGACTTGAGGCGACAGCCTCTCCTCAGGTCTGGCTGTGTTGTCTCCTCATCCTTTCCAAGCATGGTCATCTTGGTCATCCATCTGACAAGATCACAAGTCTTTTTGGTCATTGTCAAAATCTACTTCTAAGTTTTGTTTGTGTAATAAAAGCAACTAGCTTCCATTTAGTCCTATAGTTTTTATCAATGGAGCACTTTGACATCATTTATGCTGATGTTTGAGATCCTAGTCTTGTACCTTTGATGATTATAAAGTTTACGTTATTTTCATTGATCATTTCACCAAGTTTATTTGATTTTTCCTCTACATCTCAAATCCGACCTGCAATCTATTTTTCGAATCTTTAAATCTAAAACACAGAATTTCTTTTAACATTTAAATTGTAACTTTACACCGATCGGGTGGAGAATACATTGACCTAAAAATATAGAAAAATATGGAAATCAACACATTAAAACTCCACCCCATTGAAAATTAATGGTACCGTTGAACCGCTTCATCACCATATAATTGAAATAGGTCTTTCCCTTCATCATTCGTCTATGCCAAAGAACTACTGCACTTGTGCCTTTCATACGATTGTTCATTTTCCTCCTTCATCATTCCTCTGTGTAAGAACTACTGGACTCGTGTCTTTCAAACATTCTAGTTAAATCGCAAGACTAAACATGATAAAACTCAAAAAAAAAAAAAAAAAAAAGAGATGAAATTTTGAAGGATTGGACCCTAATATAGATTGGGAGGTAAGCATGCATTAAAAAAATTCAATACTATTATTTAAATTTTGAATTCAAAATATTAGTGTTTCAATAAGAAGTATTCTAAACAACGAGTCCAAGTAAAAAATTTTGTCATTATATATTGAAAAATGCTTCACGTATAGAAGCACAGTCCACAGAAATGCAACAGAACACTCACACACATGGTGGGGCCCGCACATTTTTAAAAAAATACACTGTGGGACCCACTGATTGTTTGTATTCTAGTGTCTGTACAAATTGAATTCCTGTTTTATATTCTAGTGTTCAATATGTGAAACATGATGTGACACAATAGGAATAAAATACAATTTTCCATAGAATCTCTACCTTTTTGAGACATCAAGTGAAACAGGATCTTATTAACAGGGACGAGTTTGTTCTATCATGTATTGTGCGATATATCAATGTCCCAGCCAGGCAGCATAATCATTACAATTAAATTAAATGGGCCGTATTTACGTATCGCCAACTTCTTTCAGGCCCAATAGTATCCATTGTTCTTGGCCGATTGGTAAATTTCAACTCAATATTCTATAAATAGAATCTAGAATTTTGCAAGCCAGAATATGGCATTTTTTTTCAGTCAGATTTTAAGCCAATTTTCCTAGTATTCGTATCCAATACAAGCCTTTTCAATAAGAAGCATTAGATTCTTACGGCTAAGAAGATAATCAAATCTTGAAATATGATTCCATTCAACTTTATATTTGATTGTTCAAGGTCAGATACCTGCAATGTGAGAGCTTTCATGCCAACATATCTACTATGCGTGCAACCCTTTCGATGTTGGTGGCTATAAATGCCATTAATTACAGTAAAGATCCATTTGATATGATTTTTAAAAAGTCAAAAGCTGTGTGACACTGAAAAGTTACGATTGAACATGTTTAAATAATTTTTTTGAAAATCTTTGTATGAATACAGAAGCTTTTAAGGAAGCTCCTAGGAAACTTTTCTACAACAATTAAAAGCAAAACATGCCCTAAATGTTTTACACGAGGTTTAGTATATTTATTAATTACAACTTGTTTGACACCTATTTCTCATTCAATAAAGCTGAATGTAAAGCTTTGGTTGTGGGCCCACCCCCCTGTGAGAGGGCTGTGAAAAAACTGTGAACCAAGGCTGTAACTCTAGTATGGTTGTTTCTAATTCTCATTTTTTTTCTCTTTCTTCATTTTAACCACACATTCCATAAATAAAATAATATTACACATAAATTAAAACTTTTCATCACTTTTCCACCACACATTCTCCCATCAATCACTATTTCAAAAATTCTATTCTCATTTTAATGAGATCCAAACATACATTTAATATCAAACAGTAAAATTTATGAAACAAGAATCCCTAAAGCTTAAATTACACCACAAGTTTTCTATACACACTTTTATTAAAATTTTATAGATTGTTGTTTAAACATCAGTGATGGTATAATAAGTTCGAGTACGTATTGCTTTCCTCATACGTAATATAAAGTAACTGCAATATAATTTAGCATAAATTAAGATACAACATTATAAACTTTTATTTAGTTATTAACAATGCCAACTATTTAATATTTTCAAATGTCTTATTAGGAATAGAATTAAGTTAGATGACCATTTCTGGTTGGCAACAAGGATAACATCCCTTAGGTGGAAGAAATATAGACAGTGATGAGATGGATGTATTTAAAATCAATAGTGTAGATTGTTACCATACGAAAGAGTATCAAACTTGTTATCTGAGAAACGCAATATTCGAACCTACTACACCTAGAGGGGGGTGATTAGGTGTAAATGCGGAATTAAAACTTTAATTAACAAGCAACAAGTCACAAGTTAATTATGTCTAGGTGATTAGTCAAACAATTCAAATTATCCTATCTTTGAATACCGCAGTTTGTATAATAAACAATAAATATGAAAGCAGTAAATAAAGAACACCAATATGATGACGGAGAAACCCAACTGGGAAAAACTCCGGGACCAAGCCAGTTACCTCCACTATAGACAATATGGATTACAGTATGTTTCCAGCTAGCAAACTTCACTCGTTCCCGCTGTTGTAATTCCTGCAATCTCCAAGATCTGCTGTTCCTTCCAGGCTCACGACCTGCTACCGTAGATACTATCTAGCCACCCTGCTAGACTTCCCGATCTACCTCATGTAGCTTCTTAATCTGCTGTATTTTCTAGTCTCACGATCTGCTACCGTAGACACTATCTAGCTAACTTGCTAGACTTCCCGTTCTACCTCCTGTAGCCTCCTGATCTATTGTCTCCTTCCAGCTTCCTGATCTTCTTCTATTGTCTCTTCCAAGTGGAATTCCAAGAATCTCCAATTCTTGTGCTCTTCCTGTGCTTGTAGTCCACCTCTTCCAAATCTCAATGAAAGAGTCAGTTCCTTAAAAGATTAAGGACGCTGGTGTTTTGGATTATGGAACCTTTGATGTTTTCCAAAACCGGGTTGCTGGATCTCAAGAATGAATATGGATGAATCAATGAATTGTCTCTTGGATCTCTCAAACAATGATATGAAAGTATTATATCTATGAAGCACAATGAAACAACCACCAATTTTCGTACAAGACCATTTGTATTTTCAGTTAGAGATGTATGAGTAGTATGGGCCGTGTAAAACTTTCCAAAATCGCGAATTAGATTTGGCCGCACAGGTAGGTCGCTTGAGCAAGCTGTCACGAAGCTCGAGCGAAAATGTTATTGCATTGGTCTCTCGAGCAAGCCTCTAGCGAAGGTCGAGAGAGGGTTGAGCAGTCGTCAGTATTTTCATCATAACTTTCTCTATCGATGTCCGATTGTGATGATTCAAATTTTGTTGGAAAGTTAACTTGAAGGGCTACAATTATTTTTCTATGTGAAAAATGCGTTGGAAAGTGATGACTGAAAATTTGGAACATAACTTGTGGGCTCTTTGATACTTTTTAGACTTCTAATTGCATTCCCTTTTTATCATAAGCGACCTTCTTGGACATCTTGGACTTCTTCAAGGACTCAAACCCTAAATTACCTAATTTATACAAATTGCACCATAGGTTCTTGACTTTTACAACACGTTACAAATTAGTCCTTTATCCACAAAATTGCCAACACTAAAAACCTAACAAGCTCCCCATTTGGCATTCTGTGACAAAACTACATAATAAGTCAAGGAAGTAAAAAATATCAAACTACACTACCCAAGTTACTCAAAGTCTTCTACTTCTTGCATTTCTTGGTGTATCTGTTTCCTGAAATCAAAAACTCAATATCTAGTGTAAAAGCACGTGATACAGGAAATCAAAAACTCATCAATTCAAATAAGTATGCTAGTTTGAGACGTGACATTAATGTCAATCAAAACACCAACCGAAAATATTAACATCACAAAACATCAAAACTCAAATAGCCATGCATATGATATGCAATGCAGATGCAATGCACATGCTCCCTTACTGCAAACTCTCAATTTTTTATGCAGTAGGCAAATGTATCTATGTCTCACCCCATCGACCCCTGAAGACGTATGTAATTGCTCTGAAAATGAAAAATGATATAACTCCCCCTTACAATAAAAATCTCTCTCCCTTTTTGCCACAAATGTCGAAGGGACGGAGCAAAATTACACATCTCAATAATGTAGGTATAAGCAATCAGAAGTATATGCAGTGAACCGTAAAGTATCCCACAACTCCAACTTAAAGCACCCATGGAGTAAATGATATAAGTGACTCATATGTATTAAGTGTCACTAATCCCCTGACAGTAGGACTCCATACCTTAATTTTGTGAGAAATGACATGCTAAATATCACTGCTAATAAGTATATTCTTCTACTTATAAAAGTCAAACCTTAAAGCAAATTAGAACCCACACACACACACACACACACACACACATATATATATATATATATATTATCTTAAGTGTAGGCTCATTTCCATTAAGCGACTACATGACCCCTATAACGAGTTTTAGGCCGGTTAACCAACGTCAGATAATCATAGGCACCAGGTTATGAGAAACCTCGCAGGCTTAATTGTTTAAGTCAAGTAGATTTCGAAAAGTAGCATTAAGATATTGAGCCAACATATATTGATTCATGCAGGGATAATATCGAGCTTAAGTCTAATTAAAATGGTCAATTTATGCTCAAAGTCACCCTACTAACATGTGACTGTCATCCCAAATCTCACATACGCGGTAAAGTCCCACTATTAAGATCATAGTATGTGCAGTGCAAATGGTATATGAATAGACCTATATTAAATACTCCATAAGTATCCTAAGCTAGCAATGTAAATTATGCTACAGCTCACTAAATAAACGCATTCTTGATTATAACCAACAAAATTAAGTGTATTGTATATCATGCTGTAAAACACTTTCCAAATCAAAATCTTTTTGTTATCTTTTTCTTCTTTTCACAACAAAAACCAAAGCAACAAACAAATGTTTTTTTTTCATATATAAACATGAATACACCAAGCACATAAAACAAAAAAAATCAAACAAACCACAAGAACAAAAAATAAAATGTATGAGAACAAATAAATAAATAAACATAATACATGCATATATCCATCACATACTGATAGAGCACGAGCATGCACCAAAACAAACTACATAATTAGTTAGGTATGCAAATGCTCTTATCTTTAAGAGTACCGTGATCTATTTAAGAATTTTTCAGATCACTTCTTTACCCATACTTGCCTAGTGACATGAATATTTCTATTCATCAGTGTCATGATTTTGGTCAATTTACTTACCTGATTAGTAAGAAGGTCAATCTGATCAATATAATCATGATTCTTATTTCTATTTAAATTCCAGTTTCTATTTCTATTCAGAAAATGATGACACCTAGGCTTTATGTGTCCTAACTCACCACAATGAAAACATGTAGGGATAAACCTAGGACCAATGTAATGTGAACGCTGACGTCTATTCCTAGGTCGACGGTTCCTACGCTGTCTAGTAGACCTCTATCTAACAAATCCCTTATCATTGAGATCGGGGTTAGACACATGTTTGGGTTGGTCAGTGGCAAGGATAAATGTGGTCTTAGAAGTACTAGCAATGTTATCATTAAATCCTAGACCTCCATTACTTCCATTCGGCTTGCCCATTCCTAATACGTTGTTTTCAGAACCACTAGAGAAGACAAGCAGTTGAGAATTAGAATATTCTTGATCGCTCAGAAGGTTCTTAACCTGGATTTCTAAGGTCTCTCTTTCAGTGATCAACTCTCCTAGAGGATCTCTCAAGTTCACTAGTGAGGTTCCTAACCTGAGTATCTAAATATTCATTCATGGATTTCACTTCACTCGGGATTGAGGAAGATTCCTTCACATGTGCTACTAACTTCTCATTTTCCAATTCAAGTTCCTTATTTCTCGCTCGCAAGACTTTGTTCTTAGTGAGAATCCTAAGACTCTCCTCATACATCTTATCATAAGCCTCTCGAATATATTCCTCACTCTCAAACTTTTCATCAGAATCTTCATCACTAACTAGGTCCTCTTTTGCACTCCCCTGGTCTGATTCATTCCTAATTCTAGCAGTAAAGGTAACATGTTTCCCACTTTCCTCACGAGTGGATTTCTTACTCTTATTATCTGAGCTAGACTCGTTATCAGTAAGAGTAGCATTCATAGCTTTATCTTGATTTCTCCTTCTGCTAGGGCACTATCTCTTTACATGGCCTATACCTTGATAATTATAGCATCTAACAGACTTAGATCTTCTTCTAGATTCACTCGAGGTACCTCCATGTCTCTCATGAGGTTCATTTTTATTCCTAAACATTTTCCAGAATTTTTTAGCAAGGTAAGCTATCTCCTCATCATTTTGTGAATCAGAATCAGAAGATTTTGTATGTCTAAACCTCATAGTTTTTAAGGCCAAACACTTATCTTTTGCAGGATTATTTAAAGTAAGCTCATAAGTTTGAAGGGACCTAACTAACTCTTCCACCGTGATAGTATCTATGTCCTTACTTTCCTCAATTGCCTTGATTTTAGGCCTAAATCGCTTAGGTAAGGATCTAAGAATTTTACGCACTATCTTAGATTCAGAGATTTTCTCTCCTAGGCTAAAGTTAGAGTTTACTATGTCATTAAGGCTTGCATAGAAGGTTTCAACCATCTCATCTTCTCTCATTCTAATCTCCTCAAACCTAGTTGTAAGCATCCGCAACTTAGAATTTTTAACACCTTGAGTTCCCTCATGTGTAGTCTCTAAGATATCCCAAACGTCTTTAGCTACCTCACACATAGACACTCTCCGAAACTCTTCAGGGGACACTGCCATAAATAGGGCATGTGAGGCTTTGCTATTCCAGTTATACTCATCTAAGTTAGTCCTTGTCCAATTAGCTATAAGAGTGGGGGTCACTACGTTATCTACAGTAGTACTAGGGCACTCCAACCATTCACCACACTCAACCAAATCCGTTCATCCATAGATTCTCTAGTAAAGCTCTCATCCTAACTTTCCAATACGCATAATTGTTACCATCAAAATAAGGCAAAACAGATAATGAACTAACCATCTAGACAAATTGGATCAGGAATCGAAATAAGGCTCTGATACGAATTGAGAAACACAATATTCGACCCTACTACACCTAGATGGGGGTGATTAGGTGTAACTGCGGAATTAAAACTTTAATTAACAAGCAACAAGTCACAAGTTAATTATGTCTGGGTGATTAGTCAAACAATTTAAATTATCCAATCTTTGAATACCGCAGTTTGATAATAAACAATAAATATGAAAGCAGTAAATAAAGAACACCAATATGATGACGGAGAAACCCTACTGGGAAAAACTCCGGGACCAAGCCAGTTACCTCCACTATAGACAATATGGATTATAGTATGTTTCCAGCTAGCAAACTCCACTCATTCCCGCTGTTGTAATTCCTACAATCTCCAAGATCTGATGTTCCTTCCAGACTCACGAACTGTTACCGTAGATACTAACTAGCCACCCTGCTAGACTTCCCGATCTACCTTCTGTAGCTTCCTGATTTGCTGTACTTTTCAGTCTCACAATTTGCTACCATAGACACTATCTAGCTAACCTGTTAGACTTCCCATTCTACCTCCTGTAGCCTCCTGATCTGTTGTCTCCTTCCGGCTTCCTAATCTTCTTCTATTGTCTCTTCCAAGTGGAATTCCAAGAATCTCCAATTTTTGTACTCTTCCTGTGCTTGTAGTCTACCTCTTCCAAATCTCAATGAAAGAGTCAGTTCCTTAAAAGATTAAGGACACCTGTGTTTTGTATTATGGAACCTTTGATGTTTTCCAAAATCGGGTTGCTGGATCTCAAGAATGAATATAGATGAATCAGTGATTGTCTCTTGGGTCTCTCAAACAATGATATGAAAGTATTATATCTATGAAGCACAATGAAGCAACCGACAATTTTCGTGCAAGAACCTTTGTATTTATAGTTAGAGATGTATGAGTAGTATGGGCCGTGTAAAACTCTCCAAAATCGCGAATTAGGTTTAGCCGCACAGATAGGTCGCTCGAGCTAGCTGTCGGTGAAGCTCGGGCGAAAATGTTACTGCATTGGTCGCTCGAGCGAGCCTCTAGCGAAGGTCGAGCGATGGTTGAGCACTCATCAGTATTTTCATCATAACTTTCTCTATCGATGTCCGATTGCGATAATTCAAATTTTGTTGGAAAGCTAACTTGAAGGGCTACAAATTATTTTTCTATGTGAACAATGCGTTGAAAGTGACGACTAAGAATTTGGAACATAACTTGTGTGGCTCTTTGATACTCTTTAGACTTTTAATTGCATTCCATTTATATCATATGCGATCTTCTTGGACATCTTGGACTCCTTCAAGGACTCAAACCCTAACTTACCTAATTTATACAAATTGCACCATAGGTCATTGACATTTACAACACGTTACAAATTATCCATTTGTCCACAGAATTATCAACACTAAAAACCTAACATTATCAACCATGATGTACACGTAGAGTCAGTCGGCCCAAGGCTACCTAGGCGGTGGCCCAAGGCCTCAATATGTAAGGGGCCTCAAGAAAATTAAAAAGCACAAATGTTTATTTGTTGTACAAAAAATTATGGAATTTTGCCATGACACTCTTTTAGCCCCCGTTTGGCACCCATTAATTTCTCTTTCTCATTCCCATTCTCATTCTCATTCTTCATTTCAACCACACATTCTTCAAATAAAATAATATTACACACAAATCAAAAACTTTTCATCACTTTTCCACCACACATTCTCACATCAATCACTATTCCAAAATTTCTATTCTCCTCAAAATTAGATTCAAACACACCCTTAATTAAACTCCTTTTGAAAAATTAAGAAATAAACTAAAACAAATGAAAGTCTTGCATGTAATACATGGAGAATGAACTTGTCATGTTCATCCATTACAAGAAAAATAACATTTTACAATAGGCAAACTTGTTATCATAGGTCTTTTGCAAAGTTCGACCATAATGGATTCTAAAGAGATTGCTATACTCATAAAAAAAATGTTAGAAAAAATTATAATAATAGAAAATGAGTACTTAGCAAGATGCAATGCGCATGAGTTTCTCATGCATTTTATGTGGGAGTAACAATAGAGGCTTGTTTGTGAGGGATTTTCAAAATTCTACAGTAAATCAATTCTCATTTTCAACCACACACTTTTCAATAAAATAATATTTTCCATCACATCAATAATTTTTTCTTCTTTTTCAACCACACATTTCCCATCATATCACTATTCAAAATCAATTCTTCCCCCAAAAATCCCTCACAAACAAGCACTAGGTATCCTCGTATTTATTTCTTATTTACTTTAATATACCTTAAATTACAAGGCATATGATTAACTTAAAATTTAAAATAGAAACTATGTAGCACATGTATTTATTTATTTTCTTTTTCTTCATCGAAGTTTAATGTTAATCACAAGTTTAATTTTGTTTCAAAGTGATAACTAAACTTTGTGTTATATTTCAATTAGGTCACTCTATTAAAATTCATTAGTTTTTCTTGTGGAACATATAACGTGGAATCTACGTAAGAGTTTTCCAAATAACATATCCCGCTATAAAAACTAACAGAATTTGAAAGAGTGATCGAATTGAACGATGACCTTTTCAGTATAAATTGAACAATTAGTCAATTGCTTTCTACTTTTACTTTAATGTTACAAAGCAAAATACATGCATCCATGCAGTTGCCAAGTGAGGAAAGAATCATAGTTTACTTATAAAGCCTTTTTTCTTTTTTGTTACCGTAGGAACCTGCAGCCGCTACCCTCCAGCGGAGCCCACACATCCCAATGAATTTGTAAGTATTTACTTTCTAATCTTACATTTTATGAGACCAACTGACTCAAAATTTCAAAAAGTTACATAGACAGACCCTTAAAATCAAACGAATCTTTACAAGTTGTGACGACATGCACGCCACCCTTAGTGGAAATGCACTTTATGAAGTGCCCTTGAGTCAAAAAACACAACAAATGGAAAGAAAAAGAATATTTTTTGCTTCACGTATCTATCATTTATTCCATCATACACACATAAATTATGGGGAATATGAAAATGATAATCACTTTAGAATCAGCCATTCACTCATTTGTTCCACCATATTGTTATATCTTTACAAGCCCCATCAACTCCCACAATCTGAATAAGAAAATATTTTTGAGCTTATCCGAATTATCTTTTTGATGCAAGTGGATAAGTATGTGCGTAATACTATTAATTCGATCAATATTCTATTATCATATGGATTGAATATGTGAAACACGTCGACGCAGATCAATGTATATTTTACACATATTGGAATTTTGATGCATGTTTGTATATTTACGTGAGTGCTTACGCGCGAATTTCTAACTTTTCATTTATTTATAAAAGAAAAAGCAATAAAAGGACATAACTCGGAAAATTTTGGTACATAAAATGCAAATACGAGGTGTTTGAGAGAAAAGATGCAAATTCTCGCATGGGTATCACCATCATAATTCATAAAGCATAAAAAAAAAAGAATGTTAGTTCATTGGAAGTTTCTATTATCCTTTCACTTTTATGTTATCCTGATTATTTCTTCTCGAAATTAAAGTTATTAAAGATGTGATGATTCATTTATTTTTTTGAAACAACTCTCCGATTAGATTTTTCAAAACCAATTGACATCGGAACTTAAAAGTCCGATGTTGTTGCGTTTCATTTTCCTTTATTTTCTTGCGTCGCTTTTCGCTTAAAGGTCGAGAGAAGTTAATTCATCAAGACAAATTTTGAGAATATATGAGGTCTTCGTGGTTTTGCCCAAGTAAGATCAGAAGTATCGTCCTTATTAGGTAAAATCCCTTTCGCAGTTAGTTATCAACATACTTTGAATACCGAAATAAGTACTTTACATGACATAAAAATTATATGAATTACTCCACATGAATACACTTAGAAAACTTTTTTTGAGAATAACAGATTTACACCGTGTGATTAAAATTGAAAAATTGATAAAATCTGTGGATATCATAAACCGTGCGATTGAAATTAATTGTCGACTTTAGCTTAAATTTTTATCATTTTTTTAACTAAATCAAACATGGACTAAATTGTATATAATTTTCATTTCATAATATAGAAATAGTGATTGAATAAATCCTAGTGCTCTGAGCTGTTGTGCTACAGAAATTACGTTTATTCAGGTCTTGTTGCACAGTAATATTGTCTGAGTGTGGCACAACATCCTAATGGTTGCACAATAAATTATTATTGTTTTTTCCTTCCCTTCAATGATTAATAAATGTTGGGTTGACAAAGAAAAGTTGTATTATAGTGGATAAGTATAGATGCATTATTGCGATCTCGACATTTTTACAAGCTTCTAGTCCGTAAAAGAAGTGTACTATAGAAAAATATTAAAGGTTTGAACCAAAGAAATGGATAGTGTTACTTGGTACGATTGTTTGGTAACATTTGTGGACACAATTAATAATCACATTTTTAATATGGTAGACACGAATGCACAAGAAAAATGAGAGAAATAGGTATTTGTTGTTTTGTTGGCTCTTGTATAAATGTGTGTTGAATTGCTTAAGAACGTGTATAAATAGTGCTAAGGTGGTTTGAGAGATTTTGTACTATTCTACTTTGCAAGCATTTTTCTTCTTTTACGAAGTACTTTTATCAACGGTAATCGCTGATTGAAAAGCTCTACTAGCTTACCAAATTGGCCAGGGGCATTTTAGCTTTATTTGCTTCAAAACCATTTCATTTCATATCCCAACCAACCCTTCTTATGTCTACATACATCCAACGACATAGAGCGATGTGTCAGTATTAACATTGAACTCCTCATCCTACTTACTTCCAACCTTTTTGCGTCAACACACTTTACTACAAGTTTGATGTTCTCTATGAATTTGCAGTTGAAAAAATAAAAGTTTTCTTTTTTTTTTTTTTTTTGTCAAAAAGACTATTTTCTGATAACATTTAGTGAAAACACATAATATATTATGTCCTTGATTTTTGTATGGTTGATGTGACCAACATATGTGACTCCTCTCACATCCATGTAGCATCTTCATGCATATTAGGACAAATCGTTAGATGCACATGACCTTCTTCAGAGGTGGAGAGGAGATTGTGAGTATTCTGACGATCAAGTCAATCTTTGTGGGAGTATAAATTTGGGTGTGGGATGTGCATAAGACATGACTCACTTATGTAAAAGGGGTTCGGATATGAAAGTTATAGGAAGTATGAGAGCAAACTTAGCTTTTAGAGTCTAAAGTTGCATTACATTTGAATGATCATGTACAAAAGATCCTATTGTAGCGCATCTACATGCCTCACCTCTTCCATGTAGATTTGACTTTCTCTATATGGGTACGGTCCAAGCACATGGATTCAGCCTATACGTAGGGATTCAACCTCTCCATGATGGTTCGGCCAAATTGCCTAGTGGACGGAATGGCTTGGAGTGCGGGCTCAAATATGCTAGTTGTGTGACTGCCACGAGGCCATGCTGGACCTCGTTGAAAGAGGCATAACAATAGACAAGCTTAAAATATTACGGCCCCGTTCGGGAGGGATTAAAAGCCAATTAAAATTGAAAATATGGCCGTTATTGGGTCCCACTCGTCTAATAAAAGTCAACAATAACGACTATATTTTCAATTTTAATCTGATTTTAATCCCTCCCATACAAGGCCTACATAAAGTCGAATAAAAGGTATAATTAAATGTAGATTGCTTTCTTGAGTCATTGTGTCAAATTTTATGCAGTAAATTATTGCAACAAGAAAAGAGGATATTGCGATTCCAATACTAGTATAATTTAAGCCGATAATAGAAAGACAGGGGGAAGTGGTGGCAACTCGATGAAGTTAAGGTTAACAATGTCTCTTAATGGATTTGAAGGGTCATTAGGTGGAAAGGTTGAAGTTAGCCGGGTAAAGATGTTGAAAAAGTATAACTAGAAGAATTGTATGCAAGTACTAAAATGTAAAATAGACAAGAATCTAACAGCTTTGAGGAAATTTACAAGAAAAAAATAAAGGTGGAGAGCGATTAGGTTCAGATTTAGTGGATAGAATGTGCTCCTTTTGTACCACAAATCTGTCTCTTCGATTGCATGAGACAACTATGAATTATCCAATTCAATGATAGGCATCCTTGATTCTTTCATCGGATCATGTTTGGTGGGATTAAAAATCAGGTTTTTAGTCAATTTTGATGAAGTTTATGAAATGTATGTTTGAAAAGTTGTGGATCCCATAAATATTTGATTAAAATTAATTGTTAATTTTGATTAAGTTAAAATTTGAATTTTAATCTAGTTAAAATTTGAATTTTAATCCCTACCAAATAGGAAATTAGTCTAAATAGTTATACGTTAAGTTAAGGCCCCGTTCGGGAGGGCTTAAAATCCAATTAAAATTGAAAATATGGCCGTTATTGGGTCCCACCCGTCTAATAAAAGTCAACAATAACGGCTATATTTTCAATTTTAATCTGATTTTAATCCCTCCCAAACAAGCTCCAAGTCAATCTTTGTGGGAGTATAAATTTGGGTGTGGGATGTGCATAAGACATGACTCACTTATGTAAAAGGGGTTCGGTTATGGAAGTTATAGGAAGTATGAGAGCAAACTTAGCTTTTAGAGTCTAAAGTTGCATTACATTTGAATGATCATGTACGAAAGATCCTATTGTAGCGCATCTACATGCCTCACCTCTTCCATGTAGATTTGACTTTCTCTATATGGGTACGGTCCAAGCACATGGATTCAGCCTCTACGTAGGGATTCAACCTCTCCATGATGGTTCGGCCAAATTGCCTAGTGGACGGAATGGCTTGGAGTGCAGGCTCAAATATGCTAGTTGTGTGACTGCCACGAGGCCATGCTGGAGCCTCGTTGAAAGAGGCATAACAATAGACAAGCTTAAAATATTACATAAAGTCGAATAAAAGGTATAATTAAATGTAGATTGCTTTCTTGAGTCATTGTGTCAAATTTTATGCAGTAAATTATTGCAACAAGAAAAGAGGATATTGCGATTCCAATACTAGTATAATTTAAGCCGATAATAGAAAGACAGGGTGAAGTGGTGGCAACTCGATGAAGTTAAGGTTAACAATGTCTCTTAATGGATTTGAAGGGTCATTAGGTGGAAAGGTTGAAGTTAGCCGGGTAAAGATGTTGAAAAAGTATAACTAGAAGAATTGTATGCAAGTACTAAAATGTAAAATAGACAAGAATCTAACAGCTTTGAGGAAATTTACAAGAAAAAAATAAAGGTGGAGAGCGATTAGGTTCAGATTTAGTGGATAGAATGTGCTCCTTTTGTACCACAAAGCTGTCTCTTCGATTGAGACAACTATGAATTATCCAATTCAATGATAGGCATCCTTGATTCTTTCATCGGATCATGTTTGGTGGGATTAAAAATCAGGTTTTTAGTCAATTTTGATGAAATTTATGAAATGTATGTTTGAAAAGTTGTGGATCCCATAAATATTTGATTAAAATTAATTGTTAATTTTGATTTAATTAAAATTTGAATTTTAATCCCTACCAAATAGGAAATTAGTCTAAATAGTTATACGTTAAGTTAAGGCCCCGTTCGGGAGGGCTTAAAATCCAATTAAAATTGAAAATATGGCCGTTATTGGGTCCCACCCGTCTAATAAAAGTCAACAATAACGGCTATATTTTCAATTTTAATCTGATTTTAATCCCTCCCAAACAAGCTCTAAATTATTAGAGGAAGAAGAATAATTTTATATGAGTAAAGCCATTTTGTCCGAATTTGGAGCCACCTCGGTTGATCGACCCTCACATTGCACCGTGGGTCCCGCATGAATTACGTAAAGCTGACCCTCATGTGTTCGATCAACCAAAGTGTCATCCAAGATGTTCATGTAGCATTACTCATTTTATATTAGCTAATCTGTATATGGCTGTGATTAAATTGCTTTACAACTAGTGGTCTAAAACTCACCAGGTCAGAGTTTGTGATAGTGCACACTTTTTGATTGACCAATCCATCAAAATTCGAAACTCGTGACGGGCCCTTGAACTCAAATGATTAATAGGGAACAATTGAAAAATACATTTAAGGGGTATTTAATGGAAATTATTGAGGAAATAATGTATTTTAAATAGTAATATGATGAGAAATATGTAGTTAAAAAGTAAAGAAAAGTTATTGATGTGATAGAAAATACTATTTTATTGAAAAATGTGTTGTTGAAAATAAGTTTTGAAAAAATGTATTATGAAAGAATGTGTATCAAATGGGGGCTAAGTCCCTATTTCATAAAAATTAAATTTCAGATTTTAATTTAAGTCAAAGTCGACAATTAATTTTAACTACACGTTTCATGAAATTCATAACTTTTCAATCACACATTTCATCGATTTTTATCAATATTTATTCAAAATCCGATTTTAATCTCCATCAAATAAGAGCTAAAAAACTTTATTAATTTAATACTTTTTATTTTTATTTTTCAATTCTCAAAATACTATTTTTTATTTTAATTTTTTAAAATAATTTTTGTAACTCAATGTGTTACGATTTACCAAAAACTATATTACACCTTTCACCACCTTATTTCCAAGACCAACGTCTATCACCATACCATCACGGACATCACTTGTAAACAGTGTATCGTATAAATTGTTTCACCTTTTCCATTGTCGCCATCACCACTTAAAATATTTATTGTTATACAACCACTTGAAAACCACCACAACTTCCGTCACGATTGTCGCCATCACCACATGTAATATACTATGTTGAACAACTGCCTCTGTTATCTTTTCTCCACTGCAAAAACTACTACCCTTGTCGCCATCTCCACTACCACACGCTCCAAATTTACATTGTACTATCACTAAAACTCCCACCATCTTTGATCAAACTCCACTACTCATAAATCTCCAATCACATTCCATCTCTACTCAGGGGTGGCTCTAACACTTGGCGAGCCCCTGAGGCTTAGGCCTCCCGTTCTGTCTCCATCGGGAAAAAATTTCTTATCCTTATATTGGGTGACGACCATCCGTGCTCACCTCGATTTCTATTTTCTGGATTTGCCGTTACCTCTACCATCACTATTTTCATCCTCAAAAGTATCACAATCATCAATCACCAGATCGACACTCCTCAAATATATATATATATATATATATATATATATATATATATATATATATATATATATATATATATATATATATATATATATATAAAAGAGGGAGTTATGGGTACTGTTCACAAGCCGTGAGCCAAGCCGAGAAGAGCCTAGTGTGAGCCGAGCCAAATGGCTTTACGGCTTGGCTCGGCTATTTTTTTTTTTTTTAATATACGTTTGATTCAGTATTTTAAGTTATAAATATTCGTTTTAAGCGATTTAAAATTTGTTGGAAATGTTGGAGTGCGGCCATGATAAGTATATGATTGATAAATTCTAAATATCAAAAATTGAAGTGCGGCCATAATAAATATCAAAATAATTTTACATTAATTGTGAAACGTAAAGTCGTGATTATTTATATTTCTTTTTAATCTCAACCACATTCTAATGTCCTTTTTTCGAACTATATTTTCTTACAATTTTTCGTTTGATTCGATATTTCACGATATGAATATCTATTTGGATCGATTTCAAAAATTTTAAAAAAACTTTAAATGTGATAATAATAAATATATTGTCGATTAAGTTAAAATATAAAAATTCCTTTATAGCTCGGCTCGGCTAAACCCTTTTTTTTTTTAACTTTTGATTAGTTTTTTTTCAATTTCTTTGGGTTTATTAGTTATTTTAACCTTTTTTTCCGATTAAGTTAAAATATAAAAATGGCTTTATGGCTTAACTCGGCTACCTTTTTTTTTTTTTTTTTTGGTGATTAGTTTTATTTACTGTGTACCAGCCAAATGGCTTGACGACTCGACTCGGCTAAGCCCTTTTTATTTATTTATTTATTTTTTACGTTTGATTCAGTGTTTTAAGTTACAGATATTTGTTTTAAGCGATTTAAAACTTGTTGGAAATGTTGAAATACAGCCATGATAAATATTTGATCGATAAATTTTAAATATCAAAATTTGAAGTGCGGTCATGATAAATATATGATTGATAAGTTTTAAATATCAAAATAATTTTACATTAATTGTGAAACGTAATGTCGTGATTGTTTATATTTCTTTTCAATCACAACCTCATTCCAATGTCCTTTTTTCAAACTTTATTTTCCTGCAATTTTTCGTTTGATTCGATATTTCACGATATGAATATCCATTTGGATTGATTTCAAATTTTAAAAAAAAAACTTAAAATATGATAATAATAAATATATTGTCGATTAAGTTAAAATATAAAAATGACTTTATGGCTCGACTCGGCTAAGCCTTTTTTTTTTTTTTTTTTACGTTTTATTTGTTTTTTTAAATTTCTTTGGGTTTATTAGTTATTTATTTTAAGTTTTTTCCCCTGTTCTTTTGTTTAAAAATTGATTAGAGTTTTATAAAATAAATGACAATGACTGTTCTATCGAGAATTGGTGAAAGGACATTTTTCGATAACTGGAGGTTGGGTGGAAAGTGAGCATCGATTTCTTCGATAACTGTGGGTGTGATTTTTTTCATATCCACATTTAATGTTGTCTCGAAACATTTAGCAACTTATAAGAAAATTTTATGTAATTAATGTTTAACATAGAAATTTTTTTTAAATACATACGCTATTACGTACTCAACTACATCATGACATGTGCATTGCACGTGCTTCTGACTAGTATATATATATTTTTTGATCATATATACAAAATCATAATCGACAACCAGAATTTGATTCTTTTGTAAAGTGGATGACAATATATCCCCGAGCCTAAAAAGTCATTTCGGCCAATTAATGCAACCTGACCATGATGAAGGTGAAATTTCCCAGCTGGATTTCGACTGCAATTTGATACGGTGGAAATGTGCAACCACACCCAACATATAGCTATGTAGATAAGTGTGATAATAACTATGGTTTATGATTGACTTATTAGTTTTAAAACAGATAGTTTTAAATATCTGTTTATAGACATGCTTAAAATATTGCATGAAGTCGAATAAAAGATATAATAAATGTAGATTGCTTTCTTGTAGACTTGAGTTATCATTTCAAACTTTATGCAATAAGATATTGCAACAAGAAAAGAGGATATTGCATTTCCAATATTAGTATAATTTAAGTCAATAATAGAAAGACGGGGTTGAAGTGGCAACTCGATGAAGTTAATTAAGGTTAACAATGCCTATTAATGGATTTGAAAGGTCATTCATTAGGTGGAAAGGTTGAAGTTAGCCAGGTAAAGAAGTTGAATAAGTATAATAAAAAGAATAGTATGCATGTATTTAAGAATCATGCTACATTTACAGGGAATGCTCCGCAGGCTCCTATCAGGTAACACACATGGGGTGGGGGCCACATATTTTTTTTAATACATTGGGGGTGGGGCCCTGTGTACAGTGAGGGGCCTGTAAGACCCCTGTGAAATTAAGCCATGTACGCAGAGTTTAATTCTGTATTTAAATGTAAAATAGACAAGAATCTAACAGCTTTGAGGATATTTAAAAATATATATATAAAGTTTGTGGAGAGATTTAGTGGATAGATTGTGCTCCTTTTGTACCATAAATCTGTCTCTTCGATTGCATGAGACGACTATGAATTACCCAATTTAATGATGGGCATTCTTTAGTCAGCTCTTGATAAGTGGGGGTTAAAAATTAATTTTTTAGTAGATTTTGATAAAATTAATTGTTGATTTTGACTTAAATTAAAATTTGAATTTTAATCCCTACTGAAGAGGGACTTAGTCTAAGTTAGTTATATGTTAAGCTACATTATTAGAGGAAAAATAATAATTTTATATTAGCTAAGCTATATGGATACAAGGTGATTAAATTGCATTACAACTAGAGGTATAATACTCACCAGGTGAGAGTTTGAGATAGTCCACACTTTTTGATTGACAAATCCATCAAAATTCGAAACTCGTAACGGGTACTTGAACTCAAATGATTAAATAGGGAACAATTGAAAAATACATTCAAAAAGTTGATTAATTTTTTAAAATAAATTTTGTAACTCAACATGTTACGTTTCACAAAAAAATATATTACACATCTTTCACGACCTTGTCTCCATGCTCATTGTCTGTCACCAGGATCATCATCAACATCACTTGTGAAAAGTGCATTGTACACATTTTTTCGCACTTTTTCACCCGACACCACCACCACCTAAAATATTTATTGTTATACCACCACTACTTTCGTTATTGTTGTCGCCGCCACCACGTGTAACATAACATACTATGTCAAACAATTACCTCCATCACCTAATTCTACCAACAAAACTACTACCATTGTCGCCATCTCCACTACGACATTCTTAAGATTTACATCGTACTATCACTAAAAAGCCCACCATCTCTGAGCAAACTCCACTACGCCTACAATCTCCAATCACATTCCATCTCCACCATCACCATTTCCATCCTCAAAAGTAGTTTTCTAAAAAACTCATCTAGATTGCACCTAGACTTTAAACTCGGGCAAAATATCTCGTTTTGTGCTTATGCATTTTTTTTTTCTTTTTTCAATTTCTAAACAATTGAATTTTTTCCTTCATCTCTTTCGTTTTTTTCTAGGATTGCTTTATTAGATTTTTTATTTTTTTTTCTTTTATTTGACTTTGGTTTATTAATTTTTTTTTATTTTTTTAAAAAAATTTCATTTGACTTTAGTTTCAAGATTTTAAAAGATTTTATCTGTTCAAAAGTTAAAAATGACTTTATTAAATAAAGAGCTGAATAACATTTAAGTTATAATGCAATCAACATTATGCAATTATGATCTTGAAACTCATTTTTTTGTTAAAAAGTCGAAAGTATGTATGACGTTCATATAAATCTATTAAGCCCATGTTTGAGCCACATTAAATTTTTATTCTCATTTTTCTACTCATTTTCAATCACACATTTTTTAATAAAATAATATTTTTCATCACATCAATAAATTTTCTTTCTTTTTCAACCACACATTATCCATCAATCTACTATTCCAAAATATATTTTTTTAAAATAATGTGGCTCAAATACACCCTAAGTATGACTTGTCTAGTTGAAAATTGAAACTATGAAAATTGGTCTAATTTTTGCATTTCGAAAATTTGAAAATTGTGTAATTAACTAATTATAGGAACTAATTATTAAGTAAATATAATTTTAGATATTTGATATGTATTATTTTAATTATTAAACGATTTTAAAAATGATGAAAAATTTAAAATAATATTAAAAATAAGAAAATATTTTTTTTACTCCCATGTGTTGTTTAGAGTTGTTTAAGCTCGTGAAGTTTGAAATTTCACCTCCATGTCAAGTCACGTTTTATCGCCTCCATATTAAGTCACGTTTTATGCTTTTTAGAACACCGTTCAAAAGTGTCACCGTCTTCAATCACCATATCTACACTTTCCTCGTCAAAATTTCAGCACCAAAATCAAAAAATTGAAAATTTTTGCTTGTTTCACAATCATCACACCATCATATCCACAAATTACAACTAACCTGAAATGCTTGAACGTTAAAGGGCGCAAAAAATTAGAAAAAAAAAAAAAAAAGTTCATAGGCAATTTCTGTTTCATTTCTAATCTTTCATTATTGTGGGGTAACTGCAATTGCATCTCAATTTCAAGTGGGTCATTGAAATTCAGTTGATTATACTTAGGGCACTAAATTTATATTTTAATCAATTAAGTCAACTTTTTTTAAGTCCATTAAATTGATACACCAAAAATTGACATAATAGCATACATATCTTAAAGTTTAGCCATGTTACTAATTCCGTCCATCAAACCATGCAAAGCGCGTTAGATGCATATGCCAACCTCGGTGCTAAAACCATATTTCTATACGGAAGATTTGTCATCAAGTTTAACATGTTCCTTCAAAGATATACAAGTTAATGCGAAAAATCATTATAAATCTCGTACTCCACTGTGATAGCTGTGTAAATCGTACACTAGGGAGTATACAAATTGAAATTGATAAGTAGATGTTTAAATATTAACATACTAAAAATCAAAGCATTTTTTCCTTCTTTTGGCAAGATCTCAAAATCTAAGAATACAAATATTAAACATTAAAATTAACAAAAAGTAAACCATAGTTTGTCGAGTGAACAAAAAAAAAACACTCATATATTCATATTTTAATTATTCGGATTAGATGGTATTGCCTTTATATGAAAAAAAAATGTCATTATTAAAGTAATCCAAGTTCACGTTCAGAAAGTATAATTAAATTATACTGAACAATATAATATAAGACGAGACGAAGATGATGATGTTTTGGACGGGGCAAAGTGAGCAAAAGCTGAAGATGTAGTGTGCATATTCAGATTGCACAACCTAACAACCTAAAAAGAATATGGTTCGTCAATTGCTTGTTCGTTTGTGAAGAAATTTTGGCCAAACACTCCAATCAATATATTTCTATTCCAATGGACTGTAGCTTACGATAACAGACACTACAAATTATAATATCTTTTCACCACCCTTCCCCACTTGCATATAATTTGTGTGCAATACTTATATTTCTTTTTGAAAATTCAATTTAAATATAAATATTTCGAAAAAGATGTTGCGTTCACAATCATATTCATATTCGATTCTTTTCTTCTTCTTCTTCACTGCAACTTACTACGCATGGAGAAAGATGGGTTCTTGGACAGTGTAATCTACTTTCAGTTTCTTCTGTGGAAACCCGCAAATTGAGAGCGAATTCTTATTCTTAAAGAGCGTTTTCTCCAGTATTGTCAAAGGTTGATGTTTCTTCCTTTTTTTTTTCTTCATCTTTTCTTTTCTTATTAATACAAGTTTTATCAGTTTATACACATGTACGTGTAGAGTGAGTTGGCTCTTGCTCTTTTTGTTTGTTTATTCGTGTGTGTATACTTATGTTTGAGCATCAAGAATCAGTTGCTCTTTCTGATTTGGTGTCTACTAGCCAAAGACAAGTGCTTTAAGCAGTTTGATTGGTTATTTTTTATTTTCATAATAGAGAGAGGTGTTTGTGAAAACAAGAGTTCTAGTAATCTTTTTTCTTTATTGTTCTTTTCATGTCAATAGGAGAGGCAAGAGTTCTAATAGTAGTGTTGAATGCTTTTTTGGGACTACGAAATGTTGGGTAAGGTTTGAAATGGATTAGATTTTTCCGTCGTGTGTTGGAGCAGAATTTTATTTTGTGGTTGTTTTTCGTGTATCTGTTGGCCTCTTACGCAGGCGTGTTGATTATCATCTCTTCTTCATTTTTGGATGCTTTAGCTTGTCAAATGACAGATTCTTTATTATAAGACACTGATTTCTGGTGTGAAGTGTTTTTTATTCAATGCTAGAAATTAAAGACAATGCTACGGTGATTAACTCGGCAATGCCCTTTTTGTTCCCTTGTCTAGTAGACTAAACACTGAGAATGGGGTTCATCGTGAATTTCATAGGGTTTTTTGGTTAAAACTTTATATGCTCGAGCAATGGAAACAAGTCTATCTAATTCTTTATTTGTTTGTTTCCTTCCTCCAAAATCACATGACACAGACTATTTAAATGAAAGTAGCACCAACCCCTCACCTGGCTGCGGAGAATATACGGATTAAACTGAGCAGTTCTGTGGTGACATTATCTTCTTATGGAAGTTTCTGGTATTTACTGATATGCTATTTATATTTCTCACAGCTTCTGCTGCCAATAATCAATGCGATGCATCTGTTATGTTTAATCAGATATGAACATATTAAGTATCAAGCAACTGTATAGAATCTTGGACAAGTTCTCTGTTCAAAACTCTAGTCTTATTGTTCAATGGTTGTCCCCTTATCTTTTCTCAGGATTTAAGTTCAAGTTGCCATGTTTTCATAGTAAATCAAAATGTATTTTTTTGTATGATTTATTTAATTATCAAATTATGGTAGTAGCTCATTGAGTTCTATTGATAAACAGGTAAAACAGAATGAATTCTGCATCGACACAATTTGTTCCCTCAAGAAGGATGGGTATATGTGAGTCTATGCGCCAAATAGGCATGTGGAATGATTATAAAGAAAATAACTGTCTGGACACACCTCTGCCAGTGATTCTGGAGGTCGACTCTGGATTTGGCAACCTGGTGCAGTTTGTATTATTTATCATTTGCATTCATTGCCTTGTGTTCTTTTGACACATGTTTATCAACTCGTGCGTTATACATGTCCAGTCAGAGGATACTTCACATGGAACGGTAGGACCTTCCAATAAATACGATCAAGAAGTGAGTAAAACGAATGATAAGGTAAAGACAGTGTTACTTTGTTGACTTTCGTATGGTTAGTGAACATATATTCTCATATCAACTGCTATTTTTTCTCTTCTTATAAACCTTTTCCTTTGTATTTACTGGGGTCCTTGAATGACACAAGCAATCCGTTCACATACTTTAACCATTTTGTGGTCCATTTTCATTGTTTTGAAGCAAGGCACATATCCTGAATCCAAGTTATTATAATCCATAAGCCTGCTCTGACAAGTTTATTTGTATTGAATTTGATATACAAGACAAATGTCTTTCATGAATTGGTACCTTAGATCACTTATCAGTGATTTGACTAGTCTAAAGAATTGCAGCTGAATAATGTATTCATATTATCCATAAGACATGCACTTTAGTGGGGGCACACAGAGATGTTTAGAAAATGTTAAAAGAGAATCTCACAAAGTCTTTATGGTTGCCAGTATGTGGCACTACAAGAACTTTTTACCTCTTACTGATCTTAGTATGGAGTTTGTGAGTGAGTAATACTATGAATATCAGTTTTCACCAATGCATATAATCTTGACTGAGATCCAATCTTTAATGTTTTTTTGAATTTTGTTTGTCCTTCTGACAAATCTAGAAGTCCACTTTCATATTTTAACTCTCGTTGTCAGCATTTAAAATAATAAATACATGTCCAAAATTGTTGACAATGGAGTTTCATTTGTAGCAACTGAGACGCCTAGCCCAGAACCGCGAGGCGGCTCGCAAATGTCGTCTGCGGAAAAAGGTGTGGAGACAGTTGCAGTATATACCCTTATGCGAAATAGGATTTCTTATTGTTCTTTCTTCCTTACTAGAAAATATTTGTTGTGTAACTTTTAGGTATTCATACTATAAATTGTGTCTATACTTTTTTGCAGGCTTATGTTCAGCAATTAGAAAATAGTAAATTGAGACTTATGCAGTTAGAACAGGAGCTTGAACGGGCTAGACAACAGGTAAAGAAAGAATGTTAGATATTCTCCACATCATTGTTTTTGCACTTTTCTATTCATTCCTGCGGAGATTGAGCAATGCTTTTCAGTATCCATCTCCTTTTGTTCTTC
Organism: Fraxinus americana; assembly: GCA_035079005.1. NCBI lineage: Eukaryota > Viridiplantae > Streptophyta > Magnoliopsida > Lamiales > Oleaceae > Fraxinus > Fraxinus americana. Next base: position 8,480,406 of record CM068706.1, on the reverse strand, counting down.
AAAGGGAAAGACATCTAACACAAAAATGTTTTGCTGCAGGGACTGTATATAGGTGGTGGATTAGATACTGGTCAGCTAGGCTATTCAAGAACTACAAACCCAGGTTTGTAGTTTTACCCGCCACCATTGCCTTAAATTGAACCCTGTTTGTACTCAAAGTTGCAATAACCTGTTGTTTACACATATTCAGAGCTAGATTTCTTAGGTAGTTTCATGCTCCTTGAATTTGGTTATCACATTCTGCGTAGAGAAATCATAGTTAGTTTTGTATGGAGAGTCAACAAATTCATTAGAAGTTCGATGCTGAGATTTGTACCCATATATAGATTCTCTGTGTCTATTAGATTGTCTGATTGGGTAATGTTAATGTACATCTTGAAAATGAGAAATGCAAGCTAAGCAAATAGCTATACTAGAGCAGTTTCATATCCAAAAAAATATTTGCCATTTTTCATAGAACAGGTTTTTAAAATAATATCATTTGGTTCTGAAAGAAACGGTGAGAAATTTTCTTCCGTTTTGAAGTTATGTTGCAGTAAATGAATCCAAAAGGTGACATTTTTTTCTAAAATGTTGCCTGCTGATATAACTTCTAATAGAAGGGACAGCGTTTTATTTTGATTTAGTTTCATTGCTTGGCCTTCAAAAGTCTCTTTCGCTTTCAAGACACTTTAAGTTCTTCTCTTCAATTTCTCATGCCTGCAATCAGCTTTGTTGTTGAACTCCAGGTATTGCTACCTTTGAAATGGCGTATGGACACTGGGCGGAAGAACAAAATAAGAAAACCGATGATTTGAGGAATGCTTTGTGTTCTGCCATTACAGATTTGGAATTGAGGAGTTTTGTTGACGATGGCATGAACCACTATTTGAATCTCTTTGCTATGAAAGAAACAGCTGCAAAGGCTGATGCATTGTATCTTATGTCTGGCATGTGGGAAACATCAGCTGAACATTTTTTATCGTGGATTGGGGGCTTTCGGCCATCAGGGCTTTTAAAGGTAATGCATACTTCTCTCCAGAGTCCAGATTGTGATGCACTGCTTATCTTTCTTTTTCCTGATTTAAATAGAGGCCAACAGGTTCCTAGAATATTTACTTAAGATAGAACTATATGATTCAAAAGGAAGTTGTCAAGATCCAAAAGTTCGTAGCTAGACGTATTGGATCATTTCTTGTAAATTTGTTTTCTATCTGATCGTATTTAGATGTATCAAGAACTGATTTAAAAGATTGAGTTGCTACGACCAGGATTTCTACGTGGAAAAAACCTTTTGTCAATCTTCAGAAAACCAGTTCCTCATCTTGATCATTATCCTCTCCCAATCTTGTTATATTACTCTAATGAGTTAGGGAAGGTATTCTTAAATCCCCACCTTCACTGTTTCTCCCTTCTCTTTTTCCTCGTCATTAAAATCAACTTTTTATTATCTGTATCAGCTGGCCTCAATTAATGATGGCGTTTATTTGCAAAAACCATAACAAATGTACCATTGATTACACGATCTCCATTCTTTCTACAGTCGGTTAAATATTAAAAGATAAAGTTGTGTCCGCTCAATTTATGGGACTTTTGAAAATGATAATCAAATTGTTCACTAAATGTTAGATCCATGATTCCCCGTAACATTATATTTATCAACAGGTTCTCATGCCACATCTTGACTCCTTAACTGAGAAACAACATTTGGAGCTTTCTAACCTTAGACTATCATGTCAGCAAGCAGAAGATGCTTTGTCACAGGGATTGGAGAGACTCCACCAAATTCTCTCCGAGACTGTAGCAGATTGTATACTGGGGGAAGGGAACTACCTCCCTCAGATCAATGCTGCATTGGAGAAATTAAAAGCTATGGTGAGGTTTGTGGGCCAGGTAATATACTATGTTTCGACCTGATTTTCTGATTTAAGAGATATTTAGTGTGCTATCCTTTTTCTTGACATCGACATGGCGGGAACGAACATAACTGGGAATATTAACTTGTTTTATATCACGATATTCTGCTTCATGCAGTAGTCGTTAAAAAAGTGGTGTCAAATATTTTAACATTGGTAGATATTTCAAAGGGACTATGGGTGTGGAAATAACCATCTCTAGAGAACTGATTTCTTTTTCACTCATTATGTGGCCTAATTGTGTAAGCTTAACCAAAATACCTTTATATGTTGGATTAATCTAAAGGATTTATGCCCACAGAAACCTAAGCTTGTTTGAAAAGCCGTCTAAAACTAGCTCGACTTGGGAATTTTTCTTACTAAACAACTGGCTTCCCTGGAAGTATTTGATGCTTAGCCTACCACTTTAATTTGTGGATCTTTTGCACCTCATTTTGGTAGAAACTTGGGAATTTTTCATACTATCACATTGCACAAGTGTATGTACTCTTCTATGCCTTTTTCCTGGGATGGCGTATGTAATGGTCGATGTCTACAACTCTAAATCTAGGATGTCTATGCAAAACTCGCTACAATGGTCAAACATTTTTTCATTTTTTGGTGTTCTGTGAACAGGCAGATCATCTTCGCAAAGAAACATTGCTACAGATTTCTCGCAACCTTACCACTCGCCAAGCAGCTCAGGGCCTCCTTGCTCTAGGGGAGTATTTTCAACGCCTTCGGGTTCTAAGTTCTCTTTGGACTTCTCGTTCTCGTGAATCTTCCTAATATGCAACTCATGCTTCATCAGCTAAATCTGCATATTGCTTAGTATACATGCGAAAATTAGCTGCTGCAATTTTTTGATCTTCGTATGATTGAGAAGTAAATATGATTAGTTAGTCTATCAAGAGGAAGTTTGCTAATGCTCTTTCGTTCTCTTTCATTCCGATTACTTTTCTTTTTCTTCCTTTGCTTATTTTGATGATTATACATTTTCGTACGTCTGTTGCAAGTCTGTAGAACTCATTATGTAAATTCACAGACACCAAAGTCTTCTTATTTTGGGTATCTTTATGAATTAGCGTACTTGCTGGTTTCTGAGTGCTTCTGATTACACGAGTCTTGAGATGCTTTCAAGTACAACTAAAATGTTAAAAGTTAGCACCACTCAATGATGCAAAATATTGAACTACATAACACGGAGCAATAAACACTTATCACGCGGCTGGCATTACTTGACGATGCACACACATGACAGAAGCAGGCAATAAATAATCTGTTGTAATACGAGTTGTGCCATAAACAACTGTAATTGCACAGAAGTCACATTATTCTTTAAAAACATATTCTTTCCCCCTTCTTTCTCAGTAGGACCAGAAGTTAGTGTGGAGTTTTTTTTGGTATAAATTCTTTATACTTCTGAAAATAAGCTGCTTTTTTCTTGGTTGATCCCCTGAGAACTTCAACATTATCATTTTCTCACAACTTAGACATGGCATAATCCAGAGCATCAACAAGAAAATCTGCACAAGAATGATCAATCAGAGACTATGAAAACATATAGAGGTCGAATGCTTTAAATTACATACGAATTGACCTGACAGTACAGAAAAGGGTGGAGTTGCTGAAAAACCAACAAGGTATAGAGAATACCTGCATCATCTTTGGTGAAACACATTGGAGGCTTTATTCTGAAAACATTTCCTTGAAGTCCACCTTTCCCGACAAGAACACCGAGTTCTACATAAACGAAAAAACTCAAGTATAACAGCTGAATTACATAGGAAATGTGGAAGTTTAAGTTTAGAGTTCTTCTTCAGTCGCGTTTCGACTTGTTTTACAAACCTCTAAGCTTTTCAAACAAGACTCCTGTTTCTGCTTTGGCAGGTGTCTTCTCTTTTCTGTCTGTAACGAGTTCTACTCCCACCATTAAGCCCCTTCCTCTCACATCTCCAATTACTGAGTAATAAATTGGAAGAATATTAGTCAATAGTTACATCAAAGTAAAAGTAATGATTTTCGAACATTTTCGGCAATGAGAATCACTAATCAGAAAATCCAAGAGAGGTCTACTCTTCTAGATTGTTTGTTTCTTCTTTTAGGGGTTTGGAAACTAGTAAACAAGACTATAAACCAAGGTGATTTTCTTTTCTTTGTAGGTAGTCACATAAATTTCTATGTAAGCATGTCATGATAACAAGTTTATCAACCTACTCCAAAAGTTGAGAGAGCTTATAATTTTGGCTAGTGTGCAAAAAATTCAACTCCAAATTACTTACAAGATAAAATAGTCACTAGCGTTCCACTATAAATAGGTAAAGCAGTTAATTTGCTAATTATTGCCTAAATTGGCTCATCCTGCAAACAAACATTTCAAGAAGTTCTGTAGAAGGCAAAAGTATCAATTTACTGAAGAATAAGAATAATAATTTGCCAGAGTCGCACTCTTAAGCAAAGAGAAGTCAGTGTGAGCTACAATCTATAAAGTTTAATTTTATTTGTGAATTTTCAGATGAAGAAAAGGTCGATGAGAAGAAATTTTTTTAAAAATATAAGCTCATAAAAGGTCAATATGCAAAAGTTGTGAATTTAAACCTCACTTTTCAATCAAATTCAGTTCTACACTAATAAAAACTAATAGCTAAACAAAAGAATATAAAATTTGTGAGGGAATTATCATATAAAGAAAGTAAATGATAAATTTATAAGATGCTCAGGTGAAGAAAATTACTATCGTGCTTTTTCTGGAGATCATTTAGACGCTGGATCATGTGAGAGCCAACCTCTGCACTATGCTTTTGGCGCTGCTCTTTATCAAGAACCCTGAGAACCGCAAGTCCACCAGCTGAACATACAGGGTTGCCTCCAAAGGTGTTAAACTGTATTTTTTGAGCCAAAACACTAGCTATTTCGGGGGTTGTTACAACAGCTCCAAGGGGTAAACCATTGCCAATACCCTGAGGAGTATATAAATTCCCATGTCATGAGTTGTCTAAGATGTACACTGCACATAGAAAGAAAGTCCAACCTAACAGAAAAACAAAAGAAACTACCTATACGTATATGATACAATTAAATTAGTAACACAAACCTTTGCCATGGTAACAATATCAGGAACGATTCCCTGTGTCTCAAAACCCCAGTAATGACTTCCCGTCCGACCAAAGCCAGTTTGCACCTCATCGGCAATGCAGACACCACCAGCTTTATGAACCATGTCATAAACCAGTTTCAAGTATCCTGGGGCTAATTCAACAGCACCTCCAACTCCCTATAGTTGTCAATATGTAAGAATTGAATCATTGATGGTCAATAGCAGGAAGATAAATCAATTATTTGACATCTGGGATTACATGCAGCAGTTTGACCAGACTCCAGTTTCATACCATTAGAAAGAAAAGGAATCACCACAAACCTGAATTGTTTCAGCTATAAAACCAGCAACTTTTCCTGAAGTACCGTGATCAATGTGATCTTGTACATCTTCAGCGTAATGCCTGGCATCAGAACCAAAGACTCCACGGTATGGGTTGGGATTCAAAACATGATGAATTTCACCCTGCAAAACTTTATAGCAGTCAATAGAGCATAAGAGAGGATGAAGATAGATATAGCCCCTGTTCGGCCCCATTTTCTAAATCTCATTTTTTTCTCAAATTCATTTTCAATGCCCAAATATGTAATGGACAGAACCCTGACATGTCATGGACACAAGAAGAACCATTCTGTAGGGGAAATATTGATTATTAGATCATTAGAAAGAAAAAAGTCAATATTATGACAGAAAAAGTTGTATGGTGTCATGCCAAATTTGTTATACACATAATTTTTTTTTTAGCACTAGAAGCAAAAAAGCACATCCCATATTTGTATTTACACAACAAATATCTGCTCCTCAAATTCAAAAGATATAACTTGCAAAAATTTAAAATCAAAACTGAAATAGTGTAACTTCATTGGAAAACAAGAATGTATAAAAATAAAGATTTATGCATGATATGCATTTCTTAAGGCAATCAACTGATAAAAAAAATATACAGGGAAGATAAAAGAAAAAATGGAAAAAAAGGGAATGAACAGGAAAGGAGAAGCTGAAAACTTTGAAAGAGAAATTAGAATCCAAACACTTAAGTGAAAAATTGGCAGTCCATCTAAAGACAAACCTGTGGGATTGGGTACTTCCATGTGTTAAGCGCGGTCAGTCCAATTGTATTAGAACTCCCACCATGATATGCATTTCTTAAGGCAATCATGCCAAGGTTGCCACTGTACAGTCGTGCCATCAACATAGCTAATTCATTTGCTTCGGTTCCTGAATTTACAAAAAACACAACCTGCAATCCAGAAGAATGAAGTTAAGGGATGTCATGGAAAATGTCCTATCGGGAATGTTCAACAGATCAGAAGATCTAGGATGTCACTGTAGTTAACCACATAGATCATTGGTTGATGAAAACTATAAAAAGCTCTAAACAAGCGAAATACCTTCAGGTTTCCAGGCATTTTAGATGCTAGAGCCTCGGCAAAATCAGCTATTGCATGGTGTAGATATATGGTTGTTGCATGCTGAAGAAGCTTGTTTTGCTCCGTTATGGCATCCAAAATATCAGGATGACAGTGACCACAAGAAACAGTAACTATTCCCGCAAATGCATCAAGATAACGCCTTCCACTCTCATCATACAGGTACTGCATTTTCCCTTCAACAATGTTGAGCTGTTCAAATAAAATATGTTAGGAATGTAGAGTGTTAATGTGACAGCGTAGATAATGAACTGGAAGACGAAAAAGAAAAAAGAAAGAAGCTAATTGAGTTTAGAGGTGTAAATGAGCCTTCACGAGTTGAGCTTGGAGTTGTTCAAGCTCAGGTTAATATTTCTTGAGAAATAGGCTTATAACTTGAATTAAAGTATTGCTACAAAGTTAAATATTGTAGATAAAAAAGTTAAACAGTACATAACCATAATTAGATGACTTTTGCATGCCTTTACAGTCTATTTCAATCTTTTATTGTTTTTGGCAAGATTTGTTTGCTAAATTGTGCAAAAGTGTCAGTCAAGTATGCTATGTATACAGGTGCTTGTCCATTGCCAAAACACACCAAGAAAGAGAGAAATCATTGGTTAGCATTCAAGAAATTCTCTAGTTCTCTTAGAGGTTTGTATAAAGAGTAGAAACTCCCAATCAAATCTTACACAAGCTTTAGATGAGTCGAGATTGAATGTAGGTAAGATCCATTGGAGTTTCTGTATACCATCTGTCTGAACTTCACCAACCACGGTGGATGCATTTTGTTGCAAGTTTTAGTCACATACGTTACTTCCAGAATATATAACTTTTTACGGTAAACTGAATATGTAATCCAAATTAAAGATTTTTTAATAGCTCATTTGTGGAGCACATATACAAAAAAAGAGAACTCAGAGCAATTCCAGCAAAAGCTAATATATATCAATCCAAAGAAACTGAAAAATTCATTCTCAAAAGTTGCAATTCAGCGCAAACAATCATCATAGAGCAAACAATTATCATTTGCAATCATCAGCAATATTATTTAAAAAGTGCAAAAAAAAATCTTAAAAGGAAATTGAAACACAGACAGAGAGGAATAAACTACACCAATCAAAATGTTCAAAAAACTGAAAAAAAATGGGTAATCAAAAAATAAAAAAATTGATTCCCAATCCGAAAGTTAAAAATGATCAGTTCCCAATCAAATATTCAATCCATCCCAATACGCAAGTAAAGAAAATAGACTTACGGGTTTTTGATAATAATAGAAAAGAGAAGGACCCAAATACTTCTTGCGCTTCTCGAGCACCTCATCGGCTAATGGACCCTTGTACGGCTTCGGCTCGTAATCAAAACCCGGCAACTCCGGCGGAGCCGAAGCCGAAGCCGAGAAGCCCCGGCGCAGGCCAGCATTATCACACAACAACCACTTGGACTTCTTGAATGCTCCTGTAAAACTTCCAATTGAAAGATTTCTTTGCCACCCCATTAGCCCAATTTACAGAAACGCTCTCACTACGTGAACGTGAGTATGTATGTACGTATGTATAAGTGGATTTGGTGCGGAGACGAAGAAATATTGCAGAATTAGGTGGAACAAATTTTAGAGCTTATCGAGTGACAGCGATCATAATCACCACTGAGAAAAGATTCCTTCCCACGAACTGTCGTCTTTGGAAGTATCTTTCAAATTATTTTACCCTCCCTCAAGTCTAAACCTATTTTAAGAAATAATATTTATTTTATGCACTAAACTAAAAAAGTTAAAAACTTTCACATCCTTCGAAGTTTGATCGAGAGTATGTCTGGTATGGCTATTTTGGACCAAAAAATTGAGTTTTCACCCGTTTATTTCAAACAAGTGGGCTCCACACAGAAACAAGGTGGTCAAATGTTGTGGCTAAATCACTGTTCCAACGGGCAGAATTCCGCTTTTCAGCGCTTCCAAACAGGCTGCGAATAAGATATAGTTCCTGATAGTATTAGGGTGTGTTTGATAGATATTATTGAGAAAAAATATATTTTACATTGTGATATGATAAGAAATATGTGGTTAAAAAGTAAGAAAAAATTATTGATGTGATGAAAAATATTATTTTATTGAATAATGTGTGGTTGAAAATGAGTTTTGAAATAATATATATCATACAGTGGCTCAATCTATGGTACATTAAAATCATGTCGATAATAATATCGTCTAATATTATATACTAAACGTATAAAAGTAAAATTCAAAAGGCCATTTTTCTTTTAAAAAAAAAATTCAATCAAACACATCCTAAATTCAACTTTTTATATTGTGAAACAAACTACGATTTATAAAATACAAATGAGAATGATTTACTAGTTTAATTGTATGTTACAAATGAGAATGATTTACTAGTCTAATTGTACGTGGCAAAGATACATCTAAAATAGTAAATGATAATAAAATTGGCAAAAGTGGAAATAACCTAATCATAATTGTGTTACCATTTTATTTGAAATTGCATAATAAACATAAGCCCCTGTTTGTCTACCATTTTTCAAAATATTATTTTCTACAGTAATCAATCTTCACCACACATTCAAATAATAAAATATTCTACACATAAATCGATAAAATTTCTTTCAATTTCAACCATACATTCTTCAAAAAATACTATTCATTACATCATTTTCATCCCAATAATGGTAGATAAACAGGCACTAAATATTTCGTTCAAATATAAATTCTTTTTCTATTAATTTAGGTGCATAATAAATTTTTAGAAAAAAAAAATCCCTAATAATGTAAGTGAATGATTTGTGGACATTATAGTACGAATCAAAATTGCAGGCTGTCTATCATATCTACGAGGGGAAGGGGTGGGGTGGGGCTTTTATTTGTCAATGATTTATAAAAAAAGTTGAACCCCAACCTTGAGGGCCCCCACCGACCCTGCCCTGGACCATTGTGGAGGAGGTAAATCGCAGGATGTGCCTCCCAGGAGCCAGGGTGGAGAGTTTATGGATAGGCCTGGGCTATTAACCCTATGGTAACTCCCGCTTGCAATAAAGCCAATTCCACCTTGCGGGGAATCGGACTCTGCACACTACCGCGCTGAGCCCTAACCGCCCTCCCCTTTGCCACTAGGAGATATGCCATGGGGGCTTGTCAATGATTTATAGTATAATGGGGAGATTGTCTCTATCGAAAAGATTCCACTTACAAGAGAGTGATTTTAAATACGCTTGAGAATAATGACGTCTTCGGTAGAGATTGAAATTAAAAAATTAATCGTTATTATTGACTTTTATTAAATTTAAGCGTACACAACAATTATTGACAATCATGTGTTATCAAAATCCTAACATATGATGTAGAAATTTTTTTTTTAAAATGGATAAATATAATGATGTCAAATAATATGTTGTCAACCAATATTGTACATGTAGCATAATTCATAGAGATACACTTTTATTATTGTTGCAGTTTTTCATTGAATTTTCAGGCGATTTAATATGTTTAGTTAAGGGTTATCAGATTTACGTAAAGATAGTAATGAGTTGACTTGACTAAGCCTTTCTCATTTTTGAGTTAAAATGTATTTTTGAATAGTAAATTTTTGGAAAATGTGTTCTTAAAAAATAAAGAAATTTTTTTGTTTTATATATAAAATTATTTTATGGAAGAATGTGTAATTAAAAATGAGTTTTCAAAAAATGTGTTTTTGTAATAATAGAACCCTAATATGGGCTAAATATAATTGATTTAAACTTGAGAAAGACAAATTAATTAAATTAGTGAAGTTGACCGAAAATAAACTCTGATATTGAACTTGAGAAGCAAGATTAAAGGGGATAACTTAGGTTCTTGAATTCTAACACTTTTATTCATCAAACTAAGCCCCAGTCTGGGAGCAATTTTGGACAAATTTTAATCTATTTTCTGACCGCTGCAAATGTATTGGTCTCATTTGTGACGTTATTTTTGGCTCCATATGAAACAAAATACCAAAAATTTTCAAAAGAATATTGAATTAATTGTTAAATGGG